>OU343219.1:239330933-239971596 GCA_910596185.1 Chrysanthemum makinoi
AGGGTCTCCTCCTTCAATATCAACAATCTCTAAGAGAAAGTTGATAGATAATGTAGGTTCCCGTGAGAATGAAACAAGTCCTTTTAAGAGGAACTTGAGTGGTTTGGAAAGTTGAAGTGCGGTCGTCCTTTGGGTCCATGGCGTCTTGTCTTCAATACCGATGTTACCATCATAGCATATGAATAGAACCGGTTTACGCCTAAGGTTGAATATATGGAGGCTATTTGTTTCACCCTTTTCTCATTCATTTCTTTTTCATTCTTCAACCCCTTGATGCTTACGAGACTTCATAACTAAAACCTTGTTGGGTTTATTCGATTCTAGCTCTATCTCGATCGACTCTTCCCATATCTCACTTTTCTCCTTGTTTCATCATACCTAAGGACTCTACACTATCTAGTGGATTGTCCTGGGTAGATCCTCGGATTACATTTGGATCATGGGAACAAATACCTAACCTAACCATCCTTGTATCACCATGCATAATAAATTTGGTTGGTCTTTTTGGTATTGTTCATCGCCATAGGGACCAATGAAAACCATTTGAAAATCAATCCGGATACTTATGATATTTTCAGATATTTTTAAAGCATTTTGTTGATGATATTTTAGAAGAACTCCTCAACATGTGAATCAAGTATTTGAAATAGTTTTACCACGGAGGCAAGAGAAAAATTAACTTCTTTGATTACCATTTTAAAAAATATCAACATCACTTCCCTAATCAAATCAATTAGATAAAGCATTTTGGGGAAGGATGAGGTTTTCATGATTTTGCTCCCCTCAATATGTGCCTCGAGATTTGAAAAGAGTTTTGCACATACTAGAGGGACACTTTGAGATAAGTTATCCGCGTTTCAAATCATAGGTTTAAGATAGATGCTCCTCGCATGTGCATGGAAAATTTGAAATCGTTTGTCACATGTGGGAAGGAGAGCTTGTACATCCTTATAAAACCATTTCCCTTATTATCGGTTTAAATCCAATTTAAATCACACATTCTCCCCGATCACAATTATCAAATCATTTGAGATTTGTGATCTCTTATAGATTTAAATTGATTTTGAAAGCTTTTAAGGAGAATTGTGACTTGTTTATGAAAGCGTTTTAGCGATAATGATCGATTTTAAGACTTTAAACTCCATTGATAAAACATGCATGTATATCTTTTTGAATTGAATGCCAAATAACTTTTAATTTAATTGAAATCATTCTCTCCCTCAATCAATGACATAGGTTGTTGATTGAGAGATTGATATTTTGACAAATAAGTCGGATGATTATCAAAAATAGAAGTTATTTTTCAAAGATTAGTTTTATTGGATAAATGTTTAAAGAATCCGAGCATGGAATTTTGAAAACATGATAAAGTATGGCTCTGTTCTTTCTTTGAAAAGCGAGTTCTTGCTGAAATGACAATAAGCCATTGTTTCTCTTTTCTCCCAAATATTTTTTGATTTTTGAAATTTTTATTTTTTTATTTTTTATTTTTATTATTTTTTAATTTAGACAACATCTAAAGTCCGTGTCATTCTTTGAATGACATCTCAAAACAAATAGATATTGTCGGCAGAAAAACATAACAAAATGACATTTTTTTTTTTTTTTTTTAAAGATTTTTGAATTTTTCAGATTTTATGGTTTTTACGGTTTTATAATTTTGTATTTTGTTTTTCGAATGGATATATACAAGAGATAGATGAAGATAGACCTTTACTCCTCGTCTTCTTCACGAAGGCGTTTGAGTGTTTCTGGTTGAAAGCTTTTCAAGCCTAGTCGAGGAAGTATGAACTCAAAACGTTCTCTTGAAAGATCTTTGGTGAAGATGTACGCTAAGCGATATTGGACCTCACAAAATAGAGTTCCACCACTTTTCCACTTGTTCACGATGAAATGATGTCGAATCATTATGCTTTGCTCTTGAGTGTTGAGCGTTGTTGCAAGAGAGCAATAGCACTTTATTATCCGACGATGCAGAGGGATTTTGTTGAATTCAAAGCCATAGTCGATAATGAGATCTCATCCATAAGACTTGAGCACAACAAGATGACATGGCTATGTATTCACCTCGTAGAAATAGAAGTACTCATTTGCTTCTTTGAAGACCACTCACAAGCTTATCACCCAAAGCGAGCACCTCAAGATGCCGCCGAGTATCTTGACACCACATGATCGAAGCATCACGCATAGAACATTAGTAACATCTGCGTTGTCCTTGGTTACCAAGACCCATATTGATGGTTCCTTGGAATACCGAAAAACCCGTTTAACGCTTCAAGGTGCTTTTTAGTAGGCTTAGCACGGTTATCACACATGCAAGCGGCGAACAAGATGTGCGGTCTACTAGGCGTGAGGTACATGGGGATCCAATCATACTACGATATTTTGTTTGGTCAATCATGATCCTGAGTGGTCCTCATCTAGTTTGGTTCGATCAATCATGGGAGTGTCCAGCGGGGTCACTTGAATCAAATCCAAATTTCTTTAAGATCTCAGTTGCATATTTAGATTGATTTATGAAAATGCCTCCGGGACTTTCTGAAATTTGTAATCCCAAGAAAAATGACATTTGTCCCATCATTGACATTTGAAATTTTGAACTCATTTCATTAGAAAAATGATCACATTCCATTGGGTGTTCGAGGCAAAATAATATCATCAACATAAATTTGAACGTGAATTAAATGTTTGCCTGACTTCTGGTGAACAATGTTGGATCAACTGCTCCTTTGCTAAATCCAGTTGATAGAAGAAACTTTGTGATTGTATCATACCATGCCCTTGGAGCTTGCTTTAAACCATAAAGGGCCTTCTTCAAATGATAAACGTAAGTAGGATGCTCTTGATTTACAAATCCCGGGTTGGCGGCGTAGATGACTTCTTTAATATCTCCGATTCGGGAATGCCGTCTTTACGTCCATTTGATAGACTACCATGTTCTTACTTGCAGCATTAGCCACAAAGATTCTAATTGCCTCGATTAGAACCCACGGGGCAAAGATTCTTCAAAGTCTATACCCTCCTCTTGATGGTATCCTTTAGCAACTAATCGAGCCTTGTTCTTCAACACATCACCATGCTCATCAAGTTTCACTTTGAAGATCCATTTTAGAGCAATAATCATAGCACAATCTGGAGCGGTACTAATTCCCATACATCTAGTCGATCGAACTCATGAATTTCATCTTGCATAGCATTGAACCGGCTATCTTCATTCATGGCGGTTTTAACATCTATTGGTTCGATCTTAGAGATGCAGTTGAAGAAGCACCATAAGGCATCGGTTGCAAGTTGTTTCCGTGTGGATCTTGGGCGAGAGGGATTTCCAATGATGTTGTCTAATGGATGATCGTGAGTCCATTTTTGAGGTGTTCATGTGGTAGTTGTTGAGGGGCTGAAGTAGCGGTCGATGTCTCACGAAGAGGATGGTTACGAAGAAGATTGAGGAGCAAATATGTTTTCAAATGGAGCATCTTCGGGAGTAGCAAAGGGGTTAGCTTCATCATTGATGCGAAGCAGTTTCATGATGTACATTTGAAGAATGATGATTTGTTGATGAGGCGGAAGGTTAGCGAAGCTTCTTGACTTAAAGATATTGAGGCGGATTGACTTCATTCATTGGAATATGAGCGACCTACATTTGTAGGGATCAACTCATTAGTACTTTCGGATCATAAAGTTCATCAAACATAGGATCAAACAATTTCTTTAAATCATCTTGAGATGGAGGTACATATGGAGTTTCTTGAGAAGAGTTTGGAACAAGGGATGAACCAATTGGATTGATTTGAAGTCTTGGGTCAGGCTGAATTGTTGGGAGCCGTTTGACGATCGACTCATCAAGTGAATTGTTTCCATGATGTTTGGGTTCTTTTGTTGTAGATTCGGTATCCCTTTTGTTTCTACAAATACTCCAATGTGCCTTTAGCTCTAAGTTTGCCTAAGTCTTGACCCTCATTAGTTGGATAGCACACAATGCTCCAAACACACGAAGGAAAGAGAGATTAGGTTTTTGTTTGTGGACAAGTTCATATGGTGTCTTTCCATGAGCGATTGAATCGAGCGATTTTGTGTGTAGCATCGTGGCAATAGCCTGACCGAAACATTGGAACTTTGAGTAAATGGCATTGTTCTAGCGGCTTCTACAAGAGTTCGATTTAGTCTTTCAACTACACCGTTCTGTTGAGGAGTTCGTGGAACACTTCTTTGATGGTGATTCCATGCTTTCATAGAATTCACTAAGTTGTTTGTTAACAAACTTCGGTTCCATTGTCACGTCGGATAATTCATTTGTTTTGTTAAGTCGACCTGCTGTTGTTTGATGAGTTTGATGATGATATCAGGTTTCATCCTTTGTCCTTAAGAACTTGACCAATTGAATCTAGAGTAATCATCAACTATAACTAACACATATTTCTTCCCAAAGATATTCAACACTCTCATTGGTACACATAAATCCATATGAATTGTATGAAGAACTACGTGGCGAGTTAGTAGGTTTGGGTTTATGGGCATACTTCTTGCTTTTTCCCAATTGACATCTTTGCAAAGATGATCCTTTTCATACTTTAGTCGAGGTAAACCTACAACTAAGTCCTTTACGGAGATCATTGATGGTGCAGAAGTTCAAGTGATTGAGACGTCGATGCCATAACCATGACTTTGTTTTTGAAGCCTTTGACGGCAAGCAAATTGGAGAAGACTTCATCATATCTTCTATAGAGATGATGTAAAGATTTGAACCACGAGTTCCTCTTAAAAGTTCCTTACCATCAAGTTCTCTAACAAAACAAGTATGTTTTATGAAGGCTACTTCAAGATGAGAATCAAATTGAGGCGAGCAGTTATGACCAAGACCTTCCACATAGTATACTCTAGAGATAACACTATCACCAACAACATAATCACCATAACCCATAATTTCATCGAAATGATCATTACGAATCTAAGCTGTCGATGAATTTGCTCACGAAGTTCATGAGCGGCAGGTCTCGGTCATATGCTTGGAGCGGCACAGTCAGGTACCACAAAGCGATTTGAGCGATCTGCGTTGAACACTGAGACAAGAATGGATAAGCTGGATAATTGGGATCCCCATGCAAGAATGGGTTCCACTTGGTTAGTAAAGATAGTGGAACACCAATCTACATCGAGAATAGAAACATCCATATCGGTAGAAGCAATGGAATCATTGGGAATAGATGCAATCTTGGTGTACGTATTTGACCTATTCAAAGTATGTTCACTTCTTAAGGGAATAGTTCTACCAATAGGCATCCATTTTCTAGTGGGCATAATCTTAGCTTGAGAGTAAAGCGATTATTCTTATGGCCAAAAGGTATCCAATAATAACCTATCTTTATAAATGTTCTTCCGTGGGCTTCACTTCCAATGTTTTCTAACAATCTTCGTTTTTGCCTTTTTGCTTTCTTTGCACGATTATTAGCATTAACAATTTTAACCGGGCATTTGACAGCATTAGACAAAGCATTCACACCACATTCATGATTAGCAGCGAAATTCAAGCAAACATCATTACAAGGTTTGCAAATAGTATCGAGAATTGAATTAATTACGATGCGCCTTAAGGCTAATACTAGAATCAACACGATTCGTTTTATTCAAAACAAGCTTAAAGTTCCTAGATTGGTCTTCTACTCTCTTCCAATGCACATTCTTAGCTTGCAAGGTCCTATCATTCCTTGTATTACCTTGAGACTTTGACACCTTTCGCTTTAAAGTCGATTACTCTGTAGAGGGAATGGGAACATTAGTTGGTTGATCTAATTTTTGCATTTCTGAACTTGATGTGCAAGGATCTGAAGTACTAGAAGGCACATTAGTGTATACTTTCTTAATACTGTGATTTGAGCTATTTCTTGGGCACACTAAAGTTCACTTTCTTAGCACTAACATATCGGGAATCTGAACTACTTGAAGGCACATTAGTGTTTACTTTCTTAAGCGGGCATAGAACGATTTCCTGCTTGGCACTAGGCATAGAACAAGGCTCCACGACAAATTTTGCCTTTTTCACCTAAGGATTTTGGACATGTTGCAATTACACATTCAAGCAACTCTTGAGATCGTTTGGCCCGGAGGCAAGCAAACCTAATTTCACTATCAAGAGGTTTGTTAATGAAATCCTCTTCGACAATCTCACGGAGACATTCTAGACTATCCTTAAGGTGAGCACAGTAGTCATGAAAAGCATGTTCATTATTCCTAAGATGAAGAGGAATATATTTAAGCGTCACGGATGTATTTGCAATCTAAGGGTGACTTTGAGACAACATTCTTATTGAAAACAAGTGGTAGTTTCCCATTTCCATGACTTCTCAGATTCTCAATTTCCTTTTGTAAAGGCGTTATTTTTTCGTTGTTTTGGTCACGGGTGACTTTTATTGAATCATATAACTCTTTAAAATGTCGTTTAACTTTTTCATTTTCTTCTAGAAAACTCGTTTTCCTTTTGTAAGGCATTAACTAAGTTTTGAAGATGAAAAGTTTGAAAATTCGGAGAATCTAAAGGAGGAGGCATTTGGGAGCTGTCATATTGTTCTTTTGACCCTTTAATTGAGAGATTTGGGCTTTCAACTTTTCGATCGTGTTACTTGATGAGCTTGAATCATTCATCACGTTTGTTAATTTGAAAAGCGCATCAAACTCTGGAGCATCCGAGGATGTCTTGATATTTGAAGTTTTGACATTTTCTTTAAGATGTTGATATTTTAGTTGTAAATTAAAATGCTCAGACTCTAGTTTAGACAAATGTTTAACCAAATTGTCGTGATCATCCAGTTCAATTTTCTCGTTTAGTTTAGAATTAGTTTTTCAAGCTCAATGACACGATCATGGGAGACTTTCAGGGCAACAGATAATTCATGAAATTGGGAAGCATTAATGGAACAATTTGTAGCAATGAAAAACACATCTTGAGCAACACATTCAGAAATCATATTCTCATTAGTGTATGCAAGTTCTTCCTCTCAATCTCATTATATTTTAGTGCTGGCTCATAGTCACTAACTTCAACTATCATTGCATCAAATTCCTTTTCCATTCCCTTAATATCGGTTTCTATCCCCTTTTTAAGACTCTCAAAGTGATCTTTTAGAAGTTTAAAGAAAGGCATGACCTCGGTTAAATAACATTCTTTCATTTGCTCAAAACCCCTTTCTCCTCCGTAATACCGATTAGGTGTGATCCTTTTCTTGCAAGTTTTCTCAAAATCAACAAATAGTTGAAGTATAACATATTGGCTAATTAAGGTCTTGCTTTTAGTGGCAATTGTTCTAGGAACAAGATGCATTGGTTTATTAGGAGGATACACGCAGTTTCTAGGCATTTTCCAAAGAGGAGGGTTTGTTTCAACAATATTTTCGACTTTACGCTTATCTAAATCCATTTTCGAGAAAACTTGTTGAGGAGTTAACAATGTCTGAGGCTTAAACTTGTTTAAGGCAATCCAATTCTCCTTTTATAATCATGGGGTGTGATGATTACTTTCTTTTCTTTACATTTTGGATCATCTAATTTCTTGTTTAACTTTTCCCTAGTGATTTCATCGATTTTTATCTTCCTCGGTGCACTCAAGCGCAACTAGGTTTGTCTAGGTTTAGGATTTCATGCCATCATAAAGAACCTTATGAGCATTTCTAGCCTTTTTAATGACCTCTGGATTTGGTTCCTCAACAAGGGAATGCTATGCTTATCGCTTAGGACTCTATGCTTAGTGATCATGTGGCGGAATGGTGTTCCTTTGTATGTACAACTTGTTTTCAAGTTTGTTTTTCAAAGTTTTCAGATTAGAAAATTCTTTCAAGAGTTTTGATTCCTTTGCATTAAATTCTAGCTTAAGCATTTTCACATTTTCTTGAAGATCTTGTTTTTGCTTAGCAGTTTTAGAAAGCTTTTCTTGCAGGGAATTTAACTCTTGTTTTAATACTTCTTCTCGAAAATTACTTTTTCTAATAGTTGTACGCATTTGGTCATCCATTTCCTGCTCACGGGTGGTCAACTCAAATTTAGCGCGTTGTTCATAAATAGCAACACGTTCTTTATAGGCATTTAGTTCAGAGATTACAGACTCATGGGGACACAGGCGGTGTATTCATCAAAAATATAGTCATTGTTGATTTGCGGGAGATGCATCACTTGGTACAACTTCACTTTCACTTTGTTTCACATATTGATCATATGGGACAACATTGATATTACCCATGTTTTCAATATTTGATACAAAGTTTGTTGATAGTACTTTGTCATGCATCTTTTGCACATCAATCATCGTATAGTTTTAGTACCTCTGAGATGAGTTTGTCTTTGGATGGGCCCGCTTGTGGTGAAGAGGAGACCTTGGGAGAAACCATTGGAGAAATGCTAGCCGTAAAGATTGTGTGTGCGATGGGTCCATCATCCACATCGAGTCGTATGCATCCTGTCAGCTGACTTGAAAGGCATTCGATGATTGTGACCTATCTCTGAATAGGTCGCTCATCCACATCTGCATCATAGGTCTTGGCATTGCCCTCGGCTAGAAACAGCAATTCCTCTTCATCCAAAGGCACCATTATCACGAGCTTGCACAAGCGGCATCTTATCTCGAAGTAATCGGCGATTCGTGGGCGCTTTGGAGATGTGCAGTTCCTTGCAATGTGTCCCTCACCACCACAATTATAACATTTGATCGGCTTAGCTTGACCTTGATTACCATTCCTTCCTCGATTAGATACCAATATACCCTCTACCGGCTCCACTTCTTCCCGATCATCTTGTCTTTCTGAGCTGGTTGCACCACGATCCTCCCATCTTTACTTGATGCTTGATTGTGTGGGTTAGATGATTACGAGGTTGTTATTGGTTTGTGGGAGAGAATTCATGTTTTGACTGATCTGAAGAGCTAGTTGATTAATGAAATTACCAGCGTGTATCGGCATCGGCTTGTTTGAACATAGGATCGGGAATTAGTTTGTGATTACCATTTCCCATGGGTATGACTTGTGAGGCTTTGGTTGTGATTTCGATGTTTGAATAGAAGGCAGTTGAGTCATTAGACGAGCTTGTCTCTCCTCGTTGGTTTTAGGTGATTAAGAACCAATTTTCAAACATAGCATGTCTATCATTCAAGGAGGAAGGCATAGAGTTGCTCATAGTTTGTATTCTTCAATCCTTTAGTGAGCTTCACAGAAGTGACAAACTTGTGCCATTAGGGATTCATGTTGTTCACAAACTTTGAGTTCATCTGAATGTTAGGCATAGTCATTCTGATGTTCCTCATATCATTCACAAGCTTATGAAATCTCACATAGTACTCATAGACACTCTCATCTGGTTTCATCTTGAAGTGTTCAAATTCATCATAGAGTTGTGATTCTCTGGCTTCCATAGTTAATTCGAACTTTGAGAGAAGCATCTTGACATTATCCCATCGCCTTTGCTTGGTGTTGTGATTGATCAGCTTGTAGATGTCTTTAGGAACACCTTGAAGAACAATGTTAGAAGCCACGATATCGACATCGAATCTCTTTTTCTCCTTATCGTCAAGCTCATCATACATCTTTGTTCTGTCCATTCCGTAAATCGAGTTCCATCTTCACGTATCAAGTACATCTCTAGTCGTCTCAACTCGATACACGGTCCTTCATCAATGGATTTGAGAATGTTGACACCATTTTCCTTTCCAAAGCAGCATTACAATCGATTCGTTGAGCCCAAGAATCGTGGTCGATTCTATCAAGCATGGGTGGGCCAGTATCGAACCGGTGCTTGAACATCCTCGAACAGCGTGGAGATGATAGTAGGAGCGTTGGTAGACATGTTAACAGTTATCACGGGATTTTATAACTCTATGATTTAACCGGGAAATAGATTCTTTCACGGGATTTTACTAAATCAAGAGAAAACTGTAAACAATCACCCAAGTCGCTAGAAGATAATGCACCAAGTTAAGCTAACACCTAATTCGCTACACCCCCAAATTAAGCTAAAGTCCCAAGTAAGCTAGACAAATGCAAGTCACTAAGTAGTAACTTCGCTAAGCCTCAGTCGCTAGCAAAATTTTGGCAAAGACAATTCTACTCAATTCGCTAAAACTTCAAATTAAGCTAAAGAGCAACTAAGCTCAGACCAAGTCGCTACCACCAGTCGCTACCCGTAGTGGAGAGTCCACTACTTGTCTTTGTTAATCGCTAGGTCTAAGTCGCTAGTTCCAAAGCGTAACTTCGCTACAAAATTGTGAAACAAGTAAGCTATGAAGAAAGGGATCCATTATATCAAATTAAGCTGAAGAAAAACCACATAAACATCACTTTTCAATCCAAAAACAACCCAACCAAGATGATTCAAGCTTACCAAATGAAAACCTAAACACTTGTGATGATTCTAAACATAAAAGTACTAACAAAATCCAATCTTTAACACAAGAAATCAACCAAATGATGCACAAACCACTAAACTTTTCAAACTCAAAAACCACCTAAAACCACTAGAAATCCAAAGATGTGCAAGATATGATCTAACCATGGCTCTTGATACCAATTGTAGGATATTTGTTTTCACTTACACATCACACCATAACACAAAGTGGAAGTATAAGTGGAATTCTAGAGAGAAAGTTAGAGGTTTAGGGAACTTAGTGAGAGAAAGTGAAAGATATTATTATGAGCTCCAACTCTCTACCTTGGAAGGTAGAGAGTATTTATAGTCTTACACTAAAGCGCCACACAACGGCTGTGGATCGGGCATACACGATTGGGTAAAGACCGTCCGTCCTCCACGGTGTTACTTAACAAAATACTACTAACCTAAATATTACTATGACTACGAGCTTTCTAACGATTACATATACTTGAGGTGACCGACTCTTTAATACTGGGAATTTCTAATTCCTAACAGTAAGAGTCCTTGAATCGAGTCCATGCTTCTGAGAGATTCACCTTGGCGTTGTTGGAACATCAAGATATCATTCCTAAGCTTCTCCCGGTGGGAAAAATTGAGCAAGGAAGCGAAGTGAGATCATAACTTGAGATGGGCCTAAGCGGGGAAGTCGCTCGAAGCCAATTACTAGCTTGGTCTCATTGAGAGAATTGGAAGAGAGCAGTGCGTGGTCTCCTAAGTAGTAGCATCGAGGTCGATGGAATCGAAAATTTTAAGGAAATCCTTAAGATGCTGATTAGGATCTTCAGAACGAAGTCCATGGAATACAAATCCGTTTGCACCAACAGGATGGTGTCGGATCGCTTGCGTAGTTTGAGCTTGGGGAAGCTCAATGGTGTTTCTATAGCCTAGGTGGCTTGGTCTCAGTATTCACCATGAGTCACCTGATGGGCTCTCGGCGAGGTCATTGGGTGTTAGGTTGATGAATGGTTGTGGGTTATCACCTTCCATGATGAAAAGTGATGGGGTTTACTAACAAAGGTCACAAAGAAGGGATAGACTACCGAGAAAGCTAAAAATGAGAAAAACTTACTTGATAGGAATCAAGCAAAGAAACCCTAAGTGAAGCGGACTCTAACTAGCTATTCTATTCACGGCGTGGCAAAAACTTGATACGCTACAGCGTCGTTCGGGGTCAAAGGAACTTCCTTTTCATCGAGCAAGTTTTTTCAACACCTAGGCAGATGAACCTAATGGTTGTAGTGTAGTATTAGGGTAAGCCTCGGGAATTGATATCGTTCTCTAGAAGAATAGGAATGCTAGTAAAAGTTACTACGCTTAAGGTTGGGGTTGAAGAAGATTATTTTTGTGCTTTTTTATATTTTTAGGAAATGGAAAGGTACGAATCTCGGGGTTTGGATTTGGGGGTTTTGGTACTTCTACTTATCTAATCTAACTAGTGGGTAGTCTATGTCTAATTAATGTGTGCTCGTATGATGGTTTAAATATGTGTTTACTTAGGTTGTATTACTCCTTAATTATCTCCTATTGATGGTTGAATTGTCACGTCCTTATTCTTAATCGCGTTGTGTGTCTAAGGTGGTAGGGTATTATCCCTAACTCTTTGGAAACTACCTAAGGTTATCGCCTACAAAATCTCTAGGATTTATAAACTCAACTCTAAGGTACTCTTCGGATGGTTTAGCCTACAATGACTCTAGGTATTACAAGCTAAGGTTCACAAAGATTAATCAAGCATTAACTACACAACGAATGACCTATCGCAATACTAGATCATTAACAATTAAGATAAGAGACAACCAATCAATATTCAATAACTAAGTTTCATATTCCCTAAGCAAACACACAAGTAAATTAGCCGGACATGGGGAACATACAAGCATACATACAAATAATTGAAGACATAATTGAATTAATGAAGTAAAACACTTATCTTGATGTAAGATAGGGTTTGAAACCCTAAAATATTGTACAAAGGCGACCTTAGTTAGGTTTAGGTTTTACTCCAAAAAGACTACACAACGAATAATGAAAAATTCGGATTCTATATATAGGATTACACATCGGCGTCACCTTTTTTGGTTTGTGGCCGTCGAATTAGGTCATTAGGGTTTTAGATGCCTGGCCAGCGTTAGTCTATGCGGCAGCGTCACCTATGCTAATGACACTGACGCCGTCCCCTTCGGTCTACGGCGTCGTCGGATCAAATCTAGGCCGTGCGGTGTGACGACCTACTCTTTTAAAACTTGACACCGTCACTTGTATTTAAGCAATTTGGCTCTTGAGCCGTCACGAAGTATAGGGCGTGTGGCGGTCGCCTTTAACACCTCGGACGCCGTCACGCTTTTTAGCGGCACGAGGTGTCTCGATTCTTGACTTTGGCCATTTTCTTCATATATTAGCGCCCAGCACCCCAGATGATAGAATAAGTGTCATTCCAACAATTTACCTTCAAGAGACCTAAAAAGTGAAAAGGAACGATATTAAGTAATAACGGATACAAAAGTGACCAAATAAGGGCTTAAACGACCCCTCAAAAAGGTACATTTTAAAACCTTATCAGTTCTCATATTTGAATTTGTGAAAATGCTTTATTTTGTCTTTAACCTCGTCTTAATTACAT
Organism: Chrysanthemum makinoi; assembly: GCA_910596185.1. Classification (NCBI taxonomy): domain Eukaryota; kingdom Viridiplantae; phylum Streptophyta; class Magnoliopsida; order Asterales; family Asteraceae; genus Chrysanthemum; species Chrysanthemum makinoi. Next base: position 239,343,955 of record OU343219.1, read on the forward strand.
ATAAAGGTATTTTACAAAGGGATAAGTGTAGGGAGGATTACACACGTTTTTAAAAGAACGTGAACATGAGAATTATGATTATTGAAAAGATATACATGTGTGTTTGTTAGAGTCAAATGCTTGTATCGAGTTATAATGGATGTTTTGCGTGAATTTTCGCATTCTAAAGATATAAATTTTCGAATTTTTCGTAAAAATCGCGGACCATTTTGTCGGGGATAACTGACGGCTTGGTCAGTCGCAACTGACGTCGGGAGGAGCGTGCTTGACTTATGATTTTTTCGTTTTACTCGTGCTACTTATAAATTTTTGGAATTTCCAGGTCTTAATTTTCCAGAAAATCTGCAAACATCCATTCCACAAGCATTATATCTTATTTTAGTCTAGAATTACATCTTGTTGTGATTTTTCTTTGTTCGGTTTGATGCTTTGGGTTGTCTGTTTTCTTAAAGTGTGCAGGTTTTATTTATCAAGAAGATTAAACATAAGATTGGATGGAGCTTTTCACGTATACAATCTTCTTGGAAAGAATTTAACCACTACTTCACACACGGACCCTACCAAGCTAATCAGGGGAGTATTAGTTTCTTTCGCTTTTAATTACCTTCCATTATCATAACTTTGATACTTTCGGGGAACATTGGGGACAATGTTCAGTTTAAGTGTAGGGAGAGAAAATAAAACGGAAACTCTGAAACTATGCTTATCCTTGACTATTTGCCTTGTCCAATTTCATTTGTGTAATAAACCATGAGAAAATGTCGGTTAGGGTAATTTTGGCACCAAGTTTTCAATTTTTCATGACACGTAGGAGTGGGCCATTAGTCTTAACAAAAAAGTCTCATGGATAGGAAGTTACATGACTAGCACAAAAACCCTTTACCACCTAAATTCCACCCCAAATGTAAGGATCGCCCTTAGATTAGTAAGAATTAAAGCATTCATCTTTAATGCTTAGAGTGTAAACCGATAGTATAATAGATTCTAGAACTTGTTTTGTGATGCATCCCGAGATCGCTAGTAAGACTACACTTGTGTAGTTAGGAATAACTAAATGATAAGAGGCATTAGGATAACTCTTGTTTGATACCCTTAATATAATTACTTCTTCCACATCGGTTGAGTAATTCCACCACACCCTTTGCGTTGTACTCATCTTTAGTACACGATACCCTAGTTAACCCCTCGAGTTTATCCTTTTAGTTTCGTGATATTTGGTTTTTCGAGATATCAATGAAGAGCATTGTTTACAATCCACCCCAAATGTACACCAATAAGCCTTAGCCTACCTTGTATGCACTCACTTTTAGTGCATTATTGTTATCACACTAAACCCTTAGTTCAATTATCTAGTTGCTTGCATAAGTTGCTAAGTCGAGTCATATTCTTTGTACACAGTTTTGGGACGATTGGGACTCATGGGAAAAGTTAAATTTTATGAGATGACGGAAAGGGAAAGTTAAATTCAAATTCCCTTTATTTGCATAATAATGTACTCCAAGTGTTTTGATCTTTTCAATTCGGGTCAAATTAGTGTTAGAATAATAAAAAACTCAAGTGTAGGGATGTGCCTATAAATCTCTATCATTTTGATGTTATCGTAGAGGATGGTAGAGTAAAAGTGTATGAAAAAAAAAACAAAAAAAACATACGGGCTACCATCCTACATATATCTTTAATTTATGTTTGTTTGTTTCAGTTATCTAGAGTTTAGAGTGTCGAGTCTTGGCTTAGCAACGCCATTCTTCGCATGCTTGTAACATAAAGATTTTTGACTTGCCACCACTAAATAGCCTATCCCACCAAACCCTTTGTTTCCCTACCGTAAGCCTATCATTACAACCCTTTAAAGACCTCTTGGATAGTCTTTCCTAGGTGCTTACGCCAAAGCGATGGAGGTTTGATCTAGTCTCAAGCCTATGGTAATCTATGTACTAGGACTGGTTAATGAGTGTTTATCTTCCATTTCCACTTTTTTATATTTCATATACACCCGAGAGATGTGAGTATCCAAACACCCCTTGTGAGGTGCTAATATGTAATTTCCGTGCTTGTTATGACTTTTGCGGGGCTTATATGTGTTGTGAATCATTCTAAACTAATGCTTCATGACCTCTAACTTATAAATTGATTGGCTAAAAGCACATTTGCTTGAGGACAAGCAAATACCAAGTATAGGGATATTTGATAAGGTTTTAAAATGTACCTTTTTGAGGGGTCGTTTAAGCCCTTATTTGATCACTTTTGTATCTGTTATTACTTATTATCGTTCCTTTTCACTTTTTAGGTATCTTGAAGGCAAAATGCTGGAATGACACTTATTGGACGAAAAGGCGAATATCAAGAAAATGGCCAAAGTCAGAATCGAGACACTTTCAGGCTCTTTGGGCTGAAGGGGCGGCGTCGGTTATACCCCGCTTCTGGGAAGATGTTTTTATGAGACGATACAAGAGCCAAATTGCTTATTTTCAATGGCGGCATCGAGGTTTTAAAGAGTAGAGCGCGCTTCAAGCGGCTCCCGGGCGGCCTAGATTTGATCCGAAATGTAGATCCAACTTTTCGATTCACTTTCGTGGGATGCACGGTCGGTCGAGAGACTTCAAAGCGTGATCTGTCATTTAACATAAGGTGGCCGCGTCACAATGATAACGTGGCGCCAAGACCAAACCCTAATGGCGGCGACCGGGCGTCACAAATGGTAAAGGTTGGCCGTCGCATGTGTAATCTTATATATAGAAACCGAATTTTTAGTTTTCGCAGATTATTGTAGTCTTTTGGGTAAAAACCTAAGCGAACCAAAAACGTGTATGCACCGGTATTTTAGGGTTCCATACCCTATCTTACATCAAGATAAGTGTTTTACTTCATTAATTTAATTAAGTCTTCCTTTGATTGTGTGTATGCTTGCATGTTCCCATGTCGGCTAATTTATTTGTGTGTTTGCTTAGGTAATATGAAACTTAGTTATTGAATATTGATTAGTTGTCTCTTATCTTTATTGTGATTGACCTAGTATTGCGATAGGTCATTCGTTGTGTTTGTAATGCTGATTGATCTTGATGAACCTTAGCTTATAATCACCTAGAGTAATTGTAGACAAGTCATTCAAAGAATACCTTAGAGTTAAAAGCTTATAAATCCTAGAGATTTTGTAGTCGTTAACCTTTAGTAGCTTCAAAGAGTTAGGGATAAACGCATACCCTACGACCTTAGAACGCATAATTAAGAATAAGACGTGACAATTCAACCACCAATAAGAGATAACTAGGGAGTAATAAAGCCTAAGCAAATAATTTTTTTAACTATCATACGAGCACACAACAATAGACATAGACTACATACACCTTAGTGTTAATACAAATAAACCGTAAATACGTTTATTAATATTTTGCGATCTCTTTGTGTTTTGTTGATAACAAATATAATGTTATCTTAAGTATAATTATAAGGATACATGTCACTTTTGTAAAGCATTTACATATAGCCATTTAAATACAAAAATGTAGTAATTAAGCATTTGTTGTAATAGTTTATTAGGATGGGTAAAAACCATAACCCATGGACCATAACCCATGGATCTTAACCCATACCAAAGAAGACTTGATACAATGTATACTTAGATACATTGAATCTAAAGAAAACCCATGGACCAACCCATAACCCATGACCCATAACCAAAAAACCCATGGGCAAAGAGGAGCGTCCCACGGATCCCTGGATTGTGCTAGCGGATCCCAAGTGGAAGGGATCCGTGGGATCCGGGAACAGTGGAAGATTTTGCCTATAAATAGAGAGCCATTTCTTCATTCTAACTCACCCCTCTTTTTACTAAATCTCTCATACACTCTCATTCTCTTCTAACATATAGATCACTTGATCTAGAGAGTTGTTCTTCTTTCTTTCTATTTGTGATCCTCATATAGGTCCTTCTCTAAGGCGAGATCACGAGCATTCTACAAGTCATCCAAGCAAGGGGCCCTTTATTGATTTGTCACTCAAGATTTCGTAGCGAAGATCTTGTATTTGATATTTCACATATTTGTTGTGTAATAGGTGTGTTGGTTTGGTCCACCGTGCTACGGACTCGGTATCTAGCTTTGTACCGGAAAAAAGTGTAAGCAACGTTGTGAAGGCTTCTCCGCCAAGTGAAGGAGTTTGTTGACATAGTGCTTGAACTCTCGAGTAGGTGACTCGGGGAGTGGAGTAGGGCAAGGAAGGTGTCCTTGTAGCCGAACCACTATACATCGGTTGTGTCTTTTCTTTCCCTTCGCTTTACTTTATTTACTTGCTTTATCATTAGATCTATACTTTCTCTACATCCATAAGATCTCACATATTAACGAATCTAAAAGTTTTTGAAACTAACTTAAAATTGGCAAAACTATTCAACCCCCCTTCTAGTTTTCCACAATTGGCATCAAGAGCTAAGTTTATAAAAGTTTTAAAATAAAATTGTATTTTAAAAACTTTTCGATCACTATGGGTTTCGAAAATTATAAGGAAGGGCAATCTATGCAACGACCACCACTACTTGAAACTAATGGTTTTATATATTGGAAAAATAGATTCGAAACATATGTGAAGTCTAAAGATATTGATCTTTGGTACATTATTGTTGAAGGTGATTTTGAGGCTACCTCAAATGATGATAAAGGAAATTTAGTTCACATACCTCATGATAAACTAAATGATGAAATGAAAAAAAAGCTTTCTAAAAATAGTGAAGCAAAAATGGTTTTATATAATGCTTTACCGAAAAAAGAATTCGAAAGAATTTCTATGCTTAAAACCTCTAAAGAAATTTGGAATTCTTTAGTTGTAACTCATCAAGGCAACCAACAAGTTAAAAATAATAAAATTGATTTATTTGTTCAACAATATGAACAATTTTCAATATCGGATGAGGAAACTATAGATCATTCATTTGCTAACTTTAATACTATTATTACATCTTTACAAGCACTTGATGAATCTTTTTCTAGCCGTAACCATGTTAGGAGATATCTAAGGGCACTTCCATCGCAGTGGAGATCCAAGGTGACGGCGATCGAAGAGTCAAAAGATTTGACAATCCTCACCCTCGATGAACTCATAGGCAACCTAAAAGTCTACGAGCTTGTCCTTGCTAAAGATTTCGAAGCCTCAAAGGTGAAAGAGAAACACAAATCTCTTGCCCTTAAAGCCAAAAAGGCTTCGAGCGATGAGGAGAACTCCTCCTTGAGTAGTGACGACGAAGAGTACGCTATGGCGGTAAGGGACTTTAAAAAGTTCTTTAGAAGAAAAGGAAGATACGTCAAACAACCGTATGACGATAAGAAAGGCTTTTGGAAAAGCAAAGAGGACGAGAAGCCAAAGGATGATCGTACTTGCTTTAAATGTGGGGACCCAAACCACTTTATTAGTAAGTGTCCCAAACGGGATGATCAAAAGGCATTCGTGAGCGGCACATGGGGAATGAGCGACGAGGAGGATGAAGAAATTTGTCTCATGGCAAATGACGAGGTATGTCACGAATACTATAGTAGTTCATCACTTGATGACGACTCATTGCATAATGAATATGACAAACTATGCAATATTAGCTTAAAACTAATTAACAAAAACAAGTTTTTAAAGAGTCAAAATCAACGTTTTGATAAAGAAGTCATAGAATTAAAAGCAAAACTAAAACGTTTAGAAAAAGGTAAAATAGCAAGTGGTGAATGTGAACTTTGCGTTCAACTTCAAACACTAGTGGATCACTTAGATTCTAAAATTGCTAGAATGAGTAGGAACACTTTAGATACAATACTCGATGGTGTTAAAACCGGTAACAATCAAAAGGGTCTAGGTAGTCAACAACTTGATCCATCAACTAGTGAAAGTAAAGAAACAAAATTTGTTAAGGAACTAGAAAAACCAACCATTGTTGTGGCGGATCCCACGGATCCCCTAAAAAGGGAACCGCTAGTGTACAAAGGGATCCGTGGATCTGCTGTAGCAAAAAGTAGCAATAACGTAGCTTCTTCATCTAGAACTGAGTTTGTTATAGTTAATAGGAAGAAACCAACTCATGTCACCACTAGACAACCACCTCCAAAATATAATCCTACTTTTTCAAGAAACAAAGCTCCATCTTTTTCAAAACCTAATTCATTTAGGAGACCTAATAACGTTTACCCGAAAAGTAACCATCAAATGGGATGGAATCCAAACATGCAAAACGGTTTTCCTTTTCAAAACTTTGCTCCATGGAATGCATACTCATCTTATCCATACATGTCTAACATGAATGGAATGTTTAACACTAATGGACCCATGAACAAATGGGGACCAAACTTTTGAGTTTATTATTGTTTTAGGTGTGCTTAAAGGTCGACCTAGACCCCGATGAATGGGTCAAGGATAGCGGGTGCACGAGGCACATGACTGGAAATAGGGATCTATTCTCCACATATGAATCCTTCAATGGAGGTAATGTGGTGTTTGGAAATAGAAAAAGTAGAATCATCGGTAAAGGTACGATTTCTAACAAATCTCTAACCATTAACGATGTGTGTCACGTAGAAAACCTAAACTTTAACCTCTTAAGTATAGGACAAATATGTGATAAAAAGTGCAATGTACCGGTAGTAAGATACTAAAAAATGGCATAACCATAGGAAGAGGAATTAGGAAACATGGAGTCTATGTCATTAAAATCGGTAATGAACCTAAAGACAAACTATGTCTTACCTCTATGGATGATACTTCGACCTTATGGCATCGAAGATTGGGTCACGCCAACATGCGACTTCTTCAATCGCTATCATCCAAAGATCTAGTAAGAGATCTACCTAAGTTAAAATATGAACATCATTTTTGTGATGCTTGTAATGTAGGAAAACAAGCTCATTCTAGTCATAAAGCTAAAAACATGGTGTCTACAACTAGGTGTCTAGAATTACTACATATGGATTTATTTGGTCCATCCGCTATCCAAAGTTATGGAGGCAACTACTACACTTTGGTCATAGTGGATGACTATTCTAGGTATACATGGACAAAAATTTTAAAGAACAAAACGGAAACCTTTAATTATTTTGAAATATTAAGCAAAAAGATCCAAAGACAACTAGGAAGTCCCATAGTGTCTATTAGGACGGATCATGGTAGGGAATTCGATAATGAAGTGCAATTCGGAGCTTTTGTGACGCTAATGGTATTACTCACAACTTCTCTCCACGCACTCCACAATCGAATGGGGTAGTAGAAAGAAAGAATAGAACCCTACAAGAAATGAGTCGAACCATGCTTAATGAACAATCCATACCTCAAAAGTTTTGGTGTAATGCCGTTGATACTTCAACGTGCATACTCAATCGAGTCTTAATTAGACCAATCTTAGGAAAAACTCCATATGAGTTACTTCGAGGCAAAAAGCCTACGTTAAATCACTTTAGAGTCTTTGGTAGTAAATGTTTTATTCTTAACACTAAAGATTACCTTACAAAATTTGATCCTAAATCAACCGAAGGTATCTTTTTAGGTTACTCGCCAAATAGCAAAGCTTACGTCATATTAAACAAAGAAACAATGAAGGTAGAAGAGTCATTAAATATAAAATTTGATGAAAGTCCACCCAAACCCTCTCCACCTCTTGTCGATGACGAGATTATAGAAAGTGAAGCTATAGTAATAAAGAAAAAGATAAGTGAAGAAGAAGAACCTCTAAGTGATGAAATAATAAACATTAAAGAGTCCAAAGATCACCCGTAGATAAAGTCATAGGAAAACTAAACGAACGAACATTAAGGTCTCAAGTTCAAAACCAAAGTAGCTTGTTTTGTTTCGCTTCAACCTTAGAACCTAAGAATACACAAGAAGCCATAAAAGATGAGAGTTGGGTAATGGCTATGCAAGAAGAACTAAATCAATTTGTTTCTAATGATGTTTGGACACTTGTCCCTCCACCTAGTAATCAAACCATAATAGGAACCAAATGGGTTTATAAAAACAAATTAGATGCAAACCGAGTAGTGTCTAGGAACAAGGCTAGACTCGTTGCTCAAGGGTATAACCAACAAGAGGGAATAGACTTTGATGAGACCTACGCCCCCTGGCTAGATTAGAGTCTATAAGAATACTTCTTGCGTATGCTTGTGCTAATGATCTAAAGCTTTATCAAATGGATGTCAAAAGCGCTTTTCTAAATGGTTTCATAAATGAAGAAGTATATGTAGCTCAACCTCCCGGCTTCATTGATTTTGAAAAACCCAAACATGTGTATAAATTAAAGAAAGCCCTTTACGGTCTTAAACAAGCTCCAAAAGCTTGGTATGATAGACTCAAGTCATTTCTAGTTAAACACAACTATACCATGGGGTTAGTTGACAACACACTTTTTACTAAGAAAAGAGAGTCACATATAATCATAGTACAAATATATGTAGATGATATTATATTCGGATCCACTTGTCAAGACATGTGTGATGATTTCTCTAAAATCATGCATGACGAGTTCGAGATGAGTATGATGGGAGAACTTAGTTTCTTTCTTGGTCTACAAATAAAACAAGTAGAAGATGGTATCTTCTTCAATCAATCTAAATACATCAAGGAGATGTTAAAGAAATTCGGTCTAGAAGAGTCAAAACCAATTAGGACTCCAATGTCATCCGACACCAAACTCACAAAAGATGAAGACGGCAAATCCGTAGATAATACTAAATATCGTGGCATGATAGGTAGTCTTCTCTACCTCACGGCAAGTAGGCCGGATATCATGTTTAGTGTTTGCTTATGTGCTAGGTTTCAAGAAGACCCTAAAACATCACACCTAGAAGCCGTAAAAGGATATTTAGATATATTAAGGGTACAACACAATTAGGATTATGGTATCCTAAGGGCACGGGAGTAGAAACAATTGTATATGCAGATTCCGACCATGCAGGTGATTACGTTGATAGAAAAAGTACAAGTGGGGTATGTACTTTTATGGGATGTTGTTTAACATCTTGGTTTTCTAAGAAACAAACGGCACTTGCAATATCAACAACCGAAGCCGAGCACGTTCGCCGGCAAAGCATGCCAACAAGCACTATGGATGAAACAAGCGTTAGTAGACTACGACATCCATCTAAGCGACATAGCCATCCTATGTGACAACAAAGGTGCCATCGACTTAAGCAAGAATCCCGTATTGCATTCTCGCACAAAGCATATAGAGATTCGTCATCACTTCTTAAGAGACAATGTTCAAAAGGGAACATCTCTATTGAGAAGGTAGCATCCGAAGACAACATAGCCGACGTCCTCACCAAACCGTTGAAGCGGGAACAATTCAACCTACTTCGTCTTGGTCTTGGTCTAATGGAACAAACGTCATAACTTATTTGACTCTACAAGGTATGTAAACACTAGCCTTCTTCTTTCTGAGTCTAGGATTTCTATTTCACACACAACTCACAAACAATACGGGAATTTTCAAAACCCAAGATGAGTTTTCCACTTATAGCTTTCTTATTTTTTATATACACATTTTCAAAGAAAACCTACTTTCACAATGTTTTCGAAAAGGATGATACCTTCCCGTATCAATTTCACAAAAGCAATTTCTCACGATAGGACAAATCGCTTTTCATTATTAATACAAAGTAAAACCCGTTTTCATTGCATCTCATGTCTTTTGAATGCTAAAGGGGACACATAACTAATATGTGTTTTCGGGTACATTCATTTAAGCAACAATGAATTAGGAGCATTGATAACACAAAATTACGTACTCATGTACTAAATATGTGTTTTCGGGTTATCTCAATAGGATGGTTTTATACTTCTAGTTTATTTTCTATTTCTTTTTAGGGGTCGAGATAACCAAAACTCCAAATAGTTTGCATATAGGCACACACTAGGCAAAAATGTTTCCCAAAAGAAAATTTTGTGTGCTCGAATCACCACCCACGGATCCCACCTTCATGCCGGACGGATCCCTCAAGGAAGGATCCGTGGGATCCGTGAAACAAGCGTTTTCAACTTCTATTTTTTCACTTTGGATGAAAAATCCACATTTGTTTCATTTTTGGGAGTATGCTCTTTAATGCTTGTGTTCTCATGATCACATGCCTTGAATTCATATCTAATCATTAGATTTTAATCCACATTTTGGGTCAAGCATTCATTACAATGCTTTGTTTTTCTATATATAGAACTCCCAAAATGCTTGCATACTCCATCTCCTTCTCACAAACACACTACATCATGTCATCCAAAAACCCTTTAGGAGAATCATCTAGTACAAACAATCATGATATCCAAACCTTTGTACTTCCACCATCCAAAATACCACAATCAAATGCTAGGATATCCGCACGGATTAGCATCCGATCTTGTTGTTTAGCAAAACCAACCTCAAATGGTTCATCCTCAACAAATAACTCACCACAAGATGCTTCCATTATAGCACCTCCCTCATCACCAACAAGTACTCCAACTTCATCACCACCTAAAATAACTCTTTTGGAACTCCTTAAGACTCCAACAAGATCTAACCAACCTAAAGAAAAAGAATTAGTCTTTTCAACACCTCCCACATCTCCAAATACTATATTTCAAGATCTTGAAACATCACCACCATTAGCTCCCATCACATTACAAGAACATCTAGGTTCTTTTCCACCACCATTTACAAACATTTCGGATATTGATCCATATTTTCCTATTTTTCCACCACAACTTTCGCATAACTCAAATCAAAACAACCCGAAAACTTCCGCACTCATTACCCACATCATTTACATTGTGAACATTGCCAATCCACTAGGGAAATTAGAAGTTAGGGAAGAAATGCGTTTCATACTCAACCTCATCCTTGATCGCATCAATACCATCACTCATCAAAACCTCCATCCATAACCTTATGCAAGCATGGAAGGAATCACTACTATTATTTTTCTACTTTTAGTATTTTTTTCTTTTGAAGTCATTTTCAAGAACAAGTCTTGTTCTTATTTTTACATGCTTGTAGTTGGCATAAATACCACTACACTTTGTTGTTTTATTACAAGGCCTTTTTACATACCTTGGCTCCCAATCTTGATTCTCGGCAACCACAAGATTATATAAGCATGTTACTAACCTTTCTTTTTGTAGGATTTTAATTTTTCTTCACTTGACTTCCAAACAAGGGGAGCTACCGTCAAGGGGAGTTAGAAGTTTGTTTATTTCTTCCAAGGGTTAACTTTTTGTTTCGACAAAAAGGGGAGAAGAAGTAAAACTTAGGGGCTTTCAAAACTTACATCTATTCTTAAGTTTTACTCATCATAACATTATGTTTTGTCATCAACACAAAAGGGGAGATTGTTAATACAAATAAACCGTAAAAACGTTTATTAATATTTTAAGATCTCTTTGTGTTTTGTTGATAACAAATATAATGTTATCTTAAGTATAATTATAAGGATACATGTTACTTTTGTAAAGCATTTACATATAGCCATTTAAATACAAAAATGTAGTAATTAAGCATTTGTTGTAATAGTTTATTAGGATGGGTAAAAACCATAACCCATGGACCATAACCCATGGATCTTAACCCATACCAAAGAAGACTTGATACAATGTATACTTAACCCATACCAAAGAAGACCATGGACCAACCCATAACCCATGACCCATAACTAAAAAACCCATGGGCAAAGAGGAGCGTTCCACGGATCCCTAGGATTACATTAGACGGATCCCAAGTGGAAGGGATCCGTGGGATCCGGGAACGTGAAGATTTTGCCTATAAATAGAGAGCCATTTCTTCATTCTAACTCACCCCTCTTCTTACTAAATCTCTCATACACTCTCATTCTCTTCTAACATATAGATCACTTGATCTAGAGAGTTGTTCTTCTTTCTTTCTATTTGTGATCCTCATATAGGTCCTTCTCTAAGGCGAGATCACGAGCATTCTACAAGTCATCCAAGCAAGGGGTCCTTGATTGATTTGTCACTCCGCAAGATTTCTGAGCGAAGATCTTGTATTTGATATTTCACATATTTGTTGTGTAATAGTTGTGTTGGTTTGGTCCTCCGTGTTACGGACTCGGTATTTAGCTTTGTACCGGAAAAGTGTAAGCAACGTTGTGAAGGCTTCTCCGCCAAGTGAAGGAGTTTGTTGACATAGTGCTTGAACTCTCGAGTAGGTGACTCGGGGAGTGGAGTAGGGCAAGGAAGGTGTCCTTGTAGCCGAACCACTATACATCGGTTGTGTCTTTTCTTTCCCTTCGCTTTACTTTATTTACTGGCTTTATCATTAGATCTATACTTTCTCTACATCCACAAGATCTCACATATTAACGAATCTAAAAGTTTTTGAAACTTATTTAAAATCGGTAAAACTATTCAACCCCCCCCCCCCTTCTAGTTTTCCACACTTAGTTTAGATAATTAGATAAGTAGAAGTAATCAGTAGAAATACCAACCCCCAAATCCAAACCTCGAGATTCGTACATTTCTATTTTCTAAAAACATAAAAAGATAAAAAATAATATTCCTCAACCACAACCTTAGCGTAGTAACTTCACACTAGCATTCTTATTCCCCTAGAGAACGATATCAATTCCCGTGGCTTACCCTAATACTACACTACAACGATTAGGTTCACTGCCTAGGGTGTTGAAAAACTTGCTCGATGAAAAGGAAGTTCCCTTGACCCCAAACGACGCGTGTAGCGTTATCACATGCTTGATTTTCTTGGATGGAAATTTTGAAAAAAAAAAGTTCGTTGAAAGTATATGAAAGTGCATATCTATAGAAAGATGATTTAATTTTCGTCGCGATTGTGTATTTTGTAGCTTGAATATTTACCATTTACAATATACGTCGTTTTTAAAAAAAGGTGAAAAGTTGGTTTTTATACAATTACAATTCTACCCTTACTTTGTTAGTTTTTGCTTTCATCTCATCAATTGAATGAAAAGAAAATGAATTATTGAGATCTTATGATTTGTTATTTAGATTAAATATGTTTTTTTATTGATCTCACCTCTTACTGATAAAAAAAAAAAAAAAAAAAAAAAAAACTTTACTATGTATTTTATAAGGGGTAATCTACCCAAGCACCCCCAAATATACTTCACAGGCACCCCATAGGGTAGGGCCCCCATCCGTACAACGTCCTTTTTTTTTTTTTTTAAATTGTGTAGAGTTAATTTGTGTATTTAATTGTGTAGAGTTAATTTGTAGTATTGTTTAAATTGTGCAGTGTTTTTATATGTATAGTGTATTTATTTGTGTAGTGTTTTTATATGTAGAGTATTTATTTTACGTTATATTTTTTTAATTGTGTATTTGTTTTCATTTAATTAAACAATAACAATAAAACATTAAACAAGTACAACAATAAATGCTACTACTACAACGAAATCTACTCCACATAAAGATTATTAATGTCATCTATAAGTTCATAGAGTATTCCACTCGACTGACATGCGTGATCAACTGGATTTCTTGCCAATTCCAGTGATGCCTCCAACGTCTTTATTCTTGCCTTCAACAAATTGTTTTGAGCCAATAGCATGTTGATCGTGTTATCTTTAGTTTCGCAGTATGAGCACTGCGTTGAAGAAGAGCCTTGATCAAAGTACTTTTGTTGAAATACATCCTTCCACATAAAGTAGCGACACCCATAGTCTTCAGTCCCTGGCTGTTACATGGTGAAACAATTATAAGAAATGTATTCTTAACAAACAAGTTATTGATATATTTACGTAAATAAGCAAACGTTTAATTATTTACCTTTGATAAAGGACATGCATAATACTTCTGACCACAACTTTTGGGCTTTTGGGATGTTCTTTCAATTATAAGTCCCCGTCGACAACGACATAAGAAAGGATTTTCTTGTTGCATCTGGCCAAAAGAATTTGTATAATTATTTACAACATAAATCAGTAATATCATGGTTCACAAAATTAGAAGCTTCAAATACATAAATAACCAATCTTGTTATAGATTAATAGTTGATACATGGTTCACAAAATCACAATATAACTAGAAACTAAGATCAATCACGGCCGAGGCGTAGTCGCCCAATGATGCCGCCATCGTCCCACACGAAACTCTAACTCGAAATGCGTCTCCTCAATCCGGAAATTTCGCCAGCGTCAAAGTGAGACGGTTGTAACAAAAGATGAGGAAGAATCGGAGGACGGTGTATAAAATTCTCCTCATCTCAAGCACTGGAGATATAGCTGGAGAGGGAGGCACATAAGATGGAGAATAAGGCACATAATTTGGACTCTCAACACGGCGGGTGTGTTCGCGACACTGAATATCCTCCATGAATGTCATCCGATTCCTGTAACAAAGATGAGGAAGAACCGAGCAGAGCGAAATCTGTAACAAAAGATGAGGAGTCGTTTACTATAAATCGATGTCGTTTACTATAAATCAGTAATCCGTAATCGTCTATACATGTTTTGTCGTTTACAATATAAATCAGTAATTGTCTATACATGTTTTGTCGTTTATAATACAAATCGTCGTTTTCTATAAATCAGAATGTCGTTTGCAACATATGTCTATACTACGTCCTTCTAAACATGCTTTGTCGTTCAAAGAGGTGCCCATCCCGCTGCCAAGTCATTTCTGAACCATCTCCATTGTGGGTGAGTATGCGGGAGTGGTGAGTTTTCATCAAGAACCGCATGAACGTAGTGAGCGGCATGGTCTTCCCCACACGAAGAATCACAACGGGGGGACAATAGTTGTGTTGTCTCTGGACCTGACCTAAGCGGAAGACACGTAGTAGATGCTCTATTGGATATGCATACAATTGGACGGTTAAGAGCTGTAGCAATAGCCGCTCCCATGTCCGCATAATCATCCAGTAATCGTGGGGTGCTGGACCTGATTCAAACCAATTCAGCGAGTTGACCATATGTGTAAACCAGGTCCCCCACATTTCCTCGTAAAGTTTCCAGTGATTGTCTACCTCTTCCCTGAAAATAGTTTGAAGTCTGGGCCATATCCTACGCCAAGAGATCGATACCCACAATTTCCATCACCTTCCACGTTAACAATCCCTAGGATCCATCGTCGGAAAAGAGGTGGAATTCGAGTCATAAAATATTCGCTATCGTCATCTGGAATGTACAACTCGTGTCTTAAATCGCCCTCGCTAGGTTCTTTGTTCAAGTCTGGGACGTTAGAAGGCTCTCCCACGAATGAACTATGTCTCGCAGTTTCTTCATTTAAGTCTCGGACTTTTTTAGGTTTTGTATAGCTTATGCGGTGCCCTATGGGGGGTTCTTTGTTCAAATCTGGGATATTTTGTTTAGCCTTGGACTTTTTGTCCTTTCTTTCGGACGTCCACGAGTACTTTCTTTAACAGAGGTTGTGGGTTGACACGCTTGGGAGCGTATATAGCTCTGATCATGTTTAACATATTTTTCTTGACAAATGACGATGCTTTGTTAAAACATTTTGGGTTTTTCTACGTCATCTTGACAAGAAAAATATTGAGGCTCTTCAGGCCCTTGAGGCTCTTCAGGCTCTTGAGGCTCTTCTGGCGTATGAGTATGTCGGACTCTAGGCGGGGAACACTTAGTGTTCTCTAAAATTATCAACAGCATTAAGCGGAATAGGCGATCCGTATTCAAAAAGTGATTATTATAAATTATCGGTATTGACGGGGAGAATAACTTGATAGGCATAAATTTAATATACATACCATGAATCTGAAGGTAATACAGTTCGTGATAGCATGGTAAACCATAAACTAACTGCAACTGATGACCACATTCATGTGGGTCCGCATCCCGTTTAATTTCTGCGCGTATGAGTAGTAAAGCATCTTTTGAAACATTATACCGCAATTCGTTAAATAGTGTGCCCTTACACGAATGCAGTTTCTTGATTTTGCTTGTATTCAAAGAGTCTCTTATCGCATTTTCTTGCGCAGCTATAATCTTGTCGACCGAACACAACAACGTGTCTAAGCTGGACTGTGTGGAGCCCAAGTATAACTTCAACAACGCGTGTTGACCCTCAACTCTACATGTTGTTGTCTAGCCGAAGCTGCGATATTGATCGGTAATGTACGACGCAAACATGCGGTCGTAATGTTGCAGCCAGTTATTAAAATACCGCAGAACGTCTGAGAAAACAATGAATTAATAAAGTGAGAAAACAATTCGAGTAGTTATTTATTAAATAATAAAAAAATTGTATTAATAGGTAAGTACCCTATTTTTGGACCAATAAATCTTGTAGGTCCTGATAATAGTGCGTGAACACATCTTCGGTCGGAGCTTTAACCATCAAATCCCATGTCCATCTAACGGACTCATACTCCTCTTCCATAGCGAATTTGTGTCTGCAATGCTTGAGCACATTTTGATTGATATGCCATCGACAGTAAATCTGTTAGCGTTTAGGAATTCTCGCTGCATGCCCAAGCAACGCTAAATCTCTATCGGTGACGATAACCCGCGGGTAATATTGTTCTTCTATCACCAACTTAACACATTCCAACACCCATTTGAAATTTGGCTCTTTTTAACAATTCAAAAAGCTAAACGCCATTGAGAATGTTCTGTTTGTTGAAGTAACTCCAACAATTGTAAAGAATGGCAGTTTAAACAACGTGGTGTTGTATGTGGAGTCCATCAGCATGATTTCCGGGAATGTTGTCCACAGGGCATATGACGTCGGGTGAACAAAAAATATTTCCTCAAGCTCATTAGTGTGGTCATTTACCCTGGGGTAATATGTATAACTTTTACGCCTCAAATGTTCTAAAAGGAGTTGTATCAGAGTCATATCACCACAAATGGCGCTGCGTATCTTGTTTGGTGCATTATATATCGTTTTAATGCTAGACACGTTATTCGGATCGCTCTCTTTTAGTGAAGAAAGTATAATTCGTGGTGCTACTTGATGTTTTGTCAATTGCTCCACTAAAACTAACTCATTTTCTTTTAATCGCATTGCCTGTGAAAAACCATGGAACGAGTCTACAAAATCATGATTATGCCTCAGATACTTGACCCTCAAGATCCAACCACTAGTTTTAGCGGTACCAGTTCGACCTTTTATATATTTCGCCAGTAATCTGAATGGGCAATTAGTTTTAGCGGTACCAGTCTGCCATTGAAGTTCATCTTCTAAACCTTCACGTGCAGACGTCCCATGTCTAGAACATTTAAATTCGATTGAGTACTTATAGCCCCTATCTGTTTTAGTTCTTCCTTTAACAATAAGAAAACCATTCGATTGATCAGTAGATTGCACCCAATTAGTTAAAACAACTTCATCAGGGAACACCTAAAAAATAATAAATACAACTTTTAATAAACTTTTTAAAAATACAACTTTTAATAAAACTTTTAAAAAACTTAAAAATACAACTTTTGTAAAACTTTTATAAAACTTAAAAAATAAAACTTTTAATACAACTTTTGTAGAACTTTTAATACAACTTTTAAAAAACTTGTTATAATACTTTAAAAAAACTTATAATACTTTTAAAACTAATGCAACTTTTATTTTAAAAAACTTATAATACTTTTATTTTAAAACTAATACAACTTTAATACAACTTATAATACTTTTATTTTAATACAAATTTAATACAACTTATAATACTTTTATTTTATAAAAGAGTTATACGTGTGTGGTGTCGGTGAGTGTTACGCGTAGGGGTGCTCATCGGTCGAAAACCGGACCGGACCGACGAAAACCGAACCGGACCGAGACCGAATCCGCAAAAAACGCTAGACCGAGACCGAGACCGAATGAGGTCGGTCCGGTCCGTCCGTCCGGTCTCGTCGGTCCGTCGGTCGTCCGGTCCACAAGCTAAATTCGGGTTTGGGTCCGGACGGACCGAGACCGAATCCAAGCAAAACCTAGACCCGAGGACCGCCGGTCCATCGGTCCGGTCGGTTTCGGTCCGGTCCGGTCGGTTTTGTCGGTCGGTCCGGTCGGTCCGGTCCGTTTGAGCAGCCCTAGTTACGCGTTCGTTTCTTGTGGTGTTGAGGTGTACGCGTTTTCTCTGTCTGAGTTGATATCTGTGTTTCTCTCTCTCACTATCCTCACACACGTAAAGTTTCTCTCTCTATCCTCTCGTTTCTCTCTCTCTCTCTCTCTGAGTTGATATTTGGTAGAAAAGTTTTTAGATCTAGATCTAAAAACTTTTTAGATCTAACAAGTAATAATCTTGTTAGATCATTGGTTACTTGATTTTCGTTGCTTATTTTTTAGATCTAACAAGTTTTTATATGTTGTGGTGATGTTTCTGTGAGGTTAGATCTTGAAAAAAGTTGAAAAATTGAAAAGTTGTTGTATTTTGTTTTTCTGAAAAGTTTTGAAAAATGACTTTTTAGATCTAAAAAAAATTAAAAGTTGGTGGTGATGTTTCTGTGAGGTTGATTACTTGGGTTTCGTTGCTTATTTTTTAGATCTAACAAGTTTTTATTTTTTACAAAGGTTTTTAGATCTTCAAAAAAATTGAAAAGTTGTTGTATTTTGTTTATCTGAAAAGTTTTGAAAAATGACTTGTTAGATCTAAAAAAAATTAAAAGTTGGTGGTGATGTTTCTGTGAGGTTGGTTACTTGTTTCGTTGCTTATTTTTTAGATCTAACAAGTTTTTATTTTTTACAAAGGTTTTTAGATCTTCAAAAAAATTGAAAAGTTGTTGTATTTTGTTTATCTGAAAAGTTTTGAAAAATGACTTGTTAGATCTAAAAAAAATTAAAAGTTGGTGGTGATGTTTCTGTGAGGTTGGTTACTTGTTTCGTTGCTTATTTTTTAGATCTAACAAGTTTTTATTTTTTGTGGTGATGTTTTGCAGGTGATACTCTAATGAGTCACCTGATTATTTGTTGTGGTGATGTTTCTGTTGAAACTTGTTGGGGTGCCTATGCAGTTTCATTACTGGATGGTAAAGTGAGCAGTTTTATCTCACTTTGCAACTTTAAATGAAATAAATAGGTTTTAAAAAGGGATAAGTGTTTCTAAATGTATCCAAGTTACCCTGTTTTACTAAGTTGTGTATCAAAAAATTAATCCTCCTAAACAATGCAAACAACTTACTAATCATACTATTATATACATCATTTATCATTTGTTTAAAGTTATTTACATAAATCGTCCTTGTGGTTAGGACCAAATTGCAACGAAGGTCCTTACTTTCACTTAAAATTATTTGCATAACTCGTCCTTGTCGTTAGGGTCGGTCAACCAGCGGTCGAGTGCGACCGTGTCACCACTTGAGTGGTGCCACGTGTCGGTCGTCGGGCAAAAGGCCGGATCGGGCGGGCAACGGTCCGGTCCGGTTGCCACGTGGACCAATGAGGTGGTGCCACGTGGCGATGGTAATAAAAACCACCATTTTGGCTCCACTGGGATCGAACCCGGTGGGTTGTGGGAAGCAAAGCTTCGCCCAAGGCTAAGCATAGCTTCGATTATACCTCCCTAAATATATTACATAACCCTTTCTAAAATATAATAGCCCAATTCAAAATTATTAAAAGGTTCAATTTAGTTTTTGGCCTATCAATTTAAGGGGTTATATGGGTAAAAATAAATAAATATACCATCGGACTCGTTTTTTTTGTGCTCTTTTCAATGGTATGCCTTGGGAATTTTTAGACTTCGTTAGAACCTCGAAAAATGCGAAAACGTCATCAAAAAATGCGAAAACGTCCTTTACCGAGGTGCAAAGGAAGTCGAAAAATTCCCGAGCATACCGCGACTTCTTTTTTGTGCTCTTTCCAATGGTATGCTCGGGGAATTTTTCGACTTCCTTTGCACCTCGAAAAGGACGTTTCTGCTTTTTGATGATCGCGATTTTTCGAGGTTCTAACGAAGTCTAAAAAATTCCCCGAGCATACCATTGAAAAGAGCACGAAAAAACGAGTCCGATGGTATATTTATTTATTTTTTTACGGTCCATATAACCCCTTAAATTGATGTTAAAATGCCAAAAACATCTGAAAACACTCAGAAACACATCAAAATGATCAAAATATCACAAATCAGTGTTTTATGAGTTTTAAATGCAAAAATATCAAAATCAGATGAAAAACGTATCAAATTTGCAAAATTGGCAGTTTTAGTCCCCCAAGTTACAAAAGTTGTCAAAATTAGTCCCTGGTAATTCAAAAACTTATAAAAAGTCATTTAAGGTCCATAAGATTCAAAAGTTGTCAAAATAAACCCTTCAAAGTTTAAAAATCATAAAATGACAACTTTAGTCCCTCAAGTTTGGAAAAAGTCAAATATAGTCCTTGGTTAATTTAAAAAGTGAAATTTATCAAAAATAAACCTTGTACTATTAATAAATGACAAAAATGGTCCTTATAATAAAACTTTTGAGAATTTACATGTTTGGTCCCTCAAGTTTCAAACTTGACAGTTTTGGTCCCTGGATTTACAAAAATGGAAATTATCAATTTAGGTCCTTGTACTAATCACATTTGGCAGATTTGGTCCTTGTGAGAGCTTTGGAAAATGTTCAAGATCCGTCCTTCAAGTTTACTAAAATTACATGAATGGTCCTTGTGCTAGCTAAATACCAAACGGATCCTTTTTGTTAAATATCCAAGTCCAAAAACAAAACAAACCAACCCAGCTGTGGCCCAATCTACCCAAGCCCAAAACCCGGTTTTAAAATAAAAAACCCGCCAGCACTGTTCACCATCTCCCACCCCAACACCTGCTACCTCTCATTCACCTCCACCTGGTACCACCACCTGTCCAATCCTTTCCACATCACTCCCCACTTGTATACCAACTCCCCTCCACCTCCAACAAAGTCCAAGATGCATTAATTGGATAAACCTGCTTAATCCACTTTTCCCGCCAAATTTCCACATGTACGTATATGATGAATTAGAGATATTGAATGGCTAGATTGAAGTGGGAAAGTCTCAAGGATGTCGACAGAGCTCAAAAATATGATTATAAAGCTAGAAAGAAGCAGTGTGGAAGGGCAAGTAGAGTAGCTTAGTTTTAGCTTATGTCGTTTTAGTTTAAGTTTAAATTTCAGTCTATGTTTTAACTTTAAAGCTTTGTATTTCACATTTTCAGTATGCAATAAACCTTTTGTAACCATCAATTTCAAGTTTCCTTTTACTTTACAGTTTATGTAAATTCCAAGTTCATAAGAATCTCAAATTCTCCAACTGATGTTATTAGTGTTTACCAAGTACTGTAAAAGCTCATATAAGCTTTTATAAAGCTTTTATAAGCTTTTAGAATCCAAAGAAGTCAGTTTCTAGCCAAAATAAAAATTCTCAAAATACCAAGTAAATTAGTAAAAATTCAAAAATCCATGGTAAAGAAGATCAAAGCTGGTGCAGAGATGGTATTTGGAATGCTTTTGGGTATAAAGCTTTAGGGAAAGCTATAGGTTCTGTTCTCAGTATTCAAATCTCAGTTTATGCTCAAATCATTCTTGTAAGCCATTTTGACCACTATGGCATTTTACTGTTGTAGATGTTCAATAGCTTGAAACTCTGTTCCTATATGATCATTAGTCATAGTTAAGTAGATTTATATATTAAAACAGTTTACTTGTTGTTTGGAATTAGTAGTCACTTTGAAATCTCCTTTTTATACAATTAGTAGCATAATTGCCATTTTTCAATATTATGTTGTTATAGTAGTTGATTAATGCTTGTTTAGTATAATTAAGTGATAATATAAAAGTCTTGAATCATTTACATGGTCTAAACTGAGAAACTCTTTGGAAAGCTTCAAAAACGTTTTAATAGGGTGTTTGGATTTAGTTGTTTAACTGAGCTAGATAGAATTATAGCTTTTGTTCTTAGTTGATACAAGTTACAATAGGATAATATAGCTTAGTCAAACCAATAAATCTAGTGCTTGTTCTATAAAAAAGTCAAAATCTCTTTTTAATTTCCTTAACAGTCCACTGTTAATATTTTAAGTTGCCAAAATCAGTTTACATGCTTAAAAGTTGTCTCCATAGCCATAGATAATCTTATCTCAGCTTATTATAACCTTATAAGTTCATAGAATCAAGTAAAAGCTCATAAAAGTCAAACTAGCTTATTTTTTATAAAAAGTCAAATTCTCATATACCTGTTTTTGAATAAACTTAGGAATTTTAGTGTAAGCTCAATATTAGGATTTAGCTTAAATGCTTTTGAGATAGTAAACTTTAGTTGCTCTAGAAAATTAGAAAAATAATAGTTTGCTTTGTATCAGCTTATATAGTGCTTAATCAGTTGCTTCTTTTGAGCACACATTTCTGAAAATCCCCTGCGACCAGACATCCAAAATGATGGCTTCCCACCACTTTAGTGGGTCCCACAGGCCACACCAGTGGACCCCACTGGTGGTTCTTGGTTCCTTACTACTCACTACCCAGCTGACTACCCATTTCAGTAATAGTTTTGAGCTTAAGCCCTGTGGACCCCACTCCTAGATAAGCCTCAATATTGTCCCATTTTCTGAAATTAATTAGTTTAACTTTGCTTAATTCTTAGCTTAAACTGCTTTTCAGAAGTTAAGAATGGTTGGAATAGGTTAGTATTTAGTTAACATAGCATACCCTAGCTTTTGTGTTCATTTGGTGGTCATTTGTGGTATTTAGCTTATTTTGTAGTGCTTATTTATAAGCCAATCCACCACAATTTCATATTCTCACAAATAAGCATATGTTTTATATTTTTTATAAACTTAGAATAATATTTTAGCATTTTCCTGAATTTTTCATATTTTTCCTACACTGTTTGCTATTTTTCTTTATTTTAACTAGTTTTTAATCCTTTTTAAATAGCTTTTAATATTAAAAAATCAGAAAAAGCTTAAAAAATATGTTTTCTATTTTCCTAGGTTAAGATAAATATAAAAGTAATAAAAAGTATTTTTCCATAATTTTCTTAGTTCAAAAAGTATTTTTTAGCATTTTAATTAGTTTTAAATAGTTTTAAATTAATAATAAATACATAAAAAGTCTAAAAATATATTTTCAGTTTTAAAATAAGTTTTATCATATTTTAGACTTTTCCAAGTTATAATTTCATTTTTCTAGGTTAATCTTGTATTTTCTTGTATTTTAGTGCATTTTAAATACTTAATAAATAGTTTTAATTAATAATAAATAAATAAATAGTTGTAAAAATAATTTTCTTTTTCTAATAATTTTCTTATATAATTAGGATTGTAAAATGTATTTTCTATATCCGTAGGTATTTTCCTTCTTTATTTTCACTTTTTATTTTGTACGTCTGCGTAGATTTTATTTTAAACGTAAGTTTTAAGTTTTAGGTTTTAAACGTTCATCACTTTAAAAATAGTGATAGCGTTTATTTAATATATTTTATTTTTTTTTATTTCTTTTAATTTGCATTTAAGTCGCTTTAATTTGCAAATCTTTTCTTTAGGTAATTATCCATCTAAAACCTTACTGATCGCTATCCTTAGTGATCATTCTATCATCTGAAGTTGTTTAAACACCAATTCATCCTCCGTGGGACTTAACGACCCAGGAATTCCCTATATTCCTCTGATCTTAAATTGCATTCGTGCTTGAGCAGTTTTAAGCTGATTACGCCATTCACAAGTGGCAGGTTTGAGTGATTTAGCTTTGATTTTGCGCGGATCAAATTTTTTAGGCCACGGCCGGAGGGTTAGCGTGTTTTAAGCATTTCCAGATCCATTCTTGCACATATACCACCTTTTTGTAAACAATTTTTCAAAATCAAAAAGTTCATTAACACTTTTCCTAAAGTGTTAACAAACCCAAAATATTTTCATTCTTTGTTTTTATAACATGTTTTTCAAAAATCCAAAAATATTCCTCTTTATCCTCTTACCCTTTTGATTCTTCATTTCTTACCCTCTAGAACCATTTGATTCTTTCTATGTCTTATCCTCACCCTCTTGATTGTCAATGGTGTGGTGGTCCTTATAATGGTGGCAATTGCCCCGGTTGTAGCATGGTGGAATCGTGAAACGGGTCCTGTCTATAACCAAGATCCCTATTCCTACCATAACACAACCGATTTATTCCATCAGCTACCACACTGTGAGACTCAACAGTTATATCTGTTGTGAGTATGTGATGGTTCACATTCCATTCCGATTGTCAATCGGAAACACGCTTGTCTATGAGCAGGTTCCTGATAACAATTATGACTACAACACATATGACTCACGCACATCAGTTTCTTGTTGTGAGTATTGTGGAGGTCCTCACTCTAGCTCGGATTGTCAAACAGGGAACCCATTTTCTTGTAACAATTACGACTCTTCAGTATCCGACCAACCTCCACAGTACCAAATGATTCAGCGACTCCTCATGAAACTACGCATGCACCTTCTACTGAAGACTGGAGTTATTAAAGAACTTAAGGAGAGTCGCTATGTCCTCCCAAGATAATCCAAATGAGAAATCCATGGAAGAATTGTTAGCGGAAGAACGGCGCTAAATTAGATTCCCAGATTGCCATTGAAAACACTGTTAGGGAATCAATTAGACTACAAAAGCATTCAAATCTAGCTCTCGATTCCGTTTCATTCCTGATGATGATGATGATGATGTTACCCTTGATATTAATGAATTATGTACAGATTCATCAAATTCATCATTGAAATTCCTTCCGTGGAAAATCAGGGAGAAAAGACTATGATGGAATTACTAGCAGAAGAACAAATGTTAAGTATAAAACATATGTATGCTAGTCCTTCTAAACTCCCTCATCTCTGTTATCACACCGAGGTTCACACTCACTCTCTGAACATAGGGGATGAGTATCTTGACACTGTTCCTGAAAAGGAATCGGACGAATTCATAAAGTCTAGTGTTGAGAACTTTGTCCCAATCCGAGAGAGTCACTGGGGAATTTCGATCATATGTGTGATTCTTCTTCCCCTCTTGAGTGTTCTTTTGATCATTTTGAGACTTTCTCCGATTTTAGCGATGATTGTAAATCTTATGGAGACATCGAGTAGGTTGAGGCATCACTCCCAGCTCGATCCTCTTCTTGAGGAGTTCACCGATGAACTCGCACATCATCCACTTTCATCGGAAAGTGACGATGATCTCTTTGATTTCAAAGCCGATCTTGGAGAAACCAGAAATCTCCTATATAATGATCATCCACTCATTTCTTATCCCATTTCCGGCTCTTCCATTCCTTCTTCACTCTGAAGAGGAAGATGACAACTTTTGGAAGGAGGTCGATGATTTTCTTAGTGATGAGTCGATTCCAACAAGAATTGACAATACTTACTTTGATTCGGAGGGAGACATCCTTTTTCTTGAAAATCTGCTGATTGAAGAATCGTCTCCCTCTCTCCCTCCCGGTAATTTTGTTACCAATCACCATAAAAGCTTCAAATTTAAGCTTAAAATGTCAAAAATGGTGATTTGCTTCTTTCTAATGAGGAATGGACATGCATTGTGATGCACATATTTATTCCATTCTTCACAAATGGTATGGTTGCTCTTTCCCTTTCTCCTTCGGAATGAGGACACTATCTTTGACCCCGGCATTTTCAGTTATCAATTTTGAGCCGGTTCTATGTATATCTCATCGGTGTGGAACTTTCACGTGCTTCAAATGTTTATCCAAACATCTTGAATGAAAGTCCGATGGAGATTGTTCCTTCCACTTTGCTTCCCCATGAACCAATTAATTCGGGGTCGAGTCAAGCTAGCGACTCGAAAACAAAAACAAGAGCACACAATATGGGTTTTCACCCATATTTCCGACTTCTTTCTATTTTCTACCACCCTAGTGTGGGGGGGTTGCCCCACATGTTACTAAAAAAAAAAAGTAATTGTTGTGTTTCTACACTTGGCTAATAATGTTATCTTTTTACGTTCTAAGTTTCGAAGCATTACAATGGTACTTTGAATATTGAGGACAATATTCATTTCTAAGTGTGGGGGGGAAATTCTGGCGAATTTTGATCATAAATGTACCATTTTAGTCCCTTTTTCCCCAAAATGGCCAAATTTTAAAATTTTTGTAGTGGAAGTACTATGTACTAAACACAACAAATGGTAATCGTAACCGCCATGTCTAACCCACATAAGGATTGGCTAATCCAAGAGCAAACGGCTCTTGGTAAAGATATCTCAAATCCGTTTATGGCTTGCAATTTGCCCAAAATTGTATGGTATTCAACTCACCATATCCTAAAAAGTGAAGAGTTGGCTAGCCCGCAAGGTTATGGCTTGTGGTAAAGGCAGTGGAAAATTCATAATTGGTAATCAGCTCACCAAAGATAATTCTGATAATTTATCTAAAGAGTTGGCTAGTCCGTAAGGAAAGTACGGCTTCGTAAAGACAAAATCAAATCCGTTGAAAGCCGGTGGTTTGCTCAAAATCACATGGTTATCGGTGTACCATGGTTCTTACTTGAAATGAAACATTTGGCTACTCCAGAAGTGATGGCTTTTGGTAAAGAGTTTTTAAATCCATTAAAACTTCAAATCATTGCTAGGGACTAGCAATATCTTAGTGTGGGGGATTGATGAGTGTCTAAATACTCATCATTTTTATACTGTTAAAATGCCAAAAACATCTGAAAACACTCAGAAACACATCAAAATGATCAAAATATCACAAATCAGTGTTTTATGAGTTTTAAATGCAAAAATATCAAAATCAGATGAAAAACGTATCAAATTTGCAAAATTGGCAGTTTTAGTCCCCCAAGTTACAAAAGTTGTCAAAATTAGTCCCTGGTAATTCAAAAACTTATAAAAAGTCATTTAAGGTCCATAAGATTCAAAAGTTGTCAAAATAAACCCTTCAAAGTTTAAAAATCATAAAATGACAACTTTAGTCCCTCAAGTTTGGAAAAAGTCAAATATAGTCCTTGGTTAATTTAAAAAGTGAAATTTATCAAAAATAAACCTTGTACTATTAATAAATGACAAAAATGGTCCTTATAATAAAACTTTTGAGAATTTACATGTTTGGTCCCTCAAGTTTCAAACTTGACAGTTTTGGTCCCTGGATTTACAAAAATGGAAATTATCAATTTAGGTCCTTGTACTAATCACATTTGGCAGATTTGGTCCTTGTGAGAGCTTTGGAAAATGTTCAAGATCCGTCCTTCAAGTTTACTAAAATTACATGAATGGTCCTTGTGCTAGCTAAATACCAAACGGATCCTTTTTGTTAAATATCCAAGTCCAAAAACAAAACAAACCAACCCAGCTGTGGCCCAATCTACCCAAGCCCAAAACCCGGTTTTAAAATAAAAAACCCGCCAGCACTGTTCACCATCTCCCACCCCAACACCTGCTACCTCTCATTCACCTCCACCTGGTACCACCACCTGTCCAATCCTTTCCACATCACTCCCCACTTGTATACCAACTCCCCTCCACCTCCAACAAAGTCCAAGATGCATTAATTGGATAAACCTGCTTAATCCACTTTTCCCGCCAAATTTCCACATGTACGTATATGATGAATTAGAGATATTGAATGGCTAGATTGAAGTGGGAAAGTCTCAAGGATGTCGACAGAGCTCAAAAATATGATTATAAAGCTAGAAAGAAGCAGTGTGGAAGGGCAAGTAGAGTAGCTTAGTTTTAGCTTATGTCGTTTTAGTTTAAGTTTAAATTTCAGTCTATGTTTTAACTTTAAAGCTTTGTATTTCACATTTTCAGTATGCAATAAACCTTTTGTAACCATCAATTTCAAGTTTCCTTTTACTTTACAGTTTATGTAAATTCCAAGTTCATAAGAATCTCAAATTCTCCAACTGATGTTATTAGTGTTTACCAAGTACTGTAAAAGCTCATATAAGCTTTTATAAAGCTTTTATAAGCTTTTAGAATCCAAAGAAGTCAGTTTCTAGCCAAAATAAAAAATTCTCAAAAATACCAAGTAAATTAGTAAAAATTCAAAAATCCATGGTGAAGAAGATCAAAGCTGGTGCAGAGATGGTATTTGGAATGCTTTTGGGTATAAAGCTTTAGGGAAAGCTATAGGTTCTGTTCTCAGTATTCAAATCTCAGTTTATGCTCAAATCATTCTTGTAAGCCATTTTGACCACTATGGCATTTTACTGTTGTAGATGTTCAATAGCTTGAAACTCTGTTCCTATATGATCATTAGTCATAGTTAAGTAGATTTATATATTAAAACAGTTTACTTGTTGTTTGGAATTAGTAGTCACTTTGAAATCTCCTTTTTATACAATTAGTAGCATAATTGCCATTTTTCAATATTATGTTGTTATAGTAGTTGATTAATGCTTGTTTAGTATAATTAAGTGATAATATAAAAGTCTTGAATCATTTACATGGTCTAAACTGAGAAACTCTTTGGAAAGCTTCAAAAACAGTTTTAATAAGGGTGTTTGGATTTAGTTGTTTAACTGAGCTAGATAGAATTATAGCTTTTGTTCTTAGTTGATACAAGTTACAATAGGATAATATAGCTTAGTCAAACCAATAAATCTAGTGCTTGTTCTATAAAAAAGTCAAAATCTCTTTTCAATTTCCTTAACAGTCCACTGTTAATATTTTAAGTTGCCAAAATCAGTTTACATGCTTAAAAGTTGTCTCCATAGCCATAGATAATCTTATCTCAGCTTATTATAACCTTATAAGTTCATAGAATCAAGTAAAAGCTCATAAAAGTCAAACTAGCTTATTTTTATAAAAAGTCAAATTCTCATATACCTGTTTTTGAATAAACTTAGGAATTTTAGTGTAAGCTCAATATTAGGATTTAGCTTAAATGCTTTTGAGATAGTAAACTTTAGTTGCTCTAGAAAATTAGAAAAATAATAGTTTGCTTTGTATCAGCTTATATAGTGCTTAATCAGTTGCTTCTTTTGAGCACCCATTTCTGAAAATCCCCTGCGCACCCTGCACATCCAAAACAGTGGCTTCCCCACCACTTTAGTGGGTCCCACAGGCCACACCAGTGGACCCCACTGGTGGTTCTTGGTTCCTTACTACTCACTACCCAGCTGACTACCCATTTCAGTAATAGTTTTGAGCTTAAGCCCTGTGGACCCCACTCCTAGATAAGCCTCAATATTGTCCCATTTTCTAAAATTAATTAGTTTAACTTTGCTTAATTCTTAGCTTAAACTGCTTTTCAGAAGTTAAGAATGGTTGGAATAGGTTAGTATTTAGTTAACATAGCATACCCTAGCTTTTGTGTTCATTTGGTGGTCATTTGTGGTATTTAGCTTATTTTGTAGTGCTTATTTATAAGCCAATCCACCACAGTTTCATATTCTCACAAATAAGCATATGTTTTTATATTTTTTATAAACTTAGAATAATATTTTAGCATTTTCCTGAATTTTTCATATTTTTCCTACACTGTTTGCTATTTTTCTTTATTTTAACTAGTTTTTAATCCTTTTTAAATAGCTTTTAATATTAAAAAATCAGAAAAAGCTTAAAAAAATATGTTTTCTATTTTCCTAGGTTAAGATAAATATAAAAGTAATAAAAAAGTATTTTTCCATAATTTTCTTAGTTCAAAAAGTATTTTTTAGCATTTTAATTAGTTTTAAATAGTTTTAAATTAATAATAAATACATAAAAAGTCTAAAAAATATATTTTCAGTTTTAAAATAAGTTTTATCATATTTTAGACTTTTCCAAGTTATAATTTCATTTTTCTAGGTTAATCTTGTATTTTCTTGTATTTTAGTGCATTTTAAATACTTAATAAATAGTTTTAATTAATAATAAATAAATAAATAGTTGTAAAAAATAATTTTCCTTTTCTAATAATTTTCTTATATAATTAGGATTGTAAAATGTATTTTCTATATCCGTAGGTATTTTCCTTCTTTATTTTCACTTTTTATTTTTACAGCGTCTGCGTAGATTTTATTTTAAACGTAAGTTTTAAGTTTTAGGTTTTAAACGTTCATCACTTTAAAAATAGTGATAGCGTTTATTTAATATATTTTATTTTTTTTTATTTCTTTTAATTTGCATTTAAGTCGCTTTAATTTGCAAATCTTTTCTTTAGGTAATTATCCATCTAAAACCTTACTGATCGCTATCCTTAGTGATCATTCTATCATCTGAAGTTGTTTAAACACCAATTCATCCTCCGTGGGACTTAACGACCCAGGAATTCCCTATATTCCTCTGATCTTAAATTGCATTCGTGCTTGAGCAGTTTTAAGCTGATTACGGTCTGCCATTCACAAGTGGCAGGTTTGAGTGATTTAGCTTGACTGTTTTGCGCGGATCAATAGGCCAAAAACTAAATTGAACCTTTTAATAATTTTGAATTGGGCTATTATATTTTAGAAAGGGTTATGTAATATATTTAGGGAAGTATAACTGAAGCTATGCTTAGCCCAGTTGGGCGAAGCTTTGCTTCCCACACAACCCACCGGGTTCGATCAGTGGAGCCAAAATGGTGGTTTTTATTACCATCGCCACGTGGCACCACCTCATTGGTCCACGTGGCAACCCGACCCGGACCGTTGCCCGACCCGATCCGGCCTTTTGCCCGACCCGACCCGACACGTGGCACCACTCAGGTGGGGACACGTGTCGATTCGACCGACTGACTGACCCCGTTGACCGACCCTAACGACAAGGACGAGTTATGCAAATAATTTTAAGTGAAAGTAAGGACCTTCGTTGCAATTTGGTCCTAACCACAAGGACGATTTATGTAAATAACTTTAAACAAATGATAAATGATGTATATAATAGTATGATTAGTAAGTTGTTTGCATTGTTTAGGAGGATTAATTTTTTGATACACAACTTAGTAAAACAGGGTAACTTGGATACATTTAGAAACACTTATCCCTTTTAAAAAAAAAGGCAATGATGATTTTTATAAAAAAAAAATCTTAAGAGTTTTGGCATGGCAAATATGAATGGACGGTAAAGTGAGTTTATATCTCACTTTGCAACATTTATATTTGCAGCAAACAAGA
Source organism: Chrysanthemum makinoi (assembly GCA_910596185.1). Lineage (NCBI taxonomy): Eukaryota > Viridiplantae > Streptophyta > Magnoliopsida > Asterales > Asteraceae > Chrysanthemum > Chrysanthemum makinoi. Next base: position 239,374,838 of record OU343219.1, read on the forward strand.
TATAAAGAGTTTATATTTGAGCCTTACATCTTGTGTGTCAAATGGTGAACTAGACATGGTTGTTTGTGGTGTTGTTGCTTGTTGTTGTTGTTGTTGCTTGTTGCTTGTTGGTGTTGTTGCTTGTGATGTTGCTGATGTTGTTGCTTGTGTGTAACCACTTGTGTTGTCTGCTTTCTTGTTGGTGATGTTGGTGTTGTTGGTTGTTGCTTTCTTGTTGTTGCTGTTGGTGTTGTTGGTTGTTGCTTTCTTGTTGGTGCTTAGTTTTTTAGTTTTTAGTTTGTGTTGTTGCTTGTTGCTGGTTGGTGTTGTTGCTTTCTTGTGGCATTATAAGCCTGAAGTGCCTGCACTTTGAGAATCTTAGTTACTTTCTTGTGAACTTTTGCAGTTTTGGAATCCTACTTACCACATTCATGTTGAAAACGTGTAAACGTGAAATTTGTTGAACTTGTGAGGCTTGTGTCCTGATAACTTGTGACTTGTGCAGTTAGTCAAGTGACTTGTGCAGTTTGAGACTTGTGAGACTTGTGTTGTTTTGGACTTGTGAGACTTGTGCAGTTTGACAATCCTGTGAACTTGTGACTTTGTGCAGTTGTGACTTAAAATTTTCCGAGGCGATGATGATAACCGAAACCGAATGGACGGTAAAGTGAGATCAAATCTCACTTTGCAACCTTCGAATTTGAGCCTTAAAATTTTCCGAGTCGATGATGTTTTTTGAGCCTTAAAATTTTTCGAGGCGATGATGATAACCGAAACCGAATGGACGGTAAAGTGAGATAAAATCTCACTTTGCAACCTTCGAATCTGAGCCTCAAAAAATTTCCGACTACGTTTTTTTTTTTTAAGTTATAAAACTGAAACTAATAGTTGTAAAAAAAAAAAAAAAAAAAAAAAAAAAAAAACTTGTAAAAAAAGTTATAAAATTTTGTAAACAAAACTTGTAAAAAAAAGTTGTAAAACTAAAAAAAAAAAGTTATAAAACTTTGTAAAAAAAAGGTTGTAAAACTATAAAAAAAAAAAAACTAACTTTGCTGCCACAGCAGCCCAAGCAGCACCCCATCTTTTATGTTTTTGACACGAAAATCGTGAAAAAACATTTCCCATCACCTCACCCAATGATTGAGAAACAAAAAAAAATGCAAACACCCCCTACATGAAGTGCTTGCATAGCAGCTCCCATTTTATAATTGGAATATTCTTATTCAAAAAATAGTACCAGTCTATCTTATTTTAGAAGGAAAAACACTACTTAACACGTGATGCACGTGGACTGTGTTTGTTGTCTAGTTGGTAATCGAGTTAATACTACTAAGAGCACAAGGTATCATGGATACCAATAACACGTTATTGGTATGCCACCTCATGACATCATACACCTTCTAATAACATACCAATCACTCAAACACCCCTCCCTCATAACACATCACTAACATGTTATTAGGTCCCACAAAATACCCCCATTAAAAATATCCACTCACTCACATGATATAATAAAAAAGAAAAAAAATAAAGAAAAGGTACACAATTTTTCTCTTTGGCGTGAGCCAATCTAATGGCTCATTTCACTTTGGCATGAATTTGGCTCACTTGCATGGTATGGTTTGGCATGTTATTGGTTCAAAATAATTGCATTTGGCGTGTTATAAAACAACCATACCCTTTGCTCTAACACATTTGACATTATTTAATGGATTTTGATTTAATTGTATTAAAACATCTATAAAATTGGACAAATTAAAGGGTTTGCCACCCATAAGGTGATACAAATATTCACGAATGGCCAGGACAACAATAAAGTAGCTTAACGTTATTCTAAAAGTGCATTTTTAATCTTTTAAAATATGCCAACTCATATATTTCTTTAAATAAATGGATATTGCAAAAAGTAAAAACAGTTTTTATTTCTAAACAACATGAAAATATATAGAACAAATTTATTCCAAAACATTGAGAAATTTTGTTGTAATTTTACTGTGTTATCATGCAGGACTTTATAGCCATACAAATAAATTCTATTAGGCTCAATGTTTGACTAATTTTTAGCATTGTTTTAGGGAAAAGAAAAATAATACATAAATAAAAAAGAATAAGAATAAAATGTTGCTACTCTAATATGGGTATAAGATAATTATAATCACTTTAAAGACAATATAATATGGAGAAATAAAGTTTTAACTAACGTGTTTTCTCAAGTAAAAAATTGTGAGATTTTGAGATTGTTGTTTTAGATGATTAAAAAAAGAAAATATGAGCCCATTTAATTAAAAGTCACGTTTAATTAAGATACGAGTAGTTTTTAAGTTTAACTAATGTGTATTAAATTCAATTTTTAAACGTTTTTAGAAAACTTTGTTTAATTAATACTTCTTTCGTTTTAAAATTATTGTTATAAAACAAAAAACTTTCTTAATGACTCTTATTGTAACAAAAAAACTTTCTTAATGACTCTTATTGTAACCAAAACCGCGTGACAGCATTAATTAACCCTTAAGAAAGTTTTTTGGTTACAAAAAGAGTCATTAAGAAAGTTTTTTGTTTTAATAGTAAAAGGTAGCAAGTTTGTATATTTTTTGGACCATTAACCCATTAATTAACCCTTAACCCAAAAAAAACATTTATACTCGTTTCATAATTCATATAGCATTAAAACACGATTATCATATTCATATAGCATTAAAAACTCAAATTTATAAAAGACTCGAAAAATTAGATGTAAAAAAGCAAATTAAAAATCAGAGTTATAAAAACTATAAAATAGAATCAGATTTATAAAAATTCGGAATTATTAGAAACAAATCTCAAAAATCGAATCTATAAAAGTTAAAAATCAAATATCAGATCTAATAAATAACACTAAAAATCGGATTTTTCATATATTAAAAAAGAAAAGAAAATCTTCTGATTAAAGATTTAAAAAGAAACTCATATTTATATGGAAAAAGACCCAAAACCTCATATTATATAACGCAAAACGGCAGCAATAAATAGCAACGGCAATGTTGGTTGGCAAAGCAATGGCGGCGGAAGCATCGAATGACGACAACAGTGGATTCGGGGCAAGATCTGAAAAAAAATATTATATAAATTCAGATATGACAAAAAAATTAAATAGTTAAAAAAATAAAAGCTGGAAACATGTTGTGATGTTGGCGTTTGTGGTGGTGGTCTTATTCGAGGGGTTTCAGGAAGTTGTAGATCTCGGTGGTGTTGGTGGTACGGCTTTCGATGGTGGAGAGGTATTTTCGGTGATAGTTTGGTTTTGAGAGTGAGGATCTATGGAAGTGAGGTCGGCGGTGGAGGGTCCGACGGTTGAGGGTTCCCGGTGTACGGTTCCGCGGTGAAAGGGTCCAGCGTTTGAGGGTGTTGGCGATAAGGGGTGTTGGTGGTGGGAGATTTGGAAAATTAAAAGTTTTTATCAATATAAAAGGTGGTAAGTTTGTATATTTTTTGGACCATTAACCCTTAATTAATGTTGCCATGTGTCAGTTTTGGTTACAATAAGAGTCATTAAGAAAGTTTTTTGGTTACAATAAGAGTCATTAAGAAAGTTTTTTGTTTTAATAGGAAAATTAAAAGTTTATTGTCACAATAGTAAAAGGTGGTAAGTTTGTATATTTTTTGGACCATTAACCCTTTAATAAAAATGAGATTACTATAATTTTCAACAAATAGAATATGTCTCTACTAAATTTTCTCTTTATTGCTTAAAACGGAAACTGGTTAATTACTTTAAGACATAAAAGATGTCGGAAAATTTGATGTGCATTTTCGTCTTTGTAGCTCTTTACATTTTTGTTCTAATGCAAAGACCGATAATTGCACACCTAAATTTCTTACATAAACTCTGCCTACACATTCAGATCGCATTTGTAGTTTGGCCAAGAAAATTAGCTCAGTTCTGTTTTCTCCATGCTAAACAAAGTTTTCTGTAAATTAACATTATTCTATCTTTTTTACTAACATAAAACATTCAACTACAACAAGACTGAAGTAAAAATATAGAAATACATTTGAAAATGCATATGAAAGTAACTAATTTATGTAGAAAAATTAAAAAGATACTATTTGATTCATACAAAACTAGTAACTACGTAAAATTTGGTTCTATTGCAAATTGTTGCTGCTAAGTACATAAAATATATATATATATTTTTTTTTGCCTGAATATGTAACTAAAGCAAGTTATAAGCAGCGCCGTATTTAAGGGTGTTCGAAGTATGCTGTCGCACAGGGCTTTCAAATTATAAGAGCTTCAAATTTTTTATATGATATTTATATATATTTTATTAAAGTTACTATAAGTATTTGATTTAAGAAGTTGCATTGAAAATGCTAGCTGAAGCATTTTGAAAATAATTATTTCTCATTTTATCTCTTTGAAAAATTATGACTTTCTATTTTAAGCCTCATTTTTGTTATTAAACTGAATTTTGCATAAGGTTTTCGTAAACTCAGAGACGACACTAATTATAAATAAACGTGACAAGTAATTTTTCAATACTTACCTTACTCTATTTTACCCAACTTTGTACCATATAAATCAAGACACATTTAAAACCTCGCAAAACATATTATGTAGAAGCCTGGTTTAATGTATATCGCGTGTCATTATTATATTGGAACTATACTAACTAATTTGGATGATGGGATGTTGTTTTTGACATTTGTGGGCTTAATGAAAGGTTATTTGTCGATTATCAATTTATGATGATGTTTGAAAGAATATGTGTATTAATAAAAGAGTGTCCCACGTCATTGGAGAAATGCCATGATGGCGGAGAGTTTGAGGCCACTTCAGCACTATTGTGAATCTGGTGCAGACCTCATTTGACTATGTTTGACAATAGAGACCCCACAGCATACCAATGTGGACATTAGTGTTCTAGGATGTTACCTGAAAATATTCGCATATCACCTTCCATTAATATAGTTAGGGAGGAGGGAGTGGTCTCGGGTAAGGGATTCGGGTACCCTTACCCGAAGGTGCACTGTACGCCCACCACCTAGAATAGCAAAATCGTATGAAATTCGGATCTGGTAGAGCTTCGGAGAGTGTTGCATTTGAAAAAAGTGAGGAAAGGTTTGAATTTTGGACCGTTGTCTGTGAGTGTTTTTAGTGTGTGAGAACGTGAAAATGGAAGAAGAATGGGAGAAGAAGAATCTTGAATATGCAGCAGAGGAAAAGAAGAATTGGAGAAGAAAATCTTGAATATGCTCTTTTTATTTCCTTTTTTTTTAATGTAATGTATTTATTTTTAATGAAATGGTATGTTTTTATTATGTAATGTGTCTTTTTTTTAAGTATTATGTAATGTATTTATTTTTAATGAAATGGTATGTTTTTATTTTAATATTGTATGTGATTTTATGTAAAAAAAAAAAAAAAAAAATCAAAATCGAACTAGGTGACCACTCCCTCCACTTAGGGTAGTATTAGGGTAAAATTGGGTAGTTTTGAGTTGTAAGGTTTTTATTGGATAGAGGTGATGTGGCACCTAGGGTATTAGGTGACCACTCCCTTATGCCTTAGGGTGAGCATATCGGACCAGACTTAACCGAGAAACTAGATTGGACTGGATCGATTGGATTGGACCGATCGGATCAGACCTAACCTATTTTGGTCCGGTTCTCGGTCCATACTTTACCTCATATTTGGTTTTTGATTCGGTCTGATCCGATCTTACGTACAACTGACCAATAATGTCTTTTCGGATCAGACCGACTGAAAGACTGGACTAGACTGACCCAGAGTGGATCGAACACATTCGGTCCGGTCCTCGATCCGTGGTTTTGGGCTAAAACAATCTCGGTCCGGTCTTTTTTTTCGATCCGGTCCGGTTTTAAACCGATGCTTACCCCTAATTATAATAAATGGTATTTTGGCAAGTTTTTTTCTTGTCAAAGCAACTTATAGTCGTTGTAACCAGACATAATAGTCTTTGTGATCACGTGTTATGAGCCTCGATCACGCATCATCATCCATTGCACCTCGTCCACAGTGCTTTATAAACCGAATTTGTGCAACATTTGGTCATCTGAACGACCAAACCATTTTTGGTTTGTTTATGTATGTATGTGTGTGAGTGTGATTCATATTGTGGGTTATATTTTTGTTTAAGTGGGTCATCTTTAGTGGTGTGATCACTACTACGACTGTTTGATGAAGGATTTGCACCCACTTAACGCATAAAATTCTCTTTTCTCTTCTATTTTTTTTTAAAATTTTATTATTTAAAAATAACCCTAATACACACATACTTACACAAACGCATACAATTATTTTTTTTCATTCTTTAATTTGCTAAGGAATACATTGCTGCATGAGATCTGCTTTTTGGTTAGCCGTAATGTCACACGGGGAGGGGATGGCGTTTTTGTGTTTGTTGCTTGATTCCCGAATCCCACCCTTGTAAATAAATGTTTTATATATTTTTATTGTTGTTTTGGGAAAAAAAACTTTTGTCCTCGTACTTTCTTTTGCTTAGAGTACTAGGTACTGTCAATATTATCTGACGATGTTATAGCCAAAAGTGTTGTCACCTCAGCTTTTTCTTATATAACTTAGAACTTGTAATTTAACTTAAAAACGCCGTCACTCCATCACTCAAGTTATTAACACCCTTTGGCTCACATTTTTTTAAAATAATACACACACAAAAAAGATATTAGAAACCCTTATAACTTAGCTAGTGAAGAATTTAGCGCCGAGCCTTATAACTTGGGGTATGGTATAAGCTGGTGCCATACGGTCATGTTGCGTTATAGGACATAACGGACCTTATACCGTTCGATACCAAGTGCTTTTACATTGATTCTTTAACATATCAGTTGAAAAACTTAAAACATTATATATATATAACTATTGAGCGAGCGGAAGTTTTGAGCATTAATTGCCAACTTTCGCAAGTTGGCAAAAATAGTCCCTAAAGTTTAGGTGTCGTTGCAAAGTAAGTCCAAGTTGGCAAAAAATGTCCCTAAGGTTTAAGTGTCGCTGCAAAGTAAGTCATTTATAGCAATTTGGCAAACAAAAGCAATCTCGCTGCATTGCGCGGGTTTCCACACTCGTTGTTTCTAACATTTGACAATAACTTATGCTACAGTAGATAACTTTTATGGCTACGTTAATTACGGGTGAAAAACATAAAAAATAATTATTAATTTATACCACAGATCATATGTAAAATAATGTTTTATTTTATGACAATCAAAAGTGTTTGTTGGTAACATTGGCTTTATTTTACCAACTAGCGAAAAAAATTTATTGTAAAATTTTAAAATATATGGTTGTTTTTGTAATTTGCCTTTTTAACGAACAATTTTGTAGTGTAGTTTTTAAAAATTATCAAAATTTACCTCTTCGATCATAAATTTCTGGCTCCTATCCTGTATATAATATACATAAATCTTTTATGATGGTAAGCTATTTGTTGTTCTTTCTTGTGTATAAGTCATGATTTGGGTTTTAACCTCTAACCAATTTTCTAATGAATCATTTTTTTAAACTCTAGTCGTACAATGAATGAGGTATGTGCTTTTTTTGGTTATCAGCCAATATCTAGGCAATCCTTTGGGTTAATATTTGTTTTTTTAAAGTAAAAATAAGTCCTATTCAAACAAAGCTAACAAGTAAACAATTATGACACGACATTACACATAATTCGTTTACGTGCATCCATCTACTTTGAAATATAAATTGTGTGTAATTACAAGTTATTTAATGAATAATAACAATTACATTATGTGAATTTTGGCTACAAGAATATATCACATTTATATAATGAGCAATTAAGGGTGAGCAATCCGACCGGATCGACAAGACAAACCGGACGGACCGAAGGACTAACGGTCCGGTCTCGGTCCGGGTTTTTTCATTATTTCGGTATCGGTCCAGACCGGTCCGGTCCGGTCCGGTCATGTTCGGTCCGACATACAAACCGGACATTTAGCTTATTCGTACCGACCGACCGACCGGACCGACCACATTCGGTCCGGTCTCAATCTAGGGTTTTTGCCTAACTCGGTCTCGATCTGGTCCGGTTTTTAGACCGTGAGCACCCTTATGAGCAATGCATATAATCTAACTATATAACATTTATGTGCACTCTCATCGCTACACAGTCGAAAGTTTGTTGAGGCGTCTTCTTACCCTCGAGTTTCTTCTGAGATAAGGGTAAGATCTGTCTATATTCTACCTTCTCATATCCTCGCGGAATTGAGTATGTTATCGATGTTGTTGTTGTAAGATTAATTGTATGTTTGTAAGAGCTGTGAAAGCAGCGACTCACTTGCCCATTTTAGCATATGATCTTTCTAAGATTTATAGTGTCCAGATTTGTCTCACAAATGATTATGGCGTTAGAATACACGCTTATACAACTTATAAGCGTGATGATTTGTTAATATGGCAGCATATGCACAATTTTGACGTACCCGGTAAATCGATATGTGTCGAAAAGAATCCATATTCATTTACTATTATTAATCCTCTTTTTCTTGCAAGTATGTGATAATTATGTGGGCTCGAGTACGTACAAGTGTGTAAATCTCTAGACAAAATCACAAATTCGTAAGACTTTGTACCGAATCGATACTCATATTGCTATACTCGGTATATGGTACACGGGACCAATTATAGCAAGAAAACAAGTTTTGTCATGATAACGTATAGTCTGGAGCCGAGTCATAAACCCAACTAGAGCCCCATACTCGCAAGCCCGGCACGAACCGGGCCAATATCAATAAGAGCTAGGGCTCACGAAAGCCCAAGCCCAAATCTATTTACAGAATAGATATCCGATATCTTCTAAAATAAGAAGATAACCATTCCCAACCGACCTAGCGAGGATACGCTGAAGGTTGGGAACACGGAACCAACAAGGATTCCGATGCGTATATAAAGGGAATCATATCCTCGTTTAAGTGCGATCTCGAGAACCCTAAAACTCCTTAAACCTAAACCGATTACTTACTCTCCGCAGGAGGATGTCGTGGGAGACAATCCTTGACGGTAAGCCTAACGGTGTTTCTTGTCTCTTAGTGCAGGTCTCAAGCGGCAATTCTCAATTAGTGCGAGAAGGGAGCCCCAAACCGAGAGCGTAACTTTTGTATCAACAAGTGAAGCCATCCGTGGGACCCTACACTAAGAACCAACACTAGAATGACAAAGCACTGGGTAATCAGCGATCGGACCTTATGGGGAAGAAGTGCAAAGTGGACTAACCCCTAAGGACCCTAGGACAACCCGGTATTTGCTAAAATAAGGGATCACCAAGACTTGATCTTCCCTCCGGTGGAACCGCACTCGGGAACAACCCAAGCCACTACAACCACCACGAGTGGAGTAGACCGCTAGCACCGTCTTTACCACTCCCTTCCAATCGGTGCAGAAAAGCCCGGCGACAAAGTGCAGGCACCGGACCGGGATAAGGGTATAGTGGCGGATACAAATGCACTCACTCTTGAGTCGCTACGGAGTTAGCACACGAAGTTTTCGTATCCCAAAACTACGAAACATTAACGCCCTCATGCAAGAAAGAAGAAGAGATCGGTGCCGGAACTTGAAAGCCCGACTCAATTCGATCCAATCTGAAGCTTCCCCACAGGCGCTATCGAAAGAGAAGCGTGGAAGGACGACCAGACTCGATATTCAACCGTATCGGGAGGAGAATGAGGAGGATGAAACATCTCACCGTACCATCGAGTGAGAATGATGAAGATGAAAAGCGTACCAATGTCCACACTAGACTTGGTAGCCGCGAGAATCAAGAGCAGATTGGGGACGACACTATTCCCCAAGTGAAAGCCCTCTAAGTACAAACTCGAGAGGGCCGGCGTGGAACGCCGAAGAGGAAAAATTAGTCCTCACGAAAATTCCTCGGACAACGAGGATAGTGAAACGGACACTGGAAGTCCGGAAATAGATATGACGACCGGAGGATGAAGATATATCCCTCCCTTGGCGCCAAAAGGTGGATCGTTTTCGGCGCATCGGTGACTTCTCGAAAGCAAAAGCAAAGGCGCATGCCCGAGCGTAAAGACCTATGATGGAGCAGTGATCGATGATCACTCAAAATTTTTGAGTCGCGCGACAATTGAAAATTGGCGCGGCATAATGGTGCCACATGTTCAATTCACACTAGTGGGAAGCGGAATTGGTTTAGCAAACTTCACGCGAGAAGCATCAACGGATTTGAGGAATTGAGAAAGGCGTTTAGCCTAAACTTTACTCAAAGGAAGAAGTCGCGCTAAAATCTGTTGAACTTCGCCGAGGTAAGCGGCGCCAAGGAGAGTCTACAAGTGCATTCATGGAGCGCTTCAAAGGCGAATGCATGCAAGTCAAAGCATGCCCAAGTATTGAAGATCACCGGTTTCATGAGCGGGATTAACAATCAGAACTCATCAAGAGGTTGAACGACAAGATTCCCGACACCTTTGATGAACTTATGAAACGCTCTCGGTCCTTCGTCCAGGAGAAGCCGCGGCGGATAGCAAAAGAACTACTCGAACTACGGTCACATGAACAACACGGGAGACAATCCAATGACAGGAGTAACCGCAATAGAGCTATCGCAGCCTGGGGCGGGAGGAATAATGACAAATACACCCGCTAACCAAGTCCCGAAGGAAATACTCGCGCAACAGAAGGTGCGAATTTTCCAAGACCGACACAAATGCGACTCCAGAGGACGGCGCCCGGGAATGGATACCTTGTGATTACCACGCTGAAGGGCCATACCACAACGAATGCGTCCAACTACGCCAACTCATCGACAAGATGGTTAAAGAAGGCAGATTGGACCACTTGGTCAAAAACATCAAAGAGGGAAAGGATAGGCAAAAAGGTGGAAACAAGAAGGAAACACCAAAAGACAAGGCTGACACAATCTACATGATACAATCATGGCAAATAATCACTAGGCGAAGGTCGGCCAAGATTTTTTTCGTGGAAAGGAAATCTCCTTCCCTACCCTACAACTGCGGACAACGCAGATGGAACCACTCACCATAGAGATAAGCGCTGGGTCACGACATCCACCGCATGTATATCGACGGTGGAGCCTCTGCAAACATAATGTATGAGCATTGCTTCAAGCGGTCAGCGCATACAAATACGCAAATAATTAAGCGCCGGCCAAAGACGGCGTTGGCCGGTTTTGGTGAAAAAATATGGCCGATGGGGCAAATAAGACTACTAGTCGATCGGAAGCGAACAACATTCGCGGACGGCACGGATGGAATTCATGGTGATCAAATCTCCATCGCCATATAATGGCATTATCGGGAGACCGGGATATCGGCTATGCGGCAGCGGTGCCATCAACGGCGCATGGGATGCTTAAATTCCCAGTGGAAGGAGGCATTGTTACTCTCTACAGGGCCACTATTCCACATAGAGAATGTAACGCGGTTACATGCGAAACGGCGCAAATCCTAACAAGCGCCGCAAACTGTAATTCCAAATCGAAGGTTGCAATTCACCCGAATACCCGGACCGGGAAATATCCATCGGAGGGTCATTGTCGGACAACGGCAAAAAGGCGTGTACGCACGCTCCTACAAAAGAACTTGGACATCTTATGGGAACCAAAACACATGACCGAGTACCACGTTCCATAACGAGCATAGGCGAGAATCCGACAAGGGTACTCACCAATACGCCGTAGAAGCGCAGGCAGGCCCAGAGCGGCGCGAAAAGCAATCTGGCGGAGGTACACAAACTTGTGGACGCGAGGAATCATGCGGGAAGTCTATTATCATGACCGGCTTTCCAATCCAGTCATGGTAAAAGCGACAACGGTGGCGTATGTGTGTGAACTACACGGACCTTAACAAAGCATGTCCACAAGATCGCTATCCATTACCGAGATAGGCGGAAAGTAGAGTCTTTGTGCGGATATCCATTAAAGTGTTTCCTCGATGCATACAAAGGATACCATCAAATACAGATGGCTAAAGAAGGCGAGGAAAAACTTCCACACAAGCCAAAGGCGTTTATTGTTACACAAAATGCCCTTTGGCTTGAAAACGCATGTAGCCACCTACAAAGTTAGTAGATAATGCTTTCAAAGCGGTGGGCCGCAACTTAGAAGTCTATGTTGATGACCTAGTCATAAAAGCCATCTTGAAGGCGAGTTAGTACGCGACATTGAGGAAGCGTTCAAAACTCTACGAGGGATCAACATGAAGTGAACGAAAAAAGTGTACCTTGAGACTACGAAGGCATGTTTCTTGGATACCTTATCGAACCTGATGGTATAAAACCATGCCCAGAGAAAACAAAGGTGGTCATCGATCTTCCTCACCACCGACGTTGAAGGAGGTCCAATCTCTCAATGGAAAGTTGGCGGCCTAAACAGTTCCTATCCAAGTCGGCAGAGAAAAATCGCTACCCCTTTTCAAGACACTCAAAAGTGCATAAAGAAGGGTGACTTCAATTTGGACCACGAGGCGTCGCTTCACTCAGCTCAAACAACATCTAGCAACACTCCCAACACTTGCACCCGACCGGGGAAGAGGCGATCATGTACTTATCTCCGCGATGGAGCGGTCAAGTAGTTCTACTAACAGATAGGGATTCAAGATACAAACCCCATCACTTTGTAAGCAAAGCGCTCAAGAAGACGGAGATGAATTATAGTGCAATGGAAAAGTTAGTCCTTGCATTGGTGTTTCTTTGCGAAAACGATCAAGCAGGTACTTCCAGCGCACCCGATAGCGATAATCCGCGGACCAACCGATCAAGCGGATCATCTCAAACCCGATGCATCAGGCAGACTCCAAAAGTGGAGCGTATTGCTAGGCGAACACAACATCTCTTACAGGACGCTGCACCGCAATCAAAGGACAAATTACGGCGACTTCATCATCGAGAAACCAGATCGAGCGAGGTCCCCACACCGGGCAAGAAGGTACTACTAGATCCATGGATCTAGTTTCTGATGGATCCTCGTCGTGGGCCGGGTCGAGTCGGCCTCATTCTCACAAATCCGAAGGAATGGAATTCACTTACGATGCGTTTTGAATTTACTGCAACAAATAATGAGGCGTAATATGAAGCTCTAATTGCGGACTACGCATTGCGGCTCGAATGGGTGTGCGTAACACGGAAGCAAATGTGGATTCCCGGCTAGTGGCCAACCACGTATTGGGCGAATACGTGGCTAAAGAAGAAAATATGATTCAATACCTCGACAAGACCAAGACATTGATCAAAGGCTTTGATAGATTCACCATCAAGCAAGTCCCTAGAGGAGAAAACCGCAAGGCGGAAGCACTAAGCAAGATCGCCGACAAGCCGCACATCTGTCAAAGCAAGTATCGGGTGGAAACACGAAAAGCAAATCCATATCGGAGATGGAGATTTCCACAATCATAGAGGAGGAAGGTCCTACATGGATGACACCGATTTGGACTTCCTAAACAAAGGAATGTTACCCCAAGAGCGAAGGAAGCTCGCAGGATACGCACGGCGAAAGATTGAAGTTCGAGACAACATCGGTCGACGCTCTTTCCTTCAACCATGGCTCCGCCATTGCAGTAGGCCCACTAAGCAAATTACGTCTTGCGAGAAATCCATGAAGGTTCATGCGGCATGCACTCAGACCACGGTCCGTTGTAGCGCCTGAGCCATGCGATCGGTACTCTTGGCCAACCATGCACCGTGATGCGGGACTTAATAAGGAAGTGCCATCGCCAAGTACATCGACTCGTCCAAGCAAACCCACGTGCCAGTGACACCAATCACATCCCCATGGCCCTTCTATAAGTGGGGTATTGACATTGCGGGACCTTTTCGGTCATTGCGGGAGGATTAAAATTCCTCATAGTCGCCATAGACTACTTCACTAAGTGGATCGCGAAAGCAGATGGTAACGATCAGCAACCAAGTAAAACGCGATGCGGGAAAATATCGTATGTCGCCGGTTTACTGGCGAAATCATCTCAATAACGGAAACAGCTTCTGCGACAACCCTTTCAAAGATTGGTGCGAAGTTGAACATCACACAACACTTGCGATCGTTAAACACCCACAAACCAATGGCTTAGTCGAGCGCCAAATCGTAGCCCGGGGAATTAAAGCGCGCCTCGGACGCATACGAGGAAAATGGGTGGAAGAGCTCTCGCATGTTTTGTGGGCGCACCGCACCTCAATCAAAACTAGCACGGAGACACCCCTTCTCCCTAGTCTATGGGGACGGCCGTCATAACGGCGAAATTAAATCGAATGCCAACTATTCGCGAGCTGCCTGAAGTTAACATGGCAACTAACGACGGCGAACGCCGTCTTGATTTGGACCCTACCTTTGGAAGAAAGGCGAGCGCGCGCATCTATCGGGGAGGAAAAATCAAAATCAAGGATGAAAGGATACTACGCGCCAAAGTACAGCGGTGTCTCCTCCGCAGTGATTTCGTCTATCGGCGCTAATGATGCGAGCCACGCAGAAGACATGGTCAAGCTCGGACCAAAATGGGAAGGACCCTACGAGGTTCTGAAGCATCGAGAACGGGCTCGCATAAGTTACGAGGCTTGGATGGTCTGAACTCGCCCGCACATGGAACATCGCAACCTCAAGAGGTGCTACCTATAGAAAGGGCTACGCCCGGCCAAGAGACGAGCCTCGCACTTCCAGGCTCAATAAACATTCATGTATTTATTTTTATTTTTTTACATATCTTGTTTTCTTTATTATTTCCTAAAAACTTGCAAGTATCAATAAACGCCAGCGGTTTCTAGCTAACTCACGACATATTTCAAGTTGTTATCTCCATATCTTGTATGTCTTATCAATTTTTTTATTTTTGCCTGAGGCGTGCATGCACTACTGAATAAACCCCGAGGGTAAAAGGATAAGTTAACCTACTAAATAACTTGTTGAGTAAGAGGGTTGCAAACCCATCAACATTGAATCACGTATCCTTGTTAAACACCTTGTTCTCAAGACGTTGGAATAAGATATGCGCATCCACGATGGTTGCCTTGTGCGCAGACGCGATGCACGTTTAACAACTTAGGAACCAAGACACTTGCTTCCTTAATGTGATATTTACAAGATAATATCATAACATACACGATTATGATAAAGTACTTAGAATTATTTCTCAAGTATACTATGATTTTCATACATGATTATGGACTTCCTATATTACGCACCGGCGTACGATTGTTTCTTCGGACGAATACATCTTTTACGCACAGACAAAAGATCATGTATACATTACAAATACCCACAGCAAAAAAGAGACTTTTATTCCTAACTACGAGTTATTACAAGAGATAGTTATTTTGCAACATATCAACTACCAGCTGCTACAACGCTTAAGTGAAGAGGTACCAACGTGACTCGTTGCATCTTTAGCTTCGCTAACACCCTTCAACACGTCTGCATCTGATGTGACACAATGGCCACACTGACTGGCACCCCATCGACCTTGGCAAGTGAGCCGCACCAACCCCACACAATATAGCTTTACCCTCAATACCTTCTTTTTTCGCAAGTCTGGTCGCATGTGCTTCCAAGACTTCCTTCAAAGGTACCTCTTTCTCCAAAGCAAAGGGATTCAGACTATCCCTAGGACGCGCAAAGACAGGTACTTGAAGCTGAGATTCATGGGGCTTCAAATAATAGTCCGGCTGTGTTTCGGCACCCTCGGTACGATGATGCGCCAAGGTCAACCCAGCCATAATAACATTGATAGGATAATCTTGATCGCGCTCAAGCTCAGAAATTATTGGGAGCTCTAAGTCCTTCATTCTCTGCATGGCAGCGACCAAGTGATCATATGACTCAGCATCATAGTTTGGTACCTTATCAATAGAAGCCTTCAACGGTTAAGTTCCGTCTCATGAAGCTTTTCAATTGCTTCGACTTACCACGCTCAGAGCGCATGAACAACCTCCCCGAAGGCATTAACCACCTCTGGCGATTCTAGGGTACTGAGTGCAGCCAGACGAAGACCATGGCCTATGAGCCACCTACGCTCCGCTATAGTGGACAAGAGCTGAGGATACAACTCCTCGTCATACTCAAAGTGAGCTTGCGCAGTTTTGCTTCCTGCACCTCCAATGACCAGCTCACAGTAGCGCCAAGCTCTCCCAACTGTGTAAAGAAATCCTCCTTACCCTGCTCTAGATGTCTAAGGGCCCAGTTACAAGACATCTTATATTTGACCGCTTCAGACGCCTCGGTCTATTTGAGAGAGCAGTGACATCTTTTCTCCTGCAAGCCTCTCCGAATACGCATTGGCCTCTTTTATCTCAGCTTGGGCATGGCCAATTGCGCTGCAGTGCAACTGCCGATCCTTTTCACTATCATTCTTTGCTTTCCCCAACAAACTTTGCCTTCAAGCTGCTGAAGCCAAAGAAACAAGATCCTCAACCGGTGACCCATTGGCGCATCCCCGGCACGCTACGGATCTCGGTTCGAAGATTCAAACTGAACAGGACTCTCTTTGGGAGGTGACTCCGCACCCTGTTCGAACCTACTGGCACAGACATAGACTTATCAATATCTCACACGCAAACTTGATGAAAACAAAAAATAATCATACTATCAAGACTACTTACCGGGGCCGAAACATTCGCGTGACGGGTGCGATGATCTGCCTCACTCTCCGAAGATTCAACATGAACAGTACGGGACGCTTCTTCCTTAGAACTCGCACCATCTCGCTGCTTGCGACCTTTTACGCATAATAGCCCATGCTCTTGTTCCTCCATTTCCTCATCAATGGGATCCGCCACTACGGGTGGTGGTGCGCAATAGAGGATGACGAGGCTCGCACGCTTGCACCGGCGTTGCCTCTATCGCAACGGAAGAGGCTGGTCCCTGTCACCCTAAGTTCACTCCATTGTATGCCCGCGGTACTCGCTAGTATTGGCTCTTCGCCTTCTTTCAAAGGCCGTGCCCCCGACCTCACATCCAATGGTTTAGCTAATTGCACCATAGCGAATAGATCCATTTCTGCGCAAAGGAAGCAACAAATAACATAAGTTATACAATGCAAATACTGACAGAAGACTCACATTATTTACACAGAGGTACAGCGGAATGAGTACCCACCCCGGCCATTGCCGTCCAAGAAGATTGGGATCTCATCTTCGGGACCAAAATAGTTACGACTGATGCCCATATGTACCTAAATCCCTCCCGGATAGGCACTAATGGGGATGCGGTTGTCATTTATCAGCCCGCATCCTCAGCATTATCGACCCGGTAGGGGCACTCATCCCTCTAATGTACCCGGGTATAAAACTCATAGTTCCATGGAAAGCATATATCATCTACCCAGAAGAAATACTCCCTCCAATCTCGAAGCGAGTCTAGCTTATCCGTATAGCATTGGAGCCTACCGGCACGCTTCGCAAAAGATACCCACCCATGTGCCCATATTGTGTGATAAAATGCGCGGAATAAATGGATGGTTGGGTTAACTCAAAGATAACGGCAATTTACCTCAAAATTGGTAACTTTGGCCGCACCGATACAGTGTAACTGGGATATATGCAGACTGTAGTAGTTTAACACATCGCATAGAAAGCGGGAGGGGGACGCGTTGGTTCGAAAAATCGAACAACCGCGTATAAACCCCCACTTTCCCTCTGGGGAAGTCCGCAATGGTTGCCCGCGCATCCGGCACAACCGGATGCACGTCAAGGGGTATAAAATAATCTGAGGAGAACTCTAAGAGATCGCTCTCGGATAAAAAGGAGGTAAAGTCCGATAATTGTTTCACCATGGTGTTGGATGTATAGAAACGCACACGCAGGTACCTTGAAGTGGGTCAATTTCTGGATTGCAGCTGCAGGTCTATTTCAACAATGGCGGATTCTTATTTTTTTTTACGGTGAATAACATTGTGAAAATGAAGAGTGGTTTTATACCTTTTTCTCATCCACCCGATATGTGCCACGTGGACCCCACTACCTTCACTTGTGTGGCTGAGATTCCTTTGATGGGACGCGGGGCAGTAACTTTCCCCCGAATAACGAGGCGTTTACTATTCACTTCCATGTCTAGATACAACGTACCGATGGATATATGTTTATGGCTTCTTTGATACGCTTTGTACGTTTTTATTATTGACTACGGTTATTAGTCTAGCATCCGCAGCTCGCATGCTGCGCATACTAGACGGGGGACATGATGGCGTATAGTCCGAGTCGAGTCATAAACCCACTAGAGCCCCATACTCTCGCAAGCCCGGCACGAACCGGGCCAATATCAATAAGATCTAGGGCTCACGAAAGCCCAAGCCCAAATCTATTTACAGAATAGATATCCGATATCTTCTAAAATAAGAAGATAATCATTCCCAACCGACCTAGGCGGGATACGCAGAAGGTTGGGGAACACGGAACCAACAAGGATTCCGTGCGTATATAAAGGGAATCATATCCCTCGTTTAAGGTACGATCTCAGAACCCTAAAACTCCTTAAACCCTAAACCGATTACTTACTCTCACGCCGGAGGATAATCGTGGGAGACAATCCCACGGTAAGCCTAACGGTGTTTCTTGTCTCTTAGTGCGCAGGTCTCAAGCAGCAATTCTCAATTGGTACGAGAGCCGGAGCCCCAAACCAGGAACGCCCAACTTTTGTATCAACATGTCACAATAGAGATCTATATCATGTTTATTCCGTTCAAAACTCGTATTTTGTTTCTTTAATATCACATACAAAAACTTAGGGTTGAGAATGGACTACCGACTCCACTGAATTGATAATTTGGCACAAATCGGTCTGACCGGATTGGACCGAACATATTTTGGTCCGATCTTTGGTTCACCTTTTTTTGCATGTTTGGTCCTCGGTTCGGTCAATCTTACGCAAAATGGCCAATATGCTTTGTTGGACCGTTTTGGTCCTGTGGTTTTGTCAATTCGGTTTTCGGCTTAGTTCGGGCAGGTTTTTGGACAGTGATCAGCCTTACAAAAACGTCTTTTTTTAGTAGTTTAATGAACTTGTAAAAAAAGTTTGAGCTTGGTTCAGAGTGCAAATATACTCGTTAATCACTCTTACAAACTAGATAAAAGGATGAAGTTTTTTCAGTTCAGTTTATTCCGAAAATGCAACTTTTTTAAACTCTTATGTATGCAGTTCTATCAGGTACCATCGTAACCATTTCCAATCGTTTCTCTTATCACTACTAAGATGTATACCTAATGAAGTTTAAACCTAACACCTCTTGCGAAAACATCAATATTTCTAGCAACTAGGGCATCTCTCACTCTTGATTTTCTCTATTATAATCGTTGAAATTAAAACCTTTAAAATGTTGTTAGCAAAACAAAAATTAAGTATTTAGGACATTAGTTGCGAGTAAAAGTTACTGCAAGTTTCTTATTTTTTAGAAGCAGCCTATTTACTCGCGGATATGACAATTTATCTTCTTATATTCCGCTCTAGTGAAATTAAGTATTCTTCTTGTTGTATTCTTGTCACATTTTTTTTAAAATTGTTTGTAGTCTTTTTTCTGTTATATACCCTAAACTTTTAAATTTCGATTTTTATTTGTATTCTTTTTTATATAAAATAATCATTTTACTCATATATTTTATAGTAGGGCAAATTGCATAAAAATGTACTTATCTTATGTCTAAATTCAATTAAAGGTACTACTATTTTTTTTTCTCAATTTAAGGTACCCGACTTTTTTTGGGGCTCGTTTAGGTTTTTTTTTCTAACTTCCGTTAACCATTTCGTTAGTAAATTACATGTTTGGTCCTTGAGTTTGTATAGGCATTTAATGTTTGGTCTATTTTCGTCCGTTTTCATACGCTTGCATACGTTTTCGTCCATTTTTATACGTTTTCGTCCGTTTTTACACGTTTTTGTCCGTTTTTACACTTTTTCGTCTGTTTTGCACGTTTTCGTCTGTTTTTGCACGTTTTCATCCGTTTTAACATGCTTTCGTCCGTTTTTGCACGTTTCCGTCTGTTTTGGCACTTTTATGTCTGTTTTTACATGTTTTCGTCCGTTTTTGCACGTTTTCTTCCGTTTTCACACGTTTTCGTCCGTTTTTGCACGTTTCGGTTTGTTTTTGCACGTTTTCGTCCGTTTTTACACGTTTCCGTCCATTTTTAAACGTTTTCGCCCGTTTTTGCAAGTTTTCGTCCGTTTTTACACGTTTCCGTCTTTTTTTGTATGTTTCCGTCTGTTTTTACACATTTTTGTCCGTTTTTACACGTTTATGTCTGTTTTTACACGTTTTCGTCCGTTTATCCACGTTTGCGCCCGTTTTCACACGTTTTCGTCCGTTTTTACATGTTTCCGTCTATTTTTACACGTTTTTGTATGTGTTTACACGTTTTTGTCTGTTTTTACACGTTTTCGTATATTTTCGACGTTTCGCCCGTTTTTGCACGTTTCCATCATTTTTTCCACGTTTTTGTCCGTTTTTGCACGTTTTCGTTCATTTTTAGACGTTTCCGTTCATTTTTACACTTTTTATACCCATGTATAAATGTGTGTATAAAAACGTGTAAAAACGGACGTAACGTAAAAAACAGGCAAAAACGGACAAAAATGCGTAAAAACGGATCGAAACGTGTAAAAACGGACTGAAACATGTAAAAACGGACAAAAAACGTGCAAAAACAGACGAAAACCTGCAAAAACGTGTAAAAATTGACGAAAACATGTAAAAATGGATGAAAACGTGCAAAAACGGATTGAAACGTGCAAAAACAGACGAAAACGTGTAAAAACGGACGAAAACGTGCAAAAACAGACGACAACGTGTAAAAACAGACGAAAATTTGCAAAAACAGACGAAAACGTGTAAAAATGGACGGAAAATTGTAAAAGCGGACGAAAACGTGCAAAAATGGACCGAAACGTGCAAAAACGGACGAAAACGTATGCAAGCGTATGAAAACGAACGAAAATAGACCAAACATGAAATGCCTATACAAACTCAAGGACCAAACATGTAATTTACTAAGGAAATGGTTAATGAAAGTTAGAAAAAAAACCTAAATCGGCGAAAAAAAAAAGTCGGGTACCTTAAATTGAGAAAAAAAAGTAGTACATTTAATTGAAATTAAACATGAGATGTGTACCTTTTTATGCAATTTGGCCTTTATAGTAACTAACGAAAGCAAATTAATCATTTAACATGAATAAAAAAAACACAATTTAAAAAAAGATAAGTCGGATACAATCTACTCCACAAAAAATTAAGATAATGAGCTCCAATCATTGAGTGACATGTGTCACTTCTGTAACTAAAAAATAACAAAAAGGGAAGAGCTCTAACAAACTAAAATAAATAGCTCCAATAATGGGGTGACACATGTCATTTCTTAACTAATTAATCATATTTATTTTTAAATTTAAATATCTTTTAATTCGTTTGATTTTTTTATGATCTAATTTCATCATATTTTTTAAAATTTTGTGCTCTTTAATTCAACATTCATTTTGATATATTTTTACGAGTTTTTAGTTTTTACATTTTTAGTAGGTTTATTTTATTTTGATTCAAATTTTTATAACTTTAACCTTTATTTCAATCAATACAAACTTTATTTATCAAAATCACGGGAAAGATACGGAAAACTCAAACAAACACATACAACTAACACATATACATTTGGAGTGTTGTGAAATGAATTCACTAAGCGGGTAGGGAATTGCGAGGAGAGTTGAGTTAGCAATTCATTTACTATATTTATCGCCGTCGCTGTGCGCGGGTATCTATCTAGTTCTGGAAAAATATATACTCCTATATAACTATCCTTAATAGTAAAGTAGTTTAATGTGAATGGCAAAGTAAGTAAATAAAGAAAAAACAAAGGGCAGAAAGATAGTATAGTCAGCAAGTACTAAAAAATGGTAGTAGTAGTTGCTTGGTGGTGCTATAAATACGCAACACTAGCATGTAACGCCTCTTCCAAAACCAAATTAACACCTACATCTTTCGATCTATTTCATAAGCCTTAATATCTATATATTCCAAGTTGGTTTTTAATAAAGCTCAAACGAAGAAAAAAAAGAAAATATGGCACCTCAAAACGTTGGAATTGTCGCCATGGAAATCTACTTCCCTCCTACTTGTATCCAACAGGTTCTTTTTTCTTTTTAATGTTCTTTCCGACACTTTATTAATGTTGTTACTTGTTGGTATGTCATGTACTAGTCTTGTGATCTTATATTAGTATATGTCTAGTAAATGGACGAGTATTTGACTCAGATGTACACGCATGTGTACTTTGTTTCGCCGGGTTATTTGGTTTTGTGCTTATGTTTCATAAGCTTACTTTTTACTAGTTGAAAAGTTTCAAAATAAGCCAAAGAAAGTAGCTTATGAAACATAAGCCCAAAACCGAATAAGCCATGAGACGGCTATATAAGCCGAAACAAACACCCCTAGTGAGGTTTGAATCTCGTGGGGAGGTTATCTTATATGTATAACAAGTTTGACTTTATAGTGTTTGACCTTGAACAAATTTGATCAGTGGATCCAAATATATAATTTCATAACTTCAGATTTGAAAAAAAGAAAAAAGTTAAACCTTTGTAAAGGTATTATTATAAGATACAGAATGTCCTAATGAAAACGTTAGGAGCATTGTGGGATGTGTAAGATGTTCTTGTTCCTTGGTAGATGTTTTCTTGGAAACCCTTTAGGCGCATATACTTGTCATCTTATCTTGACTTGATGATATACAATTGACACATTATTGCAAATTGCGAGGTTCAAAACTATGCAGGCTGCAGCTATACCACACTTCACATAAATAGCATCAAAGTTCGTTTTTTTTAAGTATTTCAAGTTTAAACAGAGTTTAAGTTTCTGAGCTTTGACAAATTATATGTGTTTTCAGTTTTATGATGTTAACTAGTTTGGAACAGTTACACACCATATTTGTGTTTGCTTTAAATAAGGGGCCGGTTTAGTGGTTAGAAACTTATATGTAATTTAAAGTTAATTATATGCGGTCTTAACCAAGAGGTTGTGGGTCCAAGTCCCGCAAGGGATGAAAGTGAGCTAGTTGTGAGTGTGTGAATTTCCTTTCTAAAAAAAATTTGTAATTCGGTAATTAATTTACAGGATACCCTCGAAAATTTTGATGGAGTAAGTAAAGGAAAATACACCATCGGTCTCGGTCAGGATTGTATGGCATTTTGTTCAGAGGTTGAAGATGTCATCTCTATGGGGTATGTACTTTTTTTTTAATCGATAATCTAGAGTTTTTTAGGTAGGAAAACTACTTGGTGTTTGGCGTTCTGTTGAATTTCATGCTTCTTGACACTTGCAGTGTTTTTTTGCTAGTAACATGGTTGTAAATAGAAAACAGTTTTTACAAGTAAATTTCACAAAAGTCCAAAAGGAGTTCTTTTATGTCACAACTACTGATAAACTGAGGGTACTTCTATTTTATGGTTGCCAGCATTTATGATAATATTTATGTGTTACTATGACGTGTTTTCGCTTAATTGATTACTTCAACTCCAAAATCGTGTTAACCTCTTAAGTGTTCTTAAAGTGCTAACTTCTAGAGAATCAATTTTGGGATGACCGTCTGCGTGTAATATGGAAAATTCTTGATTTCTAACTCCAACTAGATGAAGGCGACATTTTGTATTTCTCCCCTTGTTTGATACTCGTATCTTGGAATACCATTTTGTGATAGTTAGCATCTTGTCACCTGATATGTAGCACAATATAATAAGTTACCTTATCATACACTGTCCTTTAATTATACTTGGGAAAATCCATTTGCTGTCGATATTTTCTCAAAGCCAGCTTCTGACGTATTTTTTTTTGTCTGCATCACGTTTTTGCTTATACTACGAAAAGTTCGATAAAATTTTACTTGTCATCCATGAAAATTTTGGGAGACACATAGTATATAACATATGTGTGTTAGACGGGGATGTTTCCGTGCAAACCATTAATAGTATAGTCTACTTGCTTGACTAAGAACCCTGTCCATCCAAGATTGAGATCGTTTTCTTAAGTTAGTGTTTAGTTCTTTCATACGTGTCTATAATCCAAATTCCAATAACTTTTTTCCTTTTCAGATTAACAGCTGTCACTTCACTACTTGAAAAGTATGAGATTGACCCAAAACAAATTGGTCGGCTGGAAGTCGGCAGTGAAACTGTGATAGACAAGAGCAAATCCATTAAAACTTTCCTAATGGACATCTTTGAGGTATTCCTGATAGCTGCTTTTTATCTGTAAAAGGCTACGATCTTACAAACTTGTTAGTTAAACGACTATGTTTTTTTAAATTATACAACTGATTTACTAACCTTTCCTGTCCCCTTACCATTTACCGAGCAGAATGCTGGAAATACTGACATCGAAGGTGTGGATTCAACCAATGCTTGCTATGGTGGAACTGCAGCATTATTTAACTGTGTAAACTGGGTGGAGAGCAGTTCATGGGATGGGCGATATGGGTTGGTCGTCTCCACAGACAGTGCGGTATATCTATTGCTTACGTATTCCATTTTTACTTCTGTTTTGAACCCATACCGCCAAAAATACTCAGTTCAAATAAGAAAATGAAACATGAGTTGCTGCTATGCCATAGTTGGTCAACTGCTTACTGTAAATCACTTTTACCAGGTGTATGCTGATGGACCAGCTCGACCCACCGGAGGAGCAGGTGCTGTTGCTATGCTCATAGGCCCTGATGCTCCTATTGCATTCGAAAGCAAATTTAGGGCAAGTCATATGTCACATGTTTATGACTTCTACAAGCCTGACCTTGCAAGTGAATATCCGGTATTCCCAATCCGTCATCTAATAACATTTATTTAGGTTAAAGCTCGAGTTTTTACGGGTTGTTAACAAATTCTAAACACGGAACATTGTTTACTGCAGGTTGTTGATGGAAAGTTGTCTCAAACTTGTTATCTCATGGCACTTGATTCTTGCTACAAGGGATACTGTCAAAAGTAAGCTTAGATACAAACACCGAGATTAGTACATTATATCACATAACGTCTTACCAAAATCTTGTCAAATATAGGTACGAGAAATTGCAAGGCAAACAGTTTTCGATGGCCGATGCTGACTATTTTGTTTTTCATAGTCCATATAACAAGGTAATTTGCTATTAAAAGCATAACTCTTGCTATTCTTTGCCTTTTAGCTCTTCTGGATTATGTATTATAGTTAGAACTTAACTTTTATTTCGATGTATGCAGCTTGTACAGAAGAGCTTTGCTCGTTTGGTTTTCGCTGATGTTGCTAGAGATGCCAGGTAATGATGGAATTTGCTAAATTAAAATTTCTAACCACTGTTGTAATATTATCCGGCGCCAATTTACATCGTTACTCATTTGTATAACGTATAATTTCTTGTTATTTTCAGCTCCATCGATGAATCCGCTAAAGAGAAGCTTGGACAGTTCACGTCTCTAAAAGGTGACGAAAGCTATCAAAGCCGTGATCTTGAGAAGGTACCTTTATTTTGTGATTTTATTTTACTACAAGTATATAAATTTGATGAATTTAATAATCATCGAGTTTTTACCTTGTGCATGTATTCATAGGCATCCCAGCAAGTTGCAAAACCTGATTATGATAAAAAGGTTCAGCCAGCAACTTTGATCCCCAAGCAACTGGGAAACATGTACACTGCGTCTTTATATGCCGCCTTTGCTTCCCTCATTCACAATAAGAGTAGCTCTCTGGTATGCATCAGCTCCCAATAGCTTGTTCTCGTGACACAGATTTTATTTACAGATTCTGAACCTCATTGTTTTGTATTTCGATTTCAGGATGGAAACCGTGTAATGATGTTCTCATATGGGAGTGGGTTATCTGCCACAATGTGGTCACTACGTCTTACTGAGGGCAAAGGACCTTTTAGTTTGTCAAACATCGCAAAGGTCATGAACGTCGAACATAAGTTGAAGTCAAGGACAGAGGTATCTTAGATAAGATTATTTATAGTAGACTAGATAGATGTGGCATTACAACTCATTTATATGAAAACTGATCAGTGTGAGCTGTATCTGTTTAATAACGGGTCAAATGGGTAAATAAATGGGCTAAGAATGAAACGGGTCAAACAGGTAAGGCTCAAAAGTCATCTCACGTGTCCTAAATTAATTTTTCAGTTACATTAATATTTTTATAGTATGTTTTCAATCATATAGAGTATAATCCATTAATTATTTACAAACACTAAACAAATGCTCACGGGTTGACCCAACCTCACCCGTTAAACAACCAGTTAGTTCACTATCCTTAAATGTAGAGAAGTTGTTGAATAACATAAACTTGTATCCCTTCATTTCTTGTCGTGTGTGTGATTATCAATGGCCATAACTAAATAACTATCATTATGCAGTTTGCGCCGGAAAAGTTTGTAGAGCTCATGCACTTGATGGAGCACAGATATGGTGGCAAGGACTTTGTGACAAGTAAAGACACTAGCCATTTAGCTCCAGGAACCTATTATCTCACCGAAGTTGACTCAAAGTACAGGAGATTTTATGCAAAGAAGACGACTGAGGTAGCCAACGGTCATTAAAGATTGAAAACCCATTAGTCGACTTAATGTTATTAAGTTAAGCTCTACAAGTATTGTTTTTAATTAGGGGTGATTGTTGTGAGAACACAAAATAATTTGCTTCCATGTGAGTTTATCTGAGAACTGTCTATTATCAAGGAATGTATTTTTAAATATTTTATTAATAATAGTTTGTTTTGTGATCAACATTTTTATATATGATTTCCAAAGTTTAATTAGATCTTTTCATGTTGTTTAATAAACATATTTGTTTAAATTGTATCTTTAGATTTCATAACACATGAGTACGTATGGTCTCGGGTAGGGCTCTATAGTCTAAACGAGCCGAGCAAAGCTTGAACTTGATTTGACATGATGTTGTCCAGCTGAGTCCTAACCCGATTCAAGGCTTTCTAGACCTGTACCAGAGCGGCTCGAGCTTGATTCGAGTGATTAGATAGCCTAAAAGCATCCATAACATGTTTTCAAGAAGTTTCACTGAACATTGGAACAAAATCAAAACTTGTATATTAAATGTCTTTACATAGTTTACACAGGTGAAAAAAAAATCAAACTTGTTTAGTAAAATCAAACTTTTATAGTAAATTTTGCAATGCCACACAAGCCTCAAAAGGAGAATCAAATTCAAATACAACAATCACTTGAAATGTGAAATGGAACTAAGCTTAACAACCACATCAAGCCTCAAAACTCAAAAGAAGAATCAAGCAGCAACAGGGGTGGTGCGGTTGGGCTCAAACACATATTTTACAAGTGATTCTTTGATAGACAAGAGCTCAGGAAACTCGGTCTTCAATTTGGTTGCATCAAGCTCATTGTTGCTTCGTGGTGCAATGATCACTTTAGCCTGTTCCTCAAGGTTGAAATTCTTCCATGTGAAGGTCGGGTCAATGTACTCACGGTACATCTCTAAGATCTCGTTGTGGCTAACACAACCAGGGTTGGTGAAGTTGTAGATCCCGGTTAGGTTCCTCTTTGCCATTTCTATGGAGATTGGGAGGAGCTCGTCTAGGATGGTCATCGAGTTGGGAATGTCTACCACTTTGTCGTAGCGGCTGATCTTGGTGATGAAGTTTCGTGGGTTGGTCAAATCGGAAGAAATTGGCATCCTTACACGTAATGTGCATACATTGTCGTAGTTCTTCAGGAGTTCCTCCACCTATATATGGAATGACATTTTTAAGCAAAGAATTAGACTTGAATCAGTAGTCCAAAGTTTGAGCCTGGTTTGCAATACAACGGATACTTTTAGCACTAACAGCTTATTAGAAGAAAAAAAAAATCAAAAAATACTTTTCCAGAAAATCGAATCTAAATACGTTTAAACATACTAATGCCTCATCAACATAATAAGATCACAATAACTAGTTGCATATTATGGGTCTCATTAACAAAAACACGACTCTAATCTAATAAACAGAAAAAGTTACCATAGCTTTAGTCTTGGAGTAAAAAGATCCGACAAAGTTGGCTGAATCCTCTTCCTTAAACCCGACACCTGACCCAAGCAGATGACCCTCATCATACTCAAAAATACAACCAGTAGCATAGTTAATCAAAACCAACCCTTTTTCACGACAAACATCAGCAAGTGTTAATGTTCCAACAACATTAGTACGTATGGTCTCAACTTTATGCGACTCACACCAGTCAACATTTGGTCGTCCAGTAACACCAGCAGCATTGAACACGTGAGTCGGGTTGATGGCTGCTAAGTCTGCAACGAGACTGTCACGTGACTCCAAACGACCTGACCCGTAAGTGTAGTTGATGTTTTGCGATTCACAGATTTTGCCTAGCAGACCACCAATCCAACCGGTTTTGCCGTAGATTAAGAATTTGTATGGTGTTGCTTGTGAAGTACCATTGTTGGATAGTGAACCCATTGTTTGTTTTAGTTTAATGAAGTGTTTGTGATATTATTGTTGTCTATGTCTTGTATTTATAAGTTGATATGGAAGTAAGTTTAGTATAATGTGACTACAGTAAACTGGTTAGTATTTACAGTAAACCAGTTGGTTTCGGAGGGGAAAGACTTTACAAACAAATAGTCATGTTCTCGTATATTGTCTTTGGCAGAGCGTATGGACTGATCAACATTATTGGTTATCATACCGTAGAAAATCATATTTTTCTGAAACGCACTTGATCCAAAAAAAAAAAAAAACGTGTTTATAATCATGTTCCGTTTTTAACTAGTATATCTAAAAAATATCCTTTTTTGTGAAACTAAAAATAGAAAAATTAGTTTTCAAGTTTTTAAATGGACAAAAATTAATGCATGTTTAAAATATATGGTAGAAACCAAGATTGGATCTTGAAATGCTGTACCATACTTGTATGTTTTTGGATTTGTCATGTGCTCTGTAATGGCATTAATTCTTTAAGGTGGAATATAATTTTCCAACTTGCAGACTGTACAAAAATAGCTTAGCTTTTTATTCATCTGATTTGTCGATTAAATTTTAGTTAATGAACCTAAAGACGAATGGACCAGTACCAAACCTTAAGTTATGGAAAAGAAACGTCGATGTCTAGTATAAATAGTAGTATAAATCGTTTTTGCTTTTACGTAATACTTACATGTATAAAAGTTTTAGCACGTCGTGACGACGTTCAAAGTATAAATATTAGTATAAATCGTTTTTGAAACGCGTTAAGTAAAGGGTCAAAATAAAAAGTATAAAAACACGGCAAAACTAACCCATGGATTTTCTTTTTTAAGATTTTGAAAAACAGGAAACTACTGCATCAAATAGAAAGTTATGTTAGAAGGATAGAATCTGCATCAAATAATGCAATCTTAAGAACTCAAAAAGCATTCATCCGTATCATTTCACTAAATTTTTTAACTCCTTATCGCCAAAATTAGCACATATATTGGCAGGAGAGTTTTTCATAGTATTGATGTACAAGATCTAATAGATAAAATAAGAGCCTCAAGCAAGACCATGAATATAAACATGCTGTAAAAAATATGACTTATTCAAGATATCAAATGGTGAGGTCTTTTTCAATGTCCGCAAAAGTGCCCACAATGCTGCCACCAATATCTGGGAAATTTGGACAACCAGGAAGAGGCTTCACCTGACCGTCACAATCAACTTCTATGGGATACTTGAGAAGGTGAGCCTTCATTTCAGTCACTTCAACGGCTGCATACTGATTCCAGTTCGATTCACTCAGTGATCTGACCCTTCTCACACACTCGATGCTTTCTGGCCTCTCAAAAGTGCTCTCAACTCCACCAATATGCTCAGCCCAAAGGGACATTCTGTACCCGAATACCTGCACAAAGTCATTTTGTAAGTCACACCAAAAGTAAAACCCTCTTCTTTCTTAAACATTTTTTTTGGCATGAAATAAAATGTACCTGTCCGTGTGGGCTAGAACCTTTGTTAGCCCATGTATGATAAGGCTGATATGCACCCATTGCTATTTCAGTGTCTCTAGAGCCTTCTAACGACCTTTGGTTGATGTTAGCGGATCCCGATATCACATACTCATCATCCACTATCATTCCTTTTGAGTGCACGCCTATCATGAAACGTCGATTTTTCCCAGAAACTGACTGTGTCATAAAAAAAATCATGTCAGTTATAAGTTAATCACAAGCACAAAGATAGATAGAACAATTGTTATAGAAGTTTAGATATAGGGATATACTTGAGGGGTATTTGCGCCATTAGACCCTTTTTCAGGTGAAGTTGGTTCCACGCCATGAGATGACTCTCGATTGCCAAGACAGAAGAACATCAAGTAATCTTGAGGCTCGTATACATTTTCAAGCCCTACTTCTACTAAAGCCTTGTAGATCACTTCATACATCATTTGCATCGTCTTATTCTGTTCAAAGTTGTTTAAATGAGCATTATGTTTACATTTAACTGATTTTCGTAATTTCGTTAAACACACAGTCACGAAATGAAAATGTTTGTAAGCTACCTGCCAAAAGAGAATACATTGAGTCACCGTACTAGTAGGACTACCCTCAGGCCACATTGGAATCACAATATATGCCGCAAACCTCTCATTGGCTCTGATTTTATTCGCAATTTTTAGAGCAATTTCCATTGGTATTAAATTGTTTGCACCTGCAAAAGACAAATGCATTTTTACTTATTACATTGATATTTATAAAATTATAGATATAAGTAAAAGACACAGCTTATACTTTTCTTACCCAACGTTCTGTTATTATTCCAATTAAATGAAGAACCAAGAAAGTACTGATTTTCGATATATATAAAATGCTGAGCAGCACGAATTGCTTCCACATACGCAGTATGTATGCTCTTGTCTATGAGCACATTCTTCCCGCATAGCAAGTTCTGTTGCAATGTGGCAAAATATTAAGAATTTATTTCCAGCTCAAATAAATAAAAATCCGTGGATAATAGTCATACCTTGCTAGTGGCTTCGTTAGGGTCTTTGGGAAAGCCTTTAACAGAGTTGGAGTCAATTGAACGGAACACCTATACATTTTTAAATAACACTGATGAACTGTGTCCGAATGTAGAAAAAAAAGTTTTTTCATAATATTAATAGGTTGCTCAACAATAAACATACCTGAACATGCCAACCCTCGGGATCTTGTTCACTTGTGCAATGAGCCTCATCGATTCCTAATATGTCAGGAATCCTTTCTAGTTTTAGTAATGAATCATCGACAGTTTTCTTCATCTTTTGAATCCCATCTGGTTTTGAAGCCCGCAACCATCTCTCCTCAAAGTTTTTTAGTACATCATATGCTGCTGGGCCTTCGATTCGACTGTGCAAATCATGCCATGGTTCTCTTGGTAAACCAGTGGTAGGTCCCTATTTAAGCAATTAAATAAACAAATGAGATAAGATGATCCAAGATGCAGCTACAATTTAAAACTCCATAGATCAAGACTGTTATAAAAGTTAGGAAAAGGATACGAGGAAGTGCTTACTGTGTAATTAGGTTGGTGATAGTCATCAAGACCTCCAAAAAATGCCATAATCCGTCTTCTATAATTACCAGCATCAGCATCCACTATAACCGTTTTCTGATGATGGGTATAGATTGTTTCAGTCTCCTGCAACCCAAATTCAGTATCCCGTTATTATGCACAAAATATAAACATAAACTATTTATTTAACTTAACCTAAATGCAAATATGCAATAACCTGAGTCGATTAAAGGTAGATACTTATGCGCCCAACTTATAATATAACACCCAACTAAGAGATAACAACACTAAATTTCTAATGAGGACCTAAGTAAAGAAAATAATCATCAAATAAACAAATGGTATCCAACCTGTTTCTTGGCCAACCTATGTCCATTATCAGTGGAACGGGGACAAAAGATTACTTTCACTGAAGAATGCTTGAAAAAATGGCGAGTTTCTTCATCGTTAGTTCCCATGACCCCGTGCTACATTTCACAGACAAAAGCATTAGTTCAACAAATCATGCAGTTTAATATAGTAGGTAAATAATACTAACGAAATATGACAACCAAAATGCACTTACTGTTTTGATTCCCAAATTGCTCTTAGAAGAAGGATCATCCCAAAGTAGAAGCACTCTTACACCTTCTGCAGACTTGGCTTTCAAAAGATCCCCCAACGTACTGTCTTTTGCACCATCACCACTGCGAACAAGCTGCACACTGTGAACGACAGACCATCCTGTAATGTAAATCAAATGACGTGCCTGCTTGATAGCTTCACAAATATCATGCCAGCAATTTCCATTATTTTGATACTTCAAACCACCATCAAGATGCATACTCGGAAGACAACCATCGTCAACATGAGCATCTCGATAAAGCGTAACTTTACCTCCTTTCCTTAGCGGAAAATAAGTGTTGGGAATGCCCTTAAAATTTAGGCCCCAGGCGACTCTCTCCAAGGGTATGTACTGAATCGACAGAGTCAATACAGCACCAGGATTACATGGTTTCCCACTTTCGCTTAAAATCGGAAAAGTACCTTCAACTAGTAAAGCATGAGCTAACTTCTCAACCTGTACACCAACCGCCCCTATAGTCCGTGAACCTACAACATCACTATCCTTAACAAGAAACTGAATCTCGGCAGATAAATGCGCTGCAGGAACATAAAATTGCTGCATCCAAACAGGGTTCTCACTATTACTAATAACAAAAGTCCTAGCAACAAATTCACTAGCTACGGAAACCGTGACATATGGATCACTCGTAACCTTCACAGCCGGCTTCCTATCTTTCTTACCACCTCCACCAATCTTCCCAAGCACTTGCTCCGTAGTAGGCAAGTTTTTAGCCTCTTTGACCCATATATCTAAATGCCCATGTAACCACGTTTCTTTATACCTCTTTGACCCTTGTATCCAAAGTCCATACTCTGAATTATCATAACCCATTTCCGCCATCTAACAAAAACAATACCAAAAAACTACAAGATCAACAAATACCCACTTGACAAAACTGCTGTAAAACACAAAAGGGTTGCTTAAAAAGAGAAAATAAAAGCTACCCAGAAAATCAAAAACTCAAAAGTAATGTACATTCAGTGGCGCACCCAGAAATCAGTCATACACGTTAGTTCGTCAAATTTTTAGTAGTGTATCAGAATTTCCCAAAAATTCTTGTTTTTTACACTAATGATATTTTCGAAAAGTATACACGTGCATACCTTCTGAACAAGTTGTTGTACTAATAAACCATCAATCAAGATTTGAACAAGTTGACTTAATAATTATGGTTCCATTGATTAAATAAAAGTCAACCGAATTAAATTAGGTTTTGTTTCCTAAACGGATTTAGATGGGTTTATATAAATCTTCTTGACCTTCAAGAAGTAAGTTGAGTCCGACGAGTTTGTTAGACTGGCATCAACCTTATAAGTTACCACTTTTTCATATAAAGTGTGTAATATTTTATAAATTGAATACAACAGGCATGCATGCATAGAAATAATTCAAAGACGGAGACTAAAATAAAACAACAACAACAACGATACTCAATCTCACATGAACGAAGAGATTAAAATAAAAGATTTCGCAAATAATCGAACTCACCTTGTGAGTATCATAATAACAGGCTTTCATGATTGTATCTCGTCGATTTAAAACTAGTTTCGTTTCTTTTCAGGACTAGTTTTTGCATGTGCATATAAAGAGGGACCCAATCAATTTATGGTAGTTGTTAAAAAAATAAAAAATACGGTAGGACCCTCTAAGGAGGAGTTGTTGTAGCCGTGTTCTCCAAGTTTTATCCTTGCATTCCAATTTTAGATTGGGTTCCAAGTTTTAAAAAAAAATAATAAAAAAAAAAGAAAAAAAAAATGTTTGTTTATACCAGTGTTGCAAAACAAAGCCGATTAATCGCCGCCTAGACGCTACAAAGCTATCAACCTTTCTGATTCGTGTAAATTGGTCAAACAAATCAGTCAAACGTGATCAACGGCGGTTAATAACGGCCAACAGTTGTCAAACTTGCCAAAAACCTTCACACTTGCTGTAAAACTGTTTCAAATAAATTTATAACCTTTGTTTATATCTACTACAACATATTTTTAAGAAAAAACTTGCCGGAAATACCGAAAACTTGTCGGAAATGCTCATCCGATTAATCACCGATTAATGTCGCCTAGACCGATTACAAGCTACAGGGTGGTCGACCGCCCGATTACCGATTCATGATTTTTGCAACATTGGTTTATACTTTTTAGATAAATGAAAAAAAATAAAGTAATCATAACTCATGAAAAAAATAACTTGTTCAAATTACATAAATGTCTTTTAGTTATTATTGTCAAAAAATTTAATTGGGAATATGTTACCTAATAGTAACCAAGTTTTATGAGTGTTTCAATTTAATCACTCAAACTTAGAAAGGTGATTGGGACGCTCATATTTTTTTATTGGGACACTCAACTGTTAAAGCAAACTGTAAGTGCTATACAAGTTTGTAATGCATACACTAGAGTGTCTCAATAAAAAAATGTGAGTGCAAATCATTTCCTCAAATTCTATATCGACCATAAAATTCATCAAAGTTTATATCATTGATGTTTTGAAACTTTGATTGTTTTTATTGTTGAAATAAAGTTTGAGTGACTAAGTTAGAACATATCTCAAACTTGGTTGCTATTTGATAATTTTCACTAAGATTATATTGGCTTTTAAACAAAATATATTAATGTTCTTTTTCTTTTTCCTTCCAAAAATAGGATGAAGATTTTTTAAAAAATTTCTCTCATTTTCCTCTTCAATTCTTTCTTTTTTCATAAAAATAAACTCAAAAATACAAAAACCATTCATTTTCTTTCCTTTTTATTAAAATTTTAACTCAAGAACACAATGTTAGCGTCAATTTTCCTTTTTAGTATGTTTCAAAATGATTGTCAACTACTAATTAGTAGTTGAAAATGTTTAGACTAGGCATAATAAGGAGGTGAAGACCAAGTCTTCAGACAAGGAGGACGTGCCCTCATTGTTATGGAGCCCTCCCAACACGCATCTTAGATGGGAAAAAGTAAGACTCGTTCGTGTGCAAGACCGAGGTGTGGAGGAAGGAAATGAGGCCAAAGGATGTTTTATAACTTTTTTGTGTGTGTGCGCGCGTGCAGTTAAACAGCATGAAAAAGATGAAGATGAAGACCTTTTAAATTTTAACACTTTTTATTTAATTACAAAGTGAATTTATTATTAAGACCTTTTAAATTTGTAATACAGCCAATTTAGTCCTTGTACATTTTATATTTGTTTGATTTAATTAAATGTTTTTTATATTTTCTAAATTATTAATGTAAAGTGTTTTATTTATAAATGAAATTTTAAAATGTTTAAAAAATAAAAATATAAGTCAATGGTGAAGCTAGTCGCCTTATTACGCTATGTTTGTGGTAAAGTTAGTTGTAGAAATTAAAAAAAATGATATGACGCTAAAATGGCGGTGGTCAAATTGGTTATGAGATGTTCTTATTACATTTAGCCTTAAATTTACTATATTATCTTAAATAAAGTTGACAATTACAAAATATAAAAGAACATATCAATCAATTCTCAAAAGGTAAAATTGCATTTTTTTTGGCTTTCATAAATAAAAATGCAATAACTAATGCATTTTTATTAAACTACGTGTTTTTTGTTTGTAAACAATAATTTAATAATTTAAGACAAGGAGAGTAATTCTTTTAAGTAGATTGAGTAGGGATCTAGTGAGAAGTAAATTAAAATAAGAAGTAGTAAGAAGTGACCAAAATCACTCATTTGAGATGCAACGACTTGCATTAGATGCATTTCTATTCATATAGATGCAACATCTTGAGTTTCGAAAGTTAATTTGATGTATAGATGGTGCAAATTGATTTTCATGATTTTGGCACGTGCAGAGGAACAAAAAACAAGAGAAATCATGAAATGCATCTAATATATGTATATGCATTTGATTAAAAGCTAGAAAACACACTATGGTGCGTTATAATGCATATAAATTTATAGGGATGCATCTAATTTAGGTCGTTGCATCTCGGATTTGTGGTTATAGTTCTTCTTATTCATTCTTATTTTAAGTAATCTTCTTATTTGATCCTAACTCTAAGTAGATTATATAATTTTCCAACTTAGTTACAAAAGCATTACCTCTTTACGGTTAGTTTGACCCTAACATAAATATTTTTATTTTATTTTAATTGTGTACCTTATTTTCCCCCCGAAAATACTATCAAATTAGGTTCTAGTTTTAGTCGCAACTCCTTTCGGTTCTATAACAACCCGTAAAATTTCGGATTATTATAATAATATTTATCACGTCAGAAAATTCAAATCAATTATTTTCTGACAAAATGCCAATATCTAAAAGATAAAAATGAGAGGTCATCTCATTTCTTTTAAAAATAAGATACCGCGCATACAATACTTGCCCACAAAGTATCTGTGAAATTTATTATTGTCCAAGATAATATGTAAGCATACATAAGCTTAATCCATTGTTTCGAAAAATTATTCTGTACACTGCAGTGCAGTAGCATACAGTATTAAAAATAAATACTGAGATAAGAGAAAAATACACTTTTCATCAATCACTAATAATTTACGAAAGAAAATGAGAAGTTATCTCGTGAATTCAGAAATTTACGGCACCACACGCATACCGACACCAAATTAATAACGGCAAACATTTATAATCAAATTTCTACGTAATAATAAAAGTATATTATTACACTTACAAAAACGCTTCTAAAAGTATAATTTCTATATTTTTCGGATACCGGGAAGGTACGTTTACTCGAGGATTCGACAAAACACGGGGTACAGTCAA
The DNA here is from genome assembly GCA_910596185.1 of Chrysanthemum makinoi. Taxonomy (NCBI): domain Eukaryota; kingdom Viridiplantae; phylum Streptophyta; class Magnoliopsida; order Asterales; family Asteraceae; genus Chrysanthemum; species Chrysanthemum makinoi. The sequence goes on from OU343219.1 coordinate 239,411,617, forward strand.
TACAGTATTAAGTATTAATAATAAAAACAAAATCCCTCCCCTTTTACTTACAAATTTCCGTCCCTACATGCTATCTAAAAACCACATGCCAACTTTTTGATAATGACTAGTCCAACAATTTTTGTTTTTAACCCAAAATATACACACATCCTTTTTCACTTTTGAACAGATAGTCAAAGCTTCTTTTTTTTTTCTCTTCTTATACTGATCGTACCACATGGATGAAGCACACTCACACAAATTAATTTCACAAAACTTTACATAAACACAAGTCTCATTTGGTGTTCCTTGATTCAAGATTTGAGAGAGGTTTTGGGTTCATTGTAATAAAATTAGTGTTCTAAGGTTGTTTTCTTGTGAAGTTGTGCTCTTGTTCTTCCTAGTCGAATACCTCACAAATCATTGTAAGGCACCTTTAAAAACTCAAGTTCTTATGCTATTAATTTATATAAGTTATTAACTTGATTACATTTGATTTTGTATGTAAATATGTTTGAGATTTAAAAGGTTCATGTGTTTCTTGACTCTATACAAATCGATCTATACATAAAGTAAGTAAAGAGATTGTTGTTGGAGGCTTGTGTGGTACCAATGGGCTATTAAAACATTTATAAGCACATACAAATAAGCTAGTGCTTATTTTTTTTAAAACTATTCTACTCGTGATTAATTTTGTAAATTAGTATACATTTTTGGACTCAAATAAACCAATGAAATTATATATCTATTAAAGACATAAAGTTGGATCAATGATGGAAAAAGTACTTATTTCAAAACTTTATAACATATTTGACTTAGTATAGTTTTTGGTTCATGGCTTACTGGACAAGGCAAACATAGTTTTATATCATAGTTTCCAATCATTGGTTTGAAATATTTTATAAACAATTCACAAAACTGGGTCAGAAAATGATAATTAAACTAATTATTTTCGACTCGTTATATCGAAGTAAAACAATATACATGAACTGGAAAATAATTTACTAATGCTGTACAATAAACTTTTTGATAATCTCCTGAACCTTAATAATTAAAACATGAACCATATTTACTGGAAATGACCATTGATTAGATTTATTTATCTTTTGTTGTATAGTATATTTAAATAAAACATAAATGATGCCACACAAGCAACGTCAACAACAACAACAACAACAACAACAACAAAAACATTGAAAATTTATAAAGTTAGTTAAATTTTATCGTGTCTTAAACATAAAGACTAAATATGCCGTACTTAATTAGGTTGCGTGTCGAAGCAGTGCACTATCACTCTTTGATTTAATTCCCTTTAGACTTCATATTGCACATTGCCAAGGTGAGTTTATAGCCCCACTTTTACTCTTTTAACTGTTTTATAAACTCCTTAGAGGAGAATACATGCTACTACTGCTTTTATGATCACAATTGCTTGAAAAACATTTCTTTGTACTCTTGATATTATGACTCTGCCTAAGTTGCCAGCCAAAAGTCCCCTACATCAGGAACCATTAATCACTTGAGTGACGCAAATATCGTGGATAGTACTATGGGAATCGACGACCCGACTCGGTTATCGGAAATAACCGGGGCGCACTATATTTGGTATCTCTATGTAATTGGCTATTACATCTCAGAGGGGCAATTGTATTTACTTACACCAGACTTAGGTGTATGCGTTAGTATTGGTTTCATGAGCTTAGTGCAATAATATCAACTTTCTTTTATGGGCTTATAACAACGTAGCCCATGGCTTCTTTTAAACTTGAAAATCTTGTGATCAACTGCTTTATTATTAAACCTATGAATTCACTCAACCATTGTGTTGACTTTTTAGCATGTATTTTCTGGATGAAAAGGCGATAATACTTAACTCTGGAGGCGCTTGGGCATTGGCATGGCATGGTTATAGATAACTCTGATTTACATATGGGGACCACATTTTGTAAATGGGCCATTTTTCCGCAAAAATTAAATTTTGTAAACTTTGTTTTACTACAATAAATGAAATATTTTACGAAAAGGCTATTATTTTTCGCTTGTGTTATGATCCAACTGAGTAACATCCCAAAAACTTTTTCTTCCGCTGCAAACCATTTTTTTTTGGGGTGTTACAGGTTCGAAGAAAACATACTAGCCTTTGATGAATAGTCAATCGACACCCACGAGTGTATGGAGTTTAAGTTTCTCCGTCGATTCAAAACTTGAAGAAATCACTCTAAATCAACTACGGAGTGTCTTTTTTGTTTTGCTTTTTTTTATTAAAATTTATGCCCTTTAACAAACGAAAAATTAAAGATAATATAGGGGAAAAGGGGGTACAAATATTATTTAAGAGGTACGGATAACCAAACCTTTTAAAAGGATTAATAGATCAAAAGATGAATAGAACTCTAACCAAACTTCATGTTATGAATCATATATGCTTAAATGAGTTAAATCTTAAGACTTCTTTGAATTCCAACAAAGATTATAAGGTTAAAAACTCACTAGGTATGCATTTAGGGGTGTCCAAGAGAAAATTGCATGAGAATACCTAGTTAAGTCACGTACATATGAGTCAAAAACTCGTAGAAGAAGAAAAACTCATCCATTTATACAAGTATACCTATAAAACTTTAAAAAAAAATAGTTATGTTACAAAGATAGAAACAATGTCTCAACATAATACAATCTTAAGAACAACATCCAGAAACAAATTAATGCATATCATTTCACTAAATTTTTTAAATCCTTATCACCTAAATTAGCACATATATTGGCAAGAGTGTTTTTAAGAGCCTCAAGTAAAACCTTGAGAATATAAACATAAAAAATATGACTATTTCAAGATTTCAAATAGTGAGGTTTTCTTGGATGGCCACAAAAGTGGCCACAATGTTGCCACCCATATCTGGGAAAGTTGGACAACCAGGAAGAGGTTTCACCTGACCGACACTATCAACTTATACCGGATACTTGAGAAGGTGAGCCTTCATATCAGTCACTTCAACAGCTGCATACTGGTTCCAGTTTGCTTCACTCAGTGATCTGACCCTTCACACACACTCGATGCTTTCTAGTCTCTCGAAAGTGGCCTCTAGTCCACCAATATGTTCAGCCCAAAGGGACATCCTGTACCCGAATATCTGCACAAAATCATTTTATAAGTCACACCAAAGATACCACCTTCTAAATCTTGAACACTTTTAGTTGCATGAAATATAGAAGGTTACCTGCCCGTGTGGGCTAGAACATTTGTTAGCCCATGTATGATAAGGCTGATATGCACCCATTGCAATTTCATTGTCTCTAGAGCCTTCTAATGACCGTTGATTGATGTTTGCATATCCCATTATCACAAACTCATCGTCCACTATCATTCCTTTTGAGTGTACATATATCATAAAACGTCGACTTTTCCTAGTAAGTGACTGTCATAACAAAACATGTGTCAGTTATATATAACGATATATAAAACAATTACGTAAGAGGTTTCAGTAAAGGATGTACATGAGGGGTATTTGCGCCATTAGACCCTTTTTCAGGTGAAGTTGGTTCCACGCCATGAGATGACTCTCGATTGCCAAGACAGAAAAACATCAAGTAATCTTGAGGCTCGTATACATTTTCAAGCCCTACTTCTACCAAAGCCTTGTAGATCACTTCATACATCATTTGCATCGTCTTATTCTGTTAGACGTTATTGAAATGAGCATTTTCTTTATGCTTAATTAATTTCGTTAAGTATAGAGTCTCAAAATGAATGTACCTGCCAAAAAAGAATCCTTTGAACCGGCGTACTTGTAGGACTACCTTCCGGCCACATTGGAATCACAATATATGCCGCAAATCTCTCATTGGCTCTGATTTTATTCGCAATTTTTAGCGCAATTTCCATTGGTATTAAATTGTTTGCACCTGCAAAGACAAATGCATTTTTACTATTGAAATTTATTTAACTATAAATAAAGTAAAAGAAACAGCCTACACTGTAAGGTTTCTTACCCAAAGTTTTGTGATGACTCCAGTTAAATGAAGAACCAAGAAAGTATTGATTTTTGATATAGATATAATGCTGAGCAGCACGAATTGCCTTCACATATGCAGTATGTATGCTCATGTCTATGAGCACATTCTTCCCACACACCAAGTTCTGTGGCAATGTGACAAAATATTAAGAATTTATTTCCAGCACACAACTATAAAACTTTGAGGATAATAGCCATACCTTGCTTGCGGCTTCCTTGGGGTCTTTGGGAAAACCTTTAACGGAGTTGGAGTCAATTGAACGGAACACCTATACAGTTTTTAACAACAGTGATCAACTGTGTTCAAAATGTTGAAAAAAATAAGATTAAGAGTTGCTCAAGAATAAACATACCTGAACATGCCAACCCTCAGGATCTTGTTCACTTGTGCAATGAGCCTCATCAATTCCTAACATGTCAGGAATCCTTTCTAATTTTAGTAATGAATCATCAACAGTTTTCTTCATCTTTTGAATCCCATGTTGTTTTGAAGCCCGCAACCATCTCTCCTCAAATTTTTTTAGTACATCATAAGCTGCTGGACCTTCGATTCAACTGTGCAAATCATGTCATGGTTCTCTAGGTAAACCAATAGTGGACCCCTTTATAAAGAAAAAAAACGACATTGAGAAAGGATGACAGGGGAAGTGAAACCATTATATCAACATTGTAATTAAAGACGAAAAGCAATAGGATACGAGTGAAGTGCTTACCGTGTAATTAGGTTGGTGAAAGTCATCTTTGTGCAGAGTTTGTAATGTGCTGAAAAGGGGATGCGACGGAGTATCGTAACGACCACCACACAGATCGAGACCTCCAACAAATGCCATAATCCGTCTAATTGCCAGCATCAGCATCCACTATAACCGTTTTCTGATGATGTGTAAAGATTGTTTCAGTCTCCTGCAACCCAAATTCAGTCTCCCATGAATATGCGAAATATATAAACTTAAGGAATATAATTTTGCGAAAATGCAATAAACCTAGTTTCTAAAAAGCATTTAACTCCCATGATCCCATCTTTTTTACTTTGTTATCTCTTGAGTATTTAATAGAAACTTATCTACAATGGCATAATTCATTGTTTTATTTGGAAAGCTATCTCTCTATCTTGTTTTTTTCTAATCCTAACGAGTTCAATTCAAATGTACTATCAACTATTCAATAAACACTCCCAGTTTATATAGAATTCCCTACTGTGTAGTCTTCATGTGTCTACGACTAACGGAATTATGATATTTGTGTAAAACCATTTGGACATCCTTCTTTGAAAATACTTGGAAATTTCAGACCTCCAAAACACATATTTATCCTAGACTTTATGTTCTTTTAGCAAATGATCGTTTATTCAGGATGGATGATGATCTCTTAGCATCTAAATACGGGAACGGTGTCATGCTAAGAAATGGGTATCCTATAAAGACAATTCTGGAGTGATCTAAAACACGGTTGATCTATAAAAATGTCAATTAAGCAAAAAGGTATCTACAACTACACAAATAGACTTAGAGATGGATTCTTATTCGCCCAGGGTTCAATCCTCGAAATACAGTGATCCATGCTTTTCATGTCAGTCCTATAATCTTTAATCGAATGGATTAAACGTATGTATACTCAAATATATCATTATTTCATTTATAATGAAACAATCTAACTATTATTTATATTTGAATCGCAAAATCACTGTGCAGTTAGTGTGTATGGAGACATTGCTAGATTTGGAGGACTAAACACTTCAACTAATGGTCCACTCCGACACCTTTCCAGCACACTTATGTTTTTTTAAAAAGGCAAATAATTCACACACTTTTCATAAAGCTTATGACATAGGCATATAGCACCCAACTGAGAGATGCGACATTAAATTTTTTTAAACCCGTGGATTAGTTGGCCAAAAGGTCGGAAAACATGGTTACCCAACGTCAAATTACTTTAAAGGACCTAAAAGAAGAATATAATTATCACCATATAAACAAGTAGTAGTACCCAACCTGTTTCTTAGCCCAACTATGTCCCTTTCCAGCAGAACGGGGACAAAGGATTACTTTCACTGAAGAATGCTTGAAAAAACGTCGAGTTTCTTCATCGTTAGTTCCCATGACCCCTTGCTACATTTCACAGACAAAAGCATTAGTTTAACATATTATGCAACCTAATACAGTGGATAAATGATAACTAAAAGGCACTTACTGTTTTGATTCCCAAAATGCTCCTAGAAGTAGGATCATCCCAAACAAGTAGAAGTACTCTTACGCCTTCTGCAGACTTGGCTTTCAAAAGATCCCCCAACATACTGTCTTTTGCACCATCACCATTACGAACAAGCTGCACACTGTGAACAACAGACCATCCTGTAATGTAAATCAAACGACGCGCCTGCTTGATAGCTTCACAAATATCATGCCAACAATCTCCATTTTGATACTGCAAACCACCTTCAAGATTCATACTCGGAAGGTAACCATCATCAACGTGAGCATCTTGATAAAGTGTAACTTTACCTCCTCTCCTAAGCGGAAAATAAGTGTCCAGAACACCATTAAAATTTGGTTCCCGGCCCACTCTCTCCATGGGTACATACTGAATCGACAGAGTCAAAACAGCCCCAGGTTTACACGGTTTCCCACTTCCATTCAAAACCGGAAAAGTACCTTCCACTACCAAACCAGAAACTAACTGCTCAACCGGCACACCAACCGCCCCTATAATCTGCGAACCTACAACATCACTATCCTTAACAACAAACTGAACCTCAGCCGAATAATGCGCTACAGGGACATAAAAATGCTGCATCCAAACAGGGTTCTCGCTATTACTAATAACAAAAGTCCTAGCAATAACAGCATTAGCTATCGAAACCGTCACATACGGATCACTCGTAACCTTAACAGGCTTCCCATCCTCAGTCTTGCTCTTACCTCCACCAAATGTAGGCATCCTACCAAACACTTGTCCCAACTTATTATGAAACATGTCCATATTAGGCAAACATTTAGCCTCTTTAACCCATATATCCAAATTCCCATGTAACAAGACAACTTTTAAAGATGTACTAGATGTCTTAAATGGAACAACTTGCACACTTTGTCCATGCTGTGATCCATCATAACCCATGTCAGCCATTTTATCAAAACTCAATAAAAAACCACAAAATCAGAAACCCACTTCACAAAACTGCTAAAAATCAAATTTTATCAATACCCACTAGACAAAACTGCTTAAAAACCACTTTTCAAAAAAATTCAAATTCTTCCAAAACCACAAGATCAGATACCCACTTCACAAAACTGCTAAAAATCAACTTTTATCAATACCCACTAGACAAAACTGCTTAAAAACCACTTTTCAAAACTTTAAACTTCTTTGAGGCATTTAATCAAACAGTTGGTGGGCTATATAAAAAACTGGCAAAAGGGTTGGTTAAAAAGACAAAATAAAAGGTGCCCAGACGAAAAGTGAATGAATAAATGGTTCAATGAATTATAAAAAGGTGATCTTGAAGGTGTTTTTTTTTTTTTTTTTTTTTTTGAACAACGGCAACATTTCATTGCAGCCTCACAAGAGGAGGAAGATACAACATAACAAGTTACATCGAAACATAACAAGTTAAGTCAAACAAGACATACACCATAATAGTTGCGACAGCCAACAGCAACACCATTCAAAGGTGGGGGGAATCACCCAAGTGAGCTTTGACTGATACAACCATATAAAGGCGTAGCTTGACAAAAATACACTAAGTACAAGATACAACAAGGCATCCATAAAGGAGCCATACAAAAGCCTAACAGATCTAAAATCAAACCCCTACGCAGCAGCAAGCTGGCGATAACGGACCACAACAGATCTGAGCAGAAGAGGCCGGACGCCATCGGATCTGAGCAGAAGCAGCAGTGGCAGCAACTACAACAGCGGCATCGGAGGAGATGACAGATCTGTAGGCAAACCCTTTATTGAAAGAAAGAAAGAACAAAAAGAAACGGTCCCGACGGCCGGCCGAAGCCAACCGCCGGAAAAGGATCGGAAATTTGGAGGAAAAGTTTTTTTAGTGAGAAGGAGGAGAAAAGATTTTTAGTGAGAGAATCTTGAAGGTGTTGTATTAATAAAGTATCAAGATTTGACCAAGTGTATGAAAGTTGACTTGGAAAATATTGTTGCATTGATTATTTATGGAAGAAGAAGTAATTTGTTTGAAGTCTGCCGAATTAAATATTTGTAAAAATTTAAAAGATTCTAGATAAGCAGGCTGTTGTACAACGTATTTAAAAGCCGTTTGTTTTTGTCTTAAAGAATCGACATTATTAGGGTGTAATAAGATCTAAATTGTAGAGAAATCCGTCGACAAATATGGATCAAAACTTTAATAAGAAGCTAACAATTCTTTTATGAGAAAATTACCAAAAGATGACAATTTTACAAGGTTAGTCTATTTTTAAGACTTTTTTCACCTATTTTTCAAAAGAGCCATGCTCAACTACTCAATGCTCAACCGCCACTTGCTCAACTGCTCAAGTACAAAAAGAATGACACGTGTCAAAATTTGGGTGAAGTCGAGCAGTTGAGCAGTCAAAGTCGAGTAGTTGAGCAGTCAAGTCGAGCAGTTGAGCAGTCAAAAGGAATGACACGTGTCATAAAAATAATGGAGCTTTCGTACTTGAGCAGTTGAGCAAGTGGGCAGTTGAGCATTGAGCAGTTGAGCATGGCTCTTTTGGGAAAGAGGTGAAAAAAAGTCTTAAAAATTGACTAACCTTGGAAAATTGGCCTCTTTTGGTAATTTTCTCATCTTTTATTTGTTTTCTTTTTTCTCACCGCTTTAGGCTGAGCATAATATATCGTGGACTAGATCAGATCAGAAAATAGAACCAAATTTGACCGACTGAGTCGGGTCGAACGTATTTCGGTCCGGTCTGGCTCGGTCGTACGCAAAACCGATAATTATGTTTTGTTGAACCGGATCGAACCAAAAAACCGGACCGGACCTGGACCAAATATTTCAGTCCGGTGTTTAGAGCCAAATCGGTTTTCGATCCGTGCTCAGCCATACTCTGGGTAAAGTTATTTCCAAAATTATTTAGGGTCCGCTTGGTTCAAAGTGGGGAAAGGGAAAGGGAAAAGGAAAGGGAAAGGAATGCAAAGGAATGAGTGAGGTGGGTAATCAATCCCTTACCCCTCAATTTATTCTATAATGGTTCATTACCCATTACGGGTAATCAATCCCTTACCCTCCCCAACCAAGCACTAAATTATTTGTGATGTGGGCCCTTTTGAATACATTACCCATTCCCCACCCCCCTTAACCCCCTAACCAAGCACGCCCTTAGATTAGTACCCTAATTCCGTACACTTTTTTGGGGTGTCAGCACACTCTTATGAGAAAAGTCCACAAAAGGTTAAGAAGAGTACGACCGGTTCACTAGGTTCACCACTGTAGGGCCAAAAGATAATCAAAAAGAAGAGTTTGATTCTGGCTCATAAGAAACGCTTAAGTAGTTAGCTCCATTCAATGATCACTTAGGCTTGTCGCAGTGGATGGGTTATAGATCGGTTTGGCAACAAAAGTTTTATGGGTAAACCGATGTTAACATCGGTTTAGTCGAATGCGGGGATCGAGTGTCACATCGGTCGAGTGCCTAAGTTTGTGAATATCGAGTGCCTACAAGACCGATGTTTATTGCTTGTATCTTGATATTTTCGAACGTTTGCATTTAAACCAAAACAAAAATGACCGTTTGGTCATTCAATTAAAAAAAAAAATTCAAACCAAATTTACCACTCTATAAATACCAACTTCACCTCAAACACATTTCTTAACACACAATTTCAAACACAATTCAACTTCAAAATACTTCTTAACACAAGATTTAATATGGCTTGCCGTCTCCCCCATTCTGTTGAAGATATGCAAGTGTACGTTCAAAATCAATGTAACATCGCGATAAGGCTGGAAACAAGCTATTATAAGCGTCATCGAATTGTTTGACCAGGCGAAAGCCGAGAAGGAACAAATGAGACAAAACTACCAGAGTTGCAACGACATTACTCCTGAAAGAAAAGCTGTGATAGAATTTTTTTTTTAAAGATCAAGCCCGCAAAGATCGCGAGGTTGCTGACAAGTTGTGGAAAGCTGTTTCGATGATAACGAACAACATCAGCACCAAAATCAATTGGAGCTATCGGGAGAACAAAGACGATGGTGTAGACGAGGAAGATTTGGCTCGGTTCGAGGGATTTGCTCGTTCTCGTACTCCCTCGTATGACTCTGCATGCGGGGAGCATTCAGATTAGATTTATAATTATGTATTTCGTAGTGTAATGTTTTTTTTTTTTAATTTCGTAATGTAATGTTTTTTTAATTTGAATGAAATTTAAATTTAATGTTAAAAATGTTTGAATTAAAAAAAAAATAAATAAATAAATAAATAATAAATAAAATCTTGGGTCGTCGACTGGGGCATCCGGGTTGTCTCAGGTCGCTGGAGAGAGAAAGCTGACGTGGCGCAGGTTGTCCCAGGTCGTCCCAGGTTGCGACTGGGACTAGCCTTATTTCGGAGAAATTTAGCAAGGAGTATCGATCGATAGAATGCTTATGTAAAATTTTATTGTAATATTTTAACAAAAGACGAGTACCTACTACCTAGATAAGAGAAGGATTTATGTTTAGGTTATACGAGAAAGTCGATCAATTTTAGCTCTCACTTTCTAACCAGATTTTTTTCGTAGCCATTTTGAAATTTTCACTAGGGCTGTAATTGAGTCAAGCCGAGCTCGAGCTTCACAAGCTTGAGCTCGGCTCAAAAACTATAAGGTAGGCTTGAGATTGGCTTGATATCTTGGTGAGCTTTAATCAGCCAAGCTTGAGCTAGGTTCGAAAAACTTGAATTTATACATAAACATTAAATTCGATATTCAAACTCATCAGTAAATTCAAACAAATACACGATTAACTCACGAGCAAATAACTTATACAAAATTCGGTAGAATTAGAGTTTAAGTAATCATTCTATAAATATTTAATTATTATACAAAAATTCATGTTAGCTTTTCGATTGTTTATATAAACTAGACGTATACTCGCGCAAAGCGACGATGTATAGCAAATAATTATACTTGGGAAATCGTGAATCTGATTCGACTCTTGATGCAAAGCGTGCGTTTTTTAAAATTAACATAGTGTTTGTTTTTCAAAAGTTGTCAAGTTTAGAATTGATCAAGAAAAGCCAAAATTTAAGTTGACAAGTTTAAGAGATACTTAAGCTATTCAAGTTTAAAAAAAAAAAAAAGTACGCTCTTTATAAGTTTCAAGATTTTAATATTCAAGTTTTAAAAGAAGAGATACACTTTTTATATATAACAGGAGGCATTTTCCACAAATGGCACTTCAATGCCATGTAATTCAATTTAATGCCACATAATCATAAGTTGTCCACCTAAGCAATATTTTTGTCCACATAAGCAATATTTTTTTAATTTAATTAGCTATTATTTAATTTTTGGATTTTTTTATTAATTTTCGAAATTGCCATTCATAAAATCCGAATTTAATTTGTACAAAAACACATGGTGCTGGATTCAAACATGGGTCTATTAGTTCACAAACAAACATGTTACCCACTAGATCAACTTAATTTTTGAGTTATACCCAAAATTAAATGTATAATGTTTATCAAGTATTAATGATACATATATTTTCCTTAAATATAGTTCCTAATCACTATAAAACCTATGCATGACACTTTTTAGGGTTTTTGTTTCAGTGATACAAGGTACGGCTTCTACTTATTTTGTAAACATTATTAACAAATGTTGTGTAACTTTCGTAGGTATACAAATACCATCTGGCCAGAACTTGGAACAACATGCTATGAACTCCTGATGCCCGCACTGGAATTCGCTGCCTAACTGGAAAACTAAGAATAACCCGGTATGATCTCAGAATTTTTTTTATTCGATCATTGTTCATTGCATCTTATCTCTGGATGAAACTCATGGCCCAAAAAATCATTGCAGGGGGCTTAAATTGCTCGCATCCCATGTAATCCACACTGTTGGACCTGATTATAATGACAATAGCAATGTTCGATCCTATTGACTGATGCTCACAGGTACATTTTTTAAGTAATTTGCACTCAAACTGATTATGGAATGTCATAATGGAGTTGATAGGCGTACCAAAAAGAGTGATAAATACCCTTTGAACCTCTTCACTACTGATTCTTCCTCCAACTTATTTTCCCTCTACATGTAATTCAGTTGGTTGAACATTTTTGTTTAACAAAAAGTCCCTTAATGCTAAAAGCATAAGTTTATTAGTTTCTTCTTCTTATAGAACATTTTTTAAATGCAGGCCGATGCTCCTAAGTTACAGAAAGTTGCAGCAGCTCAATAGCAATCCAGCAGACCACGGATAACTTAAGAGGTACCAGTGCGCAGGTGGTGTTATGAGTATCACTGGAGAGATGGTAAGCACTCCTGCCCTCGGTGCAAGACTCGATACAAGATACAAGGCATAGCTTAGATTTTTGACCCTTATGAAAGATAATTATTTAAATTTGCATGTTTCAGGAAAATTTTCAGGAATCGAGTGAGAGAAATTGTAACCATAATTGTCTTACTTTTGTCATATACGCCTTTAGTTACACAGAAATTGTGTGTATAATTGTTTACGAGTTGAAATTTTAAATTTGCAGTTTTCATGGTATAAAGGGAGTTACAGTTTCAAGCTAGCTGTTGTGACGGAGCGGAACGAATGACGCTTGGGAAGTGACACTCGAGTACATGGTACGTACCTCAAAACAAGTTGCGGTAATTTACCTCCATATAATCTGTTGTTCTCCATATAATCCGTTAGATAAACTACGCGAGACGCTCTCGACTTACCCTCTCCATTCAACTTCTCGCAGCGGTATGTTGTGTTCAATCATATCTTGCATGAACTGTTGTTATTTATGTTTTAATTAAGTTCTTATAGTAATAAATGATGAATTGATAATGCACAAATCTGTATTATATGTTATGGAATCTTATGTGAATCTTGAACATCATAACATATTAGACATTTTAGTCTTGAGATTGTTTACCTTCGTTACGTTTTTGTTGAAACTTGAATTGCGATTGGTGTCGATAGTAAGCAACTTAATTTTGTATCTGTTTGGTTTAACAAAATTTGTTCACTTTATAACAAAATTGGTCCGCCATTGGTTCTTTAGCATCTCTTGATGCATCTATTCGTTCTTTAGCACTTCTTGATGCATCTAAGCTTAAATTCGACCACCATTGATGTGTTGCTTTGGGTTTCATTATATCTCCAATGGATTACCTGAAGTCATAAAATTTACGATTTAAAGCTCTAGCCCAAATCTGTGGGGCTTTGAATATATACCACCCTCTATTTAATGTAATAGCAGCTAAGCGACCTATAACTTGCGTGTGCAGCGTTCAGCCGATAGCTCATTGGTGAACACAATCAAGTTAAGGAAATGGCACGATACAACCCGTACTCTACCGTCTCATATGATTTTAATAATATTTCATATGCATTTGATCATTTTTTACGACAAAACCAGGACATAATTTTCCATTAACCAAGACCATCACAAGTAAAATTATAACACATGCCCGCCCATAATTTTCCATTAACCAAGACCATCACAGGTATGCACATTCATGTTACCTACGTGACAAACACAAACACAATATCTGATGCGATAAAGGCTACATTTACATACTGTAACCTGGAAGAAAAAAAAACGCCTATACAGCTACTGTTTTCGAGCCAGGATCTCTAACAACACCGGTACGTATCTACTTTTTTAGCTTTCTTGAGTTGTGTATTTGTCAAGTCTACGTTCACAGATTTTTGTGACTGTTGCTGATGCATGAGTTAGTGTGCCCATGTAGGGTTCCAGGCATTCTGTCACCACCGTTATGTGACCTGAGTTTGTATATTATTTTAGTCAGACTCTCATTTGAGGCTTATCTATACAGGCCTATACAAAAGAAAAACAATTGTCATCCTTACCCTGTTTTAATAATGTATATATCCTTAAAAACGTTTTTGTTATATGTTTCCTCTATTCTAGGATCAGAGTTGAAGCCTACCTGAGACACCATGTCTATTCACTTTCCATGTATCTGTTCCCATGTGCTAACAATATATATCTCACATTAAGGTAAATCTCTACTAGGTTGGCTCCCAGTAAGGCCAAATAGTATGCGTTATTTACTTGAATAGAGTTTACACTTTGCATGCTTTTGTTACCTACATACTTTCTTTGTCCACTTCATATATTTATCTATATTAACGGACACCATGCATTCATTACTCTACTGGAAAATGTCAGATAATGTCGCATTAGCTGCCATAGCAAAGTCTAACAACCACACCAAGGTATATTTGCTTTAATTCTAGCTTTTCTTTTCTATGTTAATTGTGTTTGCTATTATTTTTGGGTTTTCTTTAATAAAATTTCACGTATTAGAAATTCAATAATCTTTAACACCATTTTCTTAACTGCATATAGAAATTCAATATCATATGCTATTGTTTTTCTACTCACTTTCTCAACTTTAATCAGCTATTTTTGAAGGAAAATATTCACATCAACACCTAATAATACTATGTCACAACTGAGACTTAACTAATAACCTCTTGGTTGATGGGTCACTCACACCCCGTTAGGACAAAGGCCCTTTAGTTTTCAGTTTTAATCGCTTAATCAACATTATAAATTGTACATGGCATATCCAAATGATTGTGCGAAAGGAGTTATTTCTTTACACAACCTTAATATGTTGTTTTATTACTGGTATCTATTCATTTTACTGGCCATGACTCATGAAGTGAGAGGAGGTCACATGTCCTCTTTTCTGGTCTATAATATCTATTATAAAGTTTAATGTGGCCATCATGTGTTTGTTATCATTGCACAGGTCAAGGAAGGAAAATCTAGCCCGTGCTACTGAGCATGAATCTTGTGGAAATTCATCAGCAGCTTATGAATGCTATTCAAAGGCAGTGGATACATCACCTGCAATCGCGTATGAATTAATTCAAGTAATAAATGTCGTAAGTTAAGTTATACATTCAACCACATGTGCATCACCAAGATGAAGTATGAAGTACTCATTTCTGAAATTATATACTGTCAGATATGTATGCTAGCTCAGACTGTGAATCGAGCTACCATCCTTTAACTGAGTAAAAAAGCGTAATTAAATAGTTGGATATAACATGTCTTTTTTCACCAAGCAAATGATTCTTGAGATGTGTATTCTTAGCGGTTGCGACTATTTGCAATCTTTGCCAGGAATGGGCTTGAAAAAATCTCATGCACTAATAAAAAAAATTCAAATGCTTTTTATTGCAATGACTTTCTTTATTGATCTGTATTTTTTCAAAAGATTCTAAGCTTCCAAACTAAAATATCAGGTAGTTAAGCACTTGAAGTTTAGAGACATTGTTGTTCCGCCACAGTATGAAGAATCTTTCAGGCAAGCAATTATGACTCTCCAACATCAACGAGTATATGATCCTGTGACGTAAGATGTTGTTTATTTATCATAACTTTTTGGCAATAGTGATGAATATTTGGATTTTTAGGACCATATCCTTACAGTACTACTTTGGCCATCTGATTAGTATATGGTGAACGTGTTCCAAAATCCATTCGAATTGTTTAAGCTTATTCCCTGGTTCCTATGCATCCTGTGCTCGATAGGTAGATGTGGCTCCAAGCTCACTGGACCCGATGTAAACTAAAAACTCTCATGCGATGGTCTAATTATCTAATCAGGTATTACCTATTTCTTTCGACTAAATTATGTGTTTGAAATTGTGTATCGGACAATTACTGCGTTTTGAAGCTTTAATTTATATATGATATGGGGTCAGATGTTAAAATGGTTATCTAAGGGTATACAGAAGTGTACAAGAACACTATTATCTATGGCGTCTGATTTCAACTACAGTGTCTGATGTATTTCTTATGCAGTTTCTTTGGAGGTTAAGCTTCTTCTTACTTATCCCGATCTTAACCAGGTACATCGATACATTTTACCATTCAAGAGCGTTTACTCTCTTTTCCTGGTCTGTATTCACCAAAAAACCACTATTTTGAAGAAGAATACAGTGTTATTTGTCACTGCAGGTGGATGAATATGCTATAATTGTGATTCTTTATCAGACTTTGAGATTGTCAATGTTATGCATATACAAAGATATGGTTTGCACCTAGCAGCCAATAGCATATCTGCATTTCTTAAAAGATGGGATGCGGGCACGTGAAAGAGATAAATTCACAGTAAGCCTTAATATCCTATTTATTATGTAAAGATGGGATTCTAAGCTGAGCTATAATGTATTAAATAAACATAATTTATGCTGGGTATAAAATATGTTTAAACTTTGATAGTGGATGCAGATTAGTGGAATTGCCTACCATCTCCACTATACGGTTGTGTTTGCATTAATGCATAATTTTTTTTGGAAATCAATTGATCATTTGGATAGAGCTAAGCTGCTATTTGTGACTATAAACTTCAGCAATATTAAAAACAGAAGTGATTCAGTTCATGCGCAATTAAACCTTCTAATTGCATGATTAATTTGATATTCAGCCGCCCTTACATCACAGCACTACCATTTGAAATGCTTTGTCAGTATGCACTGTTATGAGTTTATCTAATTATTATTTTATTAACAAGGTTACTCTTAGGAACCAGAGGCCAAAATGACTACAAACTCCACCCTCTATAACGCTTACATACCCGACGAACCTTAGCAAAGATCTTCCTTTCAATGGTTTCTTTATTGTCCAACTATCATGTGACATTGGGTATAAATAAGTGATTCTCCAACTATAATTTGCATATCATTTTCTCTTCAAGAATATCTCTCACTTGCGCCATGAAAAGCTTAAGCACCAATGGCTTTGCATGGTTTATAACTATTTCCATGATGTGTTTGCTTACAAATTCTCAGCTAACTACAAACTTCTACTCAAATTCATTTCCTAATCTTCGCTCCATTGTATTTAAACAAGTTCTGAATGCCGTTAAAACTGAAACAAGAATGGCATATCCGTATGTAATTAATATCCATATACTGTATAATGATCTTGCTAATGTCATTGGTGACATACATTTTTCAGGCAAAGGACTCTGGTCTCTATTGGAGCACATGACTTGGACACAATAGAAGGCCCATTGACATATGAAGCTATCAAAGTAGTTACTGCTCATGGATATGTTCTTCTTTTGGAACGAACTCCGAGGTATAAATTTAGGGAATTGATATGTACACATAACAGTTTTTATTCATACACATAAAATTATTGTCTATGGACTATTATACCCTTATGCAATTTTAACTCCCTATATTCTACCCTAATATGACTTTTTGTTTCTACCTTTTCCTCTTCACGCCGTTAGTGATCTAACTCAACCGTCGCCCATGAATCCATCACAGGTGTGTATGCATTTGACTTGTTTATCTATTTACATATGAATTAATAATTATTTTTCTTACCGTGATCAATTGGTTGGGATGCATTTAGCATTAATTAGTTTTGTATGATTTTCAAGCGGTACCGACCTCTTTGATGTTAGACACTGATGTATTTTGTCTTGATCTTCATGAATAACAAGTTTGATCTTTGCCATGTAATTAATTATCATACATAACAGTTTCTACATGCACCATATTGAAGTAATGATGCATGAACTACAGAGTCAACACGAATATTATAAAACTAAAATACATATGACTATTGACTTATTAGCAAACTCATGCAAAGCAACATTATGCCTCTAAATATCCAACATATATTCAGGAAACGAATGAACTCATGGACTCGTCAAGTTCGATAACCCAAAATGAAGAACTTTATCTTGGTACTTCAACATTCGAATCATGTGACGATTTACTAAAGAGTGTGCGTGCCTTTTATTACACTAAAGGTTATGGACTATCTATTCGTGATTCGAAAAGAGATGAGTATGTCGCTTTGCAATGTGACCGAAGTGGTGCCTATCGAGATGTACGCTCTATTGGAGAAAAACGAAAAAGAAGCACAACATCTCGTTTGATCGAATGCTCCTTCCACATTGTAGGTAAAAGAGGAACTAATGGTACTTGGGCTTTTAAAATACACAACTTAGCACATAATCACGAGCCATCTACCGATATGTCTGGGCATTCATCATTTCGTCGATTACCACAAGAGGATGTACAAACGGTTAAAAATATGACCCTTTCTGGAATACCCCCAAGACAAATCATTTCATCCTTACGTCAAAAAAACCCAAATCTTCCAGTAAACTCTCGAACTATATACAACTTGAAGGCAAAACTTCGTAAGGATGATTTAGGAAATCGGTCACTAGTTGGTGCCTTATTAGAGGAACTTGAAAATGGTGGGTTTTCACATGATGTTGATCATGATACAAAAGGGCGTATAACACGTCTGTTCATTATACACCCATTATCACTTAAATTGGCAAGAACCTTTAGTAATGTCTTCGTGATGGATTGCACATACAAAACCAATAAGTATAAGATGCCTCTTCTTGATATCATTGGGGTTTCATGCTTTAATACGTCATTTTACTCCGGGTTTGTTTTTTTGAAAAAAGAAGACAAAGACAGTTATGTTTGGGCTTTGACGGCGTTTAAGAAGTTTCTTGGGCATGCTATTGAACCAGCTGTGATTATGTCTGATAGAGAATTGGCACTTATGAATAGCATAAATGATGTATTTCCATCCACAACAAGTCTTTTGTGTGTTTGGCATATTCAAAAAAACGTGTTTTCAAATTGCAAGAAAGATTTTGAAAATGCTGACGAGTTTAATACATTTATGTCAAGGTGGAATATAGTGGTATACTCAACAACAGAGTCACTCTTTGAAGAAAATTGGGGTGAATTTGAGTTGTGTTATAGAGAGAAGAAACATTCAGTTGAGTACATAAAGACTAGCTGGTTGCCTTGGAAAAAAAAGTTTGTTAGTGCATGGACCGAAAAGCACTTGCATTTTGGTAATCGCGCGTCCTCTAGAGCTGAAGGCGCACATGCCAAACTCAAAAAATATTTGCAAGTTTCTACAGGTGATTTTCAAGAAGTGAAAAAAAAGCTTTCTCTTGCGGTTGAGCATGAATTCAACGAGATTAAAGTGAAACTCGCAAGTGAAAGAATTCAAATTCCTCATGACTGCAATATGCCTTTATTTAAAGAGCTTTTGTCACATGTATCTTTGTTTGCATTAAAGGAGATCTATAAGCAATATATCAAGAAAAAGGATGGTAATGTTTTCACAGATCTTAGTTTTGCATAGTTATAGTATTATTTTAAAAACTTCACTTTTGGATTTAATTTATTTCTTTTGCAGGTACAATAACAATGTGCACTGGTCATTTTATGGCGACCATGGGTCTTCCATGTGTTCATAAAATAAATTCTTTGCAAGGAATGACACTTTCTTTGGACCTTGTTCATCCACATTGGAGAATTGATATGTTATCTCTTAATCCGAGAGATGATTCACACAACGACATCGATGACCAATTTGCTAAGTTGCTTAGTGAGTTGCAATGCAAGTATCAAGTGTGGCCTTTAAGCAAGAAAGAACTTTGTACTTCGATGATAACTAAATTTCTGAACCAATCGGATATTCTCTTTGAGCCAGTGATTCAACGACCAAGAGGAAGACCTCCCAAAGCAAAAAAGAAAAAAGGTGTAACATCTACAACACGAGATCCTTCAAGATTTGAGTACATTGAATCTTCACAAGCACAAGATCCCTCAAGTTCATCTAATGGATTTCAAAAGACCAATGCAGTTGTGAGGGAGATCAATTACATTCATCAGGAAAATGGCGTAATTGATTTAAACGCATATCCTGATTTATGAGTTATGTTATCTCGTTTAAGAAGTATAAATATCTATCTTATGTTTCAATTATACTTTTTTTTTTTTTTTTTTTGCGCAGAAAGATCATAAGTATTACATTTCTTTCATTTTTTGTCCATTGGGATTTTGTATCAGTTATGTTTTAAGCAAGACTTATTTTATTTAATATAGGTTGTTGATCAATATTTGAGTATATGAATTGCTTATGATATTAAAGTTAAACATCCAGGTTGAAATCACAACTTATAATTTGAGTATGTCTTATTCGAGCATCTGATACTTGATTCGACCCTTTGTCATGCAACAGTAAAGAAGATTGAAAGTGATGATTTTGGGTATGAATAGTCCTCTTATTACAATGCATGGAAAACTAGAGACTTGTATATTGCTTACTGTCTTCTCGACCGTGTTTAAAGTCATTGAACAACATCATGGACATTAATGATCACATGTTACAATCACAATGGTTTCTATCGAAAAGCATTAGTTCTTAAACAAAACCAGATGCAATCACCATAATGGATGTTTTTGTTTTTGTTTTTTGCTGCTTGACTAAGTTGTCGAAAAATAAGGTAACCAATTTGCGAGTTCATGATCAGAAATCATATAGACATGATAAAAAAATTGCGACCTACGTTGATCGGTTATTATGCCACATATTCGAAAGTTTAAAATTTGTGACAAGATCTTCTAAGAAACTGATGGAGAGACGGGAGGCAGCCATAAAGAAGTGTCAGTTAATTAAAAGTATAAATTAGAAGACATTGGTAATTGGTTATTGAGAAAGGGGTTAAATTATAATTCCCCCTAAGTTATAGACTAAAAATAAAAGAGGGCATAAGAGTCAATTTACAAATGTTTTTATGTGTACAAATCAAATTCTTATGTGTACATATCAATTCCCATAAATTTATTTATGTATTTAATTTGTAAATTTACTTATTGTACTGAGAATTTTATTGGTTTAACATGTATGTTTTTAACATGTTTGTTCTTGGTTTAACATGTTTGTTCTTGGTTTAACATATATTTAACATGTATGTTCTTGGTTTAACATGTATGTTTTTAACGTGGTTTTATTTTGCATTTAACATGTATGTTATTCGTTTCTGATAAATTTACATTATCTCGAAAACACATAGGCACTTTACTATTTGAAAAACAAAAATTGTAAAAATATTATTCCAAAAACAAAAATAAAAAAAATAAATTTAGATCTTCATACAATGTGTTTATACGTGTGTGTATTAGTTTGCGTTTATTTTTCCTAATTTTTATACTTTTCTTTGTATCAGATGTAGTTGAATTAAAAGAATGATGACAACGAGTGTGCACATTTGTCCGTCTTCTGAAACATTGAAAAGGAGCGTGCACATATGTCCAACTTCTGAACTTTGACGACTACGAGTGTGCGTATATGTCCGACTTCTGAAAATGTTGATAACAAGAAGTGTGCACATATATCTGTTGGCGTTAAATATTACTTGTACACACGTGTATAGATCGATTAGATTCATGTATTTCTGCTTCTTAGAAATTTGTATTTAATTGTATATCAATCGATATTGGATTTTGTATTTAACATGTATGTTCTTAGTTTCATATAAACTTACTTATCTAGAAAACATGTATGCACTTCCGTATGAAAAACATGTATGTCGAAAAAACTATTCCAAAAACCAAAATAATAAAATTAATTCATAAAAACACATATGCACTAAATCAGTTTTAAAACATGCATGTTTAGAGAAAAAAAAAGGAAAAAAAAACGAAAATTGAATGTTTTTAGAAAATAGGATTTATTTATTTTAAAAAATCAAAAATAATATAAAATTGACTTTTACTATTATACCCTTTTTGATTAAATAAAAATGTTTAATAATTCAAAAATGCTATGTTGCATTGATATGATGCACAATATGCATTTCTAGGAGTACATAAGGGGTTCTCGCAGTTCTCGCACTTAACAGGGTTCTCAAAATAAAGGTCCCATATATATATATATATATATATATATATATATATATATATATATATATAGGGTAAAGTTAAAATAAAAAGACAAATAACCGTAAAAAGAATAAAAAGAAATTTTTTTAAAAAAAAGTTCTTAAATCAGTTTTAAAACATGCATGTTTAGAAAAAAAAAAACGCAAAATAAATTAAAAAAACAAAAAACGAAATTTGAATGTTTTTAGAAAATAGGATTTATTTATTTTAAAAAATCAAAAATAATATAAAATTGACTTTTACTATTATACCCTTTTTGATTAAATAAAAATGTTTAATAATTCAAAAATGCTATGTTGCATTGATATGATGCACAATATGCATTTCTAGGAGTACATAAGGGGTTCTAGCTTCTCGACTTATGGTTCTCAAAATAAAGGTCCCTATATATATATATATATATATATATATATATATATATATATATATATATATATATATATATATATATATATATATATATATATATATATATATATATATATATATATATATATATATATATATATATGGTAAAGTTAAAATAAAAAGACAAATAACCGTAAAAGAATAAAAAGAAATTTTTTAAAAAAGTTCTTAAAAATTCAAAAAATCCCACAAGATCGGTATGTTGGTGCATAAAACTTTTGTGAAAGAAGTTTTCTAATTTTGAGTTTTTATACGTTTTTTTTAATGTGCAAAAACAATTTTGATATAAAAAAATTTTGATGCACAAAATTTTCAACTTGTTTTAGTTAGATGCGTAATGTTATTTTGATGAAAAAAGTCAAAAGAAATTGGGTGCAAAACGAATTTTTGATGCACAAAAAACGATTTAATGCACAAACGTATTTTTCATAAATTTTTTAGGAAAAAGTATTCACTTTTAGAAAAACTTCCTTCACAACTTTTTCATTCACCAACATACCCGATCTTATGGGATTTTTTTGGAATTTTTAAGAACATTTTTAAAAAATTTTTTATTCTTTTTACGGATATTTATCTTTTTATTTGATCTTTACCCTATATATATATATATATATATATATATATATATATATATATATATATATATATATGGGAGGGTTAATGTGAGATCAAGCTTAAAGTTGTAAAAATAAGATCAAATATAAAAAACCACTAAAACATTTATAAATAACAATTTTAGCAATCATACACAAAAAAAATAATATTTTAATACAAATTAATATTTTAGCAACTAATAACCAAATGATACATGAGTTTGGATTAGTGATACATCTGATACACATTACACTAATAAATATTTCAAAATCTGATACACATACAAAACCCGATACACATTAAACTACTAATCATAGTGTATCACTTAGGTTTCATAAATTTTAAAGAAATCTATCGAAACTTTAACAAGTTTAGTTGTAGTAAATAAAAAAATTATTTTTATTGTAAGGAGAGTATTTCTTGTCAAATTTTAGTTCGATCTCATTTTAACAACTTTAAGTATGATCTTATTTGATCTAGATTCTATATATATATATATATATATATATATATATATATATATATATATATATATATATATATATATATATATATATATATATAGTTAGGATCAAATAAGAAGATTACTTAAAATAAGAAGGAATAAGAAGAACTATAACCGCAAATCCGAGATGCACCGACCTAAATTAGATGCATTCTTATAATCTTAGATGCATTATAACGCACCATAGTGTGTTTCTAGCTTTTACTCAGATGCATATACGTATATTAGATGCATTTCATGATTTCTCTTGTTTTTTGTTCCACTGCACGTGCCGAAATCATGAAAATGAATTTGCACCATCTATGCATCAAATTAACTTTCGAAACTAAAGATGTTGCATCTATATGAATAGAAATGCATCTAATGCAAGTTGTTGCATCTCAAATGCGTGGTTTTGGTCACTTCTTATTTTAATTTACTTCTCACTGGATCCCTACTATATATATATATATATATATATATATTTTTTTTTTGAAGGCTTGAAAAGCTCGATAAAAACTCGAGCTCGAGCTAGGCTCGTTATGTGTTTCAAGCTGGCTTTTTTTGCTTGAGCTCGATAAAAACTCGACACAATCGAGTCAAGCTCAAACTCAAGCTCGAATTGCTTGATTAAAGATTGGTTTGTTTGCTGCGCTAATTTCACTCACAATCCTAAGATGTTCCCTCATTGATTGTAGAATCGTAATTTCTTTTGCACCTTACTACTAAATGGACTTGAAAACAATTTACTGTAGTACTTTAACGTGAGTGCTAAATAAGTGTTGAGGGTACTAACCTTATAAACTGTAGCAAGTAATTCTTTTACCGGTAATTTACGTGCAACTTTAAGAGCTGTTCTAGCAAAGTCGCCAAGTTTTAAATCGTCATCTTCTTGTTGACTTTGATCAAACATCGTAGATATAACGGGAGATGCCATAAGGGCCGATTGTTGAATGTGTTGGGAGAAGAAATTTTTGGTTTTCTAACGAAATTATCCAAAAGGTAAAATTGTACATGCATGTTTATACATGGTGAAATTTTTTATAAACATTCACTATAGTGAGGTAATGATTTTTTTTTACCATGTACTGTATCATTAATTCATTATTATTATTAGAGTAAACTACACCATTCGTCCTTGTAGTATGCGTTGACCGACAAGTTTCGTCTTTTGGCCGAAAAAAACACCGTCCGTCCTTAATCAAACGTTATGTATCGTTAGTCCCTCACTTTAACTGGCATGACTAACGGTCGTTATACCTCATCCACTAGAGGGTATTTCAGTCTTTTCCCACCCATAAGGACTAACGGTGTAATTTCGAAATTTTCCGAAAAATTTTATTTCGAATTTTTTTTTAGAAATTTTTTTTCCGAAATTTTTTTTTCCAAAATTTTTTTTTCCGAAATTTTTTTCCCAAAATTTTTATTCCCCAAAAAAAAAAAAATTCCGAAACCTTTTTTTACCAAAAATCGTCGTATATGAAAAAAAAAATCGTCAAACGTGAAATTTTTTTTCGTCACATGTGAAAAAAATATTAGAAATTCTTTGTTCGAAATTTTGTCACATATGAAGAAAAATGTAAAATTTTTGTCATATGTAAAAAAAAATTCACATGTAATGGAAAAAAATTTCAAATTTTTTTTTACATGTGACGAAAAAAATTTCAAAAAATAAAAAATAAAAAAAAATGGAAAAAACAAAAATTCGGAAAAAAAAAATTCAAAAATTTCTTCTGAAAAAATTTACAAACTTTTTTTTGTCTGTTTTATGCGTTTGCATTTAGTTTTATATGAATTCGTCTGATTTTCTCACGTTTTTATACGTTTTCTTTCGTTTTAATAACGTTTTTATCCGTTTTTATGCTTTTTTGTATGTTTTTATACGTTTTCATCCGGTTTTGATCTAATGGCTAATATAAGTTAACCAAATTTTCTGAAAATTTTCAAAAAATTTTGAAAATTTTTGAAAAACAAATCTTTGAAAAAAAATTTCGAAATAATTTTTTTTGAAAAATTTTTTTGAAATTTTTTTCTAAATGTTTTCGAATAAAATTTTTTTCGAAAAAACTTTTTTGAAAAAAAAAATCGAAAAAAAAATTTTGAATTTTTTTTTCCCAATTTTGTTTTTTCAAAATTTTGTTTCGAATTTTTTTTTTGTCACATGTGAAAAAAATTTGGAAATTTTTTTCGTCACATGTGAATTTTTTTTTTCATATATGATGAAAATTTTACATTCTTCTTCATATGTGAAAAAATTTCGAAAAAAGAATTTCTAATAATTTTTTCACATGTGACGAATTTTTTTTTTTCAGTGCGACAATTTTTGGGAAAAAAATTCGGAAACAACAAATTTTGGAAAAAAAAATTTCGAAATAAAATTTTTCGAAAAATTTCGAAATTACACTGTTGGTCCTTATGGGTGAGCAAAGACTGAAATACCCTCGAGTGGATGAGGTATAACGACCCTTAGTCATGCAGTTAGAATGAGGGACTAACGATACATAACGTTTCGCAGTTAAGGATAAACGGTGGATTTCTTCGGTCAAAGGACGAAACTTGTTGGTTAACACATACCACAAGAACGAAAGGTGTAGTTTACTCTTATTATTATTATTACTTTTATTATTTTAATTATATATTACTCTCTCCGTCTCATAATAATAGTCCATATTTTTTTTTTGGAATGTCTCAAATTGATTGTCCACTTTATATATTAAGTAAAAACAAGAGAATTTAGAGGAGGAATATTTTATTTGATTGGTTGAAAATGAAAGTGGTCCCACTTTTTATTAAACTATGTGTTTTTTGTCTTCTGACGATAATTTTGAGACGGAGGGAGTATTTTTTACTGTACGCGGACAAATACCGACTAATTTAATGGAGTTTTCCTAAGTTTCTAGAAGTTGGGTAAAACCGTATATTTTGTCAAGGATCCTTGCTATTATTATGTCAATACTAGAATGATGACATTCCCTATAAATTCAAGTACTTTTTTCAACTGCTTTTTTTTTTTTTTTTTAGTTTTGTTACATGTCATCATCGTCAAGATAGATTTTGGAACGTACTACCTCCGTCTCAAAATTATAGTCCTCGTTTGACTTTTTTGGTCTTTCTCTTCCAACTTTTGTAAATATTTTCGTTTATGTTATACAATAGTTGATGAAAATTATACCAAATGAAAATACATTAAAAACTCAATCCATTCATATATTTTGCATCAAATATTATATAACACAAAAAAAAAATACTTAAGGTCAAAGTGGTAAAAGAAAGACCGAAAAAATAGAAAGGGGACTATAATTTTGGGACGGAGGGAGTATCAAATGAATTTAACATTGTCCTAAACTTGAGTAATATTAGTTGTGAACACTGGCGGAGCTACGTTAAATATTTTAGAAGGGTCATCGATGTAATCTTTGTATGATAGGAGGGCCAAAACCTAACTATATATTTTTTAGGGGCATTTACATATATCCTAATATACACGTCATTATTTACATATTTTCTCAAACCTTGCTTTAACAGTCTTGTACATTATGCATTAAAAACTTGTGTTTAGAGAAATATGTAAATATTTAATCATTGATTTGTATGTGAGGATGTATGTAAATTCCTTTTTTTTTACACATGAAATACATGGAAAGTACATGTACTACAAGAAGTTCTAGAAGGGCCACCACTCTCTCTAGTATTCAAGGAGCTCCGCCAATGGTTGTGAATCACACGAGTTATCATGTAAGGCTGAACACAGTGGTGACCAGACATGACCGTGCCACATCAGCTTTCTCTCTCCGTTGACCTGACGACGACCAAATTGTCACAGTAGCGACCAAGTCATTTTTTTATTATTATTTTTTTAATTTAAATATTTTAAATATAAATTAATAATAGAAATATTACATAAATTATACAATACGATACGAAAGACGATACGAAAAAAATATACGAACTAAAATACAATACAATACGAAATACATAAACATATCATAATCTGAATGTTTGATGTGTGGGTTCGGGGTCGAAAAGACTTCCTTTTCTACGAGCAAGTTTTTCAACCCTCTAGGCAGTGTACCTAATCGTTTTAGTGTAGTATGGGGTAAGCCCAGGGGATTGATTCGTTCTTTAGGGGAATAGAGATGCTAGAAAGAGATGTATGACGAGAAGGTGAGGTTGAGAGAGATTCTTTTTAGTATTTTTATGTTTTTAGAAAGCAAGTAATATCTCGGGGTATAGGAGTAGGAGGGGGTGGTACTTCTACCAATTTTAACTACTTCTAATAACTACTAATCAACTAATTAACTAATTAACTAAGAATAGATTATGCTAATTAAGGTGTGCTCGTATGATGATTAAGAATGTGTTTACTTAGATGTTCGTACTCCCTATTTATCTTTTATTGGTCGATTGAATTGTCACATCCTCATCTTAATTGGTGCGTTGTATTCCGTTTGGTCATAGGGGGTGCCTAATTCCCTAGTTCTATGAATTGTAACTCTCCTCTAGACTATCCGGGATTGGCAAGTACATAAGTATCTCCCCCGAATACTCTATTATCCTTAAGCTATAACTCACGCAATAAACACAACGAATGGCCTAGGTGCACTCCTAAGCTTTTTTGCTATTTAGGACGTTCAAGCTCGCAACAATTAAAGAAGAAGCCAGTTTTCCAAACGTGAGCTTCGTACGTTGTTTGTTTTCGTAGTCTGTTTATATGTTTTTTTTCGTGTTGTATTGCATGAATCTGACATGGGATCCTTTTTGACGTTTGAAGCGCGTATTAGCTTTTACCGTCCATCGTTTTACCCTGTTTTTGGGTTGACTTTTCTCTTTTGTTCCTCAGATCGACTTCACAATAACATTCAGATGAAAGAAGAAGAAGCTTATACAGAGGTTTGTTTTTACTTCTTTATAAAAAGATGAGTTAATTACATAATTGGTCCTTAAGGTTTACCGGATTTTGCAGAGAATGTCCCTGTGTTTTTTTTTTGACGGGTCATGTCCTCGTGGTTTTGATTTATTATGGGTTTGGTCCTTTACGTAAGTTCATCTTATGACTGATTTAGGCTTTCTGTCGATCCGAATATAAACTCTTATCAGAAAACGGAACATGTATGAGCTACATAATTATAATCGCAATTTTCGTTGAGTGCGTGTTGACGTAGTCAAATAAAATGATTACATGTATATTAAGAAACTTAATTTTTTCTTTAATTTCTTTACAGATGTAACACCCCAACCTGACAAGGGTAGAAGTGTCACATTCTAGTGTCATATCAGAACATACAATAAAATTTATACAAGCGAAAACCATATAGAACAAAATACCAAGTCATTTAATTGGATGACTTACAAAGAAGATTACAAAATCCAAAATGAAAAGAAATCTCAAAACAATGGCTCTTCAAATTAAGTCCAAAATAATAAGGTAACTAGGGTCGGTCCATTCAGATAATCCAACTCTCAACCCATCAAAGCCCATCTTCCAACCTAAAATCTGCCGCAAGAAAAGAAATGCGGTTGAGCTTAAAAATCCCAGTGAACAGATATAACAAAGCGAAAGCTAAACCAATCAAACATGCAAAATGAAACAAGGAAACGGATGACAAAGTCGCAACGGAAAAGAAACAACGAGTCAATGAGGAACCTGCAGAATACAATAATAACAGATATCCAGAGAGGACAGATAACAGAGGAGAACCAAGTAAGTAACTCATCGATGATACATACATAAGCACATCTAAATAACCAGGCATACAATTACTCAGGAAATCAGAACACGTATAAGCCAAACGGAAATCTAAAAGCTAGCGGAAGAAACTAACTAGAAAGTGAGCATGGCAATCACATAAGTCAAGTAACCCACAGTTAATAACGTAACAAGTATCATAATAGCAGAAATACTATCAGCAGTCAAAACATGGTAGCCACACGTATCAAATAGGAATACAGCATGAACATTATAATTGAATGAATTAAGGACATAGCAAGGCAACTAAAAAAGTTAACAAGCCAGACAACATAAGTTGAACCATTTACCCAATCAAACAGTAGCATAAACAGAAATGTAAACATGGCAGGTCAACAATAAGCACATAAGGATACTAACGGATAGTTATAGTCCACGAGATTAACTGAACGAAGTATACATGATAAACATACAAAATAATCGATTACACGCTAGCATGGTCACCAGACAAATCAAAGGTTCACATAACAGTAAGGTAGCCTATATTCAGATGACAAACAGGTGAAACATATAATCGTATATTAATCATATCATAACATGGTAAACAGTAATCACATAAGACATGTAATAGCATAATCAAATTCAATAATCATATAATAACCCGGTACGTGAATGGAATGATAGACTGAAGTAATGAAATAAGAGTATGACAGATCAATGCAATGGAATATAGCATGGTAGTAGAGTGAGTCACATAAGGGTACTGAGTTATGGACAATTAATACATAATATGGTGCGTTGGGGAATACATAAGGTACAATATAGGTATATCAAAAGTGTAAGGGTTGTCAGAAATCTATCCCGAGCCAACAATACAGTACAATAATATCGTGAGTGGCAATAGCGACCCGATTATCCAATAGTAGCCATTGTATTCGGAGGGGTGACCTCGGAATACCAAACCAATAGGAGGGGAGACCTTAGTAAACAGTGGAGTAGCTAGCTCCCAGACTGTGAGGGGTGTATTGCACACACGCACCACATCACCAGAATAGATCAATCAATATCAATAACAGTACAATACAAATCTAGGATGCATCCATACGCCCCTGCAGACAATAGTGGCCATACAGTATATATCCAAAGCGCGCATAATCAATACAGAATAGGGACGCTGTTGAACATCACTCAACCACACTAGAGTTATGCCATTGGTGCATCAATGACACGATCATGTTACCTTCATGGCTAGGGAAACAATATTTGGCTCGGGTATCAATCTGAAGGGTCAGAAAAAGGTCCACAGTGTAGCAATATATCAGTCATAATAATCAAAGGTTCAATATCAGTTATCCACAATTCAAAGGTTCATAGCAATAGTCCAATATCAAAGCCCAATATCAAAAGTTCAGTAATAGAGATTCAATAAAAATGGTTCAGTAACAAAGGTTCAATAACAGAGGTTATCATAGCAATGAAATATTATAAGCGAACAAAGTCAAGGATCAGAAAGTCATGAGAAACCCCTACTGAAAAGGATAGAATATCTGTACCTCAATTGAAGCAAGCAAAATAGGAAAGTAAGGTCACATGATGAATCAATCCCGCCGTCCGGAACCTATGAATTAGATAACGCTTATTAAGATCAGATTACTCATTTTAGACGGCTTTCCATTTTTAGCAGGTTTCCACTTTTAGTAACTTTTCATTTTAGGTAACTTTCTATTTTAGGCAGGTTTCTATATTTAGCAACTTTTCATAAATAGCGTGTTTCCAAATTAGCCGTTTTAGTCATTCATGAAGTATTTAATATCATATTAGATTAATGAGTGTTATTATAGTTAAAGGATCATTTACGACAAGTTACACGTGTATAGGGTCAATAGTGTAAATATTACAAAGTATAGGGTCCTTAGTGTAAATATATCAAGTTTGCTCATTTTACTCCTTTAGTCCATTTAGTTATCATGCTAACATCTCCAACCTTTAAGTTTCAATAATTACAAATCCATCCTTTAAATTTATTAAATCGCACATGTGTACAAATGAGCCATAGTTTTTAAATCAAGATTTCTATTTACGTTTTAAACTATTTAAGCTTGATTAGTACAAGATTACACGACCCCTTTGTGATTCCCTTATAATGTCGAGATATCCCCAATCCAAAACAATTCCATACGACAATCCATAAACCAAACGAGACCCTCTTGTTCCATTTTCTTAGTTGATACAAAAGTCCCATGCACATGCATATGTTTTAACCTTTTTTTTTAGCGTGGCATAATTAAAAGAAAAGTGCATGTCGTGTGTTTGTGGGTCAAAAACAGACTTAAGCCATTGCTTCATGTGATCTCTTGTGATTTGATTATTTCATGCCGTGTACAAGGTAGGTCCAAAACAGATTCACTTCAAGGATTTTAGGTCCATATTTATTCGACCCATATAGTTTCAAGATCATGATTTCATGCAACATTATTAACTGATTTTATGTAGCCTTGTTTTACCATTTTATGTGATGATATAATGCGTACATATTTATACGTATGGAAGGTGTAATACATGACCAGAATCACGAAACAAGAGGAATTGAAGAGACAAGAAGATGAGCACAAGGTTTACCTTTGTGGCGTGGGAAAAAAAAGTGAAAACAAGGACTGAAACAAGCAACCAAGGCCTCCCTTTTTACCCTAGAAATTCACGACCAGCAGCATACTCTAACCCACGACCAAACAAAGTTCCCTCGAACCAGGCACACGATCACAGCAGCCACAAACCTTCCTTTGAATCTTCCTTGTTGTCGACTGAAAATGGGAGGAAGAAAGGGATCCTTTTTGCCGTCACTTTGGATGGAAGGAACTAGGGTTTTCTTTTGCTTTAATTTTGTGGAGCGTACAACAATAAAAGGGGGATGGATACACGGATTTACTTTTGACGAGCCAAGGGTGAGGCATGGGCCAAGTCCAAATTTAATTGGGCCATCAATTAAGTTATAATGTATTTGTATATAGGCATCGGTTCATGAAAGTTTTAGACGAAAAGTGCATTGATTTTTTTTTGATAATCTTATACATTAGGTTTTAAAATTACTCTTAAGTTAGATGAGATTCACATTTAATAAGCATAGACATCTTTTACGCATTTCACAATTATTAAGCTTGAGGGCTAGTTTAGTCATTTAACACGTTTTCGATTTTCAGGGTTTTAAAACCGAACTCTAATGTTAGTCATAATTGTATTCACAACCCAGTCATCTTTTGGATTTTCGCAAGCTGGATGATTATATGCATTAGTTCAAGGGTGGTAGCTGAAGGTCACACTTTAGTTTTTGGGTTTTATCACTATGGTAAAAAAGGTTTTGATTTAGTTTCAATTTTGGATTATGTGACTATAATGAATAATGATAGTGGTGTTTAGATTCGTATTTAATTTTTGCATTTATCAGGGATATTAAACATGTCTTGACACTCTTATTTTCTTTTCTCATATTCACATGACTGTCCCATTCCATTTTTGGTATCCCTTTACTTAACAAACAGATAAGGAAATAAGAATCATTAATGACTTTTTCTTGCAGTCGGCTTTTCGTCGGAGTCACCTTCGAGGGAACTATATTTTAGACTTCGGTCTGTAAGTCAAGGAATACAGTAGTTGGTCTTGGGTTACAAGTGATCTTATCATTCTATATCTGTTAATTCATGTTAAATGTTTTCTAATATACAATCGTACATATGTAATTAGGGAATACTTTTATGAGATGTAGGTATGTCGTGAACGCGTCATGCGCCTACAACAACAACGGTTGGAGAGGCAACAAGAGTGCTGCAAGTGCGACCATGCTGACTAAGTACTGCATGGACAACAAGGGGGTTGCCTGCACGTGCAGGTTAGTGGTACGTGACAAAGCCCTTGCACTACAACATTTGTTACCGTCACTTTATCTTATCACATGTGACGCCCTAACCCGTCCCCTATTTGTTACCGTCACTCAATATATTCTCCATTTACTAAATAAATTAAGTGACTGACTACGTTAAATTTTTTAGAAGGTGTGAAGGTATATCCATTTTTACCTCCTTTTTCTTCTTTCTTTTAGGTAACTTCTTGCAAATTAATGTTTACTTTCATTTTGCAGCATATCCTCTTAACAGCAGTTTTGACCTATGTGGAAAGGTGAGCGACTTACTGAAGCTGCAAAAACCAGCCACGTAAGTGCATGCCCAATAAATGTTTGTGTTCTTTGAAATAGCTCCTTTGTAATGGTTTTTACCTATTATGATATGAAAGATTTACAGCCTTCCATTTGAACCCCATAAGCCTGTTTGCTATATAGATTTTGATTAACTTTATCGTAATTTGTTATGAGAAGTGTTTGGGATTCGGTTATTAGACTGTTATGTTTTGATATGGCTAGATATAGTTTTGAGTATTCAGATGTTTGGGAAGTGTAGTTAGTTTTAATGATGCGTATTTGATTGATCATGTGCCTTTTAGTTTATGTGATTCAAGTAACAGGACCTAATACACGAGGAAAAAAAACGGACACTACACAAACATCTATCTTCCAAATCAAAAAAACTTAAACAAAAAGCCGTTAGCAAACAATTACTCCAATTATATATCTATTAATACGTATTCACAGTATCAATAAAGTTAATAACAACAAAACAAAAAACGTCTAACATTTATACACTTTGAAAATAGAAAAACAAACTATATATATCACATTCGATGCCGCTATATTTTATTAACAAATACAAAAACCAACTAACGAGCCAAATTAGAAATCTGATATAAAACCCGCCGCAACGCGGCGGGCTGCCCCTTCCTTGTTTATATTATATAAGAGTTATAATATAAGAAATTAGGCCATACTCGAATTATTTCAATCGAATCAAACTTATTAATAGAATCTGTTCAGCTGTTTAAAAAACTTTGGCTGCAATGTGGGGTTTAAGAAATTAAAATATAAAATCATGTATAAAAACTTTTCATCTCTTGCACACCAAAGAGGCAAAGAGAATGGGTGTGTTTGCTAAAAATAGACGTGAGCCGGGAGCAACAGCTGTGCTCACTGCTCACCGCTCATAGCTTTTAAAGAGCATTAGAAAAATTAAGATTTTTAAAAAATAGTAAAACTCACCGCTCTTTTGCCAAACGACTACTAAAAATCAAAATGCTCATTGCTCCAAAAATACCCTTTATCAATTTACTGAATTATTTTTCTTTAATACTATAGATTTCTTTTACTCCACTATACCTTTTCAACATGATTAATTTCCTATCAAACGAAAAGTTACAGATTTGAAGATGAAAAGTAGTTTTGTAATGTAGTGGCTGTTCCAAAGAAAAGGTTGTCCCACATGCTGTCCATCTTCCATCTTGGTTTTGCTAACAGCGACATCTTAACCAATAAAACTTAATTATTTGAATTTTAAGTCTTTATGAATACAAAAGAAGAAAATGTCTTTATGATCGACTAACTATACAACCGAATTGATTAGTTGCAATCTTTTCAAGTTTTTTACTTATTATTTAAAGCTAATCATAATCATCATTATGATCATGACTTGTTTAATCTTGAAACTTGAAAGTGACCACAATCACAACCAACTTCAAGCTAGCAACCATGCACCATTGACCGTTTTACATTATTGAACAACCTTCTCCATCTTCTTCACCTCCGTAATGATTACTCGAATGATGACTCCTGTTGTCATTGTACCCGTTATACCCTTGTTCGTATGCTCCGAACCCTCCATAACTTGGTGGCGGGGTTAGTAGTGGCATCCCATAGCCATGTTGATACTGAGGTCCCCCATAACCTTGGTCATAATATTGTCCGTATCCTATCATAGGGTACCCTGATGATGGGTACATTTGTGGATAGCCGTGAACGGGCTCATATACCATCTTTGCAACATCAGGTTTCTTTGGTGGAGCTGCAGCTGCAGGTTTATCTCCTTCTTTAGGCTTTTCAGCATCCTTAGGTTTCTCTGGTGGCTTTCCTGCTGCGTCCTTAGGCTTATCAGCTGCTTTGGGTTTCTCGGGTTCCTTGGGCTTGTCATTGGCTTTAGGCTTCTCGGCTTCTTTGGGTTTCGCTGCTTCCTTAGGCTTGTCTGCTGCTGGCTTCACCTTCTCGGGTTCCTTTGGCTTTTCGGCTGCAGCTGGCTTAGCTTTCTCGGGCTCTTTTGGCTTGTCGGCAGCTGGCTTATTAGGCTTTTCAATTATCTCTATGCTTTGGATGGCTCCATTACCCTTGTAACAAAGCTTTTCACGAATCTTCTCAGGGCTACAACATACCACCATGATCTTAACCTTGTTTTTCTCCACATCAAATAGTTGGTCCCTTATTTCTATTTTATCATTAATTAAAACAAGTTGAACATTATTCGTATGAGTCAAAGAATCATACTAAAACTGAATTGATTATCCAATAATTTATTCTAAGGGGCAAGAATATTACACTTTTGTCAATCCTTATTTAATATTCCTAGTATAAAATACGTGTTTAACATGAAGTTCATGCCCTTGCACTAATTACATTGCTTATATTTCTTAAAATGTACAGTTTTTTTTTTTTTTTTTTTGAACGAGTTAACATATTTAATTAAATAAATGCTAGAAAACCAAACAAATTTGACATACACAAATCTATATATAACACTCAATATGAAAAGAGATAAACTAGCTAATATATCTTTGTTACTAGATAATATAGTTGCAGACAAATATGATTTAACATTTTCTGATCTAAAATAATCTATATGATACATGAACAGATTCTTGATATTAATTCCTTTAATAGAAATAAATAAAAGTCGATACTCACGGGGAATTTTACATATGACCTTCTTGACCTTCTTGTAGCAGCCAGAACAGTTGAGGTCAACATTCAGCACCATTTCGGTCACCTTTTCATAACAGCAAACAAATTTAGATAAATTTTACAAATGCAAGTATGAACAAATTAAATAAATAGAGTAAGATATGTAACCAACATTTTTAATGAATGAATACCTTCTCAGGGGCCATTGCTGCCAAACAAGAGTTGAACTCTCAGCTAGCTAGGCAGATAAAAGAGAGAGAAAGGGAGAATGTGGTATGTGCATGTGAGTGAGAGTTGGATTAATAATAGGAAAGGGATCGGTGATTTATCTTTTTGTCTTAAAGAATCGATATTATTAGAGTGTAATCAAGATCTAAATAGTACGAGACATCCGTCGACAAATATGGATCAAAACTTTAATAGCAAGCAACAATTCTTTTATCTCTTTTCTTTTTTCTCACGCTGCTTTTGGCCGAGCATAATAGATCGCGGATTAGATCGAATCGAGAAATCGAACCGAATTGGACCGGTCGAACCAGATCGAACGTATTTTGGTCCGGTTTTCGGTACACCATTTTCCTCGTATTTGGTCTTCGGTCCAGTCTGGTTCGGTCCTACGTAAAACCGGTCATTATGCTTTGTTGGATTGGACTGAACCGCGAAACTAAACGAGACGGGACCTAGACTAAACATTTCGGTCAAGTCTTCGGTCCAGAGTTTAGGGTCAAATCGGTTTTCGATCCTATTTTTGATAACTTGACGAGCTTTAATCATCTAAGCTTGAGCTAGACTCGAGTAATGCTTGAACTAGGTTTGAAAACCTCGAATTTATATATAAACATTAAATTTGATATTCAACTCATTAATAAATTAAAAATATACTTGATGAACTCAAGAGCAAAGAACTTATACAAAATTCGAGAAAATTAAAGTTTAAATGGTCATTCTACAAATATTTAATTATTATACCAATATTCACGTTAGCCTTTCGGTTTTTTATATAAACTAGACGTATGCCCGCGCAAAGCTTCGGTGTATAGCGGCAGATAATTATATTTGTAAAATTGTGATTCTGGTTCGACTCTTGATGCAAAGCGTGCATTTTTTAAAACTACCATAGTGTTTGTTTTTGAAAAATTGTCAAGTTTAGGATTGATCAAGAAAAGACATAATTTAATTTGACAAGTTTTTGAAAAGTTGTCAAGTTTAAAAGGTATTTAAATATAATTTAGGTAAACTACACTAATTTAAGTTTCAAGATTTTAATCTTCAAATTTTAAGAAAACAAATACACTATTTATAAGTAGTATAGATATATATAATAAAAAATAAGGCTAATGACTTGAAAATGTATCAAACTTGTCATTTTTTGTTATTTTGTGTAGCTTTTTTTTTTTTTTTTTTTTTTTATTAAAACATAAACCTTTTGAATTTCGTCCATTGTGTGTATTTTGTAACCGTTTTACCCTTGCTTTTTTCAAATTTCGAAGGATAAAATGGTTATTTTACATGAACAAACGATCACAAAATACACACAATAGACGAAATTCAAAATGTTTGTGTTTTAATAAGGAAAAAAAAAAAAAACTACACATAACAACACAAATTGACAAGTTAAATACATTTTCAAGTCCTTAGCCCTAAAAAATATATATTCTTGAAGGCTTAAAAAGCTCGATAAAAGCTCGAGCTAGGCTCGTTATGTGTTTCAAGCTGGTTTTTTGAGCTCGGGCTTGGACTTGAGCTCGATAAAAGCTTGACTCAATCGAATCAAGCTCAAGCTCGAATTACTTGATAAAAGCCTAGTTTGCAACACTAATTTTCGCTCACAATCGTCATTGATTTTCGAATCGTAATTTCTTTTGCACCTTACTGCTAAATGGACTTGAAAACAATTTACTGTAATACTTTAACGTGAGTGCTAAATAGGTGTTGTGGGTACTAACCTTATAAACTGTAGCAAGTAATTC
The DNA here is from genome assembly GCA_910596185.1 of Chrysanthemum makinoi. Taxonomy (NCBI): domain Eukaryota; kingdom Viridiplantae; phylum Streptophyta; class Magnoliopsida; order Asterales; family Asteraceae; genus Chrysanthemum; species Chrysanthemum makinoi. Next base: position 239,449,488 of record OU343219.1, read on the forward strand.
TTTTACCGGTAATTTACGTGCAACTTTAAGAGCTGTTCTAGCAAAGTCGCCAAGTTTTAAATCGTCATCTTCTTGTCGACTTTGATCAAACATCGTAGATATAATGGGAGAAGAAATTTTTGGTTTTCGAATGAAATTATCCAAAAGGTGAAATTGTACATGCAGGTTTACACATGATGAAATTTTATATAAACAACACTGTAATAAGGTAATCATTTTTTTTACCATGTACTGTATCATCATTATTATTATTATTACTTTTATTTCTTTAATTATATATTATTGTTTATGGTACGCGGACAAACACCGACTAATTTAATGGAATTTTCTTAAGTTTCTAGAAGTTGGGTAAAACCGTGTAATAAATATAACAAAAACGGCAAATATTTTCTCAATCCTACTATTATTATGTCAATACTAGAATGAAGACATTCCCTATAAATTCAATTACTTTTTTGAACTACTTTTTTATGAGTTTTGGTACATGTCATCATCATCATCATAAAAAGTGTCAAGTTCGATGCATTTTTTTGTCATTTGCCCTTATTTTTTTAACTCATTTGGCTCGAATTTGGTCGATGATGAAAGTCTACCTAGTAGACATACATAAACCTTGCCGTTCTTTAATAAAAATTGATTAAAAAAAAAGAAAGAGAAAAAAATTAAATCTCATATAAGAAAAATAAATTTAGTTACATGCTTGAACTACCATATCTGTAAACTTATTGTATTTGTGATCAGAAGTAATCTAAATTGTACCTAAGTATTCAGTTATGCCATTGAAAAGGAACCAATGACAATTGATGACTAGTTACAACGACCTTATATTATTTAATGAACGTTTCATACGCGTTGTTGGTGACCAACTTGCTACACTATGTTCGGCGTGTGGGTGCATCGAGTGGTATAGGGGCATTACTGCATTAAGGGGGTACGCTAATATGTTCGTAAGGATGCCAAAGAGTTATGTTTACTACATTAAATCCAAGTTCCTCGGTTCGCAATATATAACTAATTTGCAAGTAAAAAGTTTGAAAAAAAGAACTTTTGTAAATTTTCTATGTAAAGTGTAAAGATGCCAAGAAATACCAAAAAGAATTGTGGTCTCCAGTTTTTTTCAGAGAAATTGAAATAATCAAAAATAAATTATTGGTGATTCAAAGATCCCTATAAACATTTTAACTTAATGGGCTTGTAACAAATCAGCCCAAGATTACTACCAATAATATTCACAATGGGCTTTATTTTTACAAGCTTAAATTGTTGCTTTTATGATACTGCTAAAGTCTACCATCTATAAAACTCTTAGTCTCAAGAATGTGCACAAACAATTTAGGGTTATTAGCATAAAAATGCATTATACTTATCGTTTTTTGTCATTGTATGTTGCGCACTTTTTTTTTTTTCTCATCTTGATACCAACCTTTTGAATTCGTGCTATTGTGTGTACTTTGCAACTATTTCAGCCCTGAAAATGACCATTTTACCATTCAAAATTTGAAAAAATAAGGGTAAAAAGGTCACAAAGTGCACACAATAGCACGTTTTTAAAAGGTTTGTGTCAAGTTAAGAAAAAAAAAGTACGCAACATACAATGACAAAAAATAGCAAGTATGATGCCTTTTTATGCTGATAACCCAACAATTTATTATCCTTTCGTACTGAAGAATGCACGGATTATATGAGCAAGTTAGAACAAAAAATGCAAAAGAAGATCATAGAAGAGTACAAGACGCACACTTTCCATTTATCGGCTGATAACAAGGGATGAGATAACTAACGTCTTATTAGTAAAAGAACACGAAAACTACTCAAGAACCAATAAACTATTTATTAATGGTCAATCATCTAAAGTTGATTCCATCACGTACGTACCTTGTCTCACTTTTACCACCAATTATCAAGGCTATTAATCTAAAGTTGATGCCATTAAAGTAATTCACTAACATAATGTTTAAAAAATATTCAAAGTAATACATTTACATAATGTTTAGAAAAAAATCACACAAACATGTGGCATGTCATTTGACCGGCTTATTCTCTCTTTTTCTTTACCAAAATTTTATTTTGTTACATGTCCATGTTATGACGTATGATGAAGAAACTAATAGAAACTAATAGAAGGCAATGGAGGATGTAGTAATTGATAGCAAAACGTTCTACAGGGAAAAGTTAGCAACAATTTGAAAAATTAATTGTGTTGTGATATTACATATTCGTTTGATTTATTGTGTGCGAACATATGAGTATTAGTTTGTTCACACAAAATTACCAAACGAATACATAATACAACAACACATTATAAAATCTACGAATGTTGCAGCTTAAATACTCAAGTTCTTTCACATTGAGTAGCGATGTGGGACAAACATGTAGGTACATATTACAACCACTAGGAGTTTTCATTTGCTTTGTTATTTTTATGGAATTGTTTGTTGGCAAAAGTTTCATGGCTATAGGTTTTTCCGTGCCAAAAACCTCACCAGATGCAAGCTTATTTAAATTATGAGCTATAATTCTCTTCAAAACGTAATATTGATAAAAGAACACGAAAACAACTCAAGAACCAATGGATCAAGCATGCGGCATTATATGGTGAGGTTCTCTTGAGCAGATACAAAAGAACCAACTATACTGCCACCCACATCTGGAAAATTTGGACAGCCGGGGAGTGGCTTCACCTGGCCCTTGCGATCAACTTCCACCGGATACTTAAGTAGATGAGCCGTCATATCAGTTACTTTATCGGCTGCATATTGTTCCCAGTTCTTCTCACCCAATGACCTCACCCTTTTCACGCACTCGAGGCTCTCTGGTTGATCAAAAGTACTCTCAAGCTGTCCTACATGTTCTGCCCAAAGTGACATCCTGTATCCATATATCTACACAAACAAATAAGACTTTTGACTTTGTCATTTTGTGCCAATTAATGTTAAGTATTATGATTTATGAAGATTGGAAAGTTACCTGCCCCCTTGGAGCAGAACCTTTGCGAGCCCAAGTATGATGAGGCTGATACGCGCCCATTGCAATTTCGGTGTCTCGAGTACCTTCCAATGAACGCTGGTTAATGTTTGCAGAGCCCAATATCACAAACTCGTCATCAACTATCATTCCTTTTGAGTTTACATGGATCATAAAACGCCGGTTTGTTATACTAAGTGCCTAGATAATCAATCAAAATGTTATGTCATTTATTGAAACAACAGGAAAATAGCAATCAAGATTGTGGCTTTAAGGTATAACGGATGTACTTGAGGGGTATTTGGGGCAACCGAGACTTTCCCATTTGAAGTTGGTTGTGTTACTAGAGATGACTCACGAGTGCCAAGACAGAAGAAGTTCAAGTAGTCTTGTGGCTCACATTCATTTTCGAGCCCCATTTCTTGTAAAGCCTTGTAAATAACATCATACATCATTTGCATAGTGTGATGCTACAAAAAAGAAAAAAACTTTAGTTTACAGTGACAAATTATTTATACGAATTGAATATCATCTTAAACTTTATAACCAAACATCTACCTGCCATAAGAGAATCCGTTGAGTAGCAGAATTTGTTGGATTGCCCTCCGGCCACATTGGAATCACGATATATACAGCAAACCGCTCATTTGCTCGAATTTTATTTGCAATTTTTAGGGCGATTTCCATTGGTATCAAATTATTTGCACCTAGAATAGTCCCCAAAAGTTCATTTTATGATCATTTAATGTACCGTAAAATAAAAATTGGAATTCCTTACCTAAGCTTTTGTGGTTATCCCAATTATATGAAGAACCAAGAAAGTATTGGTTTTCAATATATATGAAATGCTGAGCAGTACGAATCGCCTTCACATACGCGGTATGTATACTCATGTCTATGAGTACATTTTTCCCGCATACTAGTCCCTGTCAAAAGGTAGCAAAAACTTGAGCTATATCTTTCGAAAATATATGCAATAAGCGTCCACGTGACAGTTTTGACACATTTACAAGGTAAATTTTAAATATGTAGTTAACTGGGTCGAAAGTGACACGAAGTGTATATAAATGCTTGTAAGTTATACCTTTTTTTAAGTATCTTAACCGTTTATATAGTCTTACGGAAAAAATGTTAGTCGGGTAACCCAACCAATTTGACCCGTACCAAAAAAGCAAATTAATCTTACCTTGCTTTTGGCATCTTTTGGGTCTTTGGGGAAACCTAAACCTTTAACAGAGTTTGAATCAATCGAACGGAACACTTGCACATGCCAACCCTCCGGATCTTTCTCACTTGTGTAACGAGCATCGGTGATACCTAAAATTTCTGGAATTCTATCAAGGTTAAGTAACACATCAAAGTATTTAGTTATTTTTGAAAGGCCACATGGCTTTGAAGCTCTCAACCACCGCTCTTCAAAGTTTTGGAGTACATCATATGCTGCTGGACCTTCAAGCCGGCAATGCAAATCATGCCATGGCTCTCTTGGACAACCAGCAGTAGGCCCCTGATGAGAAAATGTGAGAGAACGAAATAAGACACGTAGATAATGATCCTAGATCAAGAGGTTTCAATACAAAGATTTGAATGCTTACTGAATAGTTAGGATTGTGATAATCATCTTTGTGAAGCGTTTTCAATGTACTAAAGAGAGAATGTTCTGGAGTGTCATACCGACCCGTACATAAGTCAAGACCTCCAACAAATGCCATGATCCTTCTCTTGATACCAGCATCAGCGTCCACTATGACAGTTTTTTGATGATGTGAATAAATGGTTTCAGCATCCTGCAAAACGAAACCAAAACAAGATATAGCTATGTACTTAAAACCTAGTTGCATTATGAACAAGAAGAATGTTTATAGATCGTCACGAGAACTCGTAAAAAAGACTAATCTAATATAACCTTCTTGGTCCAACTAGTCTTTGCTAATGAACGAGGACAAAGTAATACTTGCACTGATGAATTCTTGAAAAAGGCTCGTGTTTCTTCATCATGAGTTTGCATAACCCCTTCCTACACATTACGAAAATAAAATTATTATTCCAGATAAACTTAAATTCAGACAATCGGTTGTTACTTTTGGTGTTTAAGAACCCACCATTTTATACCCCAAAAAGCTCTTTGAAGTAGGATCATCCCAAACAAGTAGAAGCACTCGCACACCTTCTTCCGCCTTGCTTTTCAAAAGATCTCCCAAAATGCTATCTCTTGCTTTCGCACCATAACGTACAAGTTGAACTTTGTGATAAATAGACCACCCCGTGATGTAAATCAAACGACGTGCTTGCCTTATAGCATCACAAATATCACGCCAACAATCTCCTTGTACATATTTTAAACCACGATCAAGCTTTATAGTTGGAAGGCTACCATCAACATGAGCATCTTGATAAAGGGTAACTTTTCCACCTCTTCTTAGCGGAAAATAAGTACCAGGAACACCTTTAAATTCTGAATCCGACCCCACTCCATCGTTGTACATGTCTATTTGATTCACTGGTGTATACTTTATCGACAAAGACAATATAGCATCAGGTTTACATGGTTGCCCACTCGCATTCAGTATAGGAAAAGTACCCTTAACTACAGAATTATTAACCAAAAGTTCAGCAGGAATCCCGACTGCCCCTATAAGTTGCGAACCAACTACATCACTATCTTTAACAACAAACAACACTTCGGTCGTATAATGTGCTACTGGAACATAAAAATGCTGCATCCAAACAGGATACTCACTATTATTTATAACAAACGTTCTCCCAATCACAGCATTCGCTACTGATACAGTCACATAAGGATCACTAGTGCCCGAAAGGGTAGTGAACTTTTTATTAAACGCGTCCATGTTAGGCAGTTTATTAGCCTCTTTCACACATATATCCAAGTTGCCATGTAGTAACACCGTTTTTAAAGGAACCTCGGATGTGTTAAACGGGACAACTTCTACACGTTGCGGATGTCGTGATCCTTCATCAGCTGAACCAGCCATCTTAGCACTAGTCAAATGTCCCAAAATTGACCCAATGAACTAGATTTAAAAAAATATATGAGACTTTGATAATGGTTAGTTAATTAAGTGTCTTTATATAGAATAAACATGTTACATTGGAATTAATGTTGGTTAAAAAGAATCTTAGCCAACAAATTATATAAAAATGTGATATGATTCTATCTGCAATGAACAAGTAATGATTGAAATGAATGTGCCATGAATTGGTATATTTTTTGTTCGAATATTGAAGCAATTATTTAAAGTTGATAACATCTATGAAATTGTGGGTTCGAAAGTGTACTGCAAACAAAGTTTATATTCGGCTATATATAAAGACAAAAAAGAGAACACTTTACATAAACTGTCATTTCATTTTCAATCTTAAAAGAAAAAGAGAATCTGTTTCAACTTTTATCTTAAACAATTCTTTAGTTGTCTTACTATACACAAGAAGTCAAAAAATGTAATATTGTCAACTTTTAAGAACTTTAATGTTGTAGAAATGCTTGTTGTTTATTTCCTGTATATGTGTATTTGTGGAACCATCAACCAATGGTTAAGTCTAATAAGTAATAACTTAACCTCTTCATAAGATTAAGATTAAAGGTTCAAACTTCACTCGTTACATAGTATATCTGAGTCAAAGACTTGTTCTCGTCAATACATGGGGCTATGGAATGGATTGGAATCATGGGACATATATTTAACAAATGATTGAACAACTTTTCTTTCAAATAATTGATAAGTACAGTTGACAATCTTGACAAATAAAATACATATAAGTCAAGTTTATGTTTTTATCTCTAGCTGTCATGTGATTGAGATGAAAATAACCTAAAGTATCTTATAGACATTTAGACCTTGACGATAAAATTCTGTAACTTGTAGAAACAATGTTAATATATACATACTAGCTAGCACATTTCAATATTGCATGTCTTCATATATATCATATGGAGTATATACCGCATCAAAACCGCACAAGAAATTTTAAGAACATTTCGATATGATCATGACTATTATCACAATACTAAATGAAAATGTGTTAGAAAATTAATCATCATATATGCATTCGTTACAACCTGTTGGTCGGCCCCAATTGTAAATTTTTAGTCACCATATATTCCATATGATACCTACTAATTCATATTCGTATCAACACATATTTATGTATATGGAATATACGAATTCTCCCAGAGTAAATGTCTTCTTCTACCGCTTGCGCTTGGACTTGAGAGCAGTCATTGAGTTCGAGTTGCTATGCCAGTTTCTCTTCCTTTGATTGATGAACCAGTTGTTGATTTGCTTTAGTTGTAGCCCGGTTTCCTCCACCAGTTTAGCCTTATCGTCTTCCTATAAAACGCGCCAAAACAAAATTATCGTTCCTAGTTAGATGTGAGTACGTGTAAGAACTATATATGTAGCTATATATTATGTGTAACGCGAAAGTGATTAATTACGTACAGTTGGGTAAGGCCATTTCGCGTGTTGTTGCCACCAATCTTTGAGCACAGAAGTAGTGTCACCAGGTAATTTTCCAGCCCGTCTCTTTCGTAGAATTTCCTCTCTCACGTCCTCGATTTTTGACCTAAAACCCTGTTTGTATATATATGTATGATTTCAATATTTTTACAATTGCATGAATTGTGTAAAAAGTAATAAAAGGTTTAGGAGAAACCTGTTTAAGTTCAATTTTGAGTTCTTGACGAACTCTTTCCATTAGAGAACGTTCGGATTCAGTAGGGAGAAGAGGGCCGAAACCCATCATGTCATGGCTGCCATCGATACCACCGGATTGATCCAATGAGAAATCCATTGGCATCTCATCCTCGTCATCCGACATTGTTGCACCCGACCCTTCTCCAAGTGTAACACCTAATAACGAAATGTTTTTTAGAATAATAGACAAGAATTTCAACATTTTTCAAAATACTTATGGAATACGCGATGTGCACGTCAAGGAATCTGTTTTCTGCCCATCGAATCCTCAATTTTGAGTGCCTTCGGCTTCCCGTGTTTGACTCAATTCCTCGATAGAGATTTCCAGGAACCGTCAGCCCTAGAAATCTATAACGAGGAACTTTGTCAAACTCTGGAATACAGTAAAAATCGAGGATCGATGGACAAAAAGTGTATCCTTGACACAGATTCAATATAATTCCATGATAGTCTAACATTATGATCTTGAGTAATCAATTTAATGCAACCACCTCCCTAAATATCTATTTTCATAATTTTCTTTCGTGTTAACGTATGTATGTATGTTATCTTAATGTAGATGTACCAAACTTTGATCAAGACTTGCAGTAAATAAGAATCAAATAGTACAACCAGTATTAAGAAAAGCAGAAAATTGGCAGTTAATTAATATTGCCCTCTGAATATTTCAAGTACAATAATATCAAAAGATAATCTTTGATATTTATTGGAAATAATTACCAACCATCTTTGGAATGATTTGTCAGGTTCAGTCTGGGAAGCTCTACAATGCATTCTACTTTTGTGCTTTGCCAAATTGTTTTACTTATCATTTTAGCTTTTGTTAATTAGGGTATGCTAACTCCGCCTTATAATAAGTGTCAACTTTCATAATACACAAAGTCTATTTTCATTGATCGAAATATAAAGTGTAAAGTTATTATGAGACATCTCAAAATATAATAATGTGAACACTTAATATAGGACGGCGAGAGTATTAGTCATTAACTAAAGTATAACAAACCCCATAAGCCGATAATTGTGAGGGAAGCAATCATGTTTAGACTATTCTTAAACAGGAATCACTACAACAAATATGTCATATGTTCGCACTTCTTTTAAAGAATGCAAACTTTTTTGTTAAATTATTCTCACATATAAATGTGTATAAATTTATAACACATATAAGCGCGAAATATCTATCACATTTCCACACATTAAATTGTAACGATAAATTATTCAAACTTAAAAGTGTGGATAAGTATAAACTTGTTCACACTTTATAATTTTGGAGATCAATAAGTCACACCCAGTTGTTCACACTTCCCCTAATGTAAAGAAATTGGTGTGACAAATTTATTTCCAAACTTAAAAGTGTGAACAAGTTTATATTTCTACACACTAATAAGTGTAAATTGTTTTTATTTACAATTATAAGTGTGAAAAGTGTAATGATTTTTAATATATCTTTAACGCTTATGAATGTAACAAACTTTATACATTTGTAAGTGCAAAAACATCGAATTTTTCACGTTTACTAAAAGTGTAAAGGAAATGGTGTGTACAAACGGCGTATTTGTTGTTGTGAATTAAGAGATGCGAGTAGTAACTTTGATACAATAAACTTCACATCTCGGGCTAAATAGAACTGACATTTCTACAAATAATAACCGATTTTTTAAAGTTGGTGTAGGTAAAAAAAAAATTGTTACGTTTTTCTTATCTAACTTCTAAAACTAAACAAAGACATAAAGAAATGGGAATTAATGAATCATAGAGTTTCATATATAAGATAGTCATAAAATAAATTCTACTTTGGTGACAAAAATAATTATTCCTAAGACTAAACCCTACATCACGAAACAATACCCCCAACAAACATTAATATTTTAAAACAAAAGAACAAACCACCAATATATTTTAATTTCTATTGGCTTTTGCTTAAAAACTAATTAAAAAATATGAGTTGTTGTTAGGTGATGTTTGTTTTGTTGTCACTCTTTGTTCCCTTCATCAACTCAACTAACTCAACCTTCCTTCTACTCCTAACCATAATTTATTTATTTTTTTAAAAAAAATTATACCAAACTAATTAATATATCTAGAAAAAAATAATATCATCACCAACAGCCACACACCACACCCACCTTAATATCTTGCCAATATTATTTTCTTAGCCAATTTTTTTTTTAATCTATATAGCATACTTTTAAATTTCATCGTTTGATACAACGTATGATGAGTTTTGTAAATTATTTAACAGATTTACTCATCTTTCGGTTAAATTTAAGTGTATAAACTAAATGTAAAATCATCAAATAATACACACAACTGATTATATGGTATATATAACTACAAAACATAACAAGTTGGATACATTTTATCGCAATTAGGCTTTCTTCCTTTTAAAATTATGTAACTTTATTGAGAAAAAGTGAAATATTTTTTTCACAAGAATAGTAGTAAACTCTAGAACCCAAATCAGAACAAACATGTACTATCAGAAGATGATATATTTACAAACATGTTAAAGTGTGTGAGAGAGAAGAAAAATTAAAATAAATGTAAAGTACGAACCAGTGAGAGCTTGTAAGTTGTGTTCGATTTCACGGCATGCCATGACAGCTTCAACAGCATGAACTCTGACATGTTGTTGCAACTGTTCTTTAAACGAACATAAAACTAACAAATACTGTGCCTGTGTTCCATTCACATCAAAACAACATATGTTACAAATTAATTTTCACCCTTATTCAAATAATTGTCTATTTATTACGTTTCTTTTAATACCTATAGGTGTGACCACAAACACTTTTTTTTTTTTTTTTTTTTTAATAATTATTTTTCATTTTAATCCAGTAGTTTTAAAAGAAAAAAACCTTGGAGAAACAAGACAAAATTCAAACAGTACTAGGTTTGTGTAATGTAAAAAAATAGTAGTATAATCTTAGAAAATTAAGGAAATATATGTGTGGTCACCAACAGTTTATTGTAAAAAAAAATATATATTTAGTAATTTTACAAACTAATTGCATGTTAAAAGTAAATTAAAGAAAAAAAAAAAACCAAAATCTTGAACAAACAACTGAACAAGACATGTCTAGGTTCTTTTATGTCTCTGTGTTGTTAAAAAAAGTCAAAATCTTGAACAAATTAAACACTTTTCTTTTGCATCTTATTATTTTCTCAAGTCATAGTAAAAAATATTTACTTACTTATTTCACCCAATAATTGCATGTTAAAAATAAGCTAAAAAAAACCCAAAATCTTGGACAAACAAAACATATGTAAGAACTAGGTTAATTACAAAAAAAAAAAAAAAAAAAAAAAAAGAAAGATGTGTATGTTACCAGAAAGTTGTCAAGCTCTTGGCGATCATGTGGAGACAAAGGCTGGCTATGATGGTCAGAGATATAAGAGCGGAGCAAATGATGAGACTGAGACAACTGAGCATCAATCAACGGCAGCTGATCAATCGGAGTAGCGACGCGTAAGCACGCCACATGAGCTGAAAGAAGCTGTTCATATAAAGGATGGTTTGCTATCTCAGCCTTTATATGACGGCCGTTTGCATCACCAGAGAGAGATATATGGTCACTAAAACCACTCATCATTTGTTGTTGTTGCTGTTGTTCTTGCATTGCTTTATCTCCCTCTCTCTCTCTCTCTAGCTAGGTAATAATGAAAATATGAAAATGAAAATGGTGGTTTTAAAGGATTGTTATCATGTGAATAAAAAGGGTTTGCAAAATAGGACCACTTTGTACTTTGGAGAGACTTGGCTAGCTGGCTGCCTTTCTATGACAGTCTAGCTAGAGAGATTTGTTTAGATATAAAGATGTGTATATATATAGGCAGAGAGATATTAGTGGTGATAAAAAGGCTTGTGACTAATATCATTAAAATGCGGGAGTTTTCGGGTTTAATATATGCTAGTTGTAAACAATTTTGAAATAGGCATGTCAACTTTTTGAAAAAGAAAAGATTTATTTTGTTTAAATCTGTGTGACGGTGGATTCATACCCAGTAGATTAATCTGAAAAACATGCTAAAAAAAGATATATAAAGAGAAAGTATATATGATTAGGGAATTGATTTGCACACAACTATTTTTTATTAAGACACTTCAATTAATGCATCAAACAGTTGTATCATATTTATATGGGTTTTTCTAACTTGTGCCTTAGGGCACAAGTTAAGCACACAATAAATACACAATGGTCCACAAAAAAATATACAGAGATCCACATACAAATATATACAAATGTACTTTTATATGGGTCCATGTGTACTTTATATTTTGCTTTAAATAATTATGGGTGTTGATACTCACATTATTTTTTTTTATGCATACACTATAATTATGCATTACTGTCTTGTACAGTGTGCATTAAAATGTTATACAATGTAATATACGTATAAGAAAAAATGGTGTGAATATCAACCCCAATAATTATACATACGCAAATCAACTCCAATAATTATTGGGATCTTTTTATGTGTGTTTTTAGAGTGTCTGTGAGAGAGATGAGGTTAAGGTTCTTATTGGGATTAGGGACAAGAAAACTTTCTAGACTAGTTCTGAAAAATCACAGATTTAAGCATACAAAAGAATCACTGCTTTTTCAGGGTTGTATGATGATGATCAGCATCAATACACAAAAAACAAACAAGTAAACACCCAATGATTTGATAATATATAAAATATAAATTAATTAGAGATAATGTTTTTTAATGACAATATAATTATGTGATTTGATGATAAAGAAAGAGATAGGATACTTGTCAACTTGAAGGATAATCACACCATGAAAGATATGTCTAAAGGGGCCTGGGGGACCAATGATATTTGTGTTAGTATTAATTAATCAAAAGTTAGTAAGGTAACATCAATTTATTATTTGACTTGATATTTCTTGAGGAAATAGTAAATTTATTAAAATTTATGTACGAAATAATAAGATCAGTAGCAAGGTTACATACAACGTGAGTCGTGACGTGACAGTATGATCAAATCTCACGTCTTAGTAGTTATGACGAATCTACAACATTTTTTAAGGTGTGATTTAAAATGGCACAAAATATAAAAATATTTATAGATTTATATATTTATATCATATTTCATACATACCGAGTTTAAAAAACATGTTATACATAAGAAACAAAGTCAAAAAACCGTCATTCCATGTAATCCTTTTCATTTCGTTCAAAAAAAAAATCGTTGTCATTGAGTTCAAAAAAGGCGTCACGCCTCGCGCCTTATCATGTTTTTTCACGCCTCATCTCACGTCACGCCTAAAGCCGACGTTTTGATCTATTACGTAACATGGAAGTCACGTCTCGCGCTTTAGCGCCGCCATGGTGCACCTTTTAGAACCCTGATCAGTAGGTAACATATGTATTAGACCGGGTGTAATAAGAAAACTCAAGACCGCATTTACCATTGTCATATCAGCGTAGTATCAGCTTTTCTCTCTCTACAACCAACTTCATCACCAAATATAACACACTTAATCACAAATATACCGCATAATATCTAAATCATATCACACCCATCCACACAAACATAGTTCCAATACTTGGTCGTTCAGACGTTTGAGTTTTCCAAATTTTGGCCAAATTGTCTGCTTACTTTGCTTAAATTTAAATTAACAACGTAGCATGTATAATTCTTACCAACTAACTATTGTGAAATGGCATATATAGAATTTCTCGACGCATGCTACATAATGGGCACCTTGTTTAACAATTAATTTTATATTTTTTACTGTGAATCTTCGTACATTTTTCATCTTCTATAATGACATTCTACTCTCTTCTTTTTTATCATTTTATTATCAACCAATTTGCTAGAAATCATGTTACAAGAGGATATCAAATCGAGTTCATTGCTATGAAGAGGTTGAAACTTCGTTATCCATCAAACCTACGTATGGTGAAATGCTATTTGACGTATCTTTTGCATTTCTCACGTGATTTCATACACGGAGTACACGCAATTTGATGTCATCATGACATACATATATAGGTTGGGGTGGAAACGAGCCGAGCCGAGCCCGAGCTTGTCAAAGTTCTAGCTCGGCTCATTTATATTTTAGAAAGCTAGAGCTCGAGCTCGGCTCGATTCGAGCCTTAAGATTTGAGCTCAAGTTCAGCTCGTGGTATGATATATAAAGCTCGAGCTTAGCTCGTTTGTGATGTGCCTATAAAAAAAACTGCTTGACTTCTTGAGATTGTGTGTTCGAGCTTGTTTATTTGTTTTGAGCTCCTTAATAAGCTCGTTAGTATACATACCCCAAAATGTACTAAAGCTCGTTTAGGCTCGTAAACATAGTCGAGCTTTGTATACAAAGCTCGGGCTCGGGTTCGTTTATCAAATGAGCTCGAATTTAGACTTGATCTCAGGTTCGGGCTTGTTCGAGTTTTTTATCGATCCGATCTCTATAGCTAATTATAAATCTTCCTTGTACTTTAATCATAATAATAGCATGGTCTATAGATCTTAATTTTACAGCTCTAAATGAATAATACTTCAATTCTCGACACACACAAAACGTAGCATGTTCTATGTTACTTAAGTAGTTCTTGAATCATGCATTTTGAATAATAAAACACACTTGACACCTTCTTTTTTAGGGGGAATTGCATATATATCTCTCTAAAGCCTCATAATTGCATATATATCTAACCAAAACTCATAATTACATATATTTTCTTTCAAAGCCTTAAAATTGTTATATATATCCAAGCAAAACTCATAATTACATATATATCTTTTCAAAGCCTTAAAATTGTCATATATATCCAAATGATTATTTTAAATATATATTTAATAGAAAAAAATGTCTAATAATTATAATTGATATATAAAATGACAATTATAACCTTTTTTTTTTACAATTAAAAATATCTTTTTATTGGTTTGAATTTTATTATGTCATTTGATCTATATATATAGGAGTTTACGTTTAGATGGAACGATGGATGGTGTAGTTGATATAATCTTATTCAAGATTCGTCTATAACGAATATGGTAGAGTCGTCGAACATGGTTGCTCTTTATTTTCATAAAAAATGGTTTAAAGATATTTTGTAATTGTTAAAAAAAAAATAATAATAAAAAAAAAAATTAATAAGTTTAAAGGTATAATCGTTATTTTATATATCAATTATAAGTGATATATAAAATAACGATTATGCCCTTAAACATGTCTAATAACTATAATTGATATATAAAATAATGATTATACCTTTATACTTATTAAATTATTATTTTTTTAATAATTACAAAATATCCTTAAACCATTTTTTAAGAAAAAAAAAGGCAACCATGTTCGGCTATTCGATCGTGTTCGTTATTGACGAATCTTGAATAAGAATATCAACTGCACCATCCATAAATCCATAATTATTCCATCTAAACCTATATCCCTATATATATAGATCAAATGACATAATAAAATTCAAACCAATAAAAAAGTATTTTGTAATTGTAAACAAAAATAAATAAAATAATAATAATAATAATAATAATTAATAATAATAATAATAATCGTTATTTTATATATTATTATAATTTTTAGGCATTTTTTCTATTAAATGTACTTAAAATAATCATTTTGATATATGTGACACTTTTAAGGTTTTGAAAAAATATATATGCAATTATGAGTTTTGGTTGGATATATATGCAATTATGAGGCTTTACAGGGATATATATGCAATTCCCCTTTCGTCTTTTTTTTTTTATATAAACCAAACATCGAATTTCTTGTCATTTTCAAAACTATTATTCCGTATTAATTACATCAATGGACATCAAGAATCATTTTCAGCTATGTTTATGAGATAATATAAGAAATAAGGTATTAAGAAGCTGAAGTTACCTCTATCATTGTGTAGTTTAATAAAAAATTGCTTCAAGATTTTGAATGGAGAGCCGCCGGAAAACTCCCATTCCAGAGGAGGTCCGAAGTCGTATTACGAAGATTTTTGTTACCAATTTACCATAGGGATGTAGTGGGACAGATTTAGCGTCAGAAATCCGTCCACACGGTAAGATTTTTGGCCTTTACATTGCAAGAAAAAGAGATAAGGGCGGGAATCGATTCGGTTTTATTTCAATGTTAAATGTCAAGGATATAGATGAGTTACTGAAGAACCTACGTGGAATTCGAATGGGTGATCACAAACTTTGGTTCAATATAGCACGATTTGTATTAGAGGAAGGTGAAATCAAAACAGACATCCCCAGGCAGCACCTTAAAAAAACACCGCAACCTAACCCTAAGGTTGGGAATACTTCGGCTCCAAACATCGGATCCTCTGTCACAGGAGCCTGGTCCTTTAGAGAAATGCTAGTGGGGAAATCGATCAACATAGATAGCGACGTGAATGCTTTTTCATCGTTGCATGGGAGAGCTGTAGTTACGAAGATGGTCAATGTCATGGCTTTGAAGAAGATCTACGTGATCCTTAATGATATATGCCCAGGATTTGGTAAGGTCCAATACTTGGGAGGTTTGGACTTGCTGATTTCTTTTGAAGATCCAGAGATGGCCCAAAAGTTCCGAAATGAAGCTGAGACGATGAAGGAGATTTTTTCTATCGTTAGTTCCTGGGAAGGGCAATCCCTGGGTTTCGATCGTGTAGCATAGTTGAAGGTACAAGGTATACCTTTGCATTTGGTATCGAATGAAGTTATTGATAACGTAGGTGGTCTCTTCGGTAAGGTTGTTCATAAGGCTAATAGATCAGAAGCAGATCAGGACCTTTCCTTCGAATACGTCGGAGTTTTGGTTGGAGATGGTAAGAGAATTTCGGAAGAGATTACGCTTATCTGGCGGAATCGGAAGTTTCGCATTTGGGTGGTGGAGGAAGCAGGCGATTGGGTACCCGATTTCATTGATGTTCCTCTAGATCAAGAAGACGATTCCATGGATAGTGAGGGGTCGATGGAGGAGGTTACTCGAACCACGGCCAAGTAGCGTCGAAAAATATGGATAGGGCGGCACTTCTCGATGAAAGATCCGATTCTTTGAACCATGGGTGAACGGATGTAGACCCGAATTAAATGATGGTATTCAATGCCCCATTAATGAATTAAATGACAATCAAATTGGTTTGCTTAAGGAAGGTAATGTCACAGAGGATTTTCCGGACGTCAACTTTATTCCTGTGGTTGACTATGATTTTGAAAATCATTATGAAAATATACACATCAGCCCTTCGAGTTCTAAGGTAGTTAAAAGAAAGAAATGTAAAAAGTCAGAAGTGGGCGATCGGTCTTAACTACATAAGTAGCAACGAAAGCCTCAAAATTGGGAAAAAGCCCAAAAATGTTTTGGAGGAGCACTTGGAGGAAGATACTTTTGGGCTTAATAATCTTTGGGCCGAACATGAAAAATCCAAAAGCAATTTGAAGTTGTGAATGGCGTGATTTGTGTACAACCTTTCGACTGAACTCACAACCATCACCCCTTGGTGGAGACTACTTTGATACGCGGATGTCATCAATGAGGAACTCGTCCCTTCTTTTGAGCCAACGATTAATCAAGTCCACACAAAAGAGATTGAAGCCACTAAGTTTTTGGGAGAGAAGCTGGGTGTTCAATTGGGTCAACATGAAGATCTTATTCAGAAGGCAATTATTCAAGAAGGATTACAACTCGGTAAACAATGAATTGTCTTTCGGTTAATATCCGCGGGATTGGTTCTAGGGGTAAAGCGGGTTGGATTAATCGTTTAAAGAATGATTTCGGGGTGGCTTTTATTGGGCTACAAGAAACCATGTCGAGTAATATTCTGTCGGGTGTGGTGTCGCGATATTGGGGTGGTTTTGGTCATGATTTTGAGTGTGTAGATGCTGTTGGCAATTCGGGAGGAATTCTTAGTATTTGGGACCCAAAATTTTTTTGTAAAGATTCGGTTGTCAAAGACCCGAACTTTCTCCTCGTTTCTGGTTTGTTATCGGATGGTAAGACCCGAATGAATTTTCTTAATGTTTATGCTCCTCAAGATAACACTCTTAAAAGGGACCTGTGGGATAGGATAACTCGGGTTATTCAAGCGGGTATTGGTTGGTGGGTTATTTTGGTGACTTCAGCGGTTAGAAACCAAGAAGAAAGGAAAAACTCGGTGTTTGATCCAGTTTGTGCTCGTGATTTTAATTTTTTTGTGGATGAAGCGGGGCTTTGTGAGTATGACTTGAAAGGCATGAAATACACTTACATGGTTAATAGACGTGGCGTCTGTAAACTAAGTAGAATTGATAGAGTTTTTGTTTGTGAAAATGTTTTCAACAAGTGGTCGAATGGTTATGTGAGGGCTCTTAATCGAGAGAAATCGGATCACGCCCCGCTCCTTCTTTCTCTCATCGACACTAATTTTGGCCCAAAACCTTTTAGATGTGCGATTCTTGGTTTCATAAGCGGGAACGTATGGAAGTGGTGACTTCGGTCTTGGGTGATTGGGTTAATTAGGACCTGTGATTTGAATTTGTATAATAAGCTCAAAGTTTTGAGGAAGAGGAGGCTAAAGGTTTGGATTGTTGATAGCAAAATTAAAGAAAAACAAGGCAGCGAGGTTAAGACAAGAAAAGGAAAGCTTAGAGATCTTGATGGAACATCAAGATTTAGAAGAAAGGGCGTCTGGATTTGGTCGAATGTGTTAAATGTCTCGAAGAAATTGAAATAATGAAATCGCGAGACATTAGACAAAAATCAAGATCTAAATGGGCAGCTCTTGGTGACGAAAACTCGAGTTATTTTCATAATATTGTCAATGGTAGAAATGCGAGAAACGCTATCCCTGGTCTCCAAGTTGACGATGAATGGGTTTCTAATCCTTCTCTTGTCAAGCGCGAAGTCCTTGGGCATTTCAGGAACCATTTCAAGGAAGATACCCCATTGCGGCCTCCTATCCTTTGTACGGGTTTGAATCGCATCTCCGAGCAGGATGGTTTATTTCTGACTTGCCCCTTTTCAAAACAGGAAATCCGAGATGCGGTTTTCGATTGCGGCTCAAACAAAGCGCCCGGGCCCGATGGTTTTAATTTTCGGTTCGTTAAGCGGTTTTGGAATCTCCTAGAAGAAGATTTTTATAACATCCTGGAAGAATTTCGGATCAGGTTCCATAAACTTCGGGTTGTGGATCGGCTTTCATTACTTTGATCCCTAAGGTTAAATGCTTTGTGGTCTCAAAGACTATAGACCTATTACTCTTATTGGGATGATAAGTAAGGCTATTTCTAAAATCCTTACGAATCGTCTCAAAAGTCTTAGGAAAGTGATCTCGGTTTCTCAATCAGTTTCTATCAGGTCGCTTCATTTTAGACGGCCCTCTTGTGGTGAATGAACTTACGGAATGGTTGAAAAAGAGAAAGAAAAAGGCATTTCTTCTAAAGATTGATTTTGAAAAAGCCTATGATAATGTCAATTGGCATTTTTTGATATCTATCATGACTCAAATGGGCTTTCAGAAGAAGTGGTGTTCTTGGATCAGCGGCATTCTTACCTCAGTCGTGCCTCTATCCTTGTTAACGGCTCTCCTACATTTCAATTTACAAGTGGAAAGGGGCTTCGCCAAGGCGACCCTTTATCACCTTTTTGTTTTGATTGTCATGGAGTGTCTATCATGGATGTTGGATAAAGCAAAAAATCTTGGAGTTCACAAAGGAATTTCTCTTCCGTCCAATGAGGTAAACATTAATCATCTTTTTTGGCGGATGATGCCCTCATCATGGGCGATTGGTCTAGTGATAATATTCATGTGACGGCTCGCATCCTTAGAGTTTTTTACCTTTGCTCGGGGCTTCGTATAAACATCCATAAATCTAATCTTTTCGGGATCGGGGTCGAGGATATGGAGATTGATAACATGATGGAGGTTTTGAGGTGTAAGCGAGGCTCTTTTCCTTTCTTATATTTGGGTATTAAAGTGGGAGCCAAGATGTCGAAAATTAGTAATTGGAGCTCGGTGATTGAAGTTGTGGAGAACCGTTTGGTTTCTTGGAAAGCTAGGCATTTATCTATTGGGGGTCGCTTAGTCCTTATCAAGGCGGTCCTCGAAAATTTGCCCATCTACTACTTTTCATTGTATAAAGCACCCAAAGCGGTTATTGAAAAAATAGAGGCGATTATGAGGCGGTTCCTTTGGGCCGGGTCTAGCGAAGATAAAAAGATAAATTGGGTGGCATGGGATGTGGTCACTACTTCTAAGAAGTCCGGTGGTGCAGGGCTTTCTAAATTACAGCATGTCAATGACGCATTGCTTCTTAAGTGGTCTTGGCGCTATAGGAAAGAAGGGACAAGCTTGTGGAAAAAGGTGGTTTTGGGTGCCATGGTTGGGTAGTACACGGTCTTTACTTCCATGTTCTCCTTCGATTAGTGGCTGCTGGAAGTTCATTGTCCAAATAGGAGAGAAGAAGCTTAACAACGAAGCCTCTTAGCATTTTTCGTGGTAGATGCAGTGGGCGATGGTAAGAACTTTCACTTTTGGGTGACATTTGGCTTCTTGATGAGCGCAGCGAAACCTATACCGCAATTGTACAAGATTGATAAGAATAAATGGGCTCTAATCTCCGATAGAATAAAGATGGTTGAAGGCGTTAAAACTATGTTTTGGGACTGGTCTTCAGTTCGGCTTAAGCCCCCAGTTTACGAGTTGTTTAATCTTTTATCCGATATCTATGACTTTGATTGGAAGGGAGGCTCAGATAAATGGGAATGGTCCGCTGCTAGCGATGGGCTGTTCACGGTTAACAAAGCTAAAAATCGGATGTCGCAGGCCCAGATTCTAATCGATGGAACATGAGCTGGAAGGGGTGGACCCCTTTAAAGTGCAAAATAATGTCTTGGAGAGCCATGCTTAACGCCTTCCAAGCGAAGATGGAGCTTATTAGCGGGGAGTCCCAATTGAGAATGCGTGCACATTTTGTAATACGGTCGAAGAAAGCGACTCTTCATCTTTTCAGGTGCTTTCACAGCGGAGATTTGGTGAGAATGCGGGGTTTGGTGTAGGATGG
Organism: Chrysanthemum makinoi; assembly: GCA_910596185.1. NCBI lineage: Eukaryota > Viridiplantae > Streptophyta > Magnoliopsida > Asterales > Asteraceae > Chrysanthemum > Chrysanthemum makinoi. Next base: position 239,470,170 of record OU343219.1, read on the forward strand.
CCCTATGATGCGTCTTTGATGTCTCGATTTCTGAAGATAGTGGAGTTACAAAATTCTCGAGGCAGGCGTTGCTTATGTTTTGAAAGGTATCGTTATCACCACCATGTGGGGATTTGGAGCGAAAGAAACAAGAGGAGCTTCCAAGGAAAAGGTCGGAGACCGATTGAAATCGTGGAAAGCATAAAGACTATGTCCTACTTTTGGATCCGCAATAGAACTAAAATGAAAGATGTAGACTGGAATGTTTGGTGTATTTCTCCTTTAAACGTTTTGTAATGTCGTTTTTTTGGTGCCCTTGGGTCCTTGCTTTGAGGTCTTCTTGTGGCGTTTTTTGAATGAAATTCACTTTTCAAAAAAAAAAGAAGCTGAAGTTTATGCGTATCAACCTTAACATCAAATCTTATGTTAAATCATTTGACAGCATCGGATTGTTTTTCAGATGTTATGCCTCAAATCCTATAATTCTTCGTATGAAATGAATTAGATACTACTCCAAAACTTTGCACCAACTTGCCAATGCAAATCAACATCGATGTCGATCCCTTTCCAAAACAAAAGTCCATCGGAACATTCATTGGCAATTCTAAACAAATAGTTCTATACACATATTTCGACTGCTTAATTAGCTAAAAATGAATATCATTCAACAAAGCTGAATAGTTTCATCCAATTCAGAGTCGGTAAGAATAGTACTCGTATTTAACAATTGTCGTTTGCAAAACGATATTTTATAGTTTGGAAAGAGAAAGTACATAATAATATTTGTACAAATAATATATCCATTAATCATATATTTAGACATGTGTTTTAGGGCTAAATAGCATTACTCTGAAACGAATACTTTGTAACAATCGAAAGATGTATAATAAAGGAAGTTGGCGAGGGTTGAGCTGTCACATTTGAGCATCCTTAATTGGTTGCTGCTTTTAATTCCACACAATTTTTTTCATTTCTAAGTCATCCAAAAAATGTTTTTAATTATCAACAAACTTAACAAGAGTATATTCCTATGCTACCTAAGTACCAATAACATATATTTAATTACTAAGAACAACTAAACGTAATATACTCACCATATGTCATTGATGTCATGAGTTCTTAATTATAATGGTTGACATCACGGTTTAAAAGTCGTATGTATATTAAGGATGCATTAAATAATCCTTAATCTATATCTATCTAGCTTGTGTTGAACTTATGGCGCAAAACACTTAATATATGAAATTTGTCATTTGATTGTCATGCATTGTTTATGTTGGTGTACGTGTTCGAAGAACACGTGGTGGACGACAAATGACTTCACGTGTTCGAAGGATACTGATATGGAAGAATAGAGACCGGATGGTCACAAAAGAGGAAGAAGAGCACACTATAATCCCACATAGGTACAAGTGGAGATATGCTCATGCCTAATATACCACATTTTGTGTAGAAAGTATGTTTTAGGATTAGGATAATGTATACTGAGGTTTCCATACCTGTTAAGGTTAACAATGTTTGGTTTCATCGGAGAAGTTTATATGAATTCCTAATTTTTTATGGTATTCTTTTAAAAAGTTTCCAAATTTTCCTTACAAATGATTTGAACAAGGTTAAAAAGCCCGCGCATTGCCGCGGAAAGGGATTTCTAATCACGCAAATTCGATTTTTTATTTGCTTCTATCCATAAGTTTCTTTTTTCGGAAATCAGTTATTTAAGTTACACTCATTTTCTTTTAAGTCTGGGTATGATAAAATGATAACTCATACAGTAATTTTTGATATAAAAGATGGTGAAAAAGTGAAAAACAATGTTTATAGATTCTATAATTTTAAATTCTATTTTGGTTTGGTAAGGTTGCGTTGGATGCAAGGAAAAGCATATTTCTGGTAAGAATGTTCTTGGTGACATCAAACATAACCACATACACACTTTTCTATTCCTTAATCTAGAATTAATCAATTAAATTAATCCCTCGTTAAGTTGTTCATGATTTGTCTAGAATACTGACTTTAATCGTATTTTTTGAGATAAAAATTAGGAATTCAAATATTATTTTATAAACTTTTGTAATAAGTGTCGTAGTTGAATGAACGGAGACCGAGTGCGAAAGTTTATACAATAACTAAATATAATGGTCAATTATATGTTATATCAACTATTGAAACAAGAAAACATACACTACTAGAAATTGGAGTATCACCAACAGAATTTCCGACGGACTAATATCCGTCGCTAATTACCGACGGAATTCCGTCTTATTAGCGACCGAAACTGTGATCAATTTTTTGCGAAGCTTTTCTGACAAAATTGTGTCATAATTCCGAGGGATAGTACTGACGACGGAAATACGTCGGTATTTTACTTATATTGTGTCTACTTTCGATAAATGGGTACGAAGCTATGTTATTCCATCTCTATTGGTCGGAAATGGTTAAATAGTATTTCTGTGTGTAATTGGTCGGAAATTAGTTTTTGTTTTCTTTAACAGTGTGCATTTTTAAGACTTATAAAATCAACTTTCAATATGAAAGTTTTTATAATTACATTGACAATGCAAGATGGAAAAGCCCAAAATATGCTTTACAATTGTAATAAAAAACGAGTGTTGAATGCTAGTACAAGATGCTATCAAAAAATGATACAGTACATCCAACTGTGACCTTTATACCAAAATACATCAAACTTTCATATATATTCCCAATAACATAAATGTTACTTATTCCCCAATCCAATTTTTATTGCAAAACATTCTTTACTTTCACTCTTCTCCTAAAATTTCACACACACTTTCCGAGTTCACATTCGTCCGCCGCCCGCCATCCGCCGTCCGCCATCCACCACTTTATGCGTCGTCCGTAGCCGACCAATTAGTCATCCGTTTAAACTCGAGATTATTTTGACCTAATTTTTTTGAGTTTTGACCTAATTTATCCCTAATTTTGCTCGATTGTAATTATAATATGTTATAGCTAAGTTTTGACCTAATTTTTGTTGGCTAATTTTTTCGATTTTATCCGTTATATATATATTCATTTACTTTAAGTTATTGTGTGTATGCTGTTTTTATAAGTTTGTTATATTGGGAAGTTGCGTTGATTTTACGCATAGCGATATTCGAAATGTTGCCCTAATTGATGACTTATTTGTTTAAATTTGTTATCTATAAGTTATTGTGTTTGTGTGATTGAGCTTATAGTTAAGTTTGGTTTGTACTTGACTTTCAGGAACGATAATATTCGAATGTCATTTAGGAATTACTAATTTATGTGTTTGTGAATTTTGTTTGTTGAGCTATGAATTTAGATTTGTACTAATTTATCTAATCAATTTATGAGTGTTTGGCTGATTGCTTGTTAATTATTACGGATGAATTGTTATGAAGATGTTTGTGAATTGTTACTGTTTTTAATGTGAAATTGATATGAAGATGTTTATTGTTGAGACACGCGTGTATGGATATATAATACAGTTAGTTTTAGTAACTTGATTTATGTAAGTAGAGAAAATGCATTGTGAATAGTGAATTCAAGGTGCTAGCTAGTAGTTTATTAATGTAAAGGTAATTAGCGTTTTTTATATGAAAAGATGAAGGCGAGAACATCGGATGAAAATTTAGAGCTTAATGTTTGATGTTAGTTGAGACACGATTGGATAGATAATGCAGTTTGTTAGTTTTTAGTTGGTTAATTTATGTAAGTATGAGAAATGGCATTATGACGGATGATGATGCCAGAATAATGAGTCTTGGTGTGCCTACTTTTAGAGTCGGGTATACTATTACTACTGATGCAATTGATGCTTTATGCAAATAGGTATAATTTTGGTTAAGTTTGTTGCAACATGGAAAAGCAATAATATGGCAATCAGGTTTTTGGCTAATTGATTATGTGAAATTAGTGTTCTCATTGATTATGATGGTCTGCAATTACGCACTATGTAGTTTTTCTTTAAGTGCTTGTTTTCTTCATGTATATATGGGGTAAATGTGTTTGACCTGATCACTCTCACTTATGTAAACTTATAGATAAAGTCAAAGGGAGTTACAATGACAACATTGTTTGCAAAAGCCACCGCACTTGCATTGGCTAAACACCATTATAAATTCAAGCTAGAGATGGAAACATTAGTTTTGATAGTGTTGCTTTATCAAAAATTTTGTCGCATTAGTTTTAGAATTGAACTTCAAGTTCTTGTTTGCATCATGCACGCCCGATAACATGTCGATCATTTTGGAGTTAGATCCTGATACAACTGGGAGTGCCTTCCCGAACTTGCAGCTGCGTACACCCATTCAGAGTAGAAGTCTTGCGGGAAAGACCCTTTGCTCTGCAGGGGTGTGGACGCATCCAATAAGTGGTATTGAATCTCAAGCGCACATCGAGGAGGAGAAAGTTGGAGTGCTTCTTTTGAATCTTGGGGGCCCGGAGACGCTTAATGATTTTCAGCCCTTTTTGTACAATCTATTTGCTGATCCGGTATGTTTGTCGTTATAAGCAATTCCATATCTGTAATGCGGTGATGTTAGTATGTGTTGTACTTATAATGATGATGTATTGTGGCAGGATATCATTCGTCTTCCAAGGTTGTTTCGGTTCCTACAACGACCCTTGGCAAAGCTCATTTCGACACTCAGGGCACCCAAAAGTAAAGAAGGGTATGCTTCCATTGGAGGTGGTTCACCTCTGCGAAAGATAACAAATGAGCAAGTACAATATATGACGTGTTTGAAATTTTGGCTATTATTCATGTATGTTATAGATAAATCTACTAGCAAATATCTCATAGCTTCACCATCACCAATTATTCTGATGTTACGGCTTTAGTTGTCCCCCACCCTTGGTTTCTGTTGAGATTTTGATAACTAACAGGAAATTTGATGTGTTTCGATGTTGCATTTCATAACACCACCCCTGCTCGTTGCTGCAGGTTGATGCTTTGAAAATGGCGCTTGAAGCAAAGGAAGTACCGACTAATGTCTATTTGCAATGCGTTAGTGGTACCCATTCACTGAGGAAGCTGTTCAGCAGGTAACTATTTACACATGTATGAAACCTTTAGATCTGTGCAGAAAATCACAATTTAATAAGTTTGGGCCATTGTGATCGGATAGCACCCAATCTGTCTTCTAGTTTATATGTAAATTAAATTCTAGTTTTCTTGTTACGCTTTAGAATCACGCGCCCTTGTTTACTAAAAAACTAGGCCATAGTATGACGAGATGCTCTTTACAAGTTCTGTTTCTTGATCTTCATTCCTTGGCGTGTAGTAGAAAGCGTGCATCTGGATGATGCTTTGGAACTGAAATAGTTTTTAACAAGATGTTATTCTACCCCACTTTGATATTCAATGCTTATCTATGTCGACCTCTTTAGGATCCTTAGTTTTGGAATTACGTAGTTCTGCTGATTACATTGCATCTCGTCAATTGAATTTGTTTCTTCTTGACACGATCTGCTTGTCAACTATATTGCTAAGTAAATCTTGTAATCCACTACATACCTTTCTTAATCAAAGTTCAAAAGTGAGAGTTTGAACATGTTATATTGTTATGTTATGAAATTAACTGGAAGTTCAGCATTCTCATGTATATGAATGTAAGTTTTAGTAACTCGTTCATAGAGGCACTGATATCTTATTGATGACAGATTAAGAAGGACAAGATTACAAGGTTTGTTGTGCTTCCTCTTTATCCTCAATATTCAATTTCTACAACTAGTTCAAGTGTCCGTGTTCTCAAAGCCTCTTTAGGTAGATTTATGATCTCGTTTTGAATATCCAAACATTAGTCTGTTTTCTTGTAGTCATTTTATATGAGTATTATAGAAAATATAATCTGATATTTCTACAGTGAGGACAAGATGTTGTCAAGACTTATTGCTATTATCCAGTCTTGGTATCAGCGAGAAGGTTATGTCAAGTCCATGGGTGACTTGATTCGGAAGGAATTGCGAGTTTTGGTTCACCGGAGGAGGTAAGCTCTTTTCGATTGCTTGCGATCATTAATGATCGGTGGAACCATATGATTGATATCCGAGAGCTATGTTTCGTCGTTATTATGGAATTTCAGGTCATGATATTCTTGATTGCCCATGGGTACCAGAAGCGTATGTTAGATTATATCGAGAACATCTACTGTTATAACTTAATATGTGTAGATTGGCTATAACAGGGATGCACCTCATGTTCCTTAGGATATACCCTTAATCATTTCATCATGTTAAATGCAAAAAGGTATACCAAATTTAATTTTTTCATCCTACAATATGCGTTTTATGTGATTGTAAATGTAGCGACATACGCCATGGAACTTTCCTTTATTTAGTGTAGTTTAATGGGACTTCTCTTAATATCTTAGTACATATACTAAACGGGACTTGTTACAATGTGGGTACAAACGTTGGAAAAGACAATAAGAAGATTGCAAGAGGACACAAATGAGATCACAATTCGAAAGAGATGCAAGTTCGGTACAATGACAAGTGGAGCGTTAAGTGCAAGAATGCATGCAACAACGAGAATTGGAGGCGAATATTGTGAACAAGCTCGAGTGAGAGAATGGCAACAAATGATGAATGACATTAACTCGGTGTTGAAGAAGTTTACTGATTCATTTTGAATATTTGGATTAAATACTCTAGTTTCATTTTGAATTCTTGGGATTTCATTTTGATTTGAATGTAATCTTGGTAATTGAATATTTAATTTTGGATTATCCATTTTATTTATTAGCCCTTTGTTAATGATTTTAGATCTTGCGGGGAATTAAATATATGTGAGCTTTAGCGAGTGAAACTAGTTTATATTTTTTGAGAAGTCGACCCTTTATTGACTACAATTTCGACAGATTTCCGACGGACTTTATTTCGGCGAAATTTTACAAACGGACTTCCGGCGGCAAAGTCACCACAGATTCGAAGCGTTTTCTCAGTCGCTATTTCCAACAGATTTCTGATGGATATTTATTACCGACCATGATTCACCGAAAACCTATTTCCGTCGCAAATCCATTGGAAACAACTGTTACCGACGGATTTCTGACGGAAAAATCTGTCGCTATAAACATGTTTTGTGGTAGTGATAGTATTTTGATGCTTTATTTTAAGTTCTAACAGATAATTACAACATAAAATTGTACAACATTAACAATTTATGTTGGAAGAGAATTATGAAAAATATATAACGAGTTATATACTTTGAGGCCTCTAAAAGTTTAAAGCCATGTGCGGTAGCACACTTCACACACTCTCGTACACGGTTTTGTTTGTAATAAATATAATTTGGCTCATGTAATTCTAACTTTTTTAATGTGCAAACATATTAATTGGTAATGCCGACATTTTATATTTTTTATTTTTTATTTTTTTTTTGGTGCAAAGGTGAATCAATTATATTAAACTCCAAAACCACAAATTACAAAACAAGGTTCCACAATCTGAAGTGAGACATGCCTCATTCATTAGGAAATACAACTCAACTATACTATCAACTATATTCTTTTATGATCAACTATTTGAAACTGTCAAACATTGAAACATACTGCACATATTCCATACATTCTTTCTTTGATAATTCCATGGTTAAGAAAACTGCTTCCATGTAAAACTTCTCACTTTGATTCACCTTATAGCACAAACCATCTAGCTACATTTCCACATCATCTCCCCATCAAAGCCATTCAGCCATCATCCACAATAATAGCTAAGATAGGACAGATGTGTGGCCTCACTAGGAACCATAACCCATCCATGTTGGGGCTCTTCCAATTCAGCCTACATTTCCTTCTCAATGAAAGGCTTTAGCTGAATGGAAACACACATCCACCATGATGACTAACCTTACCTCCTATGGTGAATGCATTGAGAGGACCAAGAAGGTTCATCTTGCACACCTCTCTATTCCTCTCATCATGAATCACCCCCCAAACCACTTACCCTTCCAGTATCTAACCCTTCATTATGGTACATTTCCCCAACTTAGACCTCCTTCTTTTTCCCTCAAACTAACCAAATTCCTCCCAAGGCCAATCTGGCAGTTTAAGGATACTAACAAGGTACAGTCATATCAGGGAAATTCCAAGGTACAAGGTATTAGCATCTTGTAGTGGCTCGTATATGTTCTAATATTCAAAAACTTGAATTCTCATGACAAAAGCGTATTCACCTGTTGAAGCTTACTTTAGACTCTAAATTAGCATAGTTCGACTTCACATTCCATCTATCAGCAACCTTTATTACATTCTTGGACTTCACCACTTTCAGACTAAGAAGCTGCAATTTGATGTTATCTACAATAATGCGCAATTGATCTTCTGATTTTAATTTCACACCGATTGAAAAGTCTAGCATTCCTTTCTTTCCAAATATGGTATACACTTGAAGCGGGGACAATTCTTAGAGAATGCTTCCAATTGTGTTGTTGCATTGGTCAGTAGAATATAGATCAATAATAGACTCCCATGTATTATTAAATTTTAGCATATTCCATTTTATCCTGAACTTCCCAAATGAATTTGGGTAGTCACATTCAAAAATAGATGGGTGTGAAAATCAATCACATTCTTTGCATAGAGAACACTTCATGTTAGGATCATTGTTCCATTTAGAATCTGTCTTGTGTTTGTAATCTTCCTTTAATAGCTATCCAAAGAATGAAAGCCATTCTTGGATTACAGCTTGAGAAAACCACACTACCTTGTCCCACTTGACTTTGCTTTCCTGTTGACATATGTGTTCCCATGCCATTCTAGAAGAAAATTCATACAATCTCCCATCATTACCCTTCCATTTTGTAGTGTCTTCAAAGGCATAAGTTGAGGAACATCTAGATTCACAAGGCCAGGTATTGAGTATACCGATCATTAGGCCATTTCCACATCCCATTATAAATCATTTCCTTGACTTTCATGCTTTCATTCAGCCTTGCATTAAGGATGCTCCTAGTAGAAATTGTATCTTTAATAATTCCAAAGCGACTCCATTGGTCATACCACATATTAGTTTTACTGTCCATTTCCAATCACTTGAACAATGTGCTTTCACAAGCTTTCAATCTAAGATTCAGTGAGACTCTTCCATAGCCAACTGTCATTGTATTCTTCATTAATATTCCAAATACTATTACCTTTGAGTTTAACAGCATGCACCCATTTAACCCACAAGGTCTCTTTTCCAGCTGCTATATTCCATAAGTTCTTAATCATCAGAGCTTCATTCCAATCTCTAAGCAATCTTAATCCTAAACCTCCTTGACTCTTAGGCTTACAAATTTCTTTCCATGCTATCTTAGCTTTTCCCCTTTTCAATTCACCCTTACACCATAGGAAACCTTTAAGTACTTTGTCTATATCTTTAATACTGGATTTAGGCAATAAAAATACATTTGCCCAATATACACTCACTGTTGACAAGACGGATGCAATTAATTGAAGTCTCCCAGCTTAAGACAGATATTTATTCTTCCAATATTCTACTTTATTCTTTACCTTCTCCACTAACAGCTTGCAATCATTAACACCCAATTTCTTAGTGATTAAAGGAACACCAAGATATTTCATAGGAAGCTTTCCTACCTTAAAAGGAAGAATTTGAAGAATTTCCCTCCCCACTTCATCTTTGATGTTGCCAAAAAAGACTGTACTTTTAGACATATTAGGAAGCAAACCTGACATTTCACTGAATTCCAGCAAGGTATCTTTAATCACTTTCACAGATTCCACATCTCCATTGCATGCTACTAGCAAATCATCTGCAAAGCACAAATGAGTAAGCTTTATCTCTTTACATCGAGCATGATATTTGAAGTTGTTGCCTCTGAGGTATTCACGGTCATTAGCAGAGTTAAGACTTCCATTACAAGAGTAAATAGGTAAGGTGATATTGGATCACCTTGCCTCAGTCCCCTCCCACTATGAAAATAGCCTTTTCTTTCACCATTGATGCAGATTGTAAATTTGGCTGTAGTAACACAAACCATAATCCATCTCACCATTTTTTCATGAAACCCAAACTTCACCAGAATTCTCTCAAGAAACTTCCAATAACAGTAGATATTGCTTTAGCCAAATCAATCTTCATACAACATCTTCTAGGTCCACTTTTCTGTTATATCACTTAAGAGTTCCGTGTTATGAGGATATTGTCTGAATAGCCTTCCCTTTATAAATGCACTTTGATTCAAGTTGACTGGTTTTGTAAACGGTTAATTCTTCTGTTGTAATTATCTTGCTATACATTTGTAAATGACATTACAACATGCAATTGGCCTGACATAAGCTACTCTATTAGGAGAGTTTGCTTTGGGAACCATGGAACAATAAAGTTAGCATTAACTTCACCCAACAATTTACCAGTCTCAAAAAATTCCTTAAGCGCAAACATACATCTTTCCCCACCAGCGACCAAGCTTTTTATAAAAAGTAGAAGTATATCCATCACGGTCCACGGAGCTTTATTGCCATCAATATCAAACATAGCCATTTTCACTTCCTTATTAGTAACATTACTAACCATCAAATTAGCTTCCTCGATGAGTCAAAGTAGTACCAAATAAACCATGAAAATTCCGGTCATCACTTGTAACGAGACCTTGCCCCAAAGCTTTGAATTAGTGATTCTCAAATAGCTCATCCATAGGTTTTCCTTCAAATCTAATCCCATTCTCATCACAAATACTTAAAATTCTACTGGCTTGTTTTCTACTTTTCAACAATTTATGGAAATAGGCATTATTACTGTCCCTTTGCTTATCCAATCAACTTTTCTTGTTGAAGAAATCTTCTTCATCCTTTATAGCTTCATTGTACTCATTCAAGGCAGTTATTTCACAATCTTTTAGAACACTACAATGAGGACTAGCCACCAAATTTTCTTGAGCTAATTTCAAATTCTCTCTACACCTTTTAACTCTATCATACAAACTTCCATTTTTCCAGCTGAGATTATTCATCATTCTTTTTAGATTCTTCATTTTCTTCACCAAACATAACATTTTACATCCCTTAACCTCAATATTCCAATCATTAATCACAGTAGGTAAAAATTCCTCTTTATTTGTTATATAGTTAGCAAATCTAAATGGTTTGAACTTTTTTGTAAGAGCTTGAGGAAAACTTACTTTTACTGGACTATGAGAGGATAAGCTGGAAGGAATGCACTTTCTGACGTGGGAAAATCCACTATGAACTTCTCATTAACCATTGCTCTGTCCAGCTTTTTAAGAACACTATTATGTGGATTCAAAGGAGATTTGATCCATGTAAAGTATAATACATCTTGCATAGATCTTCAATCTCGATTAATAATTAATACATTCAATAAACTCTTGCATATCGATGTAATAATGGATCCCCAGTTGAGTGTTCATTGACCTTTATTGTAGTGTTAAAATCACCCATAACCAACCATGGCCATCCAGAACTTACATATTTAGCTCTCCTTAATTCTTGCCACACCTCCCTTCTATCTCTACCGGTGTTTTGCGGCATACACAAAACTACAATATAATTTGACTTTAGCTAGAATAGTCTCTAAAACACACAGATAGTCGTTTTTAGGACTACTCACCACCATCATGTTAACCCTTTGTATTATTCCACAATTAGAATTACGCACCCATTCATACTATGATTAACATTAGACACCCAACTCCAACTCCCAAAAGCTTTATCACTGCTTTTTTAGCTTAGCATGAGGTTTCATGGGTCTCTAAAATAGCACATACTTGTATACCATCCTCCTCATTATTGATATTTTTCTTTTGTTTTTCAAGTTATTCATACTTACTAATATTCCAAGAAACAATGTTGAGATCCATATAAAAAGTAGAAAAAGGCGCTACTCTATTCTAATTCAACTCAAAATTCAATTCAACACTGACTTACTCAAGCTTATGACATGATCAGCAGCTATAGTTTGAGCTAATTCATTCCCTCCTTCCAATACATCTTCCTTATTCATTTTTCCATATTCCTTTTCTTTGATTCTATCTAACTCCCATTGTTCTTTAAAGTATCTGATCATATCTTGTGTCCAACTGCTTGATTCTACACAATTAGGTTGCACTTTCTTATTTAAGAAGACATCCACCACCATTCTACCTTTTAGAATCCTTAAATCATTTTCATCTTCATTCCTAACACTGTTTAGAACTTCAAATTGATTATTACTTTTAGGGGACATGGTATTCTTAGTTCCTGATGTTGATGATTGAGTCATCTTAGCTTTATTCTTCTCCTTAAAGGCATTGTTCACCACACTTGCATTATCTCCTCTTTTTTCCTCGTACTCTTGCCTAACATTATTCCTTCTTCCCATCCCAATTCTTTTTACATTCTGCCACATTCCATTTTCCCTATCAATTTTTGTTGCATTTGCCTCTTTCATTCTTATCTCTTCATCTTCCTTTTGTTTCAATTCCTCCACTGTTCTAGGCCTAGTACTACAGTTTTCAGTGCTATGCCCAAACACCTTGCAATGATCACAACAATCAGGTTTCCATTCATATACCACATTTACCAACTTTGTTCCCTTTACCATTTTCTCTTTATCAGTGTATACAATTTTGATCTCATTTTGGTTACTACTAGCTTCAAATTCCACGGAACCCTTGCATAATCGGACGACTTCCATCCCATTTTCACATATTCTAGCTGTCATTTCATCCATCCATCATGGCCTTCCTAATCCACTAGCTAAAGCACTTATCCCCTCCAAACTCCATGCCTCCATTGGTATATTATGTAATTTGACCCATCTGAGGCAATTTCAGCTCAACCTTAACCCATTGATTTGAGTTCCATTTCATTACAAGCGGTGGTCTATTATTCACCATCCAAGGACCTTTTGCTAGTACTAGTTGCATACCTTCAATATCCTTGAATTTGAACAAGTTGATACCACTATCATTCACAATTACATCTTTAAACCCAAATTTTCCCCACATTCTCCTTATATGATACCTCAATTCATTGAACCCCATATTTTGCCCAACAAAGTAACCACCACGAGTAGTTTGCCCATAACACACCCTTTGGACAATTTCATCATCAAACACTCTGGTCTCTAAACCATCTTCATTAATCTTTGGTGCAATGTAAATCAAATGATTATCAATAGTAACAATTCTTCTTACTTGACATTAGAATAAGGTTTATCATCAATCCCCTTATCCTCCTCAACATTAACCACATTACCATTAGCAACATCACTAATCTTACTACTATCAACATTAGCATTCTCATTAGAACAATCAACATCATTATCATTGTTAATTTGACATTATCGGTTGAATTAGCGGTTTGGTGATACTTACACCATTATTCATGACTTACGTTCCCTTATCATTAGTAACTTCATCCCTCTCCATATCCAATTCCACAATTTCCTCTATACCAACATGGCCGACTCCACCCTTGATTTGCCTCTGATTCTCAGGCTCACACCACTACCATTATTGCTATCATTATTGACCTTAGCTATGACTTGGAATTCTCATATCTCTTAGGGATCCTAACATTGCGTTTCAATCCATGCCTATTAGAAGACATTTTGTAAAATTCAACTCAAAATGACTTTAAAACAGATATGAACACTAGAAGATAGTTAAAACAACAACAGGACTTAACAACAAAAGTAATTCAAAGATTAATTTGGTGCCAAAATTAAAATTCAAATTACTTAGTAAAAATTGGGGAAAAGCTTGATATAGGAATGATCGGAATGAAAATCTAAATCGATTGATCGGATTAAATTTTGAAAATGATGGCTAGTTTTGAAGTAATTGAAGCTTTTTAGAGGTTTTAATGCCGGATGGTTTTGACGGTTAATTTGTTTGGTTTGTTAGAGGAGAGAGAAACGAGAGAGAAAAGTTTTATTTCATGATCAATTTATTTATTTATTTATTTTTAACTCTTTAATAGTTTGATCCTTTATGTCACCTAATAAGAACTTTGAAAACGTTATGTCACACTAATATTAACTCGAATTGATGTCGAGATTAATTTGAAAGAAAAGGTCACATATGGAGAAACTTGTCGAACTTTTATAAGATGCAAACACGTGATTATTTTCACTATAAACGAGAAGTGTTTAAATTATTTACACGTTAAAAAAAAAAGAAAAAAAAGGGACATTTGTAATTTCCTTTGTTTGTGCATCACTATGTCGCTTAGACTTTGCTTCAAGCCAAACATCCGGATTAAGCAACAAACTTTCACCTAGAATTTCAAAAGGGGCATCAAATGACAATGTTGATGCACTTGTATGATCAACAAAAACACCCAATTAAGTCTCAACAAAAAGTAAAAATGTAAAATGTAAATAGTCACACTCATGTTCAATGATAGAGTGATCACTTTCTTAAATACGTCAAGAGAATATACTTGCATAATGTGATATATAGTTATAGAGATTAGGTTTAGAAAACGAAAATTGAAAAAACATGATACTCGTTTATTTGTAAAGTACATGATGCTCGTTTATTTGTAAAATGTGTTGGGATTTTATTAACATGTTAACCATTTAACACTACGTTTACGCAGCGGAATATGGATCTAGTTAATGTAATCAAGTTAACACGTAATTAATAAACAATAGAATATAAAAGGTAACAAGAAAACTATACCCTGCCGTTGTACGATAATCAGAAACTAAAGTGATCAACATGAAACCTCTAACGAGTGCTCACACAAACACCTTAACGAATAAAGTTTAACCAAACAACCCTTGTATTACTTGAACTTATCGAACCAAACAAAACCCTAGAACCTACTGTCCTTTGTTGTCCGATATCCACCAGAAACCCTAGTCCAAATCTGCCCGAGATCATGGTTTCTATGTTGTCCGATATCGGGTGTTAAATACCCGATATGTTTTCCACCTTTTCAACCCGTGAACTCAGCAAACAAGTACAAAAGCATGTCTACCTAACTCTGCTGCTATCGCCGGAATCTTTAAAATCTCCAGGATCTACGTTTATCTCGTGGAATCTTTAAAATATTGACCAAAAAAAAAATATCACGCATCAAAAGTTTCTCCACCCCAACCTAAAAGCAACCACCCATGCTGCTGTGACCGAAATGAGTTCATAAAATCAAACAACAAGTACCACGGACATTTAGATCTGTGACCGAAATGAGTTCATTCGGATCGTAGAAACAAATCAGGAAGCTATGAATACATTCACGTAATAAGTAACTCTAAAAATGAGATCTAAAAATGAAGAAGACATGAATCTAAAAATGAAGAAGACATGAATCTGCTATGAGATCTCGCCGAGATCTAATAGTTACTTCTTGTAATCGTACTACCTTCTTGCAAAGACATGAATCTGCTATAGTACCATTAAAAATCAATATTACATGAAGAGAGGGTATTTAAAAATCAATATTGGATGGAAGACAACTGGAATCTGCTATAGTTATGGACACGTGTAAATGAAGAGAGAGGGTAAATGAAGAGAGAGGGTATTTATATAGTGGGCATATGGGTAAAAGTAAAAAATGATAAACATGTTTTATCAAATATGCCATATGATAAACATAGTCATTTATGTATCAATATGCTAAACCAAAGATCAAATATGTGCAATAATGGGTACTTCTTCACATCTTCATCTCTTATATTTGCATCGTTAGTCCTTTATACTAACACGACGTTAGTAAATAACTTAAAACTTGGTTTTCTTACGTTTTAATTAAGATTTTTACGTTTTACGTCTTGTATTCGTTTTACGTCGTCCGATTTTTCGTTTGTGCGCTTCTTGTTTCACGTTCGTTGTTAGATTTTACGTTGGTCCGTTTATTTCGTTTCGTCCAGGTTTTATTGCGTTTCGTTTTTAGCACTACAAAATGTTTTCGTCAGGTGCCTTACGTTTAAAATACGATTTCACACTACCGATTTTCGTCTGATTTTCGTTTTCATCCCTTTTTTTCGATTTGCGTCTTTGTTTTTATGTTTTAATGGCTTACGATTTCATTCAGATTTTTCAGTTAAGGACATAGGTTGTCCATTTTCACGTTTTCGATTTTTTCATTTTTAAAAAATTTTTTTTTGACCAAAACTTAAAAAAGAGATCGCCACGTTAAAAATCGGACGAAAACGTAAAAATCAAATGAAAATCAAAACATTTTTATGAATTTTTAACGTTAAAAAATGGATTTTCAATTTTAACGTAAAATCTGATGAAAACGTGAAAAAAGAAGGCGAACGAAAAACGTAAAAAATCAAAAAATGTAAAAATCGGACGAAACGGCGTAAACGGGCAATATCGGATAACGAGCATCTATGCATCGAACTAAAATATGAAAAGAGATGAAAACGATCGAAAATCGACGAAAACGTAAAAACGAATGGGCACGAAGCTTAAAAAATCGAATCAAAACGAAAAACGACGAAAACGTAAAAATCGGACGAAAACGTAAAAATACAGACAAAAACGTAAAAAATCGGACGAAAACGTAAGAAAACCAAGTTTTAAGTTATTTATTAACGGTCGTTAGTATAAAAGGACTAACGATGCATATATAAGAGATGAAGATGTGAAGAAGTACCCATTATTGCACATATTTGATATTTGGTTTAGCATATTGATAAATAAATGGCTATGTTTATCATATTGGTATATTTGAGAGAACATGTTTATCATTTTTGACTTTTACCCGTGGGCATATTGGTCATTTAAGAAAAAGTAAAAAAGCATGTCTACCTAACCCTTGTACTTGTATGGACACGTGTTACAAAGGTGGTGGAGTCGAGCAGTTGAGCATTGTTCTTTTGGGAAAGAGATGAGAAAAAAGTCTTAAAAATAGATAACCTTGAAAAATTGGCCTCTTTTGATAATTTTCTCTTTTTTTATGTATATATATGAGTCTGAAATAAGTGAGAGTTAAAAAAGTTAATGACTAAACCGTAATTAAGTATTTCAATAATTAATACATTACATTGTCGTTCATAAATAGAAGTATTTTGGTTTAACAACATTATTCATTTTTTAGTCTTTTCCGCTTTATGTTTGATTTATAAAACACTTCCAAAACTATGCTTTTTTATACGTATAATTCCCATTCTATGCTTTTTAATGTGAGATTCCCACTCACTACTCTAAAATTTCTTTTTGTAATTATAGTTGAACCTTTTATACTGCTGTTTTTACTTGTCAATACACAAATTACTTTATTTACATCAACATATGGGAGTATTGTCAAAAAGAAAAAAATATGATGATCCGTGTTTAGAGGCACTTTATTTTTCTTACCAACAAATTCATGTTTAACAAGGGACAAATTTTCACTATCCATCTAGTTTGATCTAATGGTGAGGATTAATCTAAAATTTAAAAGGTAAACCTAAGTCCATGTTTTTTTCTTGTCTTTATGTCTTCTTTTTATTCACACACATATATATATATATATATATATATATATATATATATATATATATATATATATCTCTATATATATATATATATATATATATATATATATATATATATATATATATATATATATATATATATATATATATTTTAAATTCCACGTTTTTATTTTATTTTTAAATCACGTTTTTTTTTATTAATTCACGTTTTTTTTCATTCGCATTTTTTTCTTTGTTTTCGTCTATTTTCATACGCTTTTCATGAGTTTCATATGTTTGTCGTTTTCATCGTGTTTTCGTCCGTTTTCATCAGTTTTTTTAGTTTTCGTTAATTTTTCATACGTTTTCATCCATTTTCAAACGTGTTTTTACTTTCAGCATACGTGGTTGTCCGGTTTCTAATTCGTAAACATTTTTCATTTACGTCGCCGTCCGTTTCATAACGCTTCTGACTATCACAAATAATATTCTGTGATATTCAAAATATCACTTGTGATTTTCTGAATATCACTTTGTGATATTCAGAATATCACTTTGTGATATTCAGAATATTACTTTGTAATATTGTGAATATCTTAATATCACTTTGTAATATTCTGAATATCACTTGTGATTTTCGGAATATCACTTTGTGATTTTCTGAATATCACTTTGTGATATAAATAAAAAAGAAAGAAAAAAAAAACATGGACTTAGGTTTATCTATTAAATCTTAGATTAATCCCCACCATTAGATTAAACTAGATAGATGGTGAAGATTTGTCCCTTGGTAAGCATCAAAATAAATGTAAGCAAATGAAAATTACTCTCCGTGTTTAATATTGTATAGACTCGAACCAGGCTATTACAATTAAATGTGAGGCCATTTAAGCCACCACTCTATATTGTTTAATGTTTCAGCCTTGATTATATTGAAGAAATAAACTAGTAGGGTACTCACACGTTGCGATGGTGGGTACTTTGTAATTAAATTTTTTGACAAACAATGCTTTTTGATAATGCGTTTTTCGTGACAATAGCTTTATAAACGAAGAGAATTTTAGGTTCTAATACGTCAAACAATGACAAAGTATATTATGTTAAAAATATATAGTAAAAAATATAGACATGTCATTTATTGTTAAAAATAGATAGTAAAAAATATGGACATGTCATTTATTTTTGTATAGGTTGTGTTTATTTTTTTCATAATTGTTTTAGTGTGTTTGATGAGAGTATTTAAAAAATTATTATAATAGTTTGTTTGATTTCTATCATGTGTTTTATTAAGTGTATTTTTGCATTAAGGGTGTTTTAATGATTTTAAAGGTTAAATATATATGTTAATACATAAGTTAATTGTACAACATGCATGTATTATTGTATCGTTTAATATTTAATTTTAAAATGTCATAGCTAATATGAAATCATGAGAAAAGTTCAATATAGAAGTAATATTTGTCATAGAACCAATCAACCAATCATAGCCACTCATTTCTTTTATTAAAATATATTTATTTCTTTTAAAAAAATTAAATATCTCATGGCAAACCGTTAATCGTTACGTCAAAAAAAATCATACATTACGAGAATTAAATTATCTTTCTATAGATATGCATTGTTATATACTTTCGACGAATTTTTTTTTTATAAATTTCGTCTAGAAAAATCAAATGTGATTTGATTTTTACGAATCACATGTGATTTTTAAAAATCACATGTGATTTTTACAAATCACATGTGATTTTTCTGGGCGAAATTAAAAAAAAAAAACTTCGTCGAAAGTATATAACAATGCATATCTATAGAAAGATAATTTAATTATCGTCACGATGGTGTATTTTTTGTAGCTTGAAGATTTACCGTTTGCAAGATATGTTGTTTTAAAAAAAATGTGAAAAATGATTTTTTATTAATTTAGATAAAAAATGGAAGGCTATGATTGGTTCATTGGTTCTATGACAAATATGAGTTCTACATGGATCTCAACTCATGACATCATTCGCTTCTACAAATGCATGTAAGGTTAATGGTGAAAATAAACTTCGAGTATAACATTAAAAAAATTATAATTAGATGAAAATACCTGTAAACATAACATTAATAAAAATATAAGTGCATAGATAACTTTAGTTTAAAAAATGTGCAAGAAAAAATACTTGTCAATACAAGACAATGAGAAAATAAAAGAACAGAGACCCATTTAATTTTTTCGTATATTTAAAAAACATAAGTAAAAAAGACTACATGCAAAAAAAACATACGTAGAGAAAGGATTTTGAAACCAAGCATTAAAAAAAAAGCTCCACGTTTTGAGTTTTAAGTTTTAAATTTCAAATAAATGTGTTTTTTCTTTATATGTAATATATATTGTAAGATCGTTAATGTTAATACAAAATCAGTCACCAAAAGGCTTACGTCTTTATTTATTCTATATTGTGTGAGAAGTTTTTCAACCAAATGATTTTGAGTTTAAGTCATGCTAAAAACATGTGAAATAGAATTGTGATATAAATGTTGTTAGATACTTAAAATTGTCGTTTTAAAAAAATAATACTCCCACCGTCTCATTTTTATTGTCCCATATTGACTTTTTAAGTATTTATTCTTTAACTTTGACCATAATTATTTTTGTTTGTGTTATATAATACTTGATGAAAAATATATGAATGTATTGGGTTTTAAATGTATTTTCATTTGGTATAACTTTCATCAAGTATTATATAACACAAATAAATATATTAACGGTCAAAGTTGAACAAGAAAGACCGGTCAAAGTCAAAGTGGGACGGAGGGAGTAATACGATAAGCCGTTGTTCAGAATGGATGAGCCGGCTTAAAAAGGAGAAGCCGAGCCGATGAATGTGAGAGCCGAGGGGACAGCTGGAGATGTTGGAAAGTCCTAAGAAAAGGGACAGGTGTTTAGAGTGGTCCCTTTTTTTAACCCCAGAGAAAGACAGAGCCGTCTTTTTCATAGCCCCTTTACTTTTCTATATTTGCATACGCAGTCCCTCACCTTTTCTACAACACTTGCCCTTTTTCTTCTTTACATTTGATTATTGGTCTTTCACTCTTTTGAGACATTTGAATAATTATTGGTATTTTTTTAAAATATAAGTGTGATAGAGAGGTAACTAAAATATATGATTGAAAATATAATTATTGGTCAAGTTATCCGTACCCTCAAAATTATAAGTGTCACTCATCTGTTTTTTTCAAAATGTTTTATTTTATTTTATTTTTTTAATTTTGTCTATATAAAAAAACTATACACCTGAAAATACAGAACATAAAATATAAAGTTTAATAAGTCAAAAACTTAAAACTAACAAAAAATACAGAATAAAAACTGATAAAAAACTGTAAACTAGAAAAAAGAAAGATTTTTTTTTAGCTTTACCTCTCTTATGTCACATCAAGGATATGTATAACATAACTCTTACAAAACTAGTTTTTTATATATTCATTGCATATGATACTTAAAACATCGAGAAATCACCAATGCTTTATATTGTTAGATGATCAATACATCCATTATTATTGTTCTAGTATATTTAACAAAGCATTGTCTTTTTATCTTTTTTATGGTAATTATGGTTTTTGACTTTTTGGTTGATTAATTCATGGAGTTTAAATCAATCGTCGCACAAACTCAAATCGGGTAAAACCTATCTTTTTAGGAGGTTGGTCTGACCACTTAAAAGTTGTTTGCACCTAGTTAAAATTGAAGTTAAGACTTCACAAATCTTAGAGTAGTAGTCACAAGTCTTTTTGGCACTAGACCACCACTAAGTTGTTTTCACAAAGCATTATCACTTTTATAATGTTTATTGTTTTCTTAAAATCGATCTAAATGATAACCGTAACAATGCACAATTTATTGTACCTCAAACAATCACACGACTTTTCTCTTGGATAAATAGATAACATATGATTGATGATCTAATAATCTCTAACAAAGGTGAAAGCTACAAATGTGGCTAGTGGACAGAACGAAAACGATAGTATAATTTTTGTATCTTGCCAAGATATATAATTGATCTTCATAAAAAAACAGAAACCCTTTAGAGAAATGAGAAACATTAAAATCGTCTGCTTGTTTTTTTTATGGATCTTTTCGTCGAGTCAACTAGTATTAACAAAATCCGATTTTATGGCTTGAATTCCTCACGACGAGGATTCCAAATTTTATCATCGATGGTGTAATGTCTTGTAAAAAAATGGAGTATCAACATGATTAGAGAATAGTTTTACTCAAATACGTTGTTATGCCAAGTCCTCTCAAAACATGAACACTTATCATGATTAAGAAAAAAAACAAGTCTTGATTTCGACACTAATATGTCATGATGTCAAGTCACAATCTCATCACGATTTAGACCAGCAAAAAGTCATTTATATCATATAAATCTTGCGATACCGACACAATTACACAAAGTTATGATAGTCACATCCAAAATCCCTAGTGCTTGCTCTTAAGAACCCCGGACGATGACCATTTGATTATGTATTCAAGCTCGACTTGATTAACATTCATGTTACACTTGCAAATGTCTACTTTAATTTTCAAACCGAAATAAATTAGATTCATGATCATATAACACCATTGAAGAGAAAGAATGTGAACTTAAATCATACTATTATTAGTATATAACGGAATACGAAAGTAATTCGATATGAGGCAATATGTTCTTAATATATGACTTATGAAAGGAACCTATACAAAATACTACTCTGTATAAATTGTGAAAGCTTGTTTTATTACCTTTAGTTACTGATAACTTTAACTAAGATGACCTGGGTCTATTTCTTATTCCAATTTTGTAGGCAAGATTGGAAGAATTAATTTGTTAAGAACATATATGATTCTTTTTCATAATTTTTCTATACAAATTTCAGGTTCAAGACTTCAAGTAAATGAGTTACTAGTAATCTTAAATAAGTAGCCTAGAAGCCCAGAATGAGTGCTAACTGGGCCACTCAAATAGAAGCCCATTTACCCAATCAAAAAGACATGCATAGGAGAATTTTATTGAAAAGTATCAATCAATCCACAACTAAGGAAAATTAGAAAGAATAAATAAAGAGAAACGGTAAATGACACTGTAAAGTGTAGACACTTTATATACACAACTATATAGTCACATGATACACAAGTTACTTAACAATTTTTTATATTTTATTACTTAGGAATTATAAATCCTCACACACACTTTTGACTATTTGCTGAGTAGCAAGTCTATGTCTATCATATGTAAAATTTTAGACTGCAAGATAGCCTACTTTATATATGCAATGATTAGTGTTTATCTTCTTTATTTATCACCTTGTTATGTAAAGCCATTTCTCAATATCTTCAAGAGTTAGCCTTTTATGAAAGACTATTCTAAGTATTAGATAGATTGTGGATTTACGCCTTATTAGGTTTAAGGTTTATGTTTTTTATTGTCAAAGTTACATGTCTATTATAAATAGACATGCAATATCATAAATATAAGACATTCATTTAATGATATTATTTTATTATTTAACATGGTATTTGAGCTTTAGGTAAGATCCACTAATTAAACTTTGTTATCCTCTGGTCATAGGCTACAAGTCCATGATTCGGAGGAATCTCGATTTATTTATTTTATTTCGTTTTATTGTTTTTCATACAATTAGCATTTTATTTTTATCGAATTTATAAACCCTAGCCGTCATGTTGAATAGTCAACCAATCAACTAAATGCATCTTCTTGTCAATACTTTTTTTCTTTCGTCACCGAAGATCGTTGTTGTCAATGACAAACGTTGACCATCAAATTGTCACTCTCTCCTAAAGGCAAAGCAAGCCAAGAAGTATACAACTATGTCACCAAATACAAGCATATCTTTGTGCAAACAAAGAACAAAGAAGAGAAGAAAAAGAAGAAAAAAAAAGAAAAAGCGACTTTCAACATTAAGAGGGGATATTAGATAGGTTGTGGGCTTAGGCCTTATTAGGTTTAGGGTTTATGTTTGTTATTGTCAAAGCTACATGTCTATTAAAAATAGACATGCAATATCACAAATATAAGAGATCAATTCAATAATACTCTTTTACTATTTCACACTAAGGACATGAGTTACATGATGAAAAACACCGCGCGCGCGGTGGTTGTATGGTGGAAACTAGAAGGTTTTCGTTGGGAGGAGATCTAACGGGTGTCCTTCCCAATGTGTCGAACTTTGATACAACTGTAGTTCTTGACGATGTTGAGGGTAGCAACAACCTGCAGGACGTGGCATACTGGCATTAGAGGTGGATCGTCCTTACCGGAAACGACAAGTTAACAGTTGAGGAAGTTGATGGTGGTATGATTCATTCAAAATTAGTTCGGGAGCAAATGAATGTTAGTCATGTTCTGGTGTTACCTGGCTCAAGGCGCATTACCATGCATGCTTTTGTGGATGTTAATGGAGATAGAGCTAGAGGGTCGTGTTGAGAAGTTGCGTTCGGAAAAGAGTGAGTTGATAGGATTTGTTTTAGCTCGATCGTGTCCTTGATGTTTCTAAGTGTAAAGAAGAAGTCGATCGCCTCTCCAATGAAAAAAGCGACCCATCTCATTGTTAGATCAATAATAGGTTACTTGCGCTATTCTTTCAACTATTATCCGTAAATATAGTAAGTCGTTGCTATGTTGTAAATTAGGAAAATGTTTTGCCAATCTTCAACTCGTTGCTATGTAAGGTCGGTGATCGTTTATATTATTTACGGAACACATCATAACATTGAAATTCGTGTTCTTCATCTTCTTTAAGGTATTTTACGTTTAGTGTTTTTTTCATTATTAAGTTTAGAATGTTATATTGTTTTATAAAGTTTTGTTTTAAAAGTATGTATGTTTGAATTAGTCTTTCTGAAAGTTCTTGTTTGAATTGATTCTTTATGAAAGTTCTGGTTTGAATTAATCCTTTTAAAGTTTTTGTTTGTGAGTAACTTGCGAGTTCATGGGTCAAGTTGTGGTTCTGCTCATAGTTTTTCTTAGCGTGGATTAATTTTCAGTTAGTCTTTCATATTGTGCATGTGTTAGTATTTGTGTCATACTTTATCACGGTTGGCGAATTCGTGGCAATAATTATCAACTCGTTGACAATGCGATGGAGTTGGAATGACACTAATAGACGTCCCCGGTTGGAGGAAAACCGCAGTTGATAATGCAATAATACTAAGGATGTACAAATATGCACTCAAATACCCTCCTCCATCCTACATAATGTTGATTACGGGGGACGGGGACTATACTAGGGCCCTCAGAGATCTACGTGCCAGAGGTTACAAAACTATTATGGCTCACTCGGCAAATAATGCCGCACCAACACTGTTAACATCTACTGATATCAAAGTTAGTTGGGGAAAGTTGTACCAAGAGAAAGAACCGTCTACTTTATGGGTGAACCAGTCACCTAACCTTAAACTCCCAACAAAAAGTCTTTAGGACTAAAACCTTGAACTCCCAACAGAAAGTCAGGACTTGAACCTTGAACTCCCAACATAAAGTCTTCAGAACTTGAACCTTGAAATCATGGAAACCGGCGTCTTCTTGGATATGCAGGCGTGTCCTATTCAAAAGAAACTATACCAAAAGGCAGTTGATTATATAAAAAATTCACTTGAAAACAAACTTGGGGGAAGTTTCAGAAAGAATAATACATGGTATAACGCGTATGGGCCTAAAACAGATCAGATTGTTATAGATTCTCTACAAGCCTTGGGGTACAGATACCATACAACATCAACTGAAAACAAACATGATTAATTGGAAAATGTTATACTAGTGGACATTTTGGCGTTCGCCTTTGAACATCCTTCTCCGTCTAACATACTCCTTATAACGAAGTATAAGGACCTCTCAAAAGTAGCTCATTTTTTAACAGATTATGGGCACAAAGTGTTTTTTGTTGTACCACTTGGGGTTTTGTTTTATTCCAAAAGTTGACACTTTTCTAGGATTGCCTGAAGCATTCAAGATGGCACGAAGGCATTAAAAAGCTATTCATCGTAACCAATAATCCATCTTCAATAAAATTGCCATTTGTTGTAGTAATATTGGGAATACTTCGCATGATGGGCTTTTGGTGCCCCAAAGATAAGAAGTGGATATCTGTAATTGGTTATATTGTCATATGGGTATACACGGTATCACTTACTACAATGGGCAAGTTTATTGTCTTGACATGTACAAATGTATCCGAGCTTGTGATGTTTATGGGAAGATCCAACGGTGTTGGTCGATGTTTGAAGATAGCCAACTGATCCTCAAGCATGGGCAAAGCATATATAATTGGATCGAACGAAGGCGAAAGGAAGAGGTTGCTGGTAGTTGTGTGTGACAACTGGCAATTTAGGGAGAATATTTTAGGTAACCGCATTATGTTAAACTAAACCGAGCTTTTGCCTTTATCACTATTTTATAAACCATGACTTGATTTTATATCGTCTATTGGTTTTTATGGTTTATTTCATTATTAAATGAGTTATCGTATGAGTTTTAACTCTATTCGGTAGACACTATTCGATTCGGCACTAGAAAAGCCTAAAACAAGAATTATTGTAACTTTTAGACCGAATCAAAATTGACAAATAAATAGTCAAAACTCATGGAAAAACGTAAATAACGATGTTGGAAAGTTGAATAAACGTTGTGAGACACTCGGGGACAATTTATGAGCTCGGGAATGGTAAACGGATAGTTATGAAAAATTACAACTCCGACCCCCTAAAACACCCATGGCCGGCGCCCCCCTCCTCCATAATTATTTATTTTTGAGTCCCCAACACCCAAGTATAAAAGGGATCACCCTCCCTCACTTCCACCCTCTATTTCTCTCTCTAAAACACACACACACACATAACTTTCTCTCTCTCCCCTTCTCTCTCTAAAAACCCTAGCCGCCCCTTTTGTATATCCGGCCATTGTTCCGGCCACCACGGCCGACCACCGGCGCGTGACCACCCACCTCCACCACCATCTTGAAGCTCTCTTTCTCCTCTTTCCAACCATATATTACACGCTCAATTTGGACTTCAATAACACCTTCAAATCTTCGAATCAAGAATTGTACTTTTAGGGTTTCAAGTGGGTTTTGCAATTGGTGTTTGAATAAGGTAAATGGAACAAGTTTTGAGCTTGTTTGGGCAATAATAAGCCAGGGATTGAATTCTAGGGTTTCGACCTAAGGATGAAATTTGGGGCTTTTAGGTGGAACATGAAATTAAGTCTAATTAGAGTCTAAATAAACAAGTAATTAGTGTTTGGTAAGTGTGTGGTGTATCAATTTGATGGGTTTATGCATTTTAGGTCTAGTTTCATATTTTTGATTAAGAATAGTTGATGCGTTTTGTGTTTGGTTATTGATTGGAGCTTGAATGATTGGATTGGGATGTTGTGGAAGTGATTTGGTAGTGTTTGGATGGTGTTTGGTGATGGTAGAGGGGCGTACGCACAATGAAGCCCACGTATGGGTCATGGTTGGTGTCGTACGTGGCCCACAAGGACCAAGGGTCCGAGTCGAGTTGTCGTGGTAGCTTGTTGGTTGGTGTAGTTGATGATTGGATGAGACGCGTGGAGCCGAAAAGCTTCTAGAGCGTGTTTGGTTCAAGTGCTCTTAACCGCGACCGTGTCATGACCATTAGGGTCATAACATTGGTTTCGGGTATATTTGGTTGATTGATTAGTTGCGAGATTGTTTTGAGTTGTTTTGGGATTGAATTGCGCTATTATGACTTTTAAATTTGGACTTGATATATATATTGTTGACTTTGAGCTACGTCGGCGTTACTTTGACTTTTTAGTCAATAGTTGACTCCGACAAAGCCGTAACATGGACTTTAGTATAATTTGGACTATTGATTGATTAAAAGCCGAGAAGTTATGACTCGTGCTTGTGGACTCGAAACGAATAACGATATGAGATTAATATTGGAATTTGACGAAATATATATTTATATATGAAAATGCTGATAGAACTATGAAATGTAAATAATAAATGGGCTTTTGTACCAAAGATGTCGATAACAAGACTTATCTTTTTATTTACTATTTTTAAACGGAAACTAACGACTAAATTGGGAATGTTTTGTAATAAATAAGTAAATAATGTTTCGAGTACACGATTATCAATAAATGTCAATTGTGGACATTTAATACTAGTTTAAGTATTTATTTACTTATGTTGTGTGCATGGGTTAAGGATAACCTAGCATTAATAGTGTTGATCCACGTGGGTAGCGGACTTATTAGGTTGACGAATCTAATAAGAGCCCGCTAGGTATGTTGGGTAACCCTATTAATGGGTGAATTATCCTTATGACTCTTTAGGGTACGATTGATTTATGGGATAATAAGCGACACGAATAAATAAATGAGTTTATCGAGTTGACGAATTCGATAAGGTCTACTATTTATTCCGAAACTTATTGGACTATGGAGCTTATCGCTTAGACGTCTCATTGTGTCGCATTGAGTCACATATTGTGTTGAATGGAGTTGCATATTGTGATTGCGAAGCATAACATATTGGTTGTTTGAGTGCATTCATAGCATCATATTGAGTCGATACACCCACACGAGGAATACCAAACACTAGGATTAAATGGTGAAACGAGACATTTTTGAAAATAAAGAAATGGAACATATTGGGGTAGATAACGTTGATTTTGAGGAATATATATATATATATTAAAGTTGGTCTACATTAATAGGTTGTTCCGAGTCGATAGTTGCTGTGCTGTGAATTCTGTTATCTTCTGCTAGTGATTATTTGTGCGTTGATTGCTTGAGGTGAGTTTCATAGCCCCACTTTTATCTACGTTTTTAACTATATTGGGGTGAGAATCATGCTACTATTTTTGGACTGTGAAAACTATTTGGATTTGCTTATGTGCTTGACTGTGTAGATAGATGTGCGGTAGTTGTTGCCTTAGACTAGGTTAGACCGTTGCCTAGCTAAGAAGAGACTTCTACCTCGCCCTAGCCAGGGGTTGGCAACTGTTCTAGAGGTTGCCACGACTGTGCTGGACTAGAGTCGTGGGGACCGAGTAATCCCTGAATGTGGGATATGATTGGAGATCCGGGTAGGATCAGTGTGTGAAACGGTATTTATCTATCTTAGGTCTTGCATAGCAAATCAACTCTTACAGGTCCACTATGATTTTGTTGAACTTAAACCTATGAACTCACCAGCGTAAGCTGACCTTTTAGCATGATTTCTCAGGTATTTGAGAGATGTTTGGATTACTTGATCGGTGGAAGCTTGGCAAGAAGGCGGGGTTCAAGGATCATTTCTGACTCTGATAAATTTGGGGACCTATTTGATTAAACCATGTTTTGGGCCTAATATTTACTCTTTTGGATTAAATGTTTTAAATGACTAAATTTGGGATTGGTTTTGAATGTTAAATGACTATCTTTTTGCTATACTTGTGTGCGATACCAATCCAATAGTAACGCCCCAAAAACTTGATTAAGTCTTTCGCTGTACCGAGATTTGGGGGTGTTACAGATTGGTATCAGAGCTCAAGGTTATAGAGAATTAGGTATTTTATAAACCCTAAACTATAACCACTTTTAAGAAAAATTGATCCTCGACCGACGCACGCCCGCTTGCCAAGCCGAAGCTTCTTATTTGATTATGGTATAAACTGCGATTTGAATTATGAGATGATATGTTAAGGGATATTGTGAACTGATTATGGAGACGTTATGATTATGAGATATGATTATTGATTTTGGAAATGAGAAATGATTATTGGTTTTGGGTAAATGAGATGTGATTATCGAGATACAACGGAATATGATTTTGAGTGAACGGTATATTATGATTTTGGGATTTTGAACTCGATTGATTTGATATGGGATTATATGATAGAATGGAACTTATGTGTTTTATTTAAAGGCATATTTTGAGTAATGCGGTACCTACACTTTTAAAAGCTTTCATTATGTGATATATGTTTTGGTTAAGTTGATGCGCTTATTAAAACTAGTTGTTTCGAACACTTATACCTACCATATGCCATTGTCACAGACTATGCCTTCACTAGCTTTTGATGTGTCTGAGGAGGTCCTTGTTGTGGCTAGTTCGCCAGCATTGAATCTCATGACGGTTGCGCAGGGTGATCCTTATGAGATTGCCCGTCACACTAGTTCATCATCATTAGATCGTCCTAGCTCATCTAGGCAGCTCACTTTACATCAGGTTTTAGCGCGAGCACAGACTCCTAGGCTTGCTTATAGCACTGCCCGCATGTCCGTGAGGCCACCATCATCACCTATCCTAGCGTTTAGCCCCCACTCTCTTATGTCATCACCACCAACATTACCATGTCTTAGGAGGCCTAGATCTCCTAGTGTACCACCTCAGGATTTACCTGCACAGAGACTCCGACTCATGGACTCTTCCCCTATGGATGAGGGCAAGGAGGAGCATGAGGTTGAGGAGGAGCATGAGATTGAGGAGCAGTATTTAGATGAGGAAGAGGATCCTCAGGAGGAGGATGATGAGGATATCCCAGAAGGGGGTACTCCTCCATTGCAGAGTCCTGCACATTCTCCGGGACCAGATTCTCCTTTGCATGAGCCTGAGTCCCCTGGACAGCCTTTAGACATCGACTCGCCACCTTACTCACCTTATATAGGTAGCCCGTTAGGATCTGAGATACCATCGGAGATTGTTTCTGAGCCCGAGGAGTATGGTGAGACGGGTCTGATGTGGGAGAGGATTACATCGCAGGGTACTAGGCTTAGTCAGTTGACGGATCGATTGGTTGGAGTATCTAGGGCTAGTATAGAGGATCTGAGAGCTGATATGGGTACTGTAGTCAGGAGGACTAGGGTTTTGCATGATGGTATGTCGAAGCTCCAGGAGCAGGTTGGGGACCTGCTGAGAGGGTTCGAGACAGCTCGTGATGCTGATAGAGCGATTTGGCGTAGGATTGGTGAGTTGGAGAGAGAGGTTGCAGAGCTTAAGAGTGATCGTGACGCTCGACGTGTTGAGCTAGCATCATTGTGGAGAAAGGTTGACGATGTTAGGAGGTCAGTGAGTGGTATTCGTAGACGTGGCTAGATAGTATTAGATTTATGGTTTTGTTCCATCTTGAAACTAAGTAATACTTGGTTCGAGATGTAGATCTATCCTAGTTCTCTTATTAGTATCGTTGTTAGATCTATCCTTTCGTGTATTTCCACTTTTTAAACCTATGAGTTATGGTTATTGGAACGTGCATCCTTTAGTTATGGTTCGGCATTTGATTGTTTCGCTTTGGTATAGCGTTATCCTTGTTGGCCTTGATTATATATTCAGGCGTTGTTGAGTGACCCTTGGAACCCAACTCTATCTTTAGAGCGTGATTTGTGAACTTATGAAACTGTTCTTCTTTCCTTCAGAATGATGGCAACAAGACGAAACCCGCGTAGGAACAACCGAGCAGCTCCTGCTGCTGTTGTTGCCTCGGTTCGTCGAGGTCGTCTTCCGACCCCGATCACACCACCTGTTGAGAACCCTAACACTGATAACCCAGCTGTAGAGAACCCGAATGTGAACGACCGTGCTGAGAATGGTCCTGTTCCACAAAACCCTCCACCTGTGAACCCAACCCACATTGACCAGCTAGTGTCGCAACGTGTCGCTGAACTGCTAGCTGAGGCTAATCTCTCTAACACTTCTAGTGGAACCCCAATGCTGAATCGAACTCGAGGTTGTACCTACAAAGAGTTTCTATTATGTGGTCCCATTGAGTTCGGAGGAACTGAGGGAGTAGTTTACATAACTAGGTGGTTGGAGAAAACTGAATCTGTGTTTGCTGTGAGTAACTGTGATGAGGATTGTAAGGTTAAGTATGCAACCTTCACTTTGAAGGACGAGGCGTTGACCTGGTGGAACAACTATCACAGATCAGTAGGAATTGATGTAGCTTATAGTATGACTTGGACTCAGTTTAAGACTCTCCTGATCAAGACTTACTCTCCTAGGAATGAAGTTAAGAAGTTAGAGAGTGAGTTCTGGAACCATAAGGTTAAGGGTATGACATGGCGACTTATACTGGTCGTTTCCAAGAGTTATCATTGCTTTGCCCTGAAATGGTTCGCACCGAAGAACTTAAGATTGAGAGGTATATTGATGGATTGCCTTTGGCTACTCGAACTGATGTCATCGCTGCCAAGCCAGTTAATTTGCATGAGGAAATTGCTGTGGCTCAGCGTTTGATGGACTCTTATGTACTGGAAGTAGGAGACAAGGGTAAGAGTGATAGGAGTGATAAGAGGAAGAGGAATGAAGTTGCTAAAGGGAATGGCAACAAACGGCAAGGGACAGCTAGGGTGTTCGCCATCGGAAATGGAGATAAGAAGGGTTATGAAGGTAGTAAGCCTGTGTGTGGTCGTTGTAACCGACACCACCATGGGCCGTGCCCGATTGTATGTAGGAAGTGCTCTAAGGTAGGACACATAGCCAAAGACTGTAGGTCTCGTCCACTTGCTGCAGCTCAAACTGCACAAGGAACGGACTGAAAGGCCACTGTCACCTGTTTTGGATGTGGAAAGAAGGGACACTTTAAGAATGAGTGCCGAGAGCCGTGGATGAGAGGAAATCCTGGTGATGTAGGAGGATTTGCTAACCAAGGTGTAGGAGGTAATGGCTTAAACCCTGTGAAGCGTGAGGTTGTGGAAAACCAGGGAAACCATGGTGCTAGGAATCAACAGAGAGACATGGGAACAGCGCGTGTTTACGCTATTGGGAAGGAAGCTGGTGAGGACCCTAACGTAGTTACGGGTACGTTCCTTCTCAATAATCGCTATGCTTCCATACTGTTTAATACTGGTGCGGATATGAGTTTCGTATCCACCAATTTTATGCCATTACTAGGAATCTCCCAAACACTTCTAGGGTTTAGTTACGACGTGGAGTTAGCTAATGAGAATAGAGAGAAGATAGACACCGTAGTTCGAGGTTGTACCTTAAGTTTCCTAGACCGCCCGTTTAGTATAGACCTATTGCCGGTTACCTTAGGAAGTTTTGACGTCATTATCGGAATGGATTGGTTATCGAAGAACGGTGCACACATCATCTGTGATGAGAAAATTGTGCGTTTACTGTATGGAGGAAACGTTCTTAGCATACAAGGAGATCGGAGCGACTGTGGAAGTCCTTCCCGGTTGAGCATCATCTTTTGTATTAAGGCTCAGTACATCGATAGAGGAGGTTGTCTTTTCTTGGCTCGAATTTCTGAAAAGAAAAGTGAGGAGAAGAGTGAAAGAAACCTTAACGATGTACCCGTCGTTAGAGAATTTCCGGATGTGTTTCCCGACGATCTGCCAGGGATTCCACCTGTCCGACAAGTGGAATTCCAAATAGAGTTGATACCCGGTGCGACACCCGTAGCCCGGGCACCCTATCGACTTGCTCCAAGAGAATTGGAGGAACTGTCTAAACAGTTGGCAGAATTGTCAAAGAAGGGATTCATTCGACCAAGTTCGTCACCGTGGGGAGCACCTGTGTTGTTTGTGAAGAAGAAGGATGGATCATTTCGGATGTGTATTGATTATAGGGAATTGAATAAGTTAACAGTGAAGAACCGATATCCGTTACCTATAATAGATGATCTATTCCACCAACTCCAAGGAGCTAGTGTCTTTTCTAAGATTGATTTACGATCTGGTTATCACCAGCTTAGAGTTCGAGAGGAGGATATCCCTAAGACTGCGTTTAGGACTCGTTATGGACACTATGAATTCCAAGTGATGTCGTTTGGTTTGACCAACGCGCCAGCGGTTTTCATGGATCTCATGAACCGAGTGTGTAAGCCATACCTGGATAAGTTTGTGATAGTATTCATAGACGACATCTTGATATACTCTAAGAGTAGTGAGGAGCACGAAGAGCACTTGAGGCTCATTTTAGAATTGTTGAGAGAGGAGAAGCTGTATGCCAAATTCTCTAAGTGTGAAATTTGGATTCCGTCCGTGCAATTCTTAGGTCATGTGATAGATAGTCGAGATGTTCATGTTGACCTAGCTAAGATTAAGGCCATTAAGGAATGGGCAGCTCCTAAGAACCCATCAGAAATTCGACATTTTCTAGGGTTGGCAGGCTATTATAGGAGATTCATTGAGGGATTTTCTACAATAGCTAAGTCGCTGACCAAACTAACACAGAAGGATGTTAAGTATGAATGGGGAGAAAAGGAAGAAGAAGCATTCCAACTTCTGAAGGAGAAGTTGTGTAGTGCGCCCATTCTAGCTTTGCCTGAAGGAAGCGAAGACTTTGTCGTGTACTGCGACGCTTCGCATAAAGGCTTAGGTGCTGTTTTGATGCAACGTGAGAAGGTGATTGCTTATGCATCCCGACAACTTAAGAAGCATGAGAAAAACTACACCACCCATGACCTTGATTTAGGTGCTATAGTGTTTGCTCTTAGGATCTGGAGACATTATCTGTATGGAACCAAGTGTGTAGTATTTACCGACCATAAGAGTTTGAAGCATATCTTAGATCAGAAGGAACTGAACATGAGTGATGCAGGTTTTACTGAGCAGGTCTTAATATTTATAGTGTCTCGCTATACCTATGGTCTACCCTAATGCACTAACGGGCAGTGTACCCGGTCGTGTGTAGTGTAGTAAATGGTAAAGCCGAGGTCGTCCCAAGAGCTATGTGTGTCGGATAATTACTAAGTCTAATTGTCACAGAATATTAAAGGTTTGATAGAGTTTTAATTAATTAAACTACTAATGCAGAATATAAAAGCAAATAAATGGTAGAAAGGATATCAATAGAGGAATAGTGGTGCTAACCTAGTTAATCCTCCTAACTAGTTATGTCTACGTCTACCTTCTTCTAATTACTTCATGGGGTCAAATTCGAGAGGACAGCATTTGGTCAATTCGCCCTAACCTATCAGCCAAGATGCCATCACAGGAGAAATCAGCGCACCGTCATAAGTCCTGTTGTTCCTGGTCCCCTAAGCCAAGTCATTAAGTACCGCTACATGCTAGATTCTAAATAGTGAGTGCCCGGCCGTTAGGAACTTAGACACTACACCCCCAATTCTTAAGTTCATCCAAACGATAGGTGATCAGTTGGTCAAATCGTACAAGTAGAAAGGATCGTCAGTTGGTCATATCTTACCCTTCCCGTCTCAGTCCGCTCACCTAGGGTCAGTTGGTCATATCTCCTAGGCTATTGGCCTCTACCGCCATTCAAAACTACCGAACCAAGGGTGGCTACCAATAAACTATGCATGCATACACTTAGAAATAATTGTACGGAAGTAAAGGTAAACGCAAACAAAACAATTAAGGAATCATAATTAGGCTAGCACCAAAGGGTGCTTAGCCGCTCATATTAATCATGCACATCAATTCAATATTCAAAGGTACGAAATACATGAATTGAAAGTAAAAGAAATAATAAACTCTAAAGCTTATCGTAATGGTGTGACTTCTCCCTTGGAAACAGCTCCGTATGCTTCCCTAGACCTCCCTTGAGCTTTTTCCCACGTTCTCAGAGTGTTGTATGTGGAATGGGATGCTTTGAAATGCTGGAATTCTTGGGGTATTTATAGGGCCAGTCTGGGTTACAGAACCAATAAATGAGTTACGCCGTAACCTTCTATTTCTCCGTAAATGCACTAGATCTGCTAGTTACGGCGTAACCTTATAAGTGGTTACGCCGTAGTCTTCAATAAACTCGGTTACGTCGTAAGTGATGCAGTAGTTACGGCGTAAGTATCAGCGTCGTGGAACCTCTTTTGACCTAATGGAGTTACGTCGTAACCTTTGGGAGGAGTTACGCCGTAACCTCTTGATAAGCTGGACTTCTGGGTCACGCAATAGTTACGGCGTAATGTGAGAGATGAGTTACGCCGTAACTTCTTCAAATTAAGCATACTGTGATAAATCTTTAGTAACGTTTCCATTTCCGTGTCTCTTTAGCTCCAATGCTCGTAATTTACCTGAAAGTGCAAAACAATGGAAAACAAGCATAAATCCATATAAATGATATAAATAACGAGCATTAACGGGGGAAATTGACACTTAATATTCAGGACTATTTGATGTTATCAAATATCCCCCCGCTTGAACTCTACTTGCCCTCAAGTAGACCTTATTAGATAGATTCTTGAAAAGATATCTCCCAAAACCTGGAAAATATGAGTTTACAAATCCCTTATGCTAGAATAAAACAAAGCCGAACACCTCACGAAAGGGGAACAAACACTCAAATCTCTCAACTATTCTAAGTGTCAATTTCGGGGTGATCACTCAATCGCACAGTCATAGCATGTATTCTATCATAAGCTTGGCGTTTACACAAATCTCCACCACTAGAGTTAAGGGCTAAACAATTCTCGAAGGCAATGTGGGTAGACACGACAAAGGTTAAGGGGTGACTCGTCATTACTAACATGTCACGGCGAAGTGGACAAAATCAATGATACATGACCAAATCCATGGCCAAGACACCAGAGGTTGCTCGCTGCATCACCTAGACATGCTTCATGACTAAAAGGGTAGGATAAGACATGGGATATATAATTGGTGTAAAATGAAAAACAAGCAGGTAGTCTATATCTATAACTAAGTCATCACCACTTACCGTCCGCCTAAAGTTCAAGCTTAGAAGTCTAGAGACCGGATCATGAAATGCAAGGTAGATGTGTCATTAGAGGACGTCGTGATGGGCACACTACCTTTTCTTATTCGGTTGGTATAACTCCAACTCCAATCTTCCAATGTGACCGAGGTGGCCTCCTCGATACTAAACAATAAAGCTCATACTACAGTGTTTATAACATCGCACTTTACAAAATCATAACTCAATCAACTTTTTTTTTTGAACATAACATGATAACATAACACCCCCCCCCACTTGAGATGAACAATGAGAATTCGGGGGGTCTTCAATGATCTTCATAATTGTTGTCGATGAAAGCGTGATTTCCAAACCTTTCCACTTGAACCTTGAACTTAGGCAAATGATGACTTCCCAATTACAAATAAATACTACAGGGTAGGCTAAGGTGTAAGGGTGTAACGAAACAATATATTGGGGTGACAAAATGAAAGGAATGGCTCAGAAGGGTGTATCTAGGGGTATCTTACACTAAAGGGGAGTGCAACAAAAGGGTTTCACATCGGGGTCGAAAAGTCGAGGTGACTAATCGAGAGACTCACAATGGTAGGCTGTTTGGGTGATAATCATATAATACTGCCTTCTAAAACTGAAAAGTCCAAATACATCGAGCTAACTTAACATACCTCGTCTATGGTCTCGAAATGATGCAAAGGCCAAATTATAAAGTTTACAAGCTACCGGTACACTCATAATTTGGTGGATTTGGGGTAAAATATTGGAAACGGATAAGGCTAATCTCACCATGTAATATCAAGGGTTGTATGTGCTCTGCTAAGGTCTAATCTAGTTAGGTTCGGAAAAACATGTCAAAATTTTAAAATGGCATAATTTTTCAAAATAAACTAGAAAAATGAGGGCGAAATAAAGTTCAAGAGATAATTCTACTCCCGTCCCTCCACTTGAATTGTACAAAGTCCCTTTTGTACTAGGCATTAAAATAAAGGTGAAGAGAAAGGTAGAATTAGAGCGAGAACTTCCCTGAAATTTGCTCCAAAGAGAAGAAGGCCCACGAGAAAGGATCGTGCCTTCGTTTAAGCGTCATGAACAAACTTCAATCCCTGAAATCACAATACCGACAAGCATAATTTTAAAAACAAAAAATAAAATGAAAAATAAACCTAACTCACTTTCGTAGGAATCACGGTTGCATTTAGCGAATGCAACAAGCCTTTTAAACCACTTGGTGTCCCAAGTGGACGAGTGAAGTCTCGTGAGGGTTTACAGGGAACACACCCACAAAGTTCATTTAAAAACTAATACAAGAATACTGTGGTTTAAAATCAAAGAATTAAAGCAGAGGAGAGTTACGTCGTAACTCCTATGAGAGAGTTACGCCGTAACTCGCAAAACCTGGTATGAGCTGTGAAGCGAATAGTTACGGCGTAACCACTGAGATGGTATTACGCCGTAATTGGTAATGCGGCAAGAATTCTGCTGCTAAAATGTTGGTTACGGCGTAATCACGAAGATGAGTTACGACGTAACTCTGTTCGATCAGAATCGCAGCATAATTATTTCTTTGTCTCCTGCAAAAATGGTTAGAAAACACAAAACCCAACAGAAAGGAAATAAAAATAAAAGAAAAGGATAATTCGGGTTGTCTCCCGAAAGAGCACTTTTCTTTATTAACGAGTCTTTAAGTTAGACTCAGAGCCGCGGGGCTCCTATGGGGGTCTTTGAACTTTCCCCACTTCTTCAATATCCTTCATCAAATTGTGCCTCATCCATGCAACATTTGAGGCAGTTCGGAGGTATTCAATGGTTTCGATCTTTCGGACTTTGCAAAATTTCTCCTCCGGACCGAGGTGGTAGCGAGTGAATTCGTATTTTTCAACTATAATTGGGGGTGGTCTTTTGTAGGGTATCCCCAGATGCTTGCACCTTCTTTGCTCGTAAGCTTCGTCATCGGGATCAGTGAACTCCTCATTTCATTGCAACTAGAGGTAATCTAGTATCCCTTCGATATCATCGTCATCAGAAACAATACCCTTGAACCATTCTTCATCGAGCAAATTCTCCACTAGAACGCGCTTGCATTCTTCTTTACCATTACTCACCCGCTCTATGTCCTCGTCAATTTTTATTTTACTCGTGTTTTCGATACTTTTGTTGTTTGAATTTTCTTGATCCATGTATTCCTTCCAAATCTTATCTTTCGTTAGTGCGTCCACATGTCCATACTTAATTTTTACCCAACTATCGAACCCCAGGTTGTCCATCCAAGGTAAACTCGTTCTCTCCTCAGCATTGGTTGAGAACCAAAAGAATTCATCATTTCATAATCTTCCAGAGTTGCTTCCACCATTACACATATCGTCATACGGATTGCATGACGCCCAGAAAATTTTCCCAGGAGATTTTACTTTTTCGCACCAGGATCTGCGAGATCTTTGTTGTCGGTTTTACTTAAAAGTTCATCCGTGCAGAGTATATCTTTATTAGTCTTTTCCTTTTGAATGTGCTCCGCGTAATCAACTTTTAGCTTCTTAAGAAGACTTGGATTGATCTTGGCATTCCCAAATTGAATTGCGTACCAATCTTTAAAGGCTAAATTACCGAATTTTATGCCATGTCTTTCACGCTCATGAGGGCATGTCCATTCTTCCTTTCTTTCATTGTCTCCTCCATTGCAATACTCGTGGAAGGGGCTGCATGTAGGCTATGCCCTTGTGGTTTCTTCTCATCGTAAGAATGACGACATTGAGTACACCGTGAGTGATAAGTGGCTCTTCTTCATCTTCAAGGGAGAGTTCCTCGAGTTCTTCTGATCCGCCCAAGTCGAGGAATTTTTCTGCCCATGTATCCCAGTTACCCGTGAATCGAGATTCTTGGTTACGGCGTAATTCATTAGAGTCATATTCCTCAGTATTCTTAACAACTCCATTGTCGTTGTCAAACACGAGGTTACACCATAACTCATTAGGTATGTTACGGCGTAACTCGGATCTGTTGACGAAATCGTCCCCTAAACTCTCGATCACGCCTGAATCTTCGAGTTATCATCCGAGAAAATTACCTTACATTCCATAGCCGGTTTAGATCCTTCAGGTTTATCGTTATTCCTCCTTACTTTTTCGCTGAGCTTCATCACCATGGATTCAAGGTTTTTCAGAGTTGAGTCGCGGTTTGGAAATGTTTCTATCGTGTGTTTTCCTGGAATTCCTTCAACCATTCATCCAGCTCCTTTTGTCTTTGGGCTGAATTTTCCATAAATTTATTAATTGTTTCTTCAAGACTGGGCTTTCTTTCTCCATAAGGCCCACGGTTGTAATTACCACGAAACCCATTACTATTTCGATTGTCACCGTAAAATGGTCGATTTTCTCCATACTTAGCTTCTTCAATATCTTCTTCGTCCATATGAGGACAATTTTTCGTAAGATGTCCTCCTCCACAGCTTTCACAACCCACTTGGATGGCATGAACGCTTTCCTGACCTTCAGATATCTCGACCGAGGCTTTCAATTTTACTAGCGATTGCTGCAATTCCGTCGAAACTTCCACCTTGGTTTCTTTTACTTCCACCGTCGTGCAATTTTTGAGAATGGTCACCATTTTTTGAATGGCTTCAATTGCAGTGGTAGGGGTCATGTTCGGGATAGGTCCTTGATAGTCCAAAGATCTGTCTCAGAAGTTACATTTATTCCTTTGTAGAAAATATTGACCTTCTGCTGGTTATTAAGATCATTGGTAGGACACTTATAAAGAAGATCGCTGTATCTGTCCCAAGCTTGATATACGTTTCGTTGTCTTCTTGTTTGAAATTGTAGATCTCCAAGAGTTGATTAGAAATCTTTGATGGTGGGCAATATCTTTGGATGAAGTGTTTCTTTAGTAGTGCCCAAGTATTAACTGCCCCGGCGGGCAATCTTTCGCTCCATCTTCTGGCTGCTCCAGTGAGAGTCATAGGGAAGACCCTGAGCATAACATCATGAGACACGCCCGGAATGTTGAAAAGGCTAGCGATGTATAGGAAATTTTCAACGTGCTCATATGCGTCTTTGTGACAACCCGTACTTTCAGGTCATTTCTTGACACAATTCATGTCTCATTATTTCAACATTTATAGTAAACTTGGTTTACTTGTTTCAAATTCGCGTAACCTTGGAGGTTTAGCGGCGAATTCATGATCATGACATCACGTACATTTCATATGGACTATGATTAGTCTACATTTCATGGACATCATGTGCATCTCATTAGTACTTTCATGACATTTCATTTCACCTTCAACGCGTAATTTTTTATTTAATAATCTTTATCGCGTGAGTTATTATTTTGTATATTTAATCCATTACTTTCAAAAATGATCCCGAGGTATTTTTAAACTTACATTTAGTTCATAAAAACTATATTTTTAGTTTTCCTAGTGTTTCAAATTTATTTGGTACTTAAATCGTTAAAATTAAATTATTACGTCGTTTTCCTAAAAATTGCACGATAATTATTTTATCACCCAAATTTCACAAGGAATGTATTTTTACAATTTTTATTATCTCAATACATTCTATTTTGACTTATTAAAAACTTACTTGTACCAAAAATTCCCATTTACCTTTAATTGTACAAATTTCTTACAATTACTTATACTTTTGTCAAGTTTATACACAAGTATTTATACAAAAAAAAAAAAAAAGATATTTGGTGGACAAAAGCCCCTAAAATCCGGCCATAGAGGGTTGGCATTGATGAGGTTGGTATTTATTTTCTTTGAATGTATAAACATACACTCCAACCTCATTCTTCACTTCATTCTTCAATTATTTCAAGTGTGGGAAAAAGTTTCTCTCTTGTTTCCTTGCTCCTTCAACCGGTCATCACATAGATCACAAAGGGATCAAAATATTTTTCTCAAGATCAAGTGTTTAAACAACCTAGATTATATCCTTTATATGGTTTTGAAATAAAAACCAAGGATATTTAAGTTAATCCTTGTTACTTACACCTCTTCACTTTCACTAGTAAGCATATTCTTATCATTTTCATGTTTCCTCTTCATTTTCATATGTTTCTTTTCATCTTTGGAGCTTATATGCAAGTTATGTGATTTATACCATTTATTTCATGATTTTAGAAGTTATATATACTTATGGTCATCCTATAATTACTCCCATGGTATTCTTTGGTCTTGATGGTGATTAGGAACCCATGACACCCTAAGAAGGTGTATGGTAGGATTAGATTAGTTTGGAGTTGATTTGAAGGGATTAGAATAGGTTTTGTCCGAGAAAAACTATTTTCGATAACTATATATTTTGGTTCTGTCCTAAATTCGAATTTCTGGAAACACCTGCTGTTGGTACGAAACTTTGGCCTTGATTTTAGAAAATATACTTTAAAACGAATCCGTGGCCGCTTGAACGGATAAAACGGACTTATAACGAAGAAGTTATGGATTTTAAAGATTGACGACGAAATATATTATTTTCTGGATTTTCAGCTTGCTGATTTTAGTTGTTTCGGTCAAAACGAGCCTTAAGCTTCACAAATTATTTCGACTTGTCAAAATATATTAGTTTACTATACGGCTAAGGACATATATTACGAGAAACGATTTAAAACGACAAAGATATGGCCGCTATAAAGTTGCCGTAATATTATTTTTTTTCTCAAAACTATATTATTTTTTACGTTACAAGTATTTTATTAGCTGTAAGGGCTATGTTTGCGGCAGTTTTTAACCATGATGTGAAACTTTTTTTATAACGAAATGTCTTCTAGTAAAATCAAGTTCATCGGCCATATTTTTTTTTTTTTTCAAAACAAAAAGCTGTTTGTCAAGTGGAGTTTTAGTGAATTATTTACGGACGTTCAAACTTGGCCGAAACTTATTTTCTGCACACAATTCAACAAAATCACTATCTTTAGCCCTTGATATCTTTATGATCGAGACCTTTTGGACGAAAACTCCTGAACTGAAACTTTTAGATATCGATACTAACTTTCCAAAACAGTCGAGTTCGTTCTCTAACAACCGACGACAATCAAGCTATTTAATTACTTCTTCTCCGGAGCCATTTTGTTAAATTCATGATTTTTCCGTCGACATTGTTTTACCTAAAAGTGTAATTTCACCAAAAATCATATTAAAACCATTGTAGGATGACATTTGACGTAAAAACATGTAAAGTCATTTTCATAACAAGACGCCAAAAGAGTATTTTTCGACGATGAGTGATATTTTCAAAACTCGTAAATGGTATAAATAACATATGGAGTGCATGCATAACATTACACACAACTCATTGCATATCATATCATTGGCATTGTAGGTCCGCATTAAAGTTTCATATTATACTCGGTGTACTCGCTTTTGTCATCGCCTCAGTTTACCGTGAGTTTCATGGCCCTACTTACTTGTTTTCATAATGTTTTGGGGAGATACATGCTCAATTATTTTTTTCACAAGTACTTTAGATTTTTAAGGCTAAAATCTATCATTACCTGTTTCTAAATCAAAGGTTATACTATATAAATTGTTCTTATGTATACTGCGACTACGTCAGATAACGTTCTAAATCAGTTGACTACTGATACATTGAGTTAGGTGCTATGGATTAGGTGCTATGGTTCTACGATAACGTTTCTAAATCAAGATCATCGACATACATTTTCGAGTCTAGTGCTATTGATTACGCATATTGTTCTACGTCGAGTTAGGTACTATTGT
This sequence comes from Chrysanthemum makinoi, assembly GCA_910596185.1. Taxonomy (NCBI): domain Eukaryota; kingdom Viridiplantae; phylum Streptophyta; class Magnoliopsida; order Asterales; family Asteraceae; genus Chrysanthemum; species Chrysanthemum makinoi. Next base: position 239,512,828 of record OU343219.1, read on the forward strand.
GAAATCATTGGACATCATGCACTTGATCATAAACTACAATAATATCTTGGCAAGGGTTGTGAACACACAGTGTTGCAAGTTTTGTATGGGCGGGACTTGGAATCGAGGGGATTTACAATGCCTTTTGCTACATAAACCATTTTTGAAGGCTTATATTTCAAATCAAACTTATGAACTACTCAACCTTTGTGTTGACACTTTTAGCATGTTTTATCTCAGATATCTAAGGCATTCACCTCATGGCTGCATTTGACTTCATGGAGTCGTAATGATCACGCCGCTCACTTGTGTTTTATGAACTTTAAAACATCGCTTGAACAAAAACAAACTTATTTCCTCGCACAAGTTGATTTACATTTGGGACCTACTTTGTAAACTCTCATTGTTTTATTAAATCAAACGATGTATTTTCCAAACGACACTTTAGGTCGTTCAATATAACTGTAATTGTGATGCTATGATACCAATCCCCGTGAATTCCATTCACGAAAACAGTAATTTGGGGGTGTGACAGATTGGCAATCGAGCTTCAGTTATAGAGAACTAGGTTGCATCATTGACCCTAGACTATAACTACATCATCATAGCATCTCATCATTTCATCATAAGTGCATGTTCACTTCACATGCGGTTATTACGTACATTTTTCGAGTTATTTACTTTCATTTCAAATCGATTGTCACATGGATGCCCTTATATACCCATCCCATTATCCTTTCCTCATACTCTAACGTGGAGAATTCCTTGTCATTCCCTATCACAATTTCTATATTAGCTGATTCATCATCGATAACCACTAATGCCGATAAACTTTTAAATAGTAAGTCACTCTCACTCCTTTGTTTCACCACTAACATGACGAGTTACACTTTATTCACACATTAAGTCTCTAAACCATCATACATTGAAGCACTTACAACACCTCATAACCCATCTTTTCGGAAACCGTTGATCATTTTGAAAAATAACCTCAAACTTATCATCTCTATCACATTTTGAAGCTTTATTAAGAACATCGATTTTGCTACGCCTCACATTTCCTCTTGTTTTGAAGAAGATATGGCACCGAAGAAAGCTACACCGAAATGACCTCGGCGAAATTCAAAAGTTGGTAAGGGATAGTATAGCCAGGCATTAAGGATTGAAAGGGAAACAGCGGCGTCGCGCCGCCAAGCCGCTAGGCTTGCCGCTATCGGGCTGAAATGCAGAGGATCCGAGCTAAGAGTGTTCTTACAAGGATTTCAAGAGTGGAGATCCCACTAAGTTTCGAGGTACCGAGGAGCTGCCATGGTTCGATGGTTTGAAAAATTGGAATCGGTGTTTTTGCTTTGTAACTTGTCCGGATGACAAGTAAGGTTAAATTTGCTACAAGTACTTTACTAGATGGAGCTTTGTCATGGTGGAATTCATATGCTCAACCGATTGGTATGGAGAATGCTTTCAAGCTTACTTGGGAGGAATTTAAGGGTTTGGTGACTAAGAAGTTTTGTCCTCGAACGGAAGTGAAAAAGTTGGAGACGGAGTTCTATGAACTAAAAACTATTGGGTATGATATCGACACTTACATTCGGAGATTCCAAGAATTGGCCGTGTTATGCCCATCTATGGTTTCAAATAATGAGAAGCTACCGAGGCTTTATTGAGGACTTCCCGGGTTATTCAAGGAGATGTGACTTCTTCTCGACCAAGAAACGATTGAGGAAGCTATTCGATTGACTCAAAAGCTCATGGCCCAGGTGAAAGAGGCAAGTACACCAACACCAACCAAAACAACAACAACCCCAACAACCGCACAAACTACAACAATAACCAAACAACAACAACAAACGATAACAAATCAACAACAACAAAAGAAAGTGGGAAAATGACCAAGAAGGTTATGATAACGACAACCAAAACCATAACACTAACCATCACCAACAACATAATAGAAGACAAGAAGTCGCCAGGTCTATGTTGCCGCACCAACAAGGGGAAGAGCTTATAGGAAACTTACCGCTGATGCCACCAATGCACGCTACATCATAATGGTCCATGTGGTATATGCTTTAACTGTCACAAAGTAGGACACCTTGCTAAGGATTGTAAGGGCAAAGCCGTAGTCACATGCTTCGGATGTGGGGAGCAAGGACACTATCGAATCAATGTCCTCAAAACAAGGCCAACAAGTCGAAGGTGCTCATGGGAATGTATATATGTTAGAAGGAACTCGTCAAGGTATCAATGACGCGAAGACAAGAAGTTCGAAACCAGCCTTATTCCTCCTATTGTATTACGTTGTACTAAGTTTATGTCTTTCATCGTATTCGAAACTTTATAACCTAAGATGTACTACTTTTGCTAAACTACCCGTTGTAAAATACTCTCATCTATCGTACTTTATTTTCTTTCCGATTTGTTATCATTTACGAGGATTTTAATTCTTTTACTTTAACTATCATTTTAACGACACTTCCCATGTCTTCTCCTCGATGTTCATCACAATTTTACATCAGTTGACTTAACACCAAACATCATATGAGTCGATTAGTCCAAGCATTGCATAGTTACTCCTAAATTATACATAGCCCGATCACCTATGTCTAATTCAGGAAGAATCATGCAATGAAGGGAGTAGTAGGCTTTATGTGCAAGCAATTCGAAGCCAAATTTTCAAAAGATTTTCTTCAAACCACTTGTTTCCAGTTTGATCCGCGTGACACTTCTTGTTTGATGAGTTGCAAAGATCGAGCTAGAAACAAGTTGTTACCTAAACCGATTTAGCCTAATCTCATGACAGTTCTTGTTTGATGAGTTGTGAGATTAAGTAAAAATCGGTTACCAAAAAGTCTTTTGAGGGTTTTGCTCGGGAATGGGAAAGTTTGCTACATCAAACCCTAAACCCGTTAGACCTAACAACGCATGAATTCGTGGATCAATTCCTTTGATGGGCTAATGTGACAACCGCATTTCTTCGTGTCATTTCTTGACACAATTCATGTCTCATTATTTCAACATTTATAGTAAACTTGGTTTACTTGTTTCAAATTCGAGTAACCTTGGAGGTTTAGCGGCGAATTCATGATCATGACATCACGTACATTTCATATGGACTATGATTAGTCTACATTTCATGGACATCATGTGCATCTCATTAGTACTTTCATGACATTTCATTTCACCTTCAACGCGTAATTTTTATTTAATAATCTTTATCGCGTGAGTTATTATTTTGTATATTTAATCCATTACTTTCAAAAATGATCCCGAGGTATTTTTAAACTTACATTTAGTTCATAAAAACTATATTTTTAGTTTTCCTAGTGTTTCAAATTTATTTGGTACTTAAATCGTTAAAATTAAATTATTACGTCGTTTTCCTAAAAAATTGCACGATAATTATTTTATCACCCAAATTTCACAAGGAATGTATTTTTACAATTTTTATTATCTCAATACATTCTATTTTGACTTATTAAAAACTTACTTGTACCAAAAATTTCCATTTACCTTTAATTGTACAAATTTCTTACAATTACTTATACTTTTGTCAAGTTTATACACAAGTATTTATACAAAAAAAAAAAAAGATATTTGGTGGACAAAAGCCCCTAAATCCGCCATAGAGGGTTGGCATTGATGAGGTTGGTATTTATTTTCTTTGAATGTATAAACATACACTCCAACCTCATTCTTCACTTCATTCTTCAATTATTTCAAGTGTGGGAAAGTTTCTCTTTGTTTCCTTGCTCCTTCAACCGGTCATCACATAGAGCTCAAAGGGATCAAAATATTTTCTCAAGATCAAGTGTTTAAACAACCTAGATTATATCCTTTATATGGTTTTGAAATAAAAACCAAGGATATTTAAGTTAATCCTTGTTACTTACACCTCTTCACTTTCACTAGTAAGCATATTCTTATCATTTTCATGTTTCCTCTTCATTTTCATATGTTTCTTTTCAATTTTGGAGCTTATATGCAAGTTATGTGATTTATACCATTTATTTCATGATTTTAGAAGTTATATATACTTATGGTCATCCTATAATTACTCCCATGGTATTCTTTGGTCTTGATGGTGATTAGGAACCCATGACACCCTAAGAAGGTGTATGGTAGGATTAGATTAGTTTGGAGTTGATTTGAAGGGATTAGAATAGGTTTTGTCCGAGAAAAACTATTTTCGATAACTATATATTTTGGTTCTGTCCTAAATTCGAATTTCTGGAAAAACCTGCTGTTGGTACGAAACTTTGGCCTTGATTTTTAGAAAATATACTTTAAAACGAATCCGGGGCCGCTTGAACGGAATAAAACGGACTTATAACGAAGAAGTTATGGATTTTAAAGATTGACTAATTTAAAATATATTATTTTCTGGATTTTCAGCTTGCTGATTTTAGTTGTTTCGGTCAAAACGAGCCTTAAGCTTCACAAATTATTTCGACTTGTCAAAAATATATTAGTTTACTTCGATACGAAGCTAAGGACATATATTACGTAGAAACGGATTTAAACGACAAAGATATGGCCGCTTTTCATAAAGTTGCCGTAAATATTATTTTCAAAAACTATATTATTTTTACGCTACAAGTATTTTATTAATGTAAGGGCTATGTTTGCGCAGCTTTTAACCATGATGTGAAACTTTTTTTATAACGAAATGTCTTCTAGTAAAATCAAGTTCATCGGCCATATTTTTTTTTTTTTCAAACAAAAGCCGTTTGTCAAGTGGAGTTTTAGTGAATTATTTACTGACGTTCAAACTTGGCCTAAACTTATTTTCTCGCACACAATTCAACAAAATCACTATCTTTAGCCCTTGATATCTTTATGATCGAGACCTTTGACGAAAACTCGAACCGAACTTTTAGATATCGATACAAACTTTCAAAACCGCCATCGTCTTCTAATAAACCGACGTTCCGCTTTACGACTACTTTTCCGAGCCATTTTGTTAAATTCATGATTTTCCGTCGACATTGTTTTTGCATTTAAAAGTGGTAATTTCACCAAAAATCATATTAAAACCATTGTAGATGACATTTTGACGAAAACATGTAAAGTCATTTTCGAAGGGTCAAGACGCCAAAAGAGTATTTTTCGACGATTTGTGATATTTTCAAAACTCGTAAATGGTATAAATAACATATGGAGTGCATGCATAACATTACATTACAACTCATTGCATATCATATCATTGGTAATAGGTCCAGATTAAAGTTTCATATTATACCGTGTACTCTCGCTTTTGTCATCGCCTCAGCTTTTACCAAGTGAGTTTCATGGCCCTACTTTTACTTGTTTTCATAACTGTTTTGGGGGAGATACATGCTCAATTATTTTTCACAAGTACTTTAGATTTTAAGGCTAAAATCTATCATGATTACCATTGTTTCTAAATCAAAGGTTATACTATATAATTTGTTCTTGTTTGCGTTACTACGATTCACGTCAGATAACGCTCTAAATCGTTGACTACCGATACATTGAGTTAGGTGCTATGGATTATGTGCTATGGTTCTATCGTCAGATAACGCTCTAAATCGGCTTGACTACCGATACATGAGTCTAGTGCTATTGATTACGTGCTATTGTTCTACGCCGAAGTTAGGTACTATTGTGAAATCATTGGACATCATGCACTTGATCATAAACTACACACATCTTGGCAAAGGGGTTGTGAACACAATAAAGTTGCAAGTTTTGTATGGGCGGACTTGGAACTGAAAGGGATTTACAATGCCTTTGCTACATAAACGATTTTTGGAAGGCTTTACATTTCAAATCAAACTCTATGAACTCACTCAACCTTTGTGTTGACACTTTAGCATGTTTTTATCTCAGGTATCTAAGGCATTCACCTCATGGCATGCATTTGGACTTCATGGAGTCGTAATGACGACGCTGGCTCTCACTTGTGTTTTATGAACTTTAAAACATCGCTTTGAATTGTAACAAACTTATTTCACAAGTTGATTTACATTTGGGACTTTGTAAACTCGATTGTTTTATTAAATCAAACGATGTATTTTCCAAACGACACTTTAGGTCGCTCAATATAACTGCGGATTGTGATGCTATGACAACCAATCCCCTGTGAATTCCATTCACAGAAAATGTAATTGGGGTGTGACAGTCTTCGTCCCTGTTTCCTGAAAAAGGGTTAGCGTGAAGCTCCCTCATAAATTGGTCTTTAATCTCGAAACGAACATCCGCTCCTATTACCGGTCTTACGAGACCCGGCCCTTGGTCTGCTCTAGTCAACGCCAAGTATTCCTCAAGAGTGAGGTCATCGATGTTAACAACTTCCATGGTACCTGAAAACTTGAAATATGATCGTGAGAAAAGTTTAAAGATGAAATGAAAGACTTAATATCAATCCTAATATAGCTCCCGGCAGCGAAATGCGCTAAAAACTTGATGCATGTTTTGACCTCCACTGGTCTTAATATTTATAGTGTCTCGCTATACCTATGGTCTACCCTAATGCACTAACGGGCAAAGTGTACTCCGGTGTGTGTAGTGTAGTAAATGGTAAAGCCGAGGTCGTCCCAAGAGCTATGTGTGTCGGATAATTACTAAGTCTAATTGTCACAGAATAATAAAGGTTTGATAGAGTTTTAATTAATTAAACTACTAATGCAGAATATAAAAGCAAATAAATGGTAGAAAGGAAATCAATAGAGGAATAGTGGTGCTAACCTAGTTAATCCTCCTAACTAGTTATGTCTACGTCTACCTACTTCCAATTACTTCAGGTGGGGTCAAATTCGAGAGGATAACATTTGGTCAATTGCCCTAACCCACGCCACAAAGATGCCACCACAGGAGAAATCAGGCGCACCGTCATAAGTCCTATTGTTCCTGGTCCCTAAGCCAAGTCATTAAGTACCGCTACATGCTAGATTCTAAATAGTGAGTGCGCGACCGTTAGGAACTTAGACACTACACCCCCCCCAATTCTTAATTTCATCCAAACGATAGGTGATCAGTTGGTCAAATCGCACAAGTAGAAAGGATCGTCAGTTGGTCATATCTTACCCTTCCCGTCTCAGTCCACTCACCTAGGGTCAGTTGGTCATATATCCTAGGCAATTGGCCTCTACCGCCATTCAAAACTACCGAACCAGGGGTGACTACCAAAGAACTATGCATGCATACACTTAAAAATAATTGTACGGAAGTAAAGGTAAACGCAAACAAAACAATTAAGGAATCATAATTAGGCTAGCACCAAAGGGTGCTTAGCCGCTCATATTAATCATGCACATCAATTCAATATTCAAAGGTACGAAATACATGAATTGAAAGTAAAAGAAATAATAAACGCTAAAGCTTATCGTAATGGTGTGACTTCTCCCTTGGAAACAGCTCCGTATGCTTCCCTAGACCTCCCTTGAGCTTTTTCCCACGTTCTCAGAGTGTTGTATGTGGAATGGGATGCTTTGAAATGCTGGAATTCGTGGGGTATTTATAGGCGGGTTACGGCGTAACCAATAAATGAGTTACGCCGTAACCTTCTATTTCTCCGTAAATGCACTAGATCTGCTAGTTACGGCGTAACCTTATAAGTGGTTACGCCGTAGTCTTCAATAAACTCGGTTACATCGTAAGTGGTGCAGTAGTTACGCGTAAGTATCGGCGTGGAACCTCTTTTGACCTAATGGAGTTACGTCATAACCTTTGGGAGGAGTTACGCCGTAACCTCTTGATAAGCTAGACTTCTGGGTCACGCAATAGTTACGGCGTAATGTGAGAGATGAGTTACGCCGTAACTTCTTCAAATTAAGCATCGTGATAAATCTTTAGTAACGTTTCCATTTTCGTGTCTCTTTAGCTCCAATGCTCGTAATTTACCTGAAAGTGCAAAACAATGGAAAACAAGCATAAATCCATATAAATGATATAAATAACGAGCATTAACGGGGGAAATTGACACTTAATATTCAGGACTATTTGATGTTATCAATGAGACAACGTTGTTGGTTGGAATTGCTTAGTGATTACGACTGTGAGATTCGTTATCATCCTGGTAAGGCTAATGTTGTGGCTGATGCACTTAGTCGTAAGGAGGACATTCCACCCCTACTCGTTAGATCCTTAGGAATGACCATTGTTTCGCCCTTACCATCTCAAATTTTAGCCGCCCAAGCAGAGGCATTGACGGAAGAGAACCGTCCTTATGAGAATCTTCATGGAATGGTAGAAAGTGAAAACGGCTTCTTGAAGCGTTCCGACGGAACATTATGCTTCAAAGACAGAAGCTGGATACCATTTCATGGTGGAATCCTTGAGTTGATTATGCACGAGTCGAATAAATCAAAATACTCTATTCATCCTGGAGCCGATAAGATGTATCAGGATCTTAAGAAACTTTATTGGTGGCCCAATATGAAAGCCGATATAGCTCAGTATGTCAGTTGGTGCCTGACTTGTTCTAAAGTTAAGGCCAAACATCGAAACCATCGGACTTTTAGTTCAACCCGAACTCCCGTAATGGAAATGGGAGCGAATAACCATGGACTTTATCACTAAATTACGAGAACGCTTAGCGGCAATGACGCTATCGGGTAATAGTTGATCGTTTAACTAAGTCGCTCACTTTTAGCCATTAGTGAAATCGATAGTCTTGATAAGCTTGCTCGATTGTATCCTAAGGAGGTAGTATCGCGTCATGGAGTACCGATATCTATCATTTCCGATAGGGATAGTCGTTTTACATCCCACTTTTGGAGATCGTTACAGACATCATTAGGAAGGAATTTGGATATGAGAACTGCTTATCATCCACAGACCGATGGTCAAAGCGAGAGAACCATTCAGACTTTAGAGGACATGCTTAGAGCATGTGTTATTGATTTCGGAAAAGGCTGGGAGAGACACCTCCCTTTGGCCGAATTCTCTTACAACAATAGTTATCACTCTAGCATTAAGGCTGCTCCATTTGAGGCACTGTATGGCCGAAAATCTCGTTCTCCTGTTTGTTGGGCTGAAGTTGGCGAGAGTCAAATTACAGGCCCCGAATTTGTCCTAGAAACCACTGAAAAGATAGTTCATATTCGTGACCGGTTGCAAACCGCTCATGATAGACAAAAGAGTTATGCCGATAAGAGACGTAAACCATTAGAATTTCAGGTTGGAGATCGTGTTATGTTGAAAGTTTATCCTTGGAAAGGAGTGATTCGTTTTGGGAAACGTGGAAAAATCAATCCCCGATATATTGGTCCCTTTCCAATCCTGAAAAGAATCGGACCGGTAGCATACCGCCTGGAGCTACCATCGGAACTGAGTAGTGTACACAATGTCTTTCATGTTAGTAATCTTAAGAAATGTCTTTCGGAGGAAAACATAGTGTTGCCTTTAAGAGATATTCGTCTTGATGAGAAATTGAATTTTGTTGAGGAACCGATTGAGATTATGGATCGTGAGATTAAGAGGCTGAAGAATAGCCGTATTCCGATTATTAAAGTTCGTTGGAACTCCCGGCATGGACCGGAGTTCACTTGGGAACGTGAGGACGTTTTCCGTAGGAAGTATCCTAAACTTTTCATGACATCAAGAAACTCGGAGTGAAACCCGGGACGGGTTTCTTCGAGGCAGGAGGCTGTGACAACTGGCAATTTAGGGAGACTATTTTAGGTAACCGCATTACGTTAAACTAAACCGAGCTTTTGCCTTTATCACTATTTTATAAACCATGACTTGATTTTATATCTTCTATTGGTTTTTATGGTTTATTTCATTATTAAATGAGTTATCATATGAGTTTTAACTCTATTCGGTAGGCACTATTCGATTCGGCACTAGAAAAGCCTAAAACAAGAATTATTGTAACTTTTAGACCGTAACTCGAAAATTGACAAATAAATAGTCAAAACTCGTGGAAAAACATAAATAACGATGTTGGAAAGTTGAATAAACGTTGTGGGACACTCGGGGGACAATTTATGAGCTCGGGAATGGGTAAACGGGATAGTTATGAAAAATTACAACTCCGACCCCCTAAAACACCCATGGCCGGCGCCCCCCTCCTCCATAATTATTTATTTTTGAGTCCCCAACACCCAAGTATAAAAGGGATCACCCTCCCTCACTTCCATCCTCTATTTCTCTCTCTAAAACACACACACACTACTTTCTCTCTCTCCCCTTCTCTCTCTAAAAACCCTAGCCGCCCCCTTTTGTATATCCGGCCATTGTTCCGGCCACCACGGCCGACCACCAGCGCGTGACCACCCACCTCCACCACCATCGTAAAGCTCTCTTTCTCCTCTTTCCAACCATATATTACACGCTCCATTTGGACTTCAATAACACCTTCAAATCTTCGAATCAAGAATTGTACTTTTAGGGTTTCAAGTGGGTTTTGCAATTGGTGTTTGAATAAGGTAAATGGAACAAGTTTTGAGCTTGTTTGGGTAATAATAAGCCATGGATTGAATTCTAGGGTTTCGACCTAAGGATGAAATTTGGGGCTTTTAGGTGGAACATGAAATTAAGTCTAATTAGAGTCTAAATAAACAAGTAATTAGTGTTTGGTAAGTGTGTGGTGTATCAATTTGATGGGTTTATGCATTTTAGGTCTAGTTTCATATTTTTGATTAAGAATAGTTGATGCGTTTTGTGTTTGGTTATTGATTGGAGCTTGAATGATTGGATTGGGATGTTGTGGAAGTGATTTGGTAGTGTTTGGATGGTGTTTGGTGATGGTAGAGGGGCGTACGCACCATGAAGCCCACATATGGGTCATGGTTGGTGTCGTACGTGGCCCACATGGACCAAGGGTCCGAGTCGAGTTGTCGTGGTAGCTTGTTGGTTGGTGTAGTTGATGATTGGATGAGACGCGTGGAGCCGAAAAGCTTCTAGAGCGTGTTTGGTTCACGTGGTCTTAACCGTGACCGTGTCATGACCATTAGGGTCATAACATTGGTTTCGGGTATATTTGGTTGATTTATTAGTTGGCGAGATTGTTTTGAGTTGTTTTGGGATTGAATTGCGCTATTATGACTTTTAAATTTGGACTTGATATATATATTGTTGACTTTGAGCTACGTCGGCGTTACTTTGACTTTTTAGTCAATAGTTGACTCCGACAAAGCCGTAACATGGACTTTAGTATAATTTGGACTATTGATTGATTAAAAGCCGAGAAGTTATGACTCGTGCTTGTGGACTCGAAACGAATAACGATATGAGATTAATATTGGAATTTGACAAAATATATATTTATACATGAAAATGCTAATAGAACTATGAAATGTAAATAATAAATGGGCTTTTGTACCAAATATGTCGATAACAAGACTTATCTTGTTATTTACTATTTTTAAACGGAAACTAACGACTAAATTGGGAATATTTTGTAATAAATAAGTAAATAATGTTTCGAGTACACGATTATCAATAAATGTCAATTGTGGACATTTAATACTAGTTTAAGTATTTATTTACTTATGTTGTGTGCATGGGTTACGGATAACCTAGCATTAATAGTGTTGATCCGCGTGGGTAGCGGACTTATTAGGTTGACGAATCTAATAAGAGCCCGCTAGGTACGTTGGGTAACCCTATTAGTGGGTGAATTATCCTTATGACTCTTTAGGGTACGATTGATTTATGGGATAATAAGCGACACGAATAAATAAATGAGTTTATTGAGTTGACGAATTCGATAAGGTCTACTATTTATTCCGAAACTTATTGGACTATGGAGCTTATCGCTTAGACGTCTCATTGTGTCGCATTGAGTCACATATTGTGTTGAATGGAGTTGCATATTGTGATTGCGAAGCATAACATATTGGTTGTTTGATTGCATTCATAGCATCATATTGAGTCGATACACCCACACGAGGAATACCAAACACTAGGATTAAATGGTGAAACGAGACATTTTTGGAAATAAAGAAATGGAACATATTGGGGTAGATAACGTTGATTTTGAGGAATATATATATTAAAGTTGGTCTACATTAATAGGTTGTGCCGAGTCGATAGTTGTTGTGCTGTGAATTCTGTTATATTTTGCTAGTGATTATGTGTGCGTTGATTGCTTGAGGTGAGTTTCATAGCCCCACTTTTATCTACGTTTTTAACTATATTGGGGTGAGAATCATGCTACTGTTTTTGGACCGTGAAAACTATTTGGATTTGCTTATGTGCTTGACTGTGTAGATAGATGTGCGGTAGTTGTTGCCTTAGACTAGGTTAGACCGTTGCCTAGCTAAGAAGAGACTTCTACCTCGACCTAGCCCAGGGTTGGCAACTGTTCTAGAGGTTGCCACGACTGTGCTGGACTAGAGTCGCGGGGGCCGAGTAATCCCTGAATGTGGGATATGATTGGAGATCCGGGTAGGATCAGTGTGTGAAACGGTATTTATCTATCTTAGGTATTGCATAGCAAATCAACTCTTACAGGTCCATTATGATTTTGTTGAACTTAAACCTATGAACTCACCAGGGTAAGCTGACCTTTTAGCATGATTTCTCAGGTATTTGAGAGATGTTTGGATTACTTGATCGGTGGAAGCTTGGTAAGAAGGCGGGGTTCAAGGATCATTTCTGACTCTGATAAACTTTGGGGACCTATTTGATTAAACCATGTTTTGGGCCTAATATTTACTCTTTTGGATTAAATGTTTTAAATGACTAAATTTGGGATTGGTTTTAAATGTTAAATGACTATCCTTTTGCTATACTTGTGTGCGATACCAATCCAATAGGAACGCCCCGAAAACTTGATTAAGTCTTCCGCTGTACCGAGATTTGGGGGTGTTACATTGTGAGACAACATGGAATGGTGGATGGAATTTCAAGGGAAACTTACAAGGCAAAGAGATTTCTACTTTTTGCATATGATTTGGAAGATGGTTGGGAGTCGGGGGCCGTCCGGTGAAATTTGATGGCCTGTACTAGATTTTTAAAACGGGCCCTTTAACATCGAAATTGAAGTATGTGTAAAAATAATGAACTATAATTAGATTATGCTTTTGTTTTTTTATATATCAATCAAATGACACATCTAATTTTTTACAATTTTAAATAAATTTTTTATTCTTCAAAGCATAACTATTGAGTTTCTAAAATATTTTATAATCATCTATGAGGTTCTGAATATTTTTTTATAAGATAAGATGTTATGTAGGACTTTCTTAAAAAATATATTAGCTGATAAGGTTTGTTTTCCTAAAACAATCTACAACGTTTACTTTCTCTAAAACATTTTTTTATAATTTTTTTAAACGACAACTAACTTTCTTACAATATACAACCACACACTATTTCATATGTTCTAATAATGACTTGAACCCGCAACAATTTGGTTGTGGAACTTCTCACACAAGGGATACCAATGGGACACAAACATTTTGGTTACTTTCTGTAAAACAATATTCGGAGCTAAAAATATAGTTTCTCATGATATATACGTTTTGTTTAATATTTCAGACCATAAATCTATCCTTCACATAATGATAGAGTTTAAAATCATAAATATTAAAGACAAAAGGATTAAAGTGGATCTTTTATAAGAAATGTGGTTTGAAAATGTATGGGTCCCTCATACTTTCGTACATCTCTCGGTTTGTCTTCTCACCAAAATTTTGTACTCAATTTCCACAATTAAAGCATAAACTTAAGCTCTTTTTTCCTTTGAGAACTTAAAGAGTTTGATTCTTGTGATACCGAAGTTAAATTCTTTTTTCTAAATTCTTCAAAAATGAGTTTATAACTATAAAAAGTTTCAAAAATCGAAGGCCCCTAAAAAATGGAGGCCCTGTGCGGTTGATCACCTCGCACATGCTTAAATCCGGTCATGTCAGGAGTGAGCTATTTGGGTAAGAAAAGTTTGTTTGTTGGACATAGGTCGACGTTTTGGGTCAAGGACACCATAGGGGTGATAAAGAGCAATTGCATATACTTCACAAATGATGTCTATTTCTTACACTTTGCAAGCAAAGACGGAGGTGGGGGAGATATGGGACTTTACCATTTGACGGACGAAACCATCGAGCCTCACTTCATTGGAGAATCACCGAGCCTTCTTACCCCTTCAATTTGGCTTCAATCGGTCTAATCTTTTATCATAATGCGTGGTTGTTTATGTTAAAAAGAGTTGTTAAATGTTAAGGAAGGTTAGAGAATGCTGGCGAAATTTTACTATACTTGAACTACTACTTTAGAATCGTTATTATAATACTCGATCCGTAGGTTATATAGCTTGATACTTATAAAAATATATGCTGAACGTTATTATGTGCAATACATATTTCTGGTTGTAGTATTATGAATATTTAGAAGATGTCCTTTTGAGTTTTGAAATCTATGTAACGAACTAAACTTGCTTTTTAGATAACTTTATAAGAATTTACATGTTAATTGTTGACATTACAACACAAGGGAAGAGATATAGTGAGAAGAAAATTTGAAATAAGAAGAATGAGAAGTAATTAGAGCCACATATTTCAAATGAGGGGGAGAAATTTAAAGGGAGATGCATCTATGTTTGTAGGTGAATCTGAAATATACGTATCAAAGTTTAAGCGGAAGATTAATTGGGAGAGAAAATGATTCTTATTATTGAATTTGATTACATTCAGATGAGGGAAGAAAAGAAATATATACAGAGTGTTTAACAAACTAACTACCATTTGAAATATTTACATAATCAGTCCTTATAGTTTGAACTGATGTACAATATGTTCTATACCCTCACCTCAAGTTGGAGCTTCTTGAAGACCCAACTTGTCAGTTAAGAAGGAATGTTGAGCAGCTCCCAAAGCTTTTGTCATTATGTCTGCTAGCTGTAGATTAGAAGGTATGTAGGCAGTTTGCAGGAATCCTTCTTGCACTTAGTCTCTTGTAAAATGACAATAAATATCCAAGTGTTTGGTTCTCTCATGATAACAAGGATTAGCAGCTATTTGTTGAGCTGATTTATTATCACAGAATAGAGTTATTGGTACTTTAACCTGAATATGAAGATCCTTTAGCAAGTAAGTTAACCAGACAAGTTCACAAGTAGTGGCAGCCATGCTCCTATACTTTGCTTCAGTAGATGATCTAGACACTGTTGCTTGTTTCTTTGTCTTCCAAGAAACTAAAGAATGTCCTAGAAAAATACAATATCCTGTTAAAGATTTTCTAGTCATCAAACAAGATGCCCACTCAGCATCTGTAAACCCTGCAACTTGCAAGTTAGACTGAACATTATAGAATAGCCCCTTAGAAATTGTTCCTTTCAAATATCTTAGTAAGTGCAGAGCAGCTTGCATATGTGGTTCCTTTGGTGAAGACATAAACTAACTGAGATGTTGAACCCCATAAGATATGTTTGGCCTGGTCATATACAAATAAAGAAGCCTTCCTACAAGTCTTATGTATGATTCAGGATCAGGAATAGGTGCTCCTTTGTCTAAATATAGTTTGAGATTTTGTGGAAGAGGAAAACTAGTAGGTTTTGCAGCAGTCAAACCAACATCTTTTAGAAGATCCAACACATATTTCCTTTGATGCAAATGAGTCCCATTATATGTTCTGCATACTTCAATTCCTAAGAAATACTTGGCTAAACCCAAATCTTTAATAGTAAATTTCTTGTCCAAAGCCATTTTAGTGTCTACAATTTCTTGACAACAATTTCCAGTAAGCAAAATGTCATCCAAATACACCAATGCCATAGTATAAGATTCTCCTTTAGCTTTAACAAATAAAGAGTAGTCATGCTTTGATTGTTCAAATCCCAGTGAAATAAGGAATTTGGAAATTTCTTGATTCCACTGTCTTGAGGCTTGCTTCAGACCATAAAGGGATTTGCTTAACTTGCAGACTTGACTAGGCAAGGCTTTAGTATAACCTTCTGGTGGCTTCATGTAAATGTCTTCATCCATATATCCATGTAAAAAAGCATTGTTCACATCCAACTGGTGCAATGGCCAGCCTTTAGCAGTAGCAATTGCAATGAGAACCATTATTGTAGCCACCTTTGCCACTGGTGAAAAAGTGTGCTTGTAGTCTAAACCTTCCCTTTAGTGAAAACCTCTAATGACCAACCTTGCCTTGTACTTCTCAATAGAACCATCTGGGAGATACTTAATCTTATAAACTCATTTGGAGGAAATGGCTTTCTTACCTTCTGGTAATTCAGTAAGTTCCCAAGTTTCATTAATATCTAGTGCATGTAACTCCTTGCCCATAGCATCCACCCATTTTGGATCTGAGGCTGCTTGTGAGTAACTTGTTGGCTCTAAAGTGGATAGAACATGTGCCAAAGAAGCCACATATTCTTCTGGATAATCAACAAAGTCTTCATTTTTGAACAAAGGATAAACTGGTTGTTTAGTAGCAGTGGCCATAGATGCTCTGTGTTTGCTAGTCATAAAATCTTTTAGTCAAGCAGGCTGAGCAGTGGATTTAGTGGACCTTCTCATTGAAACTGATGGTTTAGGAACTTGATTAGGAGTGGATGTAGGAATATGAACTTGAAGCTCTTCTGGTTCAACACCATTGTTATTCATAGCAGTAGTTTAATTGTTTGGCATAGCAGTGGTTTCATTATTATTCATAGCAGTAGTTTCATTGTTTGGCATAGCATTGGTTTCATTAACATCTTCCTCTGCTGTTTGTGAATCAGGCCAAAATTTGTCTGCTAAGTGAGAAACCCTAGCTTCTTTCTTAAATGGGAAAACTGCCTCATGAAAAATCACATCCCTGCTACAAAACACTTCTTTTGTTTGAAGATTATATAACTTGTAGCCTTTTTGTCCGGGAGGATACCCTATGGGCACACATTTAATGCCTCTGGGTACAAATTTATCCTTTTGAGGTTTAGTCACATCGGCATAACATAGACACCCTATGGCTCTTAAGCTCTCATAACTTGGTAAAGTACCATGCAATACCTCAAAGGGTGTTTTCCAATCCAAAATCTTCATAGGCATTTTATTAATAAGAAAAGTAGCAGCCAAAACACAATCTCCCCAAAATTTATTAGGCAAAGCTGCATGAAACTTTAAGGCTCTGGCAGTGTCCAATAAATGCCTATGCTTTCTTTCTACCACAACATTTTGTTGAGGTGTGTAAACCATGGACCTTTGATTAACTATACCATACTTTCTTAAAAATGCCAAACAATCCTTGTTAACAATCTCAGTACCATTGTCTGACCTTACAAACTTAGGTTTAGCATCAAAATGGTTACCAATGTAAGCAAAGAAGTCAGATAGAATAGACAACACTTAATCTTTAGTATGAACTAAATAAGTCCAAGTGCACCTAGAATTATCATCAACAATAGTGAAAAAATAGTGTGCACCATTCAATGCAGGAACTTTGTAGAGACCCCATAAATCCACATGTAAAAGTTCAAAAGGAACTGAAGATCTAGTATTGCTTTTGGGAAAAGGCAACCTATGTTGCTTAGCTAGCATACATGTATCACATTTGAATTCAGAAAGATTTTCATGTTTACATTTGTTTACATGAACCATCTTTGATATAGAGGTGTGACCAAGTCTAGAATGAAACAAATCAACTGTTACATCACTAGAAAGTGCAGTTTTATTAACAAAGGAAGACAAAGCAGAATGAGTAAGAAAACTGATAGATTTTGTGGATTGAGAAGTTGAAGGTTTGCAGATGTAGAGGTTGTGTGTCCTTTCTCCTGAAGCAAGCACTTGTTTAGTTGAAGGGTCCTGGAAGAAAAACACAGTGGGGAGGAAAATGGCCATGAGGCTCTGAGTTTTAAGGAGTTTTCCTACTGATAACAAGTTTACTTGGAAATCGGGCACATAAAACACATTGTAAAGAGTCAAAGTAGTGTTGATTTGAATGTTGCCTACTTTGGTAACCAGTTTGCTAGTTCCATCAGGTAATTTAATCCTTATTGGGCACTTAAGTACTCTAATACACTTAAACAAATGCAGGTGGGGTGACATATGATCAGAAGCCCCTGTGTCCATAATCCAATCAATTCTAATGTCTACTTTCAAGTATCTTGTTAATGCATTTAAAGATTCATGAAAAGATATTTTCAAGCAGGGTTTGCAGCCATAAAAATAAGTACTTGCATGTGCATTAGAAGTACTAGCAGTGTTGCTTTGATCAACACCTTTACCCTTAAACATTTTCATCATTTCCTGACAAACTGCAGCTACCATCCTTTGATCCAATTCACCTTTACCCCCATTGACATCATTCTCACCAACAAAATCAAACGGAGTATCATGCTGCATATAAGAGTCAAAATTAGCATTGACTTGTGTCACCATTCTTCCACCTCTCTTATTCTTTTTACCCTTGTACCAATCAGGATAACCCAACCTCTCAAAACATTGTTCAAACAAATGACCATCTTGCTTACAATGAGTACAATACTTCTTATCATTCCTAACTTCCCTGCTATCCCTTCTTGGTCCTTGATTTCCCTTAGAACCAGTATTAGCAAAGAAAGCAGTTAGATCAGCTACTGAATGAGTAACTTGCTTATGTTTTTCCACCTATTGCACTATGTAGTAAGCCTTATTGATGTTTGGTAATGGATCCATTGACATAATCTGATTCCTGACTGATTCAAAGTTATCATTCAACCTCATCAAGAACTGCATCAATTTGGACCTACTATCAATTTCAATAAACTTTTCAGTAATCCCATAAGTACACTCCCTCATTTTACCATAAGAACAAACTGGAATACCATTCAAACTCTTCAATTCATCCCAAAACTTCTTCAACTTGGTAAAATAGGCAGCAACATTCAAATTTCCTTGAATCACCTTACTCAACTCCCTCTCAACTTGATAAATCAAAGGACCATTTCTTTGACCATATCTTTCTTCAAGATCTTTCCAAAGATCACTAGCAGATTGAGATTACAAAAAAGAATCAGAAAGTTCAGCAATCATAGAATTCAATATCCAACATGTAACCATATAGTCACAGCGAATCCATCTTTGACAATTATTACCAATCACTGGTGGTTTGGGCAAGGATCCATCTATGAACCCTAATTTCAATTTTGCCCCTAAAGCCATCTTAATTGTTCTACTCCATCCCATAAAATTGCTTCCATTGAAGGGCGTATTGGTTAACACCATTCCAGGATGATCAGAATTCGCCAAATACAACGGATCGTTAGCATTCATTTCTGGAAGCTGATTTTGATTACCACCATTAACGCCGTTAAGTTCATCAGAACCACTAGAACCGTTATTTCCATTCGCCATTGATAAAACCTTGACTAGAACAAGTTTCTTGATGAAATTGAACAATCAATTTGATCAATTGAACAAATTGATCAATTAGGGTTTAATTGGGGAAGATGACAAGAACAGAAAACGGTTAGGATCGAGCGGCCTGGTGCTCTGATACCATTTCAAAGTTTAAGCGGAAGATTAATTGGGAGAGAAAATGATTCTTATTATTGAATTTGATTACATTCAAATGAGGGAAGAAAAGAAATATATACAGAGTGCTTAATAAACTAACTACCATTTGAAATATTTACATAATCAGTCCTTATAGTTTGAACTGATGTACAATATGTTCTATAATGCGGTTGTGGTTTCTTCTCACCCTTCTCATTTTAATTTTATTTCTCATTTGATCCTTACTCTACAACACAATTACATATGTCATTAGTATGCTAATACTTGCGTATGATTAGGAATTGACATAAAAAAATGCATTCTCGTTTTCCTTATTCTGGTCTCAAATTCGAATTACATAATCAAAACAGTCACATCTTTGCTATAGTTTTCTTCGCTTAATTATACTACAATATAACTTTGTAAGTATGCAAAAACAAAGTAATAGTTTATTTTCATTTTGGCCGAACAATGCAATCGATTTGAAGCATTCACCAATAGTACAAGCATCTATTAGCAGCGAGCACCTTACTCGGACTACAAAAATAGTCTTTTGGTAACACTTAAAAAAAGTGTCACCAAAAGTTAAAAAAGAGTCACTAAATATAAAAAAAAGTATAAAAAGTGTCACTAGTCCTACAATTAAAAAGTGTAGGTAGAAGTCCACCAGGTAAAATTTTATTTATAATGACACAAGAAGAGTTTTGAGGATACATTTTTTTCCTTTTAAGACACATTTTATACATAAAAAATGTTATTAAATGACAAAATTTTAAACTTTTATCCACAATTATTAAAAAATGTCATTAAAAGGCTAGATTTAGTGACATTTTTTTGTGTCACTAAAACCTATGTCTTTATAGGTCTATTTTTTTGTAGTGACGACTCAATCAAGAATATATCAACCGGTAACTTATACGTTGTCCTTCAATTATATGTTTTTAGCCTCACATGTTATGTGTTTGTCCCTAAACGTATGAACATCCTAAGTTTAGCGGATTGGATGTCATTGAAGCTCATGAACTGTCATATTAATTTACTACAATATTAATAGAACCAGAGACAAAGCCAATGGGGTGGCAGGCAGGTGCTGGGCCTCCCCCAACCGGCAGTTCCAGCCCTGGCATCAGGCGAAGCGATATGCGATGAATATAGTGTTTTATGATAAAATGATGTTTAAATTAGGAAGTAGAATAACAAATAAAGAGAGACAAAACATGCTTAAATTATTAAGTTGTCTTCTTTCATAGTAAGCTTAGCCTAATCTTCATTAAGTTGTCTTCTTAATGTGGATGGCCGATATGTGATAACTTTTAAAAAAATGGCTCATAGAGCAAAACGTCAATTATTAAATTCGCATATGTTTAATCTTGAAACAAAGAATGACATATTGATGCTCAGTTAGCCAAATAAAGTTTAATACGGTTTGTAGTTGGCTTATGATTTATTGTTTTTATGTTTAACAAGTACTGTATATGGCCAATAATAATTGAGTTCTTATGGAATTGAAGCCTAGCTTTCTAACCTTTTTTCTAAACCAAAATATACGTTAATGAATGGTAAAAACAATCAGTAGAATAACGTTCTGAAAAATCGATTTGGCAAAGTTGACAATATTCTTCCATTTAGAACTTATGGGATCTTTGTCATTCATCCCTCTTTCATATATAAAAAATTCTACAGCGCCCAAATGCAAAAGTTGTTATCGCGATGTAAAAAAAGAAGAAGAAATCTGGCCCTTTTAACTTAAATTCGTGGCTCCGCCCCCGAATAGAACAACAAAAAATCATCTTTACAATGCTGGTTATAACCCGAGACTTATAAATTTTATATGTTGAATATTATCGTGTGTGATACATATCTCTTGTTACGGTACTTTGGAGTATGACTGAGGAAACAAAATTGTCCTTTTGACATCTACAACTCTCAAGGGCATGTTACGAAACAGAATTGTTATTTAGATAATTATCGGCAAGATTTTACACATAAGTTGTTGATTACATTATTGTAACCACTGGTAAAATTTCACTTTGCACTAAATTAATATAATCCATTTTCTGCGTATAATATATATATATATATATATATATATATATATATATATATATATATATATATATATATATATATATATTAAATGTTATTAGTTCATAACGACTAGTTAATGTGATTTAACTCACATTCTTACTAAACTGCTCGCACGCGAACAGACACCAACATGCCTTATGTTTATTTCGAATAAACACCCCTATATGTCAAGTATAAGAGTTTTTTTTAACTTTTATTTGCCACTTTACCACATACGATTATTAAACATTCAAATTAAACTTTTTCTATCTATTAAAGTTTTCGCAAAACCCTAGTTTATTATATATATGACTTTATATACTTAAATCATAAACGTTAAAGTACAATACCTTAAAGCATGAGTACAAGTCTATAAAGCATAAAACTTTAACATTAATATAAATTATAAACCTTAGTGTATCTACTTTAAAAGCTCACATTACAAGTACTCAATGCATAAATTAAAAAGTGTATTTTTACAATTTTTACCAGTAACCAATAAACCTCAACTAGTCATGTATAAACACATTAGCTTCGAACTAGTTCACCGACAACAATATCTTGTAGATATTTAGCACTTTGGTTAGTCTAGGTGTTATATAAATTTTACTTTTCCATTCTGACAGAAACTTTGCACGTTTCGCATTTTAGCTTATACCAACACCACCTTTTTACTAATACATCTAAACACCTATACCCATTTAAAATAAATTTATATATATATTTTTTGGAAACACCTATTGACAAAACGTAACATGTCAAATTATTACTAAATTGCAAGTAGAAAATAAACTAATATATATTCTTCGATTATCTTTTTTTTTAGTATACAAGTTACATTTTCTTGTCATTTTACTTGAAGCTATTAGTCTATTACATTAAATAGTTAGTATATAGTTATAGCGACATGTTATATAAATTTACAAAGAAATAAAATTTGTTGTTTATAATTCTATGTCATTCTAGTAGTGTCATGTGAGAAGTATAATAATATCTTGAATTAGTCATTCCTACTATGTGGCTTGACTTTGGTGATGCATGAATGCTACTAGTGCCACGTTAAGTAATAGCTATACATTGTTGTTAAACCTAAGATACTAGTATTAGTGACAAATAGAGCTAATGAGTGTGGAAACCCGCGCGATGCAGCGGGATTGCTTTTATAGCCGTGAATTTGGATAGGGACTATTTTTGCCAAATTGCTATAAAGGACTTACTTTGCAGCGACACTTAAACCTTAGGGACTATTTTTGCCAACTTAGACTTACTTTGCAACAACACTTAAACCTCATGGACTATTTTTGCCAACTTGCAAAAGTTGGCAATTAATGTTGAGACACGTGTCATTTGAAGAGATCATGTCCTGCCTAATAGTTATATTAATAATATCAAAACAACTGTCATATGTAAACAAAAATAGATGAGTAACTCTTACATTTTTATACTTAGCGCTTAAGTTAAGAATTTATTATCTCATCTCGTATAAAAAAAATAAAAAAATAAAATAAAGATGGAACAAACTAATATTATAATTGCAAATATATAGATATATTTTGACAAAGATCGGGGTTAAAAGGTGCGCGTTCGTTGGGTTTTACTAGTTGTCTTTGTGAGCCGCAATTGTTCTCGTCTACTTTACCGATTTAGGTGAGTTCATAGTCTCACTTTTATACGTTTTATTTATTAAACTCGTGGGGAGATACATGCTACAAACATGAACACAAATATTTTTCTGTATGCTATCCTGATTGATATTGCCTAAGTTCCCACTGTTGCCACTAAAAGACCCTCATATCATGCACCATTAATCACTTGCGAGTGAACGCGAGTATAGTGAATAGATCTATTGACAGATGACGCCCCATTTGTGTTAGCCGGATAGGTAACCAAATGCACTATATTTGAGAACAAACGAGAGAATGGCAAGCTCCTGCCCGAGGGCACTGTTACAGACATCATCTTTATGATGTCAGTACTAACATCATTTTTATGATGTCCAACTGTTAAAGTTTGCGTGTCATGAGACTTATGGCAATATATTGTACTGCAATATTTCCATTATCTAAATTGTGTTCAACTGATTATTATACAAACACTATGGATTCACTCAACCTTTGTGTTGACTTTTAGCATGTTTTATCTTAGGTAACTAAAGCACGACTTGGCACGGAGTGGCAATGGACTTTCTTATAAAAAGGGTGTCCACTATGTTATCATTCAAACTTAAGTACTTCTATATGTATAATATTCCGTTGGGACCTCTCTTTTGTATAAACTCTGAATAAATAAATGAATGATAACTGTTTTATCTAAAAACGTCTCTTTTGAGTCGTTTTCTATTATTATGACTACGATACCTGAAGTAATACCCCAAATTTATTTCCGCTGAATTAGGAAAGGTTTCTACCCCCTCATCTCTATAAATAGAGATGATGGGGGATGCTAGTTTTATTCATTCTTCTTCCTCGTTGTAATAACTTTATTAGGTTTTTAATAAAGGTTTGGTACGAGGGTATAACGTGTGCATATTCTTGTCGTTTCTTTGTAGTATATCGTGTCTCTCGTGTTTGCTACGTGTGCTTGATACAACTCGTGATCTAGCGTTCCGTGATCGAGCTTCGGGTTGTTGGCGGTTTTGTCCAACATTAGGGTACTTTTGGATCTTTGAAAAAAAAATAAGTATTCGTATAACATTTATTATCTACGATGTGGTCGGGAATGCTTCCTGAATTACTTAATATGATTGCACGTAGATGTATCGTATTTTACGAAGATTATCTCTCTTTTGCGGGAGTGTGTAAGTCTTGGCATTCAGCGGCTTTTGCAGCCGTACACAGTGACTACACGAATGGACCTCCCTCGCGTTTCCCATCACTATTGCTTGCTGAGAAAGAGAAAGATAGCCAGGAATTTCGTGAATTGTTCCTCCTATCGAATAAGAGCATCCGCAAGATACGACTGCCATTGGATGCGATCATGCGACTGGCTTGTAACCATTGGATGTAGGTCTTCATTCGGCTGGCTTATAACCATTGGATGCGATCATGCTATACAACTCATCAATCCCTTATCGCGTGAAACCATCAATCTTCCAAAACTTAACACTTTTCCAAGATTCCTGAAGCATTCAGGATGACATGAAGGCATTAAAAAGCTACTCATCGTAACCAATAATCCATCTTCATTAAAATTGCCATTGGTTGTAGTATTATGGGGAATATTTCACACAATATAATGGGATTTTGGTGTCCCGAAGATAAGAAGTGGATTGATGTTGGTCCATATTGTGATATGCGTATACACGATATCACTTACTACCAATGTTGCAAAAATCGCGAATCGGTAGTCGGGCGGTCGACCTCCCTGTAGCTTGTAATCGGTCTAGGCGGAATTAATCGGTGATTAATCGGATTGGCATTTCTGACAAGTTTTTAGTATTTTCGGCAAATTTTAGGTATTTTCGACAAGTTTTAGGTATTTTCGACAAGTTTATGTATTTTCGGCAATATTTTTCTTGAAAAACATATTGTAATAGATATAAACAATGACCATAAGTTATTCAAACAATTTTATGGGTAGTTTTAAGTATTTTCGGCAAGATATGAAGGTTTTCGACAAGTTTGACCACCATTAACCGTCATTGACCACGGTTGACCGATTTACATAAATCGGAAAGGTTGGTGGCCTTGCAGCACCTAATCGGCGATTAATCGGCCCTGTAGGCCTTGTTTTGCAACACTGCTTACTACAATGGGCAAGTTTATTGTTTTGACCAGTACGATTGTATCCAAGCTTGTGATTTTTATGGGGAAAATCCAACGGCGTTGGTTTGTGTTTCAAGACTGCCAACTGATCCTTATGAAAGTTGTGACAAAGCACAAAACATGGGCACAACATATATAATTGGATTGGACGAAGGCGAGAGGAAGAGATTGTTGGTGGTTGTCAGACAAAGAGGAATGGTGAATGGATATTTTTCAATGGAAACTTACAAGACAAAGAGGTTTCTACTTTTTGCATATGATTTGGAACATGGAAAATGGTCAATATTGAATGGTTTGGGTAAGAAAACTTTGTTTGTTGGACATAGTTCGTCGTTTTGGGTCGAGGACACCAAAGGGGTGATAAAGAGCAATTGCATATACTTCACAGATGATGTCGATTTCTTATATAGTGAAAGCAGAAACGGAGGTGGGAGAGATATGGGAATTTACCATTTGTCTAACGAAACCATTGAACCTCACTTCATTGGAGAATCGTGTAGCTTTCTTACTCCTTCAATTTGGCTTCAATCGGTCTAAACTTTCATCATAACTGTTACAATTTTTTTATAGAAGGTTTAATAACAAGTACATGCTTGTGAAATGTTACCAAGTATAAATTGTCAATTACATTATTATTGTAGCGTAATTGTGCCTTTTGCGTTTATGGAAGAAACGTTTAGCACTTAGTATTGTATGTTTGTTTCACACTTTGTAGTTACTACTATAACTATTCACAAGAGGAATTTTCTTTTGCTTACTCTTATTTTGGTGCTTACCAAAGGATAAATCCTTACTATTCATCTAGTTTGATCTAATGGTGGGGATTAACCTAAAATTTAGTGGATAAACCTAAGTCCATGTTTTTTTTATTGTCTTTTTGTCTTTTTTTTTTCTTCACTTTTTTTTTTGTCTTTTTATTTTTCTTCACTTTTTTTTTGTCTTCTTTGTTTCTTTTCTAATTCACGTTTTTATTTATTAACGTCTTTTTTTTCCACGTTTTTAACTTTTTTTTTAATTCGCGTTTCTTTTTTCATCGCTTTCATACGTTTTCGTCTGTTTTCATACATTTTCATACGTTTTCATCTATTTTCGTCCGTTTTCATGCGTTTTCGTCCGTTTTCATACGTTTTTGTCTGTTTCTTACGTTTTCTTACGTTTTCGTCCATTATTCATACGTTTTCGTCTATTATTCATACGTTTTCGTCCATTTTTGTCCGTTTTCATACGTTTTTGTCCGTTTTCATTCGGTTTCTTTCGGTTTCGTTCATTTTCAGACGTGTTTTTACGCTTTCATACGTTTTCGTCCGTTTTCATATGTATTCGTCCATTTTTTTATGTTTTCATCCGTTTTCTTACGTTTTCATATGTTTCGGACTATAACAAGTGATATTCTATGATATTCAGATTATCATTTTGTGATATTTTGAATATCGCTTGTGGTTTTCTGAATATCACTTTGTGATATTCAGAATATTACTTGTGATTTTTTGAATAACTACTAACTACCACACTTTTATTGCTAATTTTTCGTGTATTTCATTCTCATGATGTTCAACTTTTTAGAGGAGAATTTGATATCATTGCTAACATCACAGATATGTCAGATTCTTCTATTTTGTTGAATCATGTGTGATATCACAGATGATATCACTTATGATTTCACAGATGACATCACTTGTGAAATCACATGTGATATCACGTGTGATATCACAGGTGATATCACTTGTGATACCATACGTGATACCACACGTGATATCACCTGTGATGTAACATGAGTTTGAGCTTCTTCAGTCTGTTTATGAAGATGTAGTGCTTTGTTTAACCATAGCTTCTTCACTGATCAACCATAGATATTTTCAAATCCCGTTGTAAAACCTATTGAAATACTCACAATGTATCCATTAAATAGACAAATTCAATCACAACTTAAATAATAAACAAAAGTACACTAAATAACTATGTGTTTAAAGCAAAATCAACTTGTTTAAGTTGTTTAATCTAAATGTAAACAAATGAAAACGTAAGAAAACAGACGAATACTTATGAAAGCGTAAAAACACGTCTAAAAACGGATGAAAACATATGAAAAGGAAAGAAAACTGATGAAAATTGACGAAAACGTATGAAAACGGACGAAAACGTATGAAAACGGGCGAAAACGTATGAAAACGGGCGAAAACAAACGAAAACAGAGAAAACGTTGAAAACAGACGAAAACGTATGAAGGCGAAGAAAAAAAAGCGAATTAAAAAAGCGTAAATAAAAAAAACGCGAATTAAAAAAAAAGCGTGAATTTAAAAAAACGAATTCAAAAAAAAAGTGAATTAAATAAAAAAAACGTGAATTTAAAAATAAGGGGCTTTTGCATATATATTTGAATAAAAAAGACAAAAAAAAATATTTGAATAAAAAAGAAAGACAAAAAGACAAGAAAAAAACATGGATTTAGGTTTACCTTTTAAATATTAGGTTATTCCCATAATTAGATCAAACTAGATGAATGGTGAGGATTTGTCTTTTTGGTAAGCATGAATTTGTTGGTAAGCAAAATAAAGTGCCTCTATTCACAAAAGAATAAATATTTTCGTTTGTTTTTGGGCGGCCAATATTATCGCTTTTGAGACATATAGAAATAGACCAAACTAGGTAACAGTTCAGTAGGCTCAAGACAGATGAAACTTTATTTTTGGTAAATTTAGATACCCGCATTTTGACGCATTTTCATCTCTCAGTATCGAAAAAGACATACGTAGTACTTTAGCGGACAAAAGCAACAGCGCATCCTAAAATTGGACCAGTGATAACATTATCAGGCACGTTCTAGATAATATGAACTTCACATGATAATGCTTGCAAAAAGGATACAATGATCATAAGTATACCTAATAGATTCTTCTAGTATAATGTTCAAATTCCAAGCATCTGTTTAAATAAGTAGTAATATGCAGAAGTAAGTTATGAGTAGTGAATAAAAAGTTATACCTTTTTCATGGCAATTGTACTTGTTTTAACAACTAGTTTCTATACATTTGTATATTATATGCATCAAGCTTCATATGCATAGGATAATGCAAGACCACGTACAAAACTGAGAATACCTTATTCTTGGCATTTAGTTGAGTTAATTACCCGGGGCTGGCCATTGCCGAGGGATCTTACTTAACGGTTATCAAGCAACGGGTCGAAAGTCAAATTATGACAGGCTAAAGTCAACATTAATTATCATTCACCTCGTGTATGTACGTGATATCAACACAGTAGGATATCGACGCTATAAGGCATCAACAACGACACGTCGTCACACAATTTTCGTTAAGAGTGTCGTGATGAATGTTTTTTGCAACGACCGGACAATCTTTTGTGACGATGGTTACAGTGACAACTTGTCAGCAATTTATGCTAATACAATTATTTCATTTGAAAATAATCTAAATTTATTTGTATGTAGCTTCTTCGACTACCTCTGTCGTCGCGATTCCGTGTTACTCCCTCCGTCTCAATTTAATTTTCCGTATTTCTTTTTTGGATGTTTCAAAAAAATTATCCACTTTCTTTTTTCAGTAAGAAAAAGAGAATTTAGTGAAAGAATATACTATATGAGTGGTTGAGACGGAGGGACTATTTTTCTTATTCTCTTTTAGTGACATTATTTTTTAATGCCAAAAGAAAGCATCAAAATAATAGAACTTTGGTGCATGGGGAAAAATATGTCAAACACAAAATACCAAAGGTTTGTTTTGCCTAAATGGAAACTGTTTTAGGCAATACAATTTTGATTTGGATTAGAGCCAAAATTTTCGTTATTATTAAGCTACGCAAAAACACAGAAAACAAACATTGACTAGGGTTCTTCAAGCTTTGACACCATTGAGGTATGATTAATTCCTACGTTGTTTTCTAATTTTGTTACAGTTTTTGCATTTATTATTGATTAATGATATAAGTATACTTAATTTACAGATATAATCACAACTTTGATTAAAAGAAGGTGAGCAAATAATTCATACTCATATTCATAACATACGATGCGGAGTGGAATGTTTCCCGAGTTACTTAATATGATAGCACGTAAATATATCGTTTTTTACGAAGATTATCTCACATTTGCTCGGGTTTGTAAGTCTTGGCATTCAGCGGCCGCTACAACTGTACACGATGACTACTCGAATGGACCTCCCTCGCGGTTCCCATCTCTATTGCTTGCTGAGAAAGAGAAAGATGGTCAGGAATTTCGTGAATTGTTCTTCCTCTCGAATAAGAGCATCCGCAAGATACGACTCCCAGAAGCATATCATAAGATGTATAGGTCTTCATTCGGCTGGCTTATAACCGTTGGATATGATAATGCAACACAACTCATCAATCCCTTATCGCGTGAAACCATCAATCTTCCAGAAGTTGTCACTTTTTGGAAACTCGTGGAGAAGCTACTTATTGTAAAAAATAATCCATCTTCATTAAAATTGCCATTGGTTGTGGTATTACGGGGATGTTATGAGATGGGATTTTGTCGGCCCGGAGATAACAAGTGGACAAGTGTTGGTGATTATCATATGGGTATATACGATATCACTTACTACAACGGGCAAGTTTATTGTTTTGACAAGTACAAGTTTATCCGAGCTTGTGATGTTTATGGGGAAAATCCAACGGCGTTGGTTGATGTTTCAAGACTGCCAACTAATCTTTATGATAAATCACAAAGCATGGGCAGAGGATTTGTAATTGGAATGGACGAAAGCAAGAAGAAGTTGTTAGTGGTTATCACACATGATTTGTTGGATGGAAAACTTTCGTTCCATACTTGCAAGACATAAATGTTTCTACTTTTTGCATATGACTTGGAAGATGAAAGATGGTCAAGAGTGAACGATTTGGGTAAGAAAACTTTGTTTGTTGGACATAGCTCGACGTTTTGGGTTGAGGACACCACAGGGGTGATAAAGAGCAATTGCATATACTTCACAAATGATGTCTATTTCTTACATAGCGAAAGCGGAGGTGGGAGGAATATGGGAATTTACCATTTGTCTAACGGTACCATTGAGCCTCACTTCATTGGAGAATCGAGTAGCTATCTTACTCCAATTTGGCTTCAATCGGTTTAAATTTTCATCATAACTATCACCAAATGTTTTTAGAAGATTTAATGACAAGTACGTGCTTGTGAAATTTTACTGAGTATAATCTATTCGAACAGAGCAATTTATTTGGAATCGTATTTGTCATACACCCGAATTACTAAATATGATAGCACGTAAATATATCGTTTTTTACGAAGATTGTCTCACATTCGCTTGGGTTTGTAAGTCTTGTCATTCAACGGTCACTGCAGCCATACACAGTGACTGTTAGCCCTTGTTAATTGTGTTAAGTCAAGTGATACTTTAGTATAATTGTTTATTAAGTACTTATGTTTAAACACATTTTTATGTATTTAATATGGGTCGAATATTAAGCCTGCACATGGGTCAAAATGCAGCCCATGTAATGGCAGTTAGGATAGCAGTTATGTTGACAGTTATTTCCCAAGAGACACAATGGTTGGGAGGAAAAATAACTGTCATTTGTGTCGTTTAGAAACCTTTATATATGTTTTCTAAATCAGAAAACATATAACAACTTTTACTTAGAAATCTAATGCAATATCTGTTCTTACTTTACATTACATTTACACCATTTACAAAGTCATTTCCAGAACCATGAAGCACTTATTGAAACCAAGATCAATTGGCCATAAGCTGTACACAATTGGTATCAGAGCTACGACTCTCATCCATGGGATAGGCCAAGTTCTGGTTTCATGTCTGGGAGATATCTCCTAAGAGAGACTCCCAAAAGGGTGAACCTGTGGAACTCCAAAAGAAAGAAAACCATAATTTCACCAAAGGGAAAAGATATTTTGGCACAAACTGTAATGGAAAATGAAGCCTTCAACTCTGCAAAGGAAACTGATGACCTGTTGAAACTAAAGAAGAAAGTTATGAAGATGAAAAGGGACAAGAAGGCCAAGTGCCACATTTGCAAAGAAAAGGGACATGCCTTTTGGGTATGTAAGGATAGAAAGAAACTTGCAGCCATGGAACTGCAACAAGAAAAAGAAATGGCAGACAAGGTCATTGCAGAAGAGGCTAAATACACAGAAAGAGTCTACCTGATTGCAGACTACGTGGTGAAAGGTACAAACTTGCAAAATTGGAATGACATCTGGTATACTAGTAACTCTTACAAATTCCATATGTGTCCCACTAGAGCACTTTTCAATGAGATTGAATACAAGTTTAAAATGATAGGGAGAGAGGAAAGTGAAAGAAAATTTATTTTTTCATATGGAATAGGGGATGTTACTGTTAGGACAGATGTTGGGGAAGTGGTGATTAGAAATGTCCAATATACTCCTGAGGTCTCATTTAATATACTTAGCCTAGAATTGCTTAAGACTCAAGGGTATAAAATAGAGATTTCTGATGATATGTGTAGCATTTTTTATATGTATCATGATGAAGGATTAAGGAAACAGTCACCAGTTTTAGAAAAGGAAAAGGAACAGGTTGCACTTAAGGAGATTGTGAATGAACATAACCTGTTTTTGGAAGATCAGTTTAAACAGATGGATCTTACAGATGAATGCTCTGTGATCAGGGGCTTAGAAGAATTAGACTGGAACAAAGATAGTACTCAGGATTACATTGATGAATAATACATCAGTTATAATGGGACTCTGTAGGTACTTAATGTTAATTCCTTTTCAAGGTATCTATCTTTCATGAATTTATTGGCTAAGGATGATCTGTTGTATAGAAACTGGGAAATCTTCAGTAAGAGATTCATAGATTTGGTCAAGTGGTTTTATCTGGTGCATCTGAACTATGATGCATTGGATACAATACCACCAGTTGTTAGAGATGTTGAATTGAACTTGCTATGTTTACACAAGGCTGTTGAGAATATGGGTGGATACTTCTCAGTCACCATAGGTGACAAGTGGGGGGTGATTGCACAATTGCAAGGCTTGGACACAGATGGTGCTAATACAGTTAGAGCTTGTTACAGAAATTGTATTGATCTTTTAGTCATATACCATGAAACTGCACACAGTCCTTGGGGTGAAATGCAAAGAGAAGTGGGTGAAACCAGTGAAAGAAGGATGGCCACGGAACCACCATGCCAGAGGGAAGATGCAGTGAAGGATGGAGCATTTAAAGATGGAGCAAACAAGTTTGGTGTCAAGTTGGACAATGAAGATGAAGATGGAAATGAAAGCAGCCAAGACAACAATGACTTTGAAGTCATTGCCTGATGAAAAGCAAGAAAAGATCAACTCAGAAGAACTTGACCTTAAACAATTAAGGGGGAGAATGTTAGCCCTTGTTAATTGTGTTAAGTCAAGTGATACTTTAGTATAATTGTTTATTAAGTACTTATGTTTAAAGACATGTTTATGTATTTAATATGGGTCGAATATTAAGCCTGCACATGGGTCAAAATGCAGCCCATGTAATGGCAGTTAGGATAGCAGTTATGTTGACAGTTATTTCTGTCGAACGCTTTAAGCACGTTGTACACACTCAGACCTTGAAAGATCTAGCACTCGTGGATCGTTAGTGTTGCCTATGTAATCATAAGCAAACTAATAGAAAATCTCTACAACTCGTGTTCTAAAACGGAATGTAAACACAAGCTGTTATCACTAAGAACACTTAGATCCACTATGGATCCTTTTATTCACTGAAACTCTATGTTTCCGATGCCTATTACAAACTATATGGTTCCTTTTATATACAAGGAACCCTAATCTCTTACTACCCAAACGACTAAACATCTTTGCATGCATTTAATGTCTAATACATTAAAACAACTATAGAGTAGTACAATAATACCCATGCTGACCTTGGGCAGTTAAAAGATAATAATGAGTTTAGCATTTAATTCATAAGGCGCATGCTGATCCTAGTCAGCTTTCACTCTTCAGCAGTAACATGGCAACGCTTGTACTCTTCAGTAGAATCACTTCTTCAGCAGAAACTGCTTCTACTTCAGCAGAAACCTTCGGCAGTAATGACAGCAGAGTCCTACTTCACATAATTCCCAACAATCCTCCCCTAAACTGGAATTTGACTGGGTTAAGTTCCAGTTTCCTACCTTGATAGATCTTAGAGACTTCAGTACTAGAGGATTGTTCTCAAACATCAGTAGCAAAGAACCAAAACCAAAATCATCTCTATGATGAGCAAACTTTGAAACGCCAGGTCTTTGCAGCAACACATGACATAATGTACATCAATACTTATCAGTTGCATACTATTCTCATCACATTCAGGTGTGTTAACATCTGAGAGAGGTGAATCATTGAAAATAATGGATTTGACGTCTCTTTACCAGTAGCCATTACTACTGGAGTAGCCAGATGTTTAAGTTCGTAAACTATGGTACATTGATAACCATCTGATTTATGAGCAAATCAGCAACTATATAAACGGATTTGAGGTGTCTTTACCTGTAGCCGTTTGCTCAGGACTAGTCAATTCTTAGAATTGGTGAATTGATAACCAAATATGGAGATAGTTGCCTTTACCACAATCCATATACGTGTGGGCTAGCCAATTCTTGGATTCCAAAAAGGAATAGACCATGGTGAATTGAGGACCATACAACTCTCAGTAATTAAGCATGGGTGGTTGCAGACCCTATGATTTTGAGCAAACCATTACAGCTATCAACAGATTTGACATGTCTTTACCAAAGCTGTACCCTTTGGACTAGCCAACTCTTTGATACACACAAGGCATATCTGGTGAGTTAATAACCCTCAAAGACAAAACTGCAATTTTTTTTTTTTTTTTTTTTTAACTAAGAAACTAACAAACAAACAAAAACAAAGTAAACAAAGGACAATGAAGAATACCGCATTCATGATGAGGATGCAGCTTGAGCTTGCAGAAGTTGAGTCTTGATTAATCCAATCAGTCGTTCAGCATCTGATCTTTCATTTCCCACTGGATCTGGAGGAATTTCCAACTTCTGACACAGCATCCTTTCCATAAGCCTCTCGGATAATGGATAAAGTCTTTCAGCAAACATGCAGACTGTGATTCCACTCTTAGTCTCAACTACATGCACACTAGGTAGGGGATAATATCTCCGGGACGCAACCTGCCATAGATGTGAGTTCTTCCAAATGAAATGCCCTTTACCAATGGGAGATTGAGAGTCAAGCAGAACATGAAGATCGCCCAATAAGCACATCCCAGAACCTTTTGGTGCAGAATTGCAGTAATGTTTGGTGACAAGAGTGTACAGTGTAAGTATATCTGCCCTGTCTACTAAATGGAGTATTTCCTTCAAGAAGGTGAACTCCATTGAAGTGTTATCCTTTCGATGAATGACATTCAACTCATCATCTATCAGAGACCACTGGACCAACACATTTTGATATCCATCAAGAAAATCGGAGGAAGACCCTTCTTTAACAAAGGTTGACTCATCAGCCTCAAGATCCAGGTAAGTGATTTTGGCCATCCTCTTCTTCCTTCTTCCAGTCCTATAGATTCCTAAAGATGGTGCATCATCACGAATGGCATTCATCCTCACTAGCAAGTTTCTAGCCTTCCTCGTTTTTATACTTGCTATATCAGCTTCTGAGCAAACAGATGCCACAGAGGGAGTGGGAGCTGGTACATTAGGTGCTTCAGAAGACTTGGTAGTTGGTTCAGCAGATGAAGATTTGTTAGGTGAGCTAGCAATCTCTGTAGGAGGTTTAGCAGAAACCATAGATGGTTCAGCAGATTGATCTGCTTTAGATGAGTGTGTAGGCTCTATGGTAGTTCCAGCAGAGACTTTGGAAGAACATGACTTATCATCAAAATTTTTCACAAACTCAGTTGTCTTTGTCCTCTTAGTCTTAGGAGCATCTGAATTACTAGCAATCCTTTTCAAGCTTGAAGAGTGTGACGAAGAAAACTTCATGATTTGATTATATTTGCGAATCAAAACATGATCGGGGAATGCCTTTACTTGCTTCATTGACAACCCAGAGTTATACAAAGATGAGCTCTGGTTTTTCACCACAATCCTCATTTCAGCTTTAGTAGGAGGTCTATCTTTATTCCTTTGAGCTGTGATGGCTCTCCTCTTTTCAGCTGCTTCTTGTTTCATTTTTCTTCCACGAGCCATCATCAAATCCACAAAACTTCCACAGTTAAAGTCTGCACCTAAGATACTCTGAGCCAGTGAAGGGTTTGAAATGACTTGCTGAGTGTAGGCATCCCAATGAGAGTCAGGGAGCTGAGGACGCATTTCATCAATTTCCCTTTGTCTTTCAGGAGGCAGATCAGACGAAGGTAGAGCTGCAAGCTGTTTAGCCATTTCTTCATCTTTCTTTCTCTCATTACACTCAGCTAGCATTCTGTCTTGTTCTCGCCTTTCCTCTTCATTTACCAAGTCTGAACCAAGCTCATCTTCTACCAGTAAACCTTTTCCTTTATCAGCAGAATCCTTAGCATAACCATTATTAGCAATATTGATAACAGGAATCTTAGTAGAAACATCCAAGTCTTTTTCAGAAGAAACATGTTATGAGGGAGCTTCAGCAGGAGTGGACACTGAAGGTTTTGTATGACGAAGATGGACCAAGTTCAGTAGCAACATCCTCCATTGGGGTATCAGCAGATGCAGCTTTGACAAACTCTGGTTCCTTGGATACTTCAGTAGTTGCTTTATTCAAGTACGATCTCTTTCTCCTTTTGAAAAGAACGGGTTCCTTCTCCTTTGAAGATTTAGCACCCACTGAGAAAGGAACAACTATCTCTTGAGCCACATCAACTAAGATATTAAGAGACCCATACTGAGGTTCATCTTCTTCCTCCTCAGAAGAAACCACAAACTTCCTTTTGGTTTCCTTTTCAAGTCTGTTCTCTAGGTCCTTAACTTTACTCTGTAGATCTTCAATCTTACTGCCAAGAGAAGACTTGGTCTCTGCAAGTTCCTTTTTCAGACTGGACACCTCAGCTGCATACCTGTTCACAAGATCATACACAGATGTGAGAGTAATGGGGTCCTCAGCTCCACCAGCAGATTGCTCTGTGGTAATGGGAGCTTCATTGGACCTTTCAGTGGAAAATGGTCATTCTCAACATGAGGAGGTACCTCACCAACAGGTACCCTTGGAGGACTAGGTGTGGCCATCCTGTTCAGATCAGACTCAAAATCATCAAGAGGATCATGTGCTGGTGGTGGACTAGGACAATGGGCTAGAGTTGGTGTTGGTGGAGGCTGCTCTGGAGCAACATGAGAAGCTTCAGCAGAAAAGGAGGGGCCCTCATCAAAATTAACTGATGGATTGCCATCAGTAGCAACATGTGAAGAGGGTGGGATGCTAGCAACATTCTCCTCTTCAGCAGCCACATTGCCTTGAGGAAACATAGCTTCTGTCAAGGGATAATGTGCCCCCTCAAAGTTAGTTCTCATAGAGGCAAAAAGTTTAGCTGAAAGGGCACCTATGGGATGAAAGGCTTCGACTTGGGTAGAGGTGTCTATGATAATTTGTAAGAATCTAGGGTACATTAAAAACTTATTCTTTTTCCTTTGAATATTCTCAACCATGTTTTCAAAAATAAACTTAGACCAATTATAAGTTACCCCTTGGGAAAGACACACAATACCACATCCCAGTTGGGAAGAGAACTGATCCCATCCTCCTGACTTGTTTCTTATGCACTGAAGCAACGTGTGAGCCAAGAACCTCCACATTGGGCAAAGATGCTTCTTCAGCCAAATGTCAGTCCTCGAACCTCGATAGCCAATCGCCCTCAGTCCAGTAAGCACCTCCACCTGATTAGAGTGATATACTCCATCAGCATCTTCCAAGCGAAGCTTCCTCCTTATTAGCTCTTCCGTAACCACATGCTCTGTTTCGTCAATCGTAGCCACAATCTCTGTTTCACTTCGATTTGAAGCAGATGCCCAAAACTAAGTGACTAGCGATTCATATATTGCATTCGGAGAATGTGTTAGAGCATAGCAAAGCTTGGACCTTTTCAAGAATTCCACCATCGGTTCATACAGCTCATCATCTTTAGCTTTTCCCAGAAAGGCAACTTTGTTGTGATCCTTCTTAAATTCAAGTGCCATGTGATGAATTGAGATTTTAGGGTTATGTTTCTCGTAATGAAGTGTTTTGGATGAAGGAGAGGGAATCGTTTTGTTTTGAAGTGGAATAATGTGAGTGGTGGAGTGGTAGTTGTTGCCCAAGTTATAGTCAAAAGAATTAGACCGTTTGGTTGACCGTAGCTTACGTGTATTTCAACGTGACCCAAGAAAGTGTAACGCTTCAGCAGAAATAGATGGTCAATCTGCTGAAGTTATACACTTCAGCAGCAAACATCAAAGATAAAAATATCTTCGGTAAGATTCTAGAGAGTTACTGTGCCAACCACTTGTATTAATTCCCATTTAACCTCGAACCGTCTATAAAATGATCCCAATGCACACATAACTCTACATCAAAGATCCCCAAATATCATTATAAACCCTGGTTTCTTCAAAGCTCCAAAATTAATCACAATTAACCATGAGAAGTTCCAACCCAATCACTCTTTCATCAGATGACAATGCAACCTCTATAAGCAGTCTTGAGAGGTGGAAGAAAAGTTATTTGTCAAGCAATCCAGGCGGTGGAGAAGACAACTCATCCATAAGTTCTTATGTATCACCTTATGAAGACTCAGATGAGGAAGCCACTTCAAAGAGAGTGAAAGAGCCTCCCCTTGCTGATGTGAATGAGCCTTCCCTTCCCGTTGAAGATTCTGATGACTCCTGTAAGGAGAGAACATCATACTCCCAATCTCCAGCACCACAGCCTGCACGAAGGCCACGAGCCAGAAATCCGCCACTCCCTAAGGATAGAGAGGTGGTCCAAGGTCTTTCTGCACCAGGTTTTGGTGCATCAACACACATCGTATAAAGGAAGGGCTTAAGGAGGGTGGATGGATTGCATTTTGGTTGAAATGAATAGATGAAGCACAAAGGACATATTATTTTTCTCCATCATCATGTGTGGTCATCGTCATCATCAACGTTTTCATCAATCCATCCTCTCCATTTTGATCCTTAGCATCTTCGTCGTATTGGTCATGCATATCCAGCCATCTAGATAGACGGAATGGGTGGTTATGCAAGACCTACAAACGCATATCCAGCATCTAGTGTGAAAGTTGTGAGCGATCATGCATATCCAACATTCACTTAGATGTTTGAATAGATGATATGTACTAGATTAGGATTAGCGTAAGTGTATAGCTCGTATCTTGTAGATGCATTTGAAGATGATATGTAAGCTGTAAGCTGTAAACTGTTTCTTGAATGAATGAAAGAACAATGTGACTTCAAACTCTTCTCTTTAGAATTTTGGCTTCAGTGGAATCAAATTGTTTGCTTCAGAACTTTAAATTTCGGAAGAAACAAGCAATAAGCTTTTAGCTAACTTGACCAAATATTAATGAACCACACTAGATGAATGTTAACGGAACAGGGCATTCTGCAAAGCAAACTCAGAGACAAAACATACAAAAACTACAAACAGGAGTTAGCAAACAACATAAACACAAAGTTTACTATAAAATCCTCCCATGAGGCATATGCCTCCCCTTAAACTTTGCAGTTAAGGGAAGAGAAAGATCCACCATTATACTTGGGTTTCAAGTAAAATTTTGTTCCATTATTCTTCCAAGAACAACCTGCTGAAGTTTTGACAGATTTGACAGTAGTGCCCCAACATTGTTTCCTTTTATTCATAGAGTCAACATATGCAGGCCAATGACCATGTTTAAAGTATGGGCTAGTGGGTCGCACATAAGGTCTATTAGGAGATTTCCTCCAAGAAGGGTCAGTTCTAGCTTGTGGGACATATGGTGGAATAATTTTAACATTGGTCCACACTGGTCTTGGTTTCTGCTGAAGAGCACATGCACCTGATCTTTGCTCATGAAAATCACAATCCTTAATTAAATGAAATTTACTTCCGCAAACAAAACAAGTCTTCCTTTTGGACGATGGATTCAACAAAGAAGATGTTCGATTACATGTAGAAGGACTTAAACCAGAAACAGTAAATGGATTGTTTTTAATAGACATATTATTCAAAGATTTAAAAGACAAGTCTTCAGGGGAAACAGGCTTGGAAGTGGATTCCTCAGCAGCTATCCTAGAAGGCTTGTAGATAGACTTGGGTGCAGGCTTGGGTGTAGGGTCAGGTGAGGGCTTGACAAGATCTGACTTATCACTTGAATCACAGCTGTAAGTAGATCCTTGATCCGATGAATTGTCACTGTCAAAGAAAGAGACAAAGTCATAAGATGAAGCATCGTTGTCAGGCAAGTCTTTTGACTTTTTGCCATACAGATGGTGTGATCCATCAAAGTCAATATTAACAGATAGGTCAGTGGGCATGAATTCTCCTCTAATAGGACCAGGGACAGCATGTAAATCACCTTCTTTTCTAAAGTGTTCTAGGCCTGCAGGTGTAGATTTACGCCCATCTTGCCTAGCTTCCAATCCTACATACTTCTGAAAGCCTAATCCTATTCCTGAGTTCACTGCCTGACTACTATAGAGAGCTTGAGCTAGATTGTCTCCTGATATTAACCATTGTTTATGTCTAGCTATCTCCTCTGCAAGTTTCTCTTTAAGCTCTAGATTCTCAGCAATAGTATCAGCTTTTTCTTTTTCATTGCGTTTAAAGTTAATATTAGCAATTTCTAGATCAAACTGAAGCACCTTAATCTTTTCTTCATAAGCTATCTGATTATTTTGAAACCAAACTTTTTGTCTTTCTAATGTTTTTAACGAAAGTTTATAAGCTTCATTATCAACATAGCATGCATTGTACTTAGGTTTCATAGTATCATAGGCTTCTTTCAGTTCAGTATATCTTTCACTACAACCAAATATACAGTTGTGTACCTGAGAAAGATCCATGAAGGCAAACTGATCATGCATATCTTCTGAAGTGCACCTTGCCAGCAGACCAAGCTTCTCTGTATCAGCAGCTTCCTCATTCACAGGTTCATGAGCAACCCAGTTGACCTGTTCATCCAAGGTGACTAGAGCTGCTGAAGTGCTAGCTCCTTTCTGATTCTGCTGATAGGTATTGTAGCTGGTACTCTCTCCACTCTTCCTGTCTTTGCATTCCCTTGAGAAATGACCCATCTGGTGGCAAGAGAAACACTTGACCTTTCTCCTGTCAAATCGAGCTGGATCCTTTCCCTTGAATCCAAACTTCCTTCCTGCCTTCTCTTCAAACCTCTTGATATCCACTGAAAGCATGGCCACTTGCCATTTCAGCTTCATCTCCTCCATCTCAAGTGGGTCCACTTGGTCAAAGTCTTCATATACCAGATGCTGCTGAGTGTCATAATCAGCAACAAAGGAGTGAAGGACATCCTCCAATATACTTCCAGTCTTAGCTTTAGGATGTGAAGGAGTGGGACGATAGAATGATGATGGTAAATAAGATGGACTTGAAGCATGCATCATCATATTCGAGTGGGATGTCCCAACAAAGGCTGAATGACCAGAGGAGGTTGCACGGTAGGGAGATCTGACATCAGGTTCAAGAGATCTGAGTTTGTTGTATAGCTCGTCAAAAGTGAGCATGTCCAGCCCACCTTTAGCTTTCAGGGCTATACTCACATGCAACCAAGATGGAGGCAAAGATCGAAGGAACTTAGAGTTGCTATCATCATTGTCAGGCTTTGCATTCAGCTGGTTTAGCTGACTCAGAATCTTGTGGAACCTGTCGTATCCCTTGTGGATACCCTCTTCTTCAGAAATATTGAACTCTTGGAAGTGTTGTCTAAGCATGGACTTCCTCATTCTTCTGGACTCTTCATTACCACCAAACCTAGCTTTAAGAGCCATCCAGATGTCCTTTGCATCAACCATGTGGTGAAAATCACCTAAGTGATCTTCAGGAATTGATTG
The DNA here is from genome assembly GCA_910596185.1 of Chrysanthemum makinoi. NCBI lineage: Eukaryota > Viridiplantae > Streptophyta > Magnoliopsida > Asterales > Asteraceae > Chrysanthemum > Chrysanthemum makinoi. Next base: position 239,553,983 of record OU343219.1, read on the forward strand.
AAGGAGGATGGTTCTTACCTTGTGCTCTCTTTGCACAGCCAAAACCTCTTCAGCAGTTTTGGGAGGAGCAATGGTGAACTTACCATCAAGATATGGGATGGTCTTCTTTAGGCTGTTGCCATTTTTTACTATCTCCCATAGATTCCAATCAATATTGGAGATCCAGTTCTGCATCTTCATTGTCCACAAATCATATTCGTCCTTCTTCAGATAAGGAAACTTGCCATTACTGTTGGAGAGACTAAGTTGTTGCATAGAGGTGGTGTTTTTGATGATGTTGTTGTTGTTGGTGTTTGTGACATCTGATTCATCATCAGTTCCAGACATTGTGAATAAGTTTTTGGTTGTATGTGGGTGAGGAAAATAAGGTTCTCAGTATCGTAGAGACTCTCCCGAGGCTCTGATACCACTTGTCGAACGCTTTAAGCACGTTGTACACACTCAGACCTTGAAAGATCTAGCACTCGTGGATCGTTAGTGTTGCCTATGTAATCATAAGCAAACTAATAGAAAATCTCTACAACTCGTGTTCTAAAGCGGAATGTAAACACAAGCTGTTATCACTAAGAACACTTAGATCCACTATGGATCCTTTTATTCACTGAAACTCTATGTTTCCGATGCCTATTACAAACTATATGGTTACTTTTATATACAAGGAACCCTAATCTCTTACTACCCAAACGACTAAACATCTTTGCATGCATTTAATGTCTAATACATTAAATCAACTATAGAGTAGTACAATAATACCCATGCTGACCTTGGCCAGTTAAAAGATAATAATGAGTTTAGCATTTAATTCATAAGGCGCATGCTGATCCTAGTCTGCTTTCACTCTTCAGCAGTAACATGGCAACGCTTGTACTCTTCAGTAGAATCACTTCTTCAGCAGAAACTGCTTCTACTTCAGCAGAAACCTTCGGCAGTTATGACAGCAGAGTCCTACTTCACATAATTCCCAACAATTTCCCAAGAGACACAATGGTTGGGAGGAAAAATAACTGTCGTTTGTGTCGTTTAGAAACCTTTATATTTGTTTTCTAAATCAGAAAACATATAACAACTTTTACTTAGAAATCTAATGCAATATCTGTTCTTACTTTACATTTTGTACCCGTTACTGTTCCATTACATTTACACCATTTACAAAGTCATTTCCAGAACCATGAAGCACTTATTGAAACCAAGATCAATTGGCCATAAGCCTGTACACAGTGACTACTCGAATGGACCTCCCTCGCGGTTCCCATCTCTATTGCTTGCTGAGAAAAAGAAAGACAGTCAGGAATTTCGTGAATTGTTCCTCCTCTCGAATAAGAGCATCCGCAAGATACGACTCCCAGAAGAATATTTTAAGGTATGCAGGTCTTCAAGAGAATTTTACAAGACAAAGATATTTCTACTTTTTGAATATGATTTGGAAGATGGAAGATGGTCAAGAGTGAATGATTTGGGTAAGAAAACTTTGTTTGTTGGGCATAGCATAGTTCTGACAGTTTTGGGTCGAGGACACTACAGGGGTGATAAAGATCAATTGCAATACTTCATTGATGATGTCTATTTCATATATAGAAGCAGAAATGGAGGTGGGGGATGTTGGAAATCAGCCTTTCTCTTGCCTACGAAACTTGCTTATGTTACAACTCAAGAACTCACAAAACGACTCTCATGAATTGGGTTTTCAACACTGTATATTAACTTGCTTTAATAAAGACTGATTGCACTTTACAAAGTAAACCTACTACCCTATTTATACTAACAATAAACTAACTAATTACATGCAAAAGATATCAACGTGGTGTGCATGATATTCTCATATAACCCACGTATCCTTAATACTAGGTCAACACAAGACTAGGTAAAACCCACTTCTTTATTCACATACCACATGGAGCAACCAAATATCCTAATCACTGACCCAGTTACTGAACCCAAGGATTACCCATAGACCCGCAACTCATCCGCTCCATTAACCCATCAAGATTATTCTACAGGGGAGATATATGGGAATTTACCAATTTGTCGGACGAAACCATCGAGCCTCACTTCATTGGAGAATCACGGAGCCTTCTTACCCCTCCAATTTGGCTTCAGTCGATCTAAGCTGTTAGGACCGAAAAGCATATAGATTTATGTGGTTTGGAGGTCGGGGTTGGTGGAAGAAGATGAATATCTTCATCCTTCTAGAGAGAGAAACTAGAGAGAGGAAGGAGAAGATAAGGATAACTTTATTGAATAAACACACACAACACTTAACCAAATGCTTCACCTCACCCCTCATGGAGAGTCATGAGGGGTATTTATAGGCTCTAACTTTGCCACTTAAACGATACTAGTCCCTATGGGCAAAGTATACTACGCATCTAGTCCAATTCACGTAAGTGACGTTATCTTTATAAAAAGCGAGGCTAACAATCTCCCTCCAAGATAGCGTCACACGTGAATGGTTACAATGAGACCTATAAATACAAAACAAAGTAAATTACAATAGTAATGAACAGTGTTGACTTTCTTGAAGCGCAGAGTCTCTGTAGTCTAGATACTGAGGCAAACTTGAAGTTCTCCCTTCCGATGACCTCGGCATTTGATCTTTGGCACTGACGGCACAAATACTTGTAGCTCTGAACTTCAACTGTAACGGTCTAGTTAGGTTATTACTCCCTCATAACTAGTGAGCCTTTTTTCTTTCTTTGCTCCCTCTTGAACCGACAACACTCTTCCAACACGTCTTTTATCTTCAGACACGCAGCGGAGAAAGTAAACTCTTGAAGCACAATGGTTGTCGTTCTGGGAACATCGTAACAACATAACTCACTTAGTATTGCATCCAAGTTGGTAAAAATCCCCGATGTACACCACACTACTTCTCCTTCTTCAGTCTTAAGCAAAAATCCCTTCGTAATCCAATCACGGAAGATGAAATACCAACTTCTCCCTCCTGATGGTTGCGAGCTATCAGAATCATCATAATGTTGCGTACATGCCGTATTACCTTCTTGATGCAATATTAACATCATAGCTTGATCAAATTTCCGTGAGAATATGTTGTAAAAGTACTCTCAATATACTTCTCTCAAACCAACCTTTTATCGAACCTCCTTTGAATTCACCGGCTAATTGTAATGACCACATATGGAGAAAACCCGATACGACTAACTTGAAAAGGAAGTAAACATCCCAACTTTGTGACTTACTGCTTGTTCTAAATTTTTGAACAATTCACAACGCCGTGTGACATCGAAAGCACTACAACGTAAATCCTTAAAGTGATGGTTACACACTGTGAGCACTACAACGTAACTCCTTACCAGTTATAACCAGATTTTCAAATTTCATAATGTGCTCCAACAAGTTATCTTGAGACATGCATCCAACCAACCATCATCTCAAAGATAAAGAAGTCCACCCGTGAAATGTCACTTCAATTCCGCATCAATAATATCGTACAAAAACCCCGTAGTCATTTTTCACATCTTCGCTCAAGTCGTGAATATTGTATCCTCCCTTGAAATTAATACCATACCAAAATATACCATGTTAAATGTATACCAAAAATTTGTATCCAACAAATTTTTTATAGCTAAAAAATTCGGATGCCAATCAATACATATAGGAGTCCAACCGTCAGCCCATTGCAATTGTTATACACACTTACAGCCCAAGTTGAATTTAAGCAAAAGCCCATAAACGAATCAACAGCCCACGATCCAATAATATAACCCGATCCAAAAGCAAGGCACATAACCGGTTATACCTTATATATCACTCAGCTTTGACTTAAACCTAAATATCACTTCTCAAAAACAAACCGCCTACCACTCTCCTAAAATCTCTCACCAACACAGATCTGTGAAAAGAAAATATAACGATACTTAATTTTTTCTCCCATCCACATCTCATCTCACTTCTCATCATCATATCCTTAAAAACACATAACCACCTTCTTCACCTTCTTCACCTTTTCGTTAGTATGGCTGAAGAACACGAATTGCGCTTCAAGATCTTTAATGGTCTCAGGTAGGTGGTTTAGATTCGTTTTTGAGTTACACCGAAAGAAAGTCACGTTGATAACAATTATTGTTATTCTTCGTGCTTTGGATTTTTCGGATATTACCATGAAGCTTAGTCGACTAACGGATCAATGATGAGTTGTGGTTCAGTAAAAATCTTTAAAAGATTTAAAAAATGAATCGATCGGAGGTCCTGTTATTTTCTTTTCGAATTTAATTGATGTGAGACGGGGAGTGATATGTGAGGGTTATTGGTGAGTCTAGATGTAGGAGATGTTGAATAGATAGGGCTGATGATGGTCTTAACACGGACTGAGGTCGAGTCATTGTTTGGTAAATGGTATGATGTTGTTGTGGTCATTTTTACGCGTAACCTCCTTTGTCTTTTCAGTTATTACGCGTAAGGTTTTTAGCTTATGCGTAAACATACGCGTAACATTGCTTATGCGTAACCTTACGCGTAACCTTGCTTAGGCGTAAAGCCAGAAGCTTAGGCGTAAAAGCATACGCGTAACATTTTCTTACGCGTAACTTCACAGCTACGCGTAACAACACTGTAGATCCTCCTTATGCGTAGAAAAAGGGTTTTGACCCTTTGACTTTTTTCCGGCGAGTTTTTCCGACCATGTTATTCCGTCCAGTCTTCATAAAAAAACCCAGAAAAGGATATAAATGCTTCCTATTTGACCCATATGACCATAGAAACTGATGGTTGACCAAAGTTTGACCACGATTTTTTCACAGGATATTGGTACAAAAGATGTCTAAAAAGATATGAAATACTGTTTGGACAAGATATACCCAAGACAGATGTTAAGACAAGATAGACCAGGACATTTTTTGAACCAAAAATAAGGATACTCAAATACATGTTAAACTGTAAACCCACAAATCGGAAAAAAATTTCCGACCCACATAATAAGCACAAAAACAGTCAACAAACATGTATAAAAACCAACATAAATCAACACAAGATAACCATGGCTCTATAACACAAGATAACAAGATAACCATGGCATCTAGTCCAATTCACGTAAGTGACGTTATCTTTATAAAAAAGCGAGGCTAACATAAGCTTTTATCATAATGTGGTTGTTTATGTTAAAATGTTCTTAAGCAAGGTTAGAGAATGCTGGTGAAATTTTATTATAAAATTTGCTAAATATTATTGCGTGCTATACATATTTCTGGTTGCAAGCCATGTTACAAACTAAACTTGTCACAAGAATTTACACATTAATTGTTGACATGCTGCAGGTTGCCTAAGATTACTAGATTAAGAACTGACATAAGAAATAAATATACATTTTCGTTTCCATTATTCTGGTTTAAAATTAGAATTACATAATCATGACAATTTAACAATCACATTTGCTATAGTTTTTTTCATTTATTTATACTACAATATAATTCTGTAAATATGCCAAAACAGAGTAATAGTTTCGTTACATTTTGGCCGAACAATGCAATCGCTTTGAATCATTCACCAATAGTACAAGCATGAAGCATCTATTAGCAGCAAACAACTTATACGGCTCAATCAAGGATATGTCAACCCGTAATTTGCACGTTGTCCCTCAGTTATATACTTATATGTTTTTACCCTCACGGTCTAATACATGTTATGTGTTTGTCCCTAAACGTATAAACATCCAAGTTTAGCGGATTGGATGTCATTGAAGCTGATTAACTGTTATTATTAATTTACTATAATTATAATAGAACAACTCAAAATCATCTTTACAAAGCTGGTTATAACCCGAGACTCATAAAAATTATATGTTGAATATTATCGTGTGCGGTACATACTCTCAACGGCATGTTACGAAACAGAATTGTTATTTAGATAATTATCGGCAAGATTTTACACATAAGTTGTTGATTACATTGTTATAGCATAATTACGTAATAAAATTTGCAAAAGGTTTAAATACCAAAATAGCAAACCAAAGAAAAGAGTTGAGTCTTCATATGTAGCTAGGATAAGATCACTTGCCCTGCTCGTTTTAAGTTGCCTTGGTCGTGTTTCATTTATTAGTGAACATATATATGCAAGATAAATTATCATTAGCGATTAAGAATCTAATTAGGATATATAAATTATTGCGGCTGTTCTTATTAATTTGAAAAACATACATTTCAAAAGATATGCAGGAAAAAAAAAAGGGTTACACAGAATCTAGACCAATGTCTCAATCAAATGATTTAGTTACAATAGCGAAAATTGGACCATTGATAACATTAGCTACCTCATAATAAGAACGACCTCACATAGTAATGTTTGCAAATAGGATACGATGACAACAAGTAAACCTAATAGATCGATTACTACGTATACACCAGTAAGTTGTGACTTATGAATGAATTAAACATACATTTCTCGTCGCTTTGGTACGTAATTGTAGTTGTGTTTACAGTTCACTTTCTGCGCATAGTATATATTCAAGGCCTTAACGTTTACATATATAAAATTGACAAAATTACTTCTTATTTAGAAAATAATTACATGTTTTGTCCTTATACCCAAAATCACATTCGCCATCCTTATTCGATTTTAATTACATCAGTGTTACATACCTATTTTTTAAACTAGTTGCATCGATGATCCCTGTTTTGAAAAATAAGGATCATCCTGTATAATGATATATAGTTTTGTATTACATGGGTAGTCCTTGTCGTTATTACACGAAGAGTCTCTATTTTAAAATAGAGACTATCGATGCAACTAGTTTGAAAATTATGTATAACAAGTGTCACTAAAATCGAATAAGGACGACGAGTGTGATTTTGGGTAAACCACGTGGACGAAACATGTAATGTTTTCTTATTATTTATTTAATATTTATGCTTATTTAGTCGTTAAATTCTAAATATAAGTGTTTCCACTATGGTAGTTTATGAATAGGTCTAAGAGGTGAGATTCATGACATTCAACAAATATCTAAAGAACAAATCATCACATCCTAGCTTTTCATTTTGATTTCATCCAACAGTAGAGATCAAATAAAACAATAACAAAGCAAGGGCAAACTTGTACTTCTAGGTCATTTAATTTAAAAACCCATTTTTCAAAATTTTTTAAGACAACATATTTTGCAAACGGTAAATTGTCAAGCTACGAAAAATATACCATCGCGACGAGAATTAAATTGTCTTTGGGTTTATGTCGTAGAATAGCAATGTACTTTTCAAAGTGTCCCGTTTTAGTACGTGTACTTTTTTTAAGTTGTAGAATAGCAATGTACTTTCATGAGTGTCCTGTTTTGGTACGTGTACTTTTTTAAACTTCGTAAAAGCTGTAGAATAGCAATGAACTTTCCATAAGTGTTCCATTTTAGTACGTCGATCGACGTACTAAAATGGAACACTTATGAAAAGTACATTGCTATTCTACAACTTTTACGAAGTTAAAAAAAGTACACGTACTGGATTGAAACACTTATGAAAGTACATTGCTATTCTACAACTTAAAAAAAGTACACGTACTAAAATGGGACACTTTGAAAAGTACATTGCTATTCTACGACATAAACCCATTGTCTTTCAATAGATATGCACTTTTAGTCGAGTTTATAATACATGACATACAATAATAACATGTAGACATCAAGAGTACACAGCGGAAGACTAAAGATCATAACAAATAAATAATTAATTGAAAGTATGCGTAACGTACCTCTTGCGAATGTCAGATCTCTTGAGCAAAACAAAGAAGTGGTTTAAAGAGTTGTCCCTTACCGTTCTACAACTCAAACCAATTGGTGTAAGAATAGTGTCTTACTACCACGTTCTTGTATACACGAATTAACCAACGAATCAAGCGATTGCTAGATCTAACACAAGTCCTCATTTTAAGAAAAACGAAACCAAACTCCCTAACAAGGGGGTGTTCGGCCGAGATATGCAAGAGAGAGGAGAGGAGAGATCTAGGTTTAATTCAATGCACAAAGTTATGAAAAATCCTAGAACCTAGCCTTGTTTATATAGTGTATGGAAAACTTTGGGAACAAGTTAGGGCTTGGGTTGAGAACCCATCCCTTGGCCGGCCATGATACAAGCCCAAGAGAAAACCCATAACTTTTCCTTTTCCAGAAGACCTTGGGCATGGCCATGCAAACATCTTAACAACCCTACGAGGGGCCCAGCAGTAATATACTTCAAAATAAATTTGAAGGAAACAAATCCCATTTTGACTACAAGCAGGATTCATAGATTTCGCAACACTTCTGAAAACAACCCTTATAACTACCAGTTACGTTTAGCGTTTGATTGCTTCACAAAAATGCACTACATCCATGACATATCTCTGGTATCTCAAGTCAGAGGATAAATATTCATGATATACTTAATGACTAAGATCCATAAAGTATTATCATGCAAGTGGGATAAGTCCTATACTCAATTCATTGAATATCATCTGAAATTAATCATGCTACGCATCAATATACTTTCAAGTATATTCTAACTAATACTCAGATTTGTCTTAATTGAATATCATTCCCATGTTATTGATTGACAATGGACTATTTAGAATAACTTAAGTTATTCATGGATTTAAACATGAAAATATAGGACAACATCATAATAAATGAATAATAAACATAACAAAATACTTTATTTCATTTCAATAATAATGTTTACAATATCCTTTTATCTAAAATACTTAGTCACAGATGGGCATGAAACTACTAGCTAAACGAAGTCCAAACTTATCAGACAAATGATTAAGTTTTTCACCAGGTAAGGCCTTCGTTAAAGGATCTGCTAGGTTATCATCTGTGTGAACTTTAAGCAACTCAATTTCACTTATCTCGACTTGCTCTCGAACATAGTGATATTGTCTAGGATAGTGTCTGGTGCCCTTCATGACTCCAGGTTCATGGGCAAAAGTAATTGCAGCTGAATTGTCACAATATATTTTAATAGGATTTTCAATCGACGGCATAACACCAAGCCCCGAAACAAACTTCCTTATCCAAACAGCTTCCATGGCAGCCTCAGACGCCGCTATGTACTCACTTTCTGTAGCAGACATTGCAAGTGTTGTCTGTTTCTTACTCTTCCAATCCACAGCACCTCCATTGATGACAAATGTGTAACCCGTCTGAGACTTCGTATCATCTTTGTCACACTTCCAGGATGCATCGCAGTAACCTGTAACAAACAGTTCTGCTTCTAGATTTCCCCCATACACTATGAACATATCTCTTGTAGCCCTAAGATACTTGAGAATATGCTTAACAGCAGTCCAGTGAATTTCACCCGGATTCTGTTGATACCGACTGGTCAAGTTTTGAGCAAACGCCACATCAGGCCTTGTGCATCGCACCGCGTACATGATAGATCCTACAGCTGAAGCATAAAGAACTTTCTTCATACGCGCCACCTCTGCAAGTGTTGAAGCACAGCCTTGGCTGCTCAAACCATGATTTACTTGCATTGGCAAAAATCCCTTCTTGGAATTTTGCATATTGAATCTCTTCAATATTTTGTCAATGTAAGCACTTTGGCTTAAACCAATTAGCCGCCTTGATCTATCCCTGTAGATCTTGATTCTCAGTATGTATGCTGCTTCCCCTAAGTCCTTCATCGAAAAACATTTACCAAGATAGGCTTTCACCTCATTCAGACTTGGAATATGATTTCCTATGATTAATATGTCATCGACATACAGAACAAGGAAAGTAACATGACTCCCACTAGCTTTGTGATATACACATGGCTCATCAAGATTCTGAGTAAATCCAAAACTTTTGATTTCTCCATCGAACCTTTTATTCCATTGCCTTGATGCTTGCTTCAGTCCATAAATGGACCTTTTAAGCTTGCATACACGGTTAGGAATTAATGGATTCACAAACCCCTCCGGTTGTGCCATATAGATGTCTTCATCTAGACGGCCATTCAGAAAAGCGGTTTTGACATCCATTTTCCAAATCTCATAGTCATAGTGTGCAGCTATAGCTATGAGAATCCTAATAGCTCTTATGTCCGCTACAGGAGAGAATGTCTCCTCGTAGTCAATGCCATAGGTTTGAGTAAAACCTTTAGCCACCAGACGAGCCTTGTAGGTGTGTACATTGCCATCCATGTCAGTTTTCTTCTTGAAGATCCACTTACTTCCAACGACTTTAGCATTGGGAGGAAGATCAACTTCAATCCAGACATCATTATCTTTCATGGATTGCATTTCCCCATTCATAGCAATCTGCCATTTATCCTTCTCAGGATCAGCCATGACAGCCTTATAGTTGACAGGTTCATTAAGATCCCCAACCATATTTTCCTCCACCTCTACGTTAAGACATAGACGGTCAGTTGCACGTATAGTCCTTTCAGACCTACGAATGGGAACAACTTCAGGAGGAACGCCTAAGCTTTCAGGCTCTACTTGAAGTTGGCTAGTAGTTTCAGAAGGTGTTGTATCTTCTTGATCATATTCTAGATCATATACTCTCCCACTGAGTTCTTGAGATATGAGATTCCTTTCAAGGAAATCTCCATACCTAGCCACAATGACTTTGTTCTCAGCTGGGTAGTAGAAGTAGTAACCCATAGTTTCCTTAGGTTATCCTACAAAGATACACTTAACAGATCTGGCTTGGAGCTTATCAGGTGTGTCACGTTTAACAAACGCCTCACATCCCCAGACCTTTAAGTAAGAAAAGTTGGGAGATTTTCCAGTCCATATTTCATATGGAGTTTTAACAACCTTCTTCGTTGGAACCATATTCAAAATGCGAATAGCAGTTTCAAGGGCATAATCCCAAAAAGTAAAAGGAAGAGTCGTAAGTTCAAACATTGATCGTACCATGTCAAGTAAGGCACGATTTCTCCTTTCAGATACACCATTTTGTTGTGGAGTATAAGGAGATGTGAGTTGCTGGATAATTCCACACTCAGCTAAGTAATCTTTGAACTCTTGACTTATATACTCACCACCTCTATCGGATCGAAGAGCTTTAATCTTCTTTCCAAGTTGTAATTCTACTTCACTTTTGAAAACCTTAAATGTTTCAAAGACTTTATGTTTATGTTTAAGTAAATAAACATAACCATAACGACTGAAATCATCCGTAAAGGTTAAGAAGTAGGAAGCACCTCGTTTTGACACATGTCTAAGTGGACCACACACATCAGTGTGTATCAATCCAAGTAGATCAGAAGCCCTTTCCACTTGTGGTGAAAAAGGTTTCCTTGTCATCTTCCCAACTATGCAAGACTCGCATTTGTCAAATGATTCATCATTGACCTTTTGTAAAAGCCCATCGTGTTGCAGCTTTTCCATGCGTTTCTTGCCTATATGGGCAAGGCGACAATGCCAAAGATAAGACGAGTGACAGTTCAACTTGCTCTTCTTATTGCTAATGCTATACAACGAATTATTTTCATTGGATATACAACCATCCATATCAATTTCAAACACACCAAGCATAGCAATTGCATTAAAGTAAAAAACATTATTTAAAGAAACTGAAATTCCATAACTGGTAAAAGTGTGCACAAAACCAATATCTTTTAACAAAGAAACTGAAATAACACCCCTAACAATGGAGGGTGCATAATGACAATTATTTAGTTCTAAAATTAAGCCCGAAGGCAACACTAAATCAAAGTCCATATGGCTTCGACAACCTGCTGACGCTTTCCATTTCCAACGTACAAGTGTCTTTCTCCACAGTCAGCTTCCTTGCTCCTCTAAGTCCCTGCGATGTATTACAGATGTGAGTACCATATCCTGTATCATATATCCGTGAATTTTGCTTATGAGGAAAAGAAAATAATTCAAACATAAAATACCTGATGAGCTAGGCACCATCTTATTTTTATTCTAAAGGCACTCATTCAGATAAACTGGACAGTTCCGCTTCCAGTGGCCTGGTGAGTTGCAGTGGTGGCAAGTTAAATCCTTCTTAGGATTCTCCTTTTTCTTTGCAGGGTTCTTCTTAGGAGCTGGTGGGATGACAACTTGCTTCCCCTTTCCTTTCCCTTTCTTATCTGCTTGCGGCTTTGGCTTATTCACCCTACCACCATGTATTGCGAGTACAGCAGGTGTAGGAGCCTTCTTTGGAAATCTCTTCTCGAAGTCTACAAGCATTGCATGTAACTCATTCACTGTCTTCCCCGTGCAATGAATGTTAAAATTTTGGAAAAAATCACCAAATCGATCCTGATTAAGGGAGTGATTGATGAGGCCGACACATACATCATTCGAGTAACTACAGCCGAGCTTCTCCAATTGATCCAAGTGATGTTTCATCTTGAGGACGTGGTCGGAGACAGATTTTCCAACCTCCTGCTTGCAGCTGTGAACCTTTTCAATTAGTTCATACAGTTCAGCTGCTGGTGGCTTCTCAAACATACGTTTGAGTTCATCTAGCATGCTCATAGGCGAATAGTGCTCAAATTGTTTTGCAATTGAGCAGACATCCCCGAAAGCATTAGACACGCCACATCATTGTGCTTCTCGTATTCAACACGATATGCCTCTTGTTCAAGAGCAGAGCGTATTGGGAGGAGCATCGCGAGGTGTAGTCAAAATTTCAACCCTTTTGGCAACACGAAGGATGATCCTAAGTGAACGATGCCAATCATTGAAATTAGGGCCAGTCAGCTTGTCTCTTCCAATCATATCTTTGAAAGCAAACGTCATTAAGCTCATAGTGTTTTCTGGTTGAGCCATCTACAAAAAAAGTTCAAAAAACCATAATTAGTATTTTGATAATTTTCCTTTTCAATAAACAATTAAATACCCAAGGTTAATATTCATATAACCAATTAATTATTATTGAAAACTAGGATCCAAATTGTCATAATTTCATTACGTCAGTTGATCTGCTAGTAATGAACCTTATACAAAATGGTAGAGCTTTTGCTCAATTGCCAATTTCAATTGCAATTCCTAGATTTATGGGATTTACATATAGCCAATATCAATCGCCATGTAAACATGTTTTATCCCATCTTATGCCTTGAGTTTCCAGTTCTCATCGCCTAACTCAATTAAGTTGTCCAACTTAAGAAACTGCAAAATCGTCCATGCCCGTTCTCACGACACGTGGACATTTTACCCTTCGATTACGATCTAAGTCACGTTCTCACGCAAATAAAAGGTAATCTTTAGGTGTTTCCGTTTCGCTGGATGGCATATAACTCAAATTAAAGGGTAATAATTTTGATGTCAAATCAAATATGTACAAAGATGTCATGCATTCATCTTCGTAGCATTGTTTTTATTAAAACATTTATATCTTGTTTTAATGTATAAGCTTTTCATCATCGAACTTTAATTGAGGTATTGGATTCACCAATCAAGGAATTTAGTGTTAATTATCATCCATTATACCGTACTTTTGCATAAGTGTAAACACTTAGTGTTTCGGGTAATTACCACCGAAATGGCGCATGGAATTAAAACTAATTCGCCCTAAAGATGAGCTTGCACATTTTATGGCTTACTAAGTAGCTTCATTCGAACTTACAGGGGGCAGAGGACCAGGTAAGCGCAAAAGCATAACATTAGACATCCTTTCAAGGTGTGCGCACTTCTTTATTAACCCCTTTATAGTTCATTCTCATGGGTGAGCCGTTCAGACCATTTGTAACAAAGTCACCAATCAATCAAACGATTATGATTACTATGCTTAAAAATACATGTTTCACCATTGTTTAGGTCAGTTTATTTTTCTTGTAAAAATACCCTTGTTACACATAACAAACAAGCAAGTATTTAAAAATAAACATATAAACAATGAGTGCATAACAAAAAATAAGTCATGCATATCAAATAGCCACATGCAAACGTTTTTGATAAATCCTATTAATAAACAATTCTAGATATGTCAATATGCATATATTTAATTAAGACTTTCACTCGTTTTCATCTATGTACAAGGTGAGCCACATGCATCGATTCATCGATTGCGTAAGTCAAAATTAAATACATACCACATAGCATATAATTGATTAAATTAATAATGATTGAGGTCTTCCCCAATTTTAGATCTATCATAATTTAGTGTATATCACTTAAACAAGTAGAACATACAATAAAAGCAGATCCATGATAAAACATGCAGATAATTATCATGGACATAAAATTACACTTAACAATTAATGCAATTAAACAGAGTTACGCAATACACATAAAGTTGCATGCATCCTAGGGTTTCTAATCCAATTAAAACTTTAGTTTACAAAACCCTAATTAGGGCACCAAAAAAAACGCCCCCCCTAAAAAATTAGGGTTTAGGTTTTGCAAACCCTAGATCTACGCATACAAATAATAACACAACATGTTTATTTTATTTATGTGTTTCAAAGAATTAATTACTTGTTATACAAGGCTCGTGATGCCACTGTCGAGTTTATAATACATGACATACAATAATAACATGTAGACATCAAGAGTACACAGCGGAAGACTAAAGATCATAACAAATAAATAATAAACTGAAAGTATGCGTAACGTACCTCTTGCGAATGTCAGATCTCTTGAGCAAAACAAAGAAGTGGTTTACAGAGTTGTCCCTTACCGTTCTACAACTCAAACCAATTGGTGTAAGAATAGTGTCTTACTACCACGTTCTTGTACACACGAATTAACCAACGAATCAAGCGATTGCTAGATCTAACACAAGTCCTCGTTTTAAGAAAAACGAAACCAAACTCCCTAACAAGGGGGGTGTTCGGCCGAGATATGCAAGAGAGAGGAGAGGAGAGATCTAGGGTTAATTCAATGCACAAAGTTATGAAAAACCCTAGAACCTAGCCTTGTTTATATAGTGTATGGAAAACTTTGGGAACAAGTTAGGGCTTGGGTTGAGAACCCATCCCTTGGCCGGCCATGATACAAGCCCAAGAGAAAACCCATAACTTTTCCTTTTCAAGATTTTCCATTACTAGTCCTTTCTCTTTTCATTTAACGGTCGTTAGACATTTTTCCGTTAAATATTTAACGATTGTTAAACGGACTTAATGTGCAATAATTAATCGTAAACATTAACATTAATTATTTAACTTTAATTCTCATTCGCTAATGTGTGCAATCTCGTGGTCACGAGTTCGAATCCGGACATTTACGATGTTGCAAATATATACATTTCCAACACTTTTATATACTTTCAACGATTTTTTTTTCAAAATTTCCGCCCAGAAAATCACACATGATTTGTAAAATCACTTGTGATTTGTTATTATAACAATACGTGTGATTTTATAAATCACAAAATCATATGTGATTTTACCCGGCTCGTAATGTCTTGTCAGAAACATAACTTATAAAAAAAAATACATGTGATCTTTAAAGTAATATATCACATGTGATCTTCAATACCAAATCAATATATCCCTTTCCTTTTATAAAACAAATTCGTGAAATCACATGTGATTATGTTATTTTACTCTCTAAGTTTAAAAGACATGCTTTGGCTTCCAATGCCTCCTTGAGTCTTTTAATAACGTGCCCACCTTTCTTATTTTGTCCACACAATACTTACAATAATACTTAATAATTGAAGATCAATTAGAGATCCCCACATGATAAAAGAAAGACAATCAGTATTATGTAGTTACAAACTCTTGAGCCTAACTTGCACTATATTTCAAACCTATTCGTAACAAAAAAGGCCATTTTATTCCATTCATAATCTCAACTCACTACTTCGTTAGTCACCTTACCTACCGGTTACTTACACGCGCCGGACATCAACTCTCCATTCAAAACCTTGGCGCGTGAACACTTCTCCTTGTCACCTTCTCAATACATCATTTTATTTCTTCATCTTCTCCAACGAGTTGTCATCGGACTTGACCAATCGTAAAGCTATCTTCATAAACATCTTCCTCTCAGTCAACTCTTTCACGGTTAACGTCATCAAGTTACAAAGCTCAAGCACCTTCAAGCTGTAATCCATGTACGACGTCATCAAACGAGATTCAAACTTTACAGATCTAAAACTATGTATCTGGTTATATGTTGTATGTATGGTTGTAAGGAATTCATCTTCTAAATTTACTCAATTAATTGACGCATGGTAACAACAAAAATCAAATGGTTTTTAATATTTTTTGGTGAGAAGATGAAATGTTTAGATCTGAGAAGATGATGTCTAGTGAGAGAGAGAGAGAGAGAGAGAGAGAGAGGTAGATATGTGAGACTGCCCACATTCGTGACCTGGATCACCGCCTGTCACATCAGCTTTCTCTTTCCGGCGTCCAAACACGACCAAGTTGCAACAGTCGATGACCGAGGTTTTTTTTAATTCAAACATTTTAAAGAACAAATTTAAAATTCATTAAAAAAAACATTACAATACTAAAAATAAAAACGATACGAAATACACAAATCATAAATCCTAATATGAATGCTCCCCGCATCCAGAATCATACGAAGGAGACCGATAACCAGCAAATTCCTCGATGTAAGCCAAACGTTCCTCGTCTAGCAGAGGTTTCTCAACAAATCTAGGTCTAGCAGACGATCACAGCTTTTCTTTCAGGCGAAATGTCGTTGCAAATCGCGTATTTTTTCTCATACGTTGCTTTTCTGCCTTTGCTTGATCAAACTGCTTGATAACGTCGATAATAGCATTTTTTGTGTCGCATCGTCTTCTTCGCATTGTTTTTTAACGTACACATGCATTTGTTCAATAGAATGGGGGAGATGACAAGCCATAATAATTTTGTGTTGAGAAGTAGTTTGAGGTTGAATTGTATTTGAAATTGTGCGTTTAGTAGTGTGTTTGAGGTTGGTATTTATAAGATGTAAAGTGGTAATTTTTTTTTGTTTAATAAATGAAACGGTAATTTTTTTTTAAAAAGTGTATGTTTGAAATCGGTTGAAAAAACAACCGATTGTGTTTTCTTTCTTGCCTCGACCGACATGCGACCCAAGAACCACACTCACAACGATCGAATTTAATGTCGGTCGTGCACCTCGATCGACCGATTTAATCCGATCCACTGTGGGCAGCCTGAGTGTGGAAAAGGTGGGGTATTAGGTGGAGTTGGATAATTACAAAACTATCTTTCCAACTAATTGTAAGCGACAAGATGTAATTAAATGTCACCGTCAGATGTAAATGAAATTACTGGCTAAGATTAGATGATTTGATCTTTAGATATTTCTTGTTCTGCAATGAACTTTCCTCATAGGTCTAAAACATTTTGAAGAGGTCTTTAAATTTGTGAACCATAGCAAGAAACCATTTCAATTTTTTTTAGGGATATTAAAGCTTTAGTGTGGTGGCAGTCATGATCTCATGCCTCATCACCCACCAATAATATCATTCCACCTCATTCATGCCTCACCATACTTTTTAGTGGCAACCATGATCCCATGCCTCACCTAATTTTATTTTTTTATTTTTTATATTCATAATTATATTAAACAATTTAATAAAAACATAAAATTTCATTAATAAATTAAAAAAAAAATACATTTTTTGCAATTGTAAAGTGACTGATAACATTTTTTGCTAAAGACTTACAAAACAACAGGTAGTACTCATGCTATTTAAATAAGTAAACTACATTGTGTATATTATTATTAAATAATAAAATGAAAAGTAAAATAGATTCAATGGTCAAAACTCAAAAGCCAACTCTTATCCTCTTCCCCATTTCATCTTTCCCATATTTCACCCACCCATAAACCAAAAACCCATAAAGAGAAGAAAAAAAAGCCATTGGTAAGTCTGGTTAAGTGGCAAAATTCAATCCAAGAGCACTTGTTGTTGGCTCCCAACGTTCGAATATTTAATGCCTCAACTTCATGCCTCAACGGCAAGGATTGCCGAAACCCATCATGCAGCAGCCATGCCGAAGCAGTGGCGGCGGTGTTGCCGCTCGGCATGGTTGCAAACCGCAGCATGCCGTGTATCATTGCATCCACCCTTATAAATAAGCCCATCTATAGCAGAAATAGGTTTATAATATAAAAAATTTTATAACGTGATGATGTATTAATTATATAAACTTTTTTAAAGATTTATCATAGTGGGGAAAATTGTTTTAGGAAACTAGATTTTGATGTATAGGATAGGATTATAACCGATATATTCGTTTAATTATTTATGTGATCGACTTACCTTTTTAAACATATAAATCCCAACCCCTTTGTGATTGTTTTTATTTAAGTTATCAAGTAACATAACCCATGAGATGCGATCTTTTAGAAAGTAAGCAAAATTAAAAATACTAGAAAGCCACTCACAATGTGACAAGTGTCCCTCATTCACTACCTCTTTTTTTCTTATTAAATTCGGTTAGGGGGTATTTTTGTCATTTTAACTCTTTTTTTATATTCCACCTCAAATTTCAAATGCAAATTGCTTTCAAACGACAAACTTTTACGAAAAACCGATTTCACCATAATTTTTAAAATTCGATTCTCTTTAATTTGGTATAAATCTTGATAAATATGCCGAACATTTTTTTTACATATCAAATGGTTCTTAATTTTCTTTATTTTTTAGGCATTTTCGGCCATATTTTTTACATTCATAAATGTCGAATCGTGAAAAACTTAAAACATGAAAGTTATAGATTTTTGTTCACTCTTTACCCAGAAATTTAAATCACTCAAATTCGATGTCATATGGGTAAGATATCACACGTTAAAGATGGTATTTTACTCATATTTGTTGCATACAAGATGTTTGATGAAATGTCTAGCTTAGATTTTTAGTGTTAAAGTTGAGCTAAATGCACTAATTTTTGTCCCACAACACATCATTAATCATTTTATTAATGTAAGATTCAAAAAGTGATGTTTTTTAATAGTTAATGTTTTTAACTATTAAAACTGATGAACTGATGAACCAAACCAAAACTGATGAACCAAACCAAACTGTTTAAAAAAAAGAATAAAACCAAAATTGATGAACCTAACCAAAACTGAAACTATGATTAATGAACCAAACCAAAACTGTTGAAAAAAAGCATAAAACCAAAACTGATGAATCAAATCAAACATAGTTCATCAGTTTATTTTTGTTCATCAATCATAGTTTCAGCTTAACATGTTGGTGCTTGTTTTGTTTTGTTCATCAGTTTATTTTAGTTCATCAATCATAGTTTTAGTTTTGATTTGGTTCATCAGTTTTGGTTTGGTTCATTAGTTTGGTTTGGTTCATTAGTTTGGTTTGGTTCATCAGTTTTAATAGTTAAAAACTTTAACTATTAAAAAACATCACTTATGAGTTTTTCATTAATAAAATGATTAATGATGCGTTGTGGGACAAAAATTAGTTCATTTAGCTCAATTTTAGCACTAAAAATCTAAGCTAGACATTTCATCAAACACATTGTGTGCAACAAATATGACTAAAACGTCATCTTTAACGTGCGATATCTCACTAATATCCTATCGGATTTTAGTTATTCAAATTCCTGGGTAAAGAGTGAATCAAAATCTAAAACTTTTGTGTTTTAAGTATTTTATGATTCGGCAATTTTTAAGGTAAAAAGTAGGATCAAAAATAGCAGAAACGTCAAGAAAATCATGACCCAATGATTATGTCAAAAAAAAGTTTCGGAATAATTAAAAAGATTTATACCAAATTAAAAAGAATCGAATTTTAAAAATTATGGTGAAATTGGTTTTTTCTAAAAGTTTGTGGTTTAAGTGATATGTGCGTTTGAAATTTGAGGTGGAAAAGAAAAAATGGGTCAAAAGACCATATTACCCCTGAGTGGATTTTATGTATAATTTAGAGTGGGGAACACGTGTCCAACTATGAAAGGCTTTCTACACTTTTTAATTTTATCCACTTTGCAATAGATCCCCAACCATATAGATTCGCAAAAACACAGAAAATAACAATCGTTGGTTCGAGCTCTTCGCACGATTGAGGTATGCATGATTAATTCCTACGTTGTTGGGTAACAGTTTTTGTGTTTATTATTGATTAATGATATTGTATATATACTTTTAAGGTACTTTTGGATCTTTAAAAGAGAGTGAATTATTACATAACACATTATTTAAGATTCGCAAAAACACAGGAACTAATATTGGTATGATTCATTGCTACGATGCATGGTTTAGGTTTTTGTGTTTTTAATTGATTAATGATATTGTATAACTTTATGTTGAAGATATTGTTCAAGCTTATTTCTAATTTTAGAGGACTGAGGTTGTCATTATCCTATTCTCATTCTCAAGCAGTTTTTCAAGTCTTTGCTAGAGTTGTCAAGTTTTATAGTCAAGGGGCTAGAGTGCAACTTTGAAGGTTATATAATCTCTTTATCTGTGTTAGGGTTATTTAGTCAGTCTCTCTCACAATCAAAGTTGTATCACTCTCTCTCTAAACGTTTCATATTAGTCTGGTTATTGTTGATATCAATCTTGATATCAGTTAGTGTTTTGTATCAAGATCAATCTCTTTATTTGATCTTGAAGTTTGTGTGTTGAGAGTTCTTGTAGTGAGGTTGATTGGTGTCTTCCTAGAAGAGATCAATCTTTTCTTGTGTATTTGTTTGGTAAGCACCCAATTGGGGACTTATCTACTTGACATTGTTAGAATAAAATTACACCACGGGGTGGTTGGTTGGGTGTATGTATTGGTTGTTGTGTGCTCTTGATTGTTTTTACATGGTATCAGAGCCAGGTTCTGATCTGGTGGATTTGAGATTCTAGGGTTTCTAGGGTTTCAAAGATTGATTTGGGTTTTTTTTTTGCAATTGAAGGTTTATTTGGTTAATTGAGGCTGTTTCTTTAACGGCCGTGGTTAGTTTGATCTGTTTGGGATTAGATCTGGTGATTTTGTGGGTAATTTGGTTAGGGTTTCTTGAAACCCTAATTTGGTAATTTGGGGCTTTATATCTCTGGTGGTTTCTTGATAGTTTTTGGGCCCGTTCTTGGTTACAATCTCACTAGACTAAGTGAATCTTGTGAGTTTGTACTTCATTCCGCTGGTATTTCATGTAAGTATATTTTCATCTTTAAGATAACATTTACTTAGTCAAGAAGGTGCAAACAGAGTGGTTAACACCTTGACCTGCCACCTTGAGTGGTACGGAAACCCTGCTCCGCCACTCAGTCTTCTTGGCGGTATTTGGTTACTCTTGGGTGTGAGTTTTTGCTTATTGTGTCTAGGTCGAAGGAGGATAGGTTGTGGGTTTGAGAAGTTGTGTTGAGACTGTAGTGGTTGTTCTTGGTTATTATTTGTTCTGTATCCGTTGGTTTAATTGTTTATCTCTGTCTCATTATGGCTATTGGTGAACCTAGTGGTAATAATGAAATCTTAATTAGTAATTTGGATGCTGGTAATCCTCTTCATATTCAAACTAATGACAATAGTGGTAACTGCTTCTTATTCCATTTAAACTTGTTGAACCTGAAAATTATAGAATATGGTCCGGTGCTATGAAATTAGCTTTACAAGCTAGGAATAAGTTCAGTTTTGTTGATGGTTCTTGTGTTAAAGAAACTTATTCTACTAGTAATGTGCTTGCCGCCAATGGGATAGATGTAATGCTATTGTTTTAACATGGTTAATGAATTCTGTATCTCAAGATGTTTATATGGGTCTTGTTTATTCGATAATCTGCATGTGCCGAAAGAATTACAAGAAACATATGATAAAGTTGATGGTTCTGTGGTTTATAGTCTTTTACAGAAAATTAATTGTGTTAAACAAGGTGGTACTTCTGTTGCTGATTATTATCATAGGCTTAACTCCTTGTGGAGAGAATTTGATGCTTTAACTAAGGTGCCTATATGTGTTTGTGAAGTTAAGTGTTCTTGTGCTGCTAGTAAAGAGTTGGTGTTGCATCATCAACTTTTGAGATTAATGCAGTTTCTTATGGGTTTGGATGATTGTTATCAACCTGTTAGAACTTCTTTGTTGACTAGGGATCCTCTCCCAGAGGTTAAAGATGCTTATATAACTGTTTCTAGAGAGGAGTCTCATAGGGGTGTTCCCGAAGTCTTCTAGTGTTACTTGAATCTAAACTGAATGCTTCTTCTTTTGTCAGTTAAGTCTTTTAATAAAGATGAAGAGGATTTAATAATAATACTAATAATAACACTAGGAGTACTCCTAATAATAATAACACTATTAATAGAGGTCCTAATCCTAATCTAAATTGCAAAAACTGTGGTAAAATTGGACATACTATTGAAAGGTGTTATGAAATAATTGGTTTTCCTCCTGGATTTTCTAAACCAAATGGTTCTTTTAAGCAAAATGGTTTTAAACAAACGTTTAATGCTAATGTTGAGGCTAAACCAATTGAAAAATCTTCTTCTACTAGCACTTCTTCTGGTTTTACTTCTGAACAGATGAAGAAGCTTTTGTCTTTGATTAATGATTCTTCTACTGGAAGCATACATGCCAACATGGCAGGTAGGGCTTCATTCTATAATCATAATGTTTGGTTTAACATGAACTTCTCTAAGTATTATTTTGCTAATTCTAGTCTTACTGTTAAGAGTTTGACATTGGGATGGATCATTGATTCTGGTGCTAATCAGCATCTTACTGTTTCTACTAAAGGAATGTTTAACATTGCTGATATATCTAGTTTACATATTACTGTTGGTCATCCTAATGGCACTCTTGCTACTATCAGTCATGTTGGGAATCTTAAGCTCACTAATAGTGTGGTTTTATATGATGTTCTTGTTGTGCCTGGTTATTGTGTTAGTCTTTTATCTCGTTAATAAACCTGAGAGATAGCAAAATGTTTGTTGGTTTTGATGAAGATAAATGTTATATTCAGGATTTGAAAAGGGAGAATGTCTTGGGACCTGGTAGCCACCGATGGTGGTATCAGACTTTGATATGCATCCCGATTCCGAGTAATTGTAGTCCTGGTTATGTCTCATAATGTGTCTAAGTTTGTGTGGCATAATAGACTGGGTCACCCTGCTGATCCAGTTTTGAATGTTCTTCAAACCGATCTTGGTTTCTCCAAGAATACTTCTGTGCCTGTTTGTGAAATCCGTCATAGGGCTAAACAAACAAGGGAACCTTTTCCTTTGTCAGACCATAAGTCAGAGATTTTAGGTGAACTTGTTCATCTTGACTTATGGGGTCCATACAGAGTCACTAGCAGAGAAGGTTATAGATATTTCTTGACTGTTGTTGATGATTTCTCTAGATCTGTATGGGTATATTTAGTTAAAACTAAATATGAAGTTTTTGATGTTTTTGTGACTTTCATAAACATGTTTTCCAATCAGTTTAATTCAAAAATTAAAGTTGTAAGGTCTGATAATGGAACTGAATTTGTGAATAAAAAAATGCATCATGTTTTTTCTGAACTTGGTATAATACATCAAACTTCTTGTGCTCATACACCTCAGCAAAATGGGATTGCTGAAAGGAAACATAGACACTTGCTTAATGTGGCAAGGAGTCTTATGTTTCAGGGGGGAATTCCTTTGAAATTCTGGTCTGATTGTATTTTGATCAGCTGCCTATTTGATTAACAGTGCCATCTTCGCTTTTAAAAGGTAAATGTCCTTTTGAGATGATTCACAAAAGAAAACCTAATCTTTCCCACTTGAGGTCTTTTGGTTGTCTTTGTTTTGCAACTATTTTGAATAATCATGATAAAATGAGTTTTAGATCCAAAATGTATTCTAATTGGTTTTTCTATCAAGTTAAAAGGCTTATAAACTTTTAAGCCTAGATTCTAGAAATGTGTTTTTTCATAGAGATGTAAGGTTTTATGAAAATGTTTTCCTCGAAAATGAAAACCTATGATTCTCCAGATATACAATGTGTAAAGGAAGCAGATCATTTGAATTTTTTTGATAATCTTGAGTCTCAAAGTCCCTATGATGATGGGAGAGATACACCAGTTGAGGATGGTAGTGAGACACCCTTCACTGTTGCAGCAGATAATACACAAGGTATTAACACAGATGCTGCACAAATGCAACATGAAGGGTGGCAATCTGCAACCAACTATGGTGACCAAAACTGGTCTGAGGACAATATTAGTCAAAATCTAAATGAGTCATCTCAATCTAGTTATGAAAATGTTGATGTGCAGTCTGAAACTCAATCTCCTATGTTAAGAAGGTCTAGTAGAGAGTCTAAGCAACCTATCAGGTTTAATGATTATGTGCTGAGTTCTAAGTTGAGATATGGTATTGAAAAATATGTGAATTACAAAAGATTGAATATGCATAATAGATGTTTTGCTTCATCTTTGAATAAATCTGTTGAACCTACTTGTTTTAATGATGCTATTAAAGATCCTAATTGGGTTGATGCTATGAATAATGAAGTTGAAGCTTTAAATAGGAATAATACATGGACTGAGTGTAGTTTGCCTTTAGGTAGAAAACCTATTGGTTCAAAGTGGATTTGGAAAATTAAATATAAATCTACAGGAGAAGTGGATAGGTATAAAGCTAGACTTGTTGCTAAAGGTTATAATCAAAGAGAAGGTTTTGATTATGATGAAACCTTTAGTCCTCGTGGTTAAAATGGTTCATCGTGAGAAGTCTTATTAGTATTGCTGTAAAAATGTCTTGGCCTTTGTATCAATTAGATGTTAATAATGCTTTCTTGTATGGTGATCTGGTTGAAGATGTTTATATGACTTTGCCTGAAGGATATAACAGTAATGATAAAACTAGAGTATGCAAACTTAATAAATCTTTGTATGGTCTTAAACAGCACCAAGGCAAGGAATGCTAAGCTTACAAATGCCTTGGTTGAACATGGTTTTGTTCAAAGCAAGTTTGATTATTCATTATACATTAAACAAAAGGAGTCTATTTTTGTTGCTCTTCTTGTTTATGTAGATGATATTGTGATAACTGGGAATAATGAGGCTTGAGATCATTAGTTTTAAAAGGTTTTAAACTCAAAGTTTTTAATTAAAGATCTTGGTGAACTAAAATACTCTTGAATTGAAGTATTAAGAAATGATAAAGGTATTTGTATGTCTCAAAGGAAGTATTGTTTAGAATTATTATATGAATATGGTTTGTTAGCAGCTAAACCAGTTGATACTCCTCTTCCTGAGAATACTGTGTTGAATCATATTGAATCTAGTAAAGACAAGGGTCTTAAGAATGTTAATGCTTATCAGAAATTAGTTGGAAAACTGATTTATCTTACTAACACTAGGCCTGATATTAGCTATGCTGTACATTGTTTGAGCCAACATATGCATTATCCTTTGCAATCACATCTTAAAGCTACTTTAAGGGTTTTGAAATACTTAAAAGGGTCACCTGGGTCTGGTTTACAGTTTAATAAAGAGTCTAGTCTTAAGCTGAGTGCTTACTCAGATGCAGACTGGGCTAAATGTCCTAAAACAAGAAAATTCATTCGGATTTTGTGTTTTCTTGGGTGATTCTTTAATTTCTTGGAGAAGTAAAAGGTGTAACATTGTCTAAAAGTTCTCTGGCAATATAGAAGTCTTGCATCTGTGGCTTGTGAAGTCATATGGTTGGGTAATCTTTTGCATAGTTTGGGTCTAAGTGAATTGTTTCCTGTAAATGTGTATTGTGATAGTAGTGCTGCAATTCAAATTGTCGCTAATCCTTTTTCATGAGAAAACAAAGCATTTTGAAATTGATGTGCACTTTGTTAGAGAAAAGGTGGTCACTGGTGTTATTGTCACTAAAAGGTTCATACTGATGGCAGATCTACGACATTTTACAAAATGTCTTGGTCAAGCTCAACATAAGGTGCTTTGCAAAAATCTTGGTTTGTTTGATATGTTTGCGGTATTAATAACTCGATTCGTATGAGTGATGGTCAAGTGAAGGGAGTTCCGAAATCACTGAGGAGGGTGTTGAAGATATTGTTCAAGCTTATTTCTAATTTTAGAGGACTGAGGTTGTCATTATCCTATTCTCATTCTCAAGCAGTTTTTCAAGTCTTTGCTAGAGTTGTCAAGTTTTATAGTCAAGGGGCTAGAGTGCAACTTTGAAGGTTATATAATCTCTTTATCTGTGTTAGGGTTATTAAGTCAGTTTCTCTCACAATCAAAGTTGTATCACTCTCTCTCTAAACGTTTCATATTAGTCTGGTTATTGTTGATATCAATCTTGATATCAGTTAGTGTTTTGTATCAAGATCAATCTCTTTATTTGATCTTGAAGTTTGTGTGTTGAGAGTTCTTGTAGTGAGGTTGATTGGTGTCTTCCTAGAAGAGATCAATCTTTTCTTGTGTATTTGTTTGGTAAGCACCCAATTGGGGACTTATCTACTTGACATTGTTAGAATAAAATTACACCACGGGGTGGTTGGTTGGGTGTATGTATTGGTTGTTGTGTGCTCTTGATTGTTTTTACACTTTAGGGTACTTTTGGATCTTTAAAAAAGAGTGAGTATTCGTATAACATTCATAAACTACGATGTGGTCGGGAATGCTTCCTGAATTACTTAATATGATTGCACGTAGATGTATCGTATTTTACGAAGATTATCTCTCTTTTGCGGGAGTGTGTAAGTCTTGGCATTTAGAGGCATGCAGCCGTACACAGTGACTACTCGAATGGACCTCCCTCGCGTTTCCCATCTCTATTGCTTGCTGAGAAAGAGAAAGATAGCCAGGAATTTCGTGAATTGTTCCTCCTCTCAAATAAGAGCATCCGCAAGATACGACTGCCAGAAGCATATGGTAAGGTATGTAGGTCTTCATGCGGCTGGCTTGTAACCATTGGATGCGATCATGCTATACAACTCATCAATCCCTTATCGCGTGAAACCATCAATCTTCCAAAACTTGACACTTTTCCAGGATTCTTGAAGCATTCAAGATGGCATGAAGGCATTAAAAAGCTACTCATCGTAACCAATAATCCATCTTCATTAAAATTGCCATTGGTTGTAGTATTATGGGGAATATTTCGCAAGGTGGGCTTTTGGTGTCCCAAAGATAAGAAGTGGATAGTTGTTGGTCAATTTTTGGATATGTATATGCACGATATCACTTACTACAATGGGCAAGTTTATTGTTTAGACAAGTACAATCGTATCCAAGCTTGTGATGTTTATGGGGAAAATCCAACGGCGTTGGTTGATGTTTCAAAACTGCCACCTGATCTTTATGATAAATTGCAAAGCATGGACAGAGCATATATATCGGATTATGTCTAATTTGGAGTTCAATGATGTCTTTGTTGAAGCTCATGCCATTTTTCAACCGTACCGAATTTCAGACCATGCTCCGGCGATTCTTAAAATCCCTACATCTCTTAAGTTTAAACCTAAGCCCTTTAAATTTTCTAATATTCTTGTGCATCATTCTCGTTTCAAAGTGCAGGTTCTAGAGTGTTGGAAAGTTCCTGTTAGTGGGTTTTTTATGTATAAGGTTGTTAAGAGGCTCAAAATGTTGAAGAAGCCTTTTCGGCAAATGTTGTTCAATGAGGGAAATATTCATGAAAATGTTAAAAAGCTTCGTCATGAGCTTGATACCGTGCATTGAGCGCTTGATTTAGACCCTTTTAATGCTGATATTTGGGAATAGGAAGCGTTTTATCTTCAAGTGTTTAATGAGGCTACCCTTACTGAGGAACGATTCCTTAAGCAAAAATCCAAAGTTGAATGGTTACGTGTTGGAGATTCGAACACTTCTTACTTTCACAAAGTGGTGAAGAGTCGCAAGGCTAGAAGTCGTATTGAGGTTGTGGATAATAACGATGGGGTTCGGTTTGAAAATGATAATGTCACGATTTCTTTTGTGAATCACTTTACTTCGTTTCTTGGTCAAGAGGGTGTGACGGAGCCCTTTGATGCGCATAATCTTTTATGCACTACTCTTAATTCGAATGTAGCTGCGGACATGGTCAGAAATGTTACGTCTCTAGAGGTGAAAGACGCTATTTTTTCCATGGGTGACGATAAATCGCCGGGTCCTGATGGGTATACGGCTGCGTTCTTTAAAGGGGCGTGGAATATTGTGGCAGAGGATGTTACTAACGCGGTTCAGGAGTTTTTTTATCAATGGCAAGCTGCTCAAAGAGTTAAATCACACTAGTATTGCTCTTCTTCCTAAGGTTACGTCCCCTACTCGCGTTAATGATTATCTGCCTATCTCGTGTTGTAACGTGCTTTTTAAGTGTATTAGTAAAATTATTTCTGATTGGATGAAGGAGTGGCTGACCCTTTTGGTTAGTCCGAATCAGTCTGCCTTTGTTCCGGGTAGAAGGATTTCGGATAATATATTGCTTACTCAGGAGCTCATGCACAATTATCATTTGGATCGTGGCCCACCTCGTTGTGCTTTTAAAGTTGATATTCAAAAGGCTTACGATACGGTTGATTGGTGCTTCTTGAGAAAGGTTCTTGTTGAATTTGGGTTTCATTCTCGTCTGATAGCTTGGATTATGGAATGTGTCACGACGACATCTTTCTCTATTAGTGTTAATGACGTTTTAAATGGTCATTTTAAGGGTAAACGTTGTCTTCGTCAAAGCGATCCTATGTCGCCTTATCTATTTACTTTTGTGATGGAGGTTCTTACCCTTATGTTACATCGTCGGGTTCGCAACTCTGAGTTATTCACGTTTCATCATCGCTGCTCAGATTTGAATATTATTAATTTATGTTTTGCTGATGATCTTTTTATGTTTGCTCATGGTAATGTTAACTCGGCTCGGGTTATTATGGAGGCCTTGGATGAGTTTAAACAAGCATCTGGTCTTGTTCCCAGCTTGCCTAAGAGTACAACATATTTCTGTAATGTTCTCAATCATACCAAGCTTGCTATTTTACAGGTTCTTCCTTTTGTTGAGGGTACTCTTCCGGTTAAGTATTTGGGTGTCCCGTTAGTTACTACGAGGCTTATTTTTAGAGATTGTAAAGAGCTGGTGGAGAAAGTGTCTAATCGGATTAAAGATTGGAAGAATAAATCTCTTTCCTTTGCAGGTAGGTTGCAACTTATTTGGTCCCTTCTCTCTTCTACGCATGTTTATTGGGCCTCGGTTGTCATATTACCTTCTCGTATTATGCTTGATCTTGAACAATTGATGAGGGGGTTTCTTTGGTGCCATGGGGATATGCGTAGTGGTAAATCAAAAGTTGCTTGGGAGGTTGTTTGTTTACCTAGGTATGAAGGCGGTCTCGGCTTACGTATGCTTGTTCTTTTCAATAAAGCTCTTATTACTTCTCACATTTGGAGCATTCTTAATGGTAAGGAGTCCCTTTGGGTTAAGTGGATACATGTGTATAAGCTAAGGGGTCGTAGCTTCTGGGACATTCCTCTTCAAGGTAATATGTCTTGGGGCTGGAGGAAAATCCTCCAAATTTGCCCGCTTATTCGTGAGTTTATATGGTACAAGCTGGGTGATGGCAGTAAGGCTTCGTCTTGGTTTGATTACTGGTGTATGGTTAGTCCTCTTGCGTATACCGTCTCTTCTTGTGATATTTATAGGGCAGGTTTTGATTTAAGGTATACTGTTAAAGATATTATCGACATTGATGGCTGGGCGTGGCCTACTGATTGGGGCATGAAGTACCCGTCTCTTGGTTCAATTTCTGTCCCGACTTTTGTTCCTACTATGTCTGATTCTTTAATTTGGAAGGCCAACGATGGGGTTGTTAAAACTTTTTCGGTTGCTACAATTTGGGAAAGTTTTAGGCCACATGGTACTTAAGTGGAGTGGTTTTATTTAGTCTGGTTCTCTCATTGTATTCCGCGCCATGCGTTCCACTTGTGGTTGGTTATGAAACGGAAGTTGAAGACTCAGGACATGTTGAGACAATGGGATGTTAGTAGTCATACTAACTTTAACCTGTTTCAATGTCCTTTGTGTGAGTTACAACCAGACTCTCATGATCACCTATTCTTTGATTGTATATTTTCTTTTCAGGTTTGGGATTCATTGAAGACGTTCGCTGGCCTTTCTATGATTCCATCCTCCTTAGATGCGATCGTGAATTTTCTCATTCCTAGTTCAAGGTCTAGGTCGGCTAGAAGTGTTGTTTCTAAACTTGTATTTCCTGTTGCTACTTATTTCATCTAGCAAGAAAGGAACAACAGAATATTCAAAAAGCAAAAGAGATCTGAAGATCAAGTCATTGATTTGATCAAGTTTACCATTCGTCTCAAGCTTCTTACGTGTAAATTTAAGAAGACGAAGAATGTTGAAGCTCTTTTGCATATTTGGAAGTTACCTCAGTCTCTTATTCGGTCTATCCAATGACGATTTCCTTATTTGATGTTTGGCTGAAGAACTGGGTGTCAGACATTTTTTCGAGTTATATGGATGTTTTGGTTTGCGTGCCTGGTTGTTCGATGGAGTTCCGATTGAGGGCTGTACTCTTTTTTCCTTCTCCAAGGTTTTTTCCCTTTAGGTTTTTCTTGGGAAGGTTTTTTAAGGAGGCAGCCTCAGTTGGTGCATTATACTCCGAAGAGGCGGCGTATGGATTGTTGTGGTGACTCTTGCTTTTTGAAGTGGTTTTTTCCTATTGGTGATTTAGTTATTGTATGTATCTAGTTTTATGTCGCTTTTTTGGTTGTCTCTAACGACTTAGTGGGCTATTCAAGCTTTGCTTGAGGTTAATGTGGTACTTCGACCACATTCCATTGTACTCATTGTTTCTGTGATTTATATATTTTACCAGAGTGGATCCCTTTTACCCAAAAAAAATAATTGGATTGGACGAAAGCAAGAAGAAGAAGAAGTTGTTAGTGGTTATTAGACATGTCATGTTGGATAGAAAACTTTCTGTTCCATACTTACAAGACAAAAAGATTTCTACTTTTTTTGCATATGACTTCGAAGATGAAGGATGGTCAATAGTGAATGGCTTGGGTAAGAAAACTTTGTTTGTTGGACATAGTTCGTCGTTTTGGATTGAGGACGCCACAGGAGTGATAAAAAGAAATTGCATATACTACACAGATGATGCTGATTTCTTAGACATATACAACGCAAGCGAAAATGGGGGTGGGCCCGGAGATATGGGAATTTACCATTTGTCGGACCAAACCATTGAGCCTCACTTCACTGGAGAATGGTGTAACGTTCTTACCCCCTCCAACGTGGCTTGAATCGATCTAAATCACAATTGGCTGTTTCTGTTAAGAACTTTCATTGAAAGTTATATGGCAATTCAAGTGAATGCTAGTGAAATTTTAATATGTTTGAACAATTATTTGGAACGTACTTATAATACGCCTTAGGTTATAACGTGTAATTAATACATATATCTGGTTGCAGCTTGTGAAAAAATCTGGTTGCTAAGGCCATGTTACAGGCTAAACTTGTTATCAACTATAATACACTACATTATTATGACAAAATTCCGTAACTCCTCGACCAAGAGGAAGGTCCCGTAAATCTGTCGTAACACCAGGCACTACCATTCATAAAAAGTAGCAATCGTTTTTCATCTCTCTCTATAGTTTACTGTAATTCAAAGAAAAGTGGAAGTAGATCTATGCTAAAAAAGTGGAATAAAAGAAGTTATTTGATATTAATGAATTGATGTTTAAGAGATTAATATATTTGATTTTCGTAGAGGAATAGAAGAAGTTATTAGATCTACTAAGGCCTTGTTTGGCTAAGCTTATTTAGTGGGCTTAGGCTTATTTCTAATAAGCGGCTTATGGCTTATATAACATAAGCTTATAAGGCCATGTTTAGTGTTTGGATTAGCTCATGGTTAATAAGATTATAAGATGAAAAGTGTTTGGTTTGGCTTATGTTGGTAAATGATTAAAAAGGACATGAATAAGCTTATAAGAATGAGAAACACGAGGCAGATGAATCTGTCACTAACATCGACATAGAGAAAAAGATGATATATGGTTAGGTTTGAGGTCAAAAATGTAAATTGTGTAAGTGGAGAGTTATATAAGCCGAACTCTTCATAAAAAATCCCCATTCTTCTGGCTTATCAAAACACCCATAAATAAGCTCCTAAGCCCACTCATATAAGTTTAGCTAAACACTTGGTTTGGGCTTATGAGCTTATATAAGCTAATAAGCTCATAAGCCCACTAAATAAACTTAGCCAAACACCCCCTAAACTTACGAGCAAGAAATAAAAATAAGCTTATGAGCTTTTCAAAATTTATATAAAATTTAAATAATACTATAATACTCAATATATTTTATTATTGAGTGAGGTTGAGTGGGTTTATGTTAGATACGGCAGATTTTTGAGACAAAAAGGTTGGTCGGAATTAATGGGCTTCGCCAGAGCTGTTGATGATGGTAAAAAAAGTTGGCCGGAATATAAGAATGTTGCCGGAATCTGGAAATAAAATGGTGATGAGGAAGTGATGTAGAAAGTGAAGAAGGTGAAAAGAATATGAAAGAGAATGGTAGCACACTTGCATACTTGATGTCGCACATTTAAAAGAAGGTATTTTGGTATTTTTAATACTCTTATAATAAGACAAAAAAAAGAATATATGAAAAAACACCCACCTACTACTACCTACCACTATACACGTGTCAAAAAAATAATAGAGTAGCACATTAAAAGTAGCACGGTAGCACGGTCGCACATGACCATTTTGAGAAGAGGTGTTAACTTTGTACTAGATGGTGAACTCCTCCCTACTTTTTGTCCCCTTTTGAGAATTATCTCCATCTAATATCCAACGAAAAAATACGACGAACACTTATACAACAACATAAGGTAATCTCATACGCTATTATATCATGAGTATTTTCGATCATTTTATCCATTGTGCATGTGTATTATCCGTGCATATTTTGCACATATTGATAATTACACGTGCATGAAGAAGATCATGTTATACATGTATTGAATCACATGGATGAAGAATATATCGTAAATCTCTCAATTTAGAATATAGATAGGTTGTGATCGGGTATAAAAACCATTAGTTGTTCTTTATTTGTTTTTTACATCTGTGACGTTCGCAAGTAAGAACCTATTTACCTATATCTAGAGGTCATGGAAATGTAACAGTTTGCAAGTATGAACCTATTTACCTATTTTTATCATGTGTTCTCTTACAACCGTTTAATCACCTATTTCTATCAAAAAGTACTACAAAGTTGTCAAAAAAAAAGTACTCAAGCTCTTTTATAAATTTTCAATGCATGCGTATTACTATATAAATGACATGTATGATACTATTTTTTTTTAATTTATGTATAATTTTATCGCCAACTTTCTTTTGTTTTTTACTTATGTTGGAATCACTCCTAAACTACATTACAAGTGTTAGTAATTAATATTGTAATAGTTAGCTTAATTAATGTTTTTAAGTTAGTAATCAAGGCTAGGCTCATGTAGAAAGCCCATGACCCTATGCCAAAGCCCAATAAGGAAAGGAATGGAGCTTGTGTGTTGCCCTAGCTCCCTCCCTATAAATAATCTTGTAACTCTCATTTGAGAGTTGGTTGTTCATTTTCTCTCAATACTCACGCATAACTTGTCTTATATTCCTACGCGTATTGTTTGGTCTTGTTCAACCGATCTCTCTTAATCTATACTTCTTATATTGATGCTTGTGTTACATAAATGAGAACCTAACAGTGGTATCAATTGCCAAATAGTTGGGTGAACGATTTGTTTTTTTTGAAGTTTTTTGGTTTACGCGTAACTTTCGGTGTTCAAATCTTCATACGCATAAAAGATTTTATTTTTTCACTTTAAAACTCAAGATTCTTGTCCTTTAAAGGTTATTTGGTGATAAAGTTTAAGTTTTTGGCAAAAAGTTTGAAACTTTACGTGTATTTCATAGTTTTTGAGCTTGGTTTGATACGTGTAGCTCTTTCTACGCGTAAGGGTAAAAAGTGTTTTAAATCATCAAGTTTCATACTTTTGTGTTATTTTGGTGATATTGAAGCCTTTTCATCATAAAAATCTGGTTTAGAAACACTTTTGGGCAGAAATCTCAGTTTTTGACAAAACTTGGCAATTCTTACGCATAAGTCAGTTTTATGCGTAAGAGTTTCTAGGCTTGATCTTCAGTGCTAATTGGTTTACTCAGTGTTTTCTTACTTGGATAAGCCTGAAAACACTTCGACTTTGAATATCTTTTACACTAGGATAAGTGTAAAGGATTTTTGGGCAAAACCCTAGTTTTACGCCTAAGCAAAGTTCTTACGCGTAGAATCTCTTTCTGCCTAATCATAAACTTACGTATAAGCACAATCTTACACCTAAGCTAAACTTACGCATAAGAATTCTACTTCTAAGCCTTTGTTTACGCTGTAACATATTGGGTTTCACAAGCACATAAGCAAACACAATATGGGCGTATACTTTAGATGATTTAGAGAGAGAAAGTGGGACATTCTAGAAAGAGGAACTCTTGGAAGGTTAGATTCCACAAAGAACATCCAACCCTCTACCTTTCAAGGTAGAGGGTATTTATAGGTTACAAACTAAACGACCTCCTGATGGCTTGTGGATCAGGTATACAGTGGGTAAAGACCCGTCCTTCCTCCACGGTGTTGCACTAGAATAAATCTAAGCTAAACGATATGTCTACGAGCTAACTTAAGCTAGATTATACTTGGGGTGACCGATGCTTTACAATAGAATTTCCAATTCCTAACAATCTCCCCCTAAGGGAGGTCACCCCATGAATTACATTGAGAATCCTAGCATTCTAATAAATCTTCAGTCTTGAGCTCGTAGACTTCTCTTCATCAAAGTATACAAACTATGTGCTTCTGAGGTGATTTCATCAGTGTCCAACAACAATGTATGTTTCGTGGAGGTTATTGAGCTGATCCACTTTGATGACCTTTGAGCATTACTAGAGATCATCAGTCACAACAAATCTCAGGATCACCCATTGTTGCGTTGCCAGCATATGATGTTGTGACATTTGGACTGACATGCTCTGGATCATGATTTCTTCTTATCAGAGTAACGGAAGTTTTCGTTGATTCATGATATTGGCAGCAGCGTAGCAGAAGCATGGAGTGAAAATATCAGAGTCATTGATGCACTAATCATGATTTTTTATTAGATATGAATGTGTTGTGTGAGCATGCAGCTATGGATTGACCGCTTCATTCTGATCAACTGCAAACGCTGGGGTGTACCTGCATAAGACAGTTAGCAATAAAGCGCACGAAAGTGTCTTTGATCACTTTCGATGAATTGAGGAACATGGCCCACGGTTCCCCGTTGATCAGTACAAGTACTGCCTGTGATTAGGTATAATTTTGAAGAATTTCCTTGACAGGGTTTCACAGCTGCTCTAGATGTTCTCAAACCGGAACGTCTCAAAGAAGACAACACAGAGTGAGTGAACCAGCGAAATGATATTCACTGATTGATGAAAAGAGATTTAAAAAACAATCGTGTACTGCTCAATAGAAATTGTTTTTGCAATACAACGAAGGTTTTAACGAAAATCAATTATCAATCTTAAACACCTTTTATTTTGAGAAATAAGTACACAGTCGATGTGCTAAAGAAAAGAGTTTTTAAGCACAACGACCGGTTTTTCAAAGGTATCCGTCAATCCATAACCTGAACCAGGATTGATTCAAAAGATTGAATCGCTCCATTTTTTCTGTTCAGTTGTCACATGGTTGATCTATTGAGTAGATCTCACATGCCACCTACCGGGAGCTTGTTTGATGTTGGCTCCAGAAGGCTTTCCATCTTCATTGTGAATATGTTTACATATCACTCGGATGTTCTGGCAATACCACAAGGATAATGCATAGGACTCTTAATATATACTTACTCTCCACATTGAGTGAAACAGCAAGTCTTCATTAATTTAGTGTCCTAATGAGATATTGTGGATGATCTCTTGGCTCTAGACTCAATAGTGCCCATTTGGTTCCTATGCCGGAGACTAGGAAGAGGGTCTCCTTCTTCAATATCAACAATCTCTAAGAGAAAGTCGATAGATTATGTCGGTTCCCCGTGAGAGTGAAACAAGCTCTTTTAAGAGGAACTTGAGTAGCTGGGAAGTTTTAGTGCAGTGCATCACTGGGTCCATGACGTCTTGTCTTCAATACCAGTGTTACCTTGGTAACAACCAGTAGCATATGTATTGAACCCGGTTTATGCCCTAAGGTTGAATAAATGGAGGGCTATTTCTTTTCACCCTTTTTCACATTCAATTCTTTTTCATTCTTCAACCCCTTCAGTGCTTATCGAGACTTCATTACTAGAACCTTGTTGGGTTTATTCTAGTACTAGCTCAGACTCAGTCCGCACTCTTCCCATATCTCACTTTTCTCCTTTTTCCATCATACCTAAGGACTTCTACAGTATCTAGTGGATTGTTCCTGGGTAGATCCCTCTGGTTCTGGCGGATCATGGGAACTAATACCTAACCTAACCATCCTTATAACACCATGCATAAAGTAAATTGGTCGGTCTTTTGGTACAATTCATTCTTCCTTAAAACCAATTGAAAAATCATTTAGAAACACAATCAAGGTACTTGTGATACGAGATCAAAGCATTTTGTACCTTAATAGTTTTGATCATTTAGAAAAACTCCCCCTCAACATGTGCATATGATTTAGAAAATGTTTAGCACATGGAGGCAAGAGGACTTTGAAATATTTTCTTTGATCACAATTTTCATAGAAAAAGCCATTTGATTTTCTTTGGTAAATTCTCCCCCTCAATATGTGCGTAGAATATTTGAAATCATTTTGACACATAGAGGAAAGAGACCTTTGAAGTACTACCATGATTACCAAACATTTAGAAACCATTTAACACACAATCAAGGTACCTTATATAAAAGCATGGAAAACTTTGTACCTTGAAGGTTTGAATTTGTTTTGAAATGCTCCCCCTTAATATATGCTTCGAGATTTGAAAATAGTTTAGAACATATTAGAGAGCAGTATGCACTTTGAGACAAAAATGGTCATGTTTTATCATCTTTCATATTTATATCACATTTTCTCCCCCGATCAAAAATTTCAAATCATTTGAGATTTTGGATCTCAAGTGATTTAAATATGTATGAGACAAAACATTTGTTGGAGAAAAATGTGTCCAATTTTATATGATCAGAAGTGGACAACATTGACGTTCCCTTTTTAGACACAAAGGGAAACCACATTACATAACCTAACACTATTACATGCATTATAGTTGTTCATAGTTTGTACACCACATATTGCACATAAATAATACAAAACAGAAACTACTTCCGGAAGATGTCTTCATTCAATTCTTTGAAGTAGTTTGTAATGACCTTCACGAAGTCTACCACCAACAAAACTTTCAAGGCTGCGGAAGATCATTCGAGTCTTAAGTCTTCGCTTGATTGCAGCAATGAAATCTTCACACCTCTTTAAGTCCTCATCAGTCCAAAAAAAATTTTTGTTCCACGGCTTAAGATCAACTCTGATTTCTTTCACTATGGAGTTCAGTTCTTCTTCGACCATCTTGAGAGTACCATCACTGAATTTGTAGAGCTCGCACAATCTCATCAGCATGCGAGTCCCGTATCTGTCATGGAAGAGGACGGCTCTGGGGGTGTCAAGCACTCTATAGTCATGACGAAATTCATGTCCTGAGGCATCCCATTGCGGCCTTGTTAAATTGACTCGAGTCTGGTAGCTTTCCATCCTAAGCTGAAAGTCCTCAACCCGTTTTCGGATGACTAAGCCTCTGATCCAGAGATTGACAGAGGCAGAGAGAGATTTCTTTTCACAAACAGGTAGGTGATCAAGGTGTCCTTGAAGGTTCAGAAGGTAGAGGTCTTCAATCACATGATCTTTTTGGTCTGCTCTTCTAAGAGCGATCTTCTTCAGATACTCATAGCCATGGATTGGGAAGATCTCTACACTGATAACACTTAGAATTCGTAGCTTGGATCTAACACCTTTTCGCCTTTTCTCAGCTCCATGTCTCTCGATGCAGAAATTCTTCTTTTTGTACCACCAGTGTGAAATACCATATGAAGCGGCAATGTCGTACTTTTGTTCTTCGTCAGCACAGAATTGATCAGGAACCATCTGTTCAAGTCCCTGATCGGAGTAGGTAGCAGCTTTCATCTTTGAGATCGATAAGGCTGGTCTTCTTTCAGTAGTATGAGCACAAAGATAGTCTAGGTCATGGTTGAAGAAGAACTCAGACTGAATGGTCATTTGTCCAGTTTCACCACCGAGAGGAAGAGGCTTGTTCACATTGAAGT
Source organism: Chrysanthemum makinoi (assembly GCA_910596185.1). Taxonomy (NCBI): domain Eukaryota; kingdom Viridiplantae; phylum Streptophyta; class Magnoliopsida; order Asterales; family Asteraceae; genus Chrysanthemum; species Chrysanthemum makinoi. Next base: position 239,592,046 of record OU343219.1, read on the forward strand.
GACGATCCGCTCACGACTTGATCATTCAGCATCCTATGGCATTCTTCCATCTGGTATTGTAGTTGATTGGCATCTGAGTGAAAGACCTTGACAATTTCAAAAGCTTGTCCTTCAAGATCCTTCGGAGTGATTGACGCGATTCCCCTCTATTCACAAAGCCACTTAATGAAGCTGCCCATATCTCCAGTGGCATGAAGTAGAGAGTCTTCATCTGGAGTTTCATAGTTAGTAGAAATTGTGAAAGCCCAGTTGTTGTCAGGGATCATCGTGTCTGTCTCTGGGATAGACCGTGAGGGTTCTGGTGAATGAGGTCTCTCTTCAGGTAGCCAACTTCGAATTGTGTCCTTTGAAGGTGCCACTCTAGATGTGTTAGAGCATTCTCCTGACACGTATGTATCAAACCATTCATCTTCAGATGGCTTGGGAATATGCTTGGTGGATGCATCATCTTCATCTGATTCCGACTCTGCCATGACATACGACTCTTCATGAACCATTTGATCTTCAGGAATTGAAGAGATTGTGGGTGTGAACCTTGAATCAACAGTTGTCCAAGCTGCAGATTTCTTCTGAGTTCCCTTTTCTTCGGAAGGACTAGATTGATTGGAAGGTTTTGGTGGTGATGATGGTGGTTGTGGTGAAGGTGTAGTAGTTGTGCCTGAAGTTCCACCAGTACCAGAAGCTCCAGCTCCTCCAGTTGGAGGTGGTGGCTTGGGACCTCCAGACTTATCAGTAGTTTTCTCTGGAACAATCTTTCTTTTCTTCTTATTATCCCTTTCTCGTACATCTTCCACAAATTGCTGATAATTGTCACATCTTATTGATTCCTCGAGGCCGTATAGTTTCTTATGTGTATCGTTCAAATGCTCTCCTGCATCGTACATTCTTTCAGAGAGAGCTGATCTCATATCAGAGATTGGCAAGACTTTAAATCGTTGAAGTAACGGAGCCTTCATTGCCCATTCAACTGCATCTTTGATATCATCTTCTACTGCCTTTGTAATAACCTCATTAATTTTAAAATTCTCCAGTTTTTTGACACGACTATCAAGATTATTGACGGCGATAGGAAAATGCTTCTTAATGGCTGCAATACGTGTCATGGCCTCTTTGAGCAATTGTTAAGTTGTTTTTCCTGGAGAAGGTGAAGCAGGAGGTGGTGTGGCAGGAGGAGTGACAGAATCAGAGACTGTAATCACTGGTTCAAGTGATTGAACATTAGTAGGATCAGGTGGTGGAAGTGCGGTTGATTGAGCAGGTTTGGGTGGTGGAAGTGCAGTTTTAAGAGTAGGAGCAGACATTGGTGGGATTGTAGAAGTGTCTTGTTGTATGTTGACGGTGAACATGGACTCTACCTCATCTTTCTCCTTACCTTGCTTTAGAGTCTCAGTGTCTGTGGGTTTGTCGTTTATGAACTGATCACCAAAGGAGATGTCTGTATCAAGATTCTTCAAAGAGGGTAGAGAGTCATTAGACAGATTTGGTTCTTCCAAGTGCCTGGACTCATCAGATCTTGACTCAAGGTTCTCCTGTGAGACATGTTGCAACTCTTCCTCAACATTTTGCTCAGACTGGGTATCACTTGATGCAGGAGTTTCTTTTTGTGTTTCATATACCTCCTTTTCTAGTCCAGATTGTTCTTGAGCTGATGTCGATTCAACACTTCTTTTCTTCAGCTCAAATTGAGTTGTAGTTCTTGATGGTGAAGAGGAGAAGGTCAGAAGCATGTGAGCAGCTTGTTCTACACCAACAATCCCTTTCCCTTTGTCTTGTGTGATAGGTGTTGTTTGGCGAGGCACTTGTTCAAGTTCTCTTAGCACTACTCCTTTAACAGGTGCACTCACATTCTGAATTTCTAGGCTTTGCTTGATTCCTAGTTGCAGAGCAGCATCATCTTCATCAATCAAACTCGTATTACCCCTCGAAACCTCAATTTTCTCAACATTTCCCTTTCCCACTTCCTTCTTCTTTCTTTTCTGCTTCTGGGTTGTGGGGTCAGTAGGTTGTGACCTTTTAAGTCCCTTTTTAGGAAGAGCAGCATATGTAGATTTTGATTCTGAGGTAGACTTGGCAGCTTTGGTTTGTGGTGGAGTGGGAGAGACATCATCATTAACACCAGATCTGGAAGCCCTTTTCTTGTATAGTTTGAAGTAATCCGTCTTCTTAATATCGTCAGTGAGAAGACTATCAGGAATTGACAGACCATAGATCTCCTTATCCATACCTTTAGGAACATATTTAAGGTTACCCAGAACAAATTCATCCTTAGCATTATGTAGGGCTGATTCACTCCTAGGGTTGAAGTTGTGAGTCTGTTGCAAGTATTGGATGACAAGCTTCGAGAATCTGATGCTAGGAATCACAAGTTTGTTTACTTTCTTTCGTCCCTGAGCTTTATTCTGAAAGTTTGTTCTGTCGGAGATAAATGTGTTTATTGACAATGAGAATTCTTCCCAGATACGTTATGATACATTCACATTCACCCCATTGACGATACCCTATAGGATTTGCAAGATGGGAATCCTTACTTTATCAAACCCTGATGTTTTGCTTAATAAGCATAGGTTGAGAACTGTAGTCATTGCTCTCCAGGGTTGATACATGTGTCATGTGATGATGTCAGAAGCCCTTAATATGCCAACTTGATAACCCAACCCAATCAGAAAGACTATTAGCTCTTCTGCACTAGGTGGAGGTTCAGTTCATATGGTGGGGTCACAAGGTGTGATTCCAAGGGCCTTACTGAGAACGTCCGAGTTGATCACAAATTCCTTATCATCCAGCTTGCAGGTATATTGAGTTGTGATTTTGTCCCATTCAATGGTGTTCCAGAATTGTTGTATGTAAATGGTGGGAATTGTGCATTGCTTGGTTAGGGCACTGAAAAAGTTTGTGTTTTTGAGGATATCAATTGACACTTTGAGAATTGGATTTTGTTGCAACTTTTGCATGTCCACATAGCAGTTACTTTTCCCAATATCTACCCATTTATCTTTAGGAAAGATTTCATTGTCTGTAAGCACTTTGGGTGGAGCAGAAGATGAAAGGTTCTGAGACGAGGTTGTGTTTGCCATTGAGTATCTAAAGATACACACATACAACGACAATGATTGAAAGCATGTTAGTTTAGATATGGTTAGTTAAGCAACATTGGATCCAACCACATGACATAGACACACCAAGTAGCAAATTTGACAGAGTACCCATAAGCAGATTGAAATAGATTGAGTGGCATAAGAAAGTTTTCAAGGCAACTGCGTTATTTGACACAGTTTTCAAGAGACAAGTTGTTTTTGAATCAAATTATTTAAAAACACAGTTACTAGGAAATAATATCATGAGATAAGATACTATTATGGAGATGTTATAGCAGGTTTTTTGAACCAAGTTGTGAAACCAAGTTGCCACAGGAGAAACCAAGTACACATTTGCTCAAACAATATATGTTATAGCAAGTCGCTAAGAGTATGTTGTCAATACAAGTCGCTACAGGAAAACCTGAAACAAGTCGCTAACATGAGATTATACTAGCAAGTCGCTTTAAAATAATTTAATAAACCAAGTCGCCACTTGAAAAATGAACCAGCAAGTCGCTAGACTTATAAACACCAAGTCGCTATAAAAAATGATAGGACCAAGTTGCTACAAGATTAACAAGTTGCGGACTTGTAAGTACAAGTCGCTACCAATATAAATACTGATAAGTCGCTACGAGTTACTTAGGTAAGTCGCTAAATATGTATAAGCAGACTAACTCGCTACCAAGAATATTGTTAAGTCGCCACCAGGAACTCACAAACCAACTCGCTATGAGGAACACATCTAAGTCGCTATCAAGAACATTTCCACATAATCATTCTAACTCGCTACGAAGAACATATCTAAGTCTCTATCAAGAAAATTATCATATCCACGCAAATCAACAAAGTCCAAACAATATCCTACCACGCACAGATCGCTACCTAAAGCAAATACAATTCATGACAAACACAAACAAGCACACACGACCCTATCACAACATATTCAATAGCAAATACAATATAACTCGAATCCATTAACACAACCCATAAAGTCACAAGCCAATCCTACAGAGCTTAAACATACAACATATGCCCGTTACGTGATTCCATTAGTGCAAATCCATTTACCAACCTAATAGAGGGGATCAAATGATGAGGTTCAGTTCTTGCGGAGGGAACTGTAATGGAAGCAGAGTTAGCATAGCATCTAAATCATATGTTTGGAAGTAAGAGAATAACTACTACACATACCAAGTCGCTAGGATGAATAAAATGCACGAGAGAGAAGAGAGAAAATCTTTTTGATATTTTGAAAATGAATAAGAGGCTGTAAGTCGCTAGGGTAAGGGATAAACATATACAAGACTACCAACATGACACATTTGGTCCCTGTAGTTTTGAGACTCGTTAAGTAAGACGCTAGCAAAGAAACTACCATGTCGCTAGGGGTTTACAAAGCAAGTCGCTAACACAGTCTTGGTAAGTTGCTATCTCAAGTCGCTATCATATCACATTTTGTATAATAGACATTTACAGTCCATGAACTTATCAAATTGCACGCTAGCACATAGCACACATAGCATAATGTAAAATTCTCCCCCTCAATCAATGTCACCAAAGACCATTGATTGAATTAACCCCACCCGTTATAAAACAAGAATATATCATTTGTTTGAACTTCATCTATGATCCTTTGTCATTATTGAACGACATTTCTAGGACCGTAGATGTTATCGATGACAAGAGATACATCTTTTATTAGAAAGAGGGAAATGATATATATATATATAAAATGATTTGAAAGAAAGATAAGTATAAATAATGATATGAAAAATAATGATTAGAAAAAAGATTTGATTTTTTTTTTTTTTTTTTTTTTTTTTTTTTTAAGATTTGTACACAGATATATAAGAGCGAGTCCTGATTCAAGTCGAATAGGAGTCAAAGTACGAGGTACATCAATTCTGGCAAGCTATAACTCCTGAGTGAGCAATATTCATTTCAGATGGAAACCAAGTCATGAAGTTCCTGAATGAGTTGAGCATTGTACCTGAAAAAGACTGAGAACACATTGCACTAGAAGCACATGTAGTATTGCAAATAGATGAGTTAGTGACATGAGTAGTCTCACTATTGGATGTTGTACTGTTTGATCTAGGCATATCATTGGTGGAGATCCCTTTAGGTTCACTATTCTTGAAGAGTTTTCCTGTGGGTATCCACTTAAGGCAAGATCTAGGTATGTAAGTCAGTTTGGATCCTGTAAACTTGAATAGTCTGCCAGTGGGAATCCATTTGAAACAGCTGCTAGTAGATTTGGGTGTAAGCACAATCCTCTTTTGAATATTGGTCCTTTTGTAATCATTGGGTTTCTTAGGGGATTGATCTGACATTTGATGCTTCTTATGAGAAGTAGATGAACTCCTAGTATTCCTGATCTTAGAACTTTGAACATTAACATGAGGTTTGTTATTCATCATATCGGAACGAAGTAGTGAAGTGACTGGTTTTGACAAAACAATATTCGCATCAACTTGGGAGGCAAGCCTAGATTTCGATGGTTTAAATCTTTTAGTTCTAAAAGCATTCGGCTGCCTAACTATGGTATGTTTTGAGTTGTTCTGAACAGTTGACTTTCCCAAGTTTGATGGTTTTGCAAACTTAGTGTTCACCCTATTTCCAATAGATTTCCTAAGTTCATTTTTTAAGGCAACAATATTGAAGCTCTTATCCTGAATTTGGGCTTTGAGGGCATCAATGTCAGCCAAAAAAGAATTTGTTTGATCTATCAACTTGGAATCGTTCTCTAATAAGTTCTTTCTTAAGGACTCATTTTCTCTCAATAAGTTGGATACACATAAAGCCAATTCATCATTCCTAGATTTAAGCTCACTACTCATCTCATGGTTAGGATTGCTCATCCTAAGATTGCATTTCTTATGCAGATCTGAGAGTTGACATTTCAGATTGCATATGGTTGAATCTTTGTCTTGAATCTGGGTTTTTAAGTGATTAATTTCAAAGAATTCTCGAAATTCTGGAAATTCCGGATTAATGCAAGATTTTGTAGCACGAAAACTTTCTTCCTTTTGTTGTATTGCAATTTCCAGGGAAATACAATGTTTTTCAAGAATTGAGTATTTGTTTGAAAGTTCATCATAAACCCCTTTTGTTACCATGTCATTTGTTTTAAGGATTTTAGATTCAGACTCAACCAAGACACATTTATCGATATCATTATCAAAGATAGGGTCAGTTAAGGGTACCTCAATGCATGACACTTGTTCATTTGTTGGTATGGCATCTGTATTTACCTCATGCAAACAAGATTTACTGACATGTAAGCAGTTTCAAGTTTTTCGGACTCTGAGCCTTTGTGTTCAGTACAGCCAATTACATCATTCATTTTAGTTTCTGAAGTTCCGTAGTCAGCATCAGCAACATCCGTTCTTTCAACTGAGCCATTACCCAAAATATCACAACTATCCTTTAATTTTCCATGACTCTCATTCAACTCATTCAAACAATCATTCCTTTGAGCAGCATCCTTAATGTAGACTTCCACATTATTCATGAGTTGGATATATGTGTTGATGAACTCATGAATTTCCATTCCAGTGTGTTTTTTGAATGAAATTCCATTCATGTGTTGATCAAAGTCAGCAGAATATTCCCCTTTGATAAACGGCTGAAATTGGTTGTAGATAACTTGAAGTGCAGCATTAGAATCATCAATTAATACCTTCTCATTGGTAATTTGAAGATTCAGTTGTTGTAAGTTCAGCAACACAGACTTTTTCAACGTAGGCAAGTCTTGGCGGAATAGAGCACAGCATGTTCGACCCATAGGAGTGGATAACAGTTGTGTGAGGTGCTGATGAAGTAATTGAAATGGCTCAATGTTGCATTCAGAATGCTTTGTATCATGGGTCATTGACAGATGTGATTCGTTGAAGTTTGAATCAGAAGGTGAAGAGTTTTGATCATAATTTGTTGATTCAATCAAGGTAGGACATTCAGAAATACAACCAGTTTCATTGTTCTGTGAGGTATCATAAAGTTCAAGCACTTTGGTGATAAAAGGATCAGTGATGTAAGACATTGTGGGTGGACGAGTATTTGCTGCATGAACGTCCTCATCTACAGTAGAGATGATTGTAGGCAAGTTGGTAGACATGTTGACAGATAACACGGGATTTTATAACTCAATGATTAAACCGGGAAATAGATTCTTTCACGGGATTTTACTAAATCAATAGAAAACCGTATTACACACAAGAGTCAACCAAGTCGCTAAGAATCCTTGAACCAAGTCGCTAGGCACCAAGTTGCTAAGTAATTTGAAGACAAGTTGCTAAGTTTCCAAATCGCTACGAATTTTGACAGCAAGTCGCTATACACCAAGTCGCTAAGATGTCAAGTCGCTAAATAGCAACTCGCTAAGGACCAAATCGCTACCACCAAGTCGCTATCAAAATTGAAAGCAAGTCGCTACCTTACCAACTCACTACCCGTAGTGGAGAATCCACTAAGTGTACTGTTTGTCGGCTTGTCTCAAAAGGCAAGTCGCTACGACCAAGTCGCTACCAAAACACACTACAACTCGCTACCTTTTACTGAAGCAAGTCGCTACCAAGAAATTCACTCCGAGACCCAAGTCGCTACCAAGAAAAACTTTAAAAACACACTTTTCAATCCAAAACAAGCTCAACCACAGTGATTCAAGCTTACCAAATCAAAACCCAAGCACATATAATGATCCTAAACACAAAAGTACACCCAAAATTCAAACTTTAACACAAGAAATGAACCAAATGATGCAAAAACCACTAAACTTTTTCAAACTCAAAAACCATCTAAAAACCACTAGAAATCCAAGGATATGTAAGAGATGATCTAACCATGGCTCTTGATACCATTTGTAACATATTGGATTTCACAAGCACATAAGCAAACACAATATGGGCGTATACTTTAGATGATTTAGAGAGAGAAAGTGGGACATTCTAGAAAGAGAAACTCTTGGAAGGTTAGATTCCACAAAGAACATCCAACCCTCTACCTTGCAAGGTAGAGGGTATTTATAGGTTACAAACTAAACAACCTCCTGACGGCCTGTGGATCAGGTATACAGTGGGTAAAGACCCGTCCTTCCTCCACGGTGTTGCACTAGACTAAATCTAAGCTAATCACTTACTAACAGCTAACATAATAAACGATATGTCTACGAGCTAACTTAAGCTAGATTATACTTGGGGTGACCGATGCTTTACAATAGAATTTCCAATTCCTAACATACGCATAAGCTAAGTTTTTCCTCAAGTTTACGCTTAAGCTATCACTACGCGTATGTTCATTCTTTACGCGTAAGGATTGGTTTTACGCATAAGCTTTTCTCTACGCTTAACCTGTTTTCTACGCTTAAGGATACTTCATCAACAAAGTTTCATTCGACTACAGAGATCCATAATCAACACAAGTTTTCAAGATGTCTCAACCACCATACTCTAGCTACTTCCCTCATGTGTATCCTCAACAACAACAACAACAACAACTCCATCAACAACAACAATTTTATCAACAACTACAACAACAACAACAACAACAACAACAACAACAACAACAACAACAACTTCAACAACAATTTTCTCAAGGAGCAATTCAACCACAAATGATTCAACAACCACCTAGTCTTCAAGTACAACCTTACACAAACTTTCACAATCAACTTCCATCCAGGAATACTATGAAGGATCAGTCTTGTTTTGCAAAGATGCGTGAAGCTTTAAGTAGCCAACAATCCATTCATGAGGCTGGATCACTTGATAGACCTCCAATGCTCACTCCCGGAAACTATGATCAATGGGTGATAAGGTTCTTTAGGTTTTGTGATCTAAAGAAGCCACATGGAAAGTTATCGAAGAAGGTCATCCTGGAAGGTCCGTTTCAGATGCCTACTATCACTACACCTGGAGATCCAAATGCTAATCCACCAAGAGGTGATGTCACCAACGTTGTCAGTCTTAATGAACTCACTACTGATCAACTTCTACACTTTGAAGCCGATGAACTGGCAATGCAATACATCCTTTTGGGATTACCTAATCCGATACTTCGAAGTGTTGATGCTCAAAAAACTGCTAAAGCAATGTGGGAGCATATTCATCTTCTCATGAAAGGCACAGAACTCAATCAAGAAGACATAGAATCCAAAATCTACTTGGCTTATGAACACTTCATGATTGAACCAGGTGAGACATTAGAGTCATATCATCATCAATTCTCAGACATCATCAATGACTTGGAAAAACATAACATCATTATGCCAAGAATTGCAGTCAATACTAAATTCCTGAGTAGTCTTGGTCCTGATTGGGAAAAGTATGTCATTTTCATCCGTCAAGCAAAGAATCTTCATCACGCTACATACGGATTGTTGTACGACAACTTGAAGACCCACCAAAAGGAAGTTGACAAAGAAAGGGTTATCCGTGGACTTCCTGTTTCACCTTCACTCCCGGATAATCAAACTCTTGCACTATGGGCTCAAGCTTGTTATCCTCAATTCCCAACTTTACAAACTGTCTTCACAAATCCTCCACAACCAACTGCTACAATTACCCCATATGATCCGTCACAGCAACAATCTCAAGAAACTCAATTGGTTCCATACAACAACAATGATCAAGCACTTTACAGTGAATCTAATGAGGATGCAGAAGCTTTCGATGCATTATAACAAGGGTTTGTCATGATTGCTAGAGCCTTCGGCCGATATTTAAACAAATCCAACAATCGCATTCGTACCTCATCAAACACAAGGAATCAAGCTGTTGTTAACAATGGACGTGTTGAAGTTCAGAATCGTGGTAATGTTCGTCAGATGGGTAGTGATCAAGGGTTTAATGGTAATGGAAGGAATAACATGGGTGCTCCACAACAACGGGCTCAAGTGGTTGAACAGGGAAATTCTCAGAACGGGGTTAATGGTCTTCGTTGTTATAACTGTAATGAGAAGGTTCATCTGGCTAATGCATGCCCAAAGTCTAGGATAAGAGGCAGCGCTTATCACAAAGAGGCTTTACTCTTAGATCTCAAGGATGAAGCTGGTGGAACTCTTACCAACAAGGAACATAGCTTTATGGCCAATGCAGATTCAGATGATGATATTGAGGACTTGCAGGCTAATGCAGCTGTGATGTTAATGGCAAACATGCAAGAACTCTACATGAGTGACACAGGCCCAGTGTATGACACTGATGGCTTGTCTCAGGTACCAGATCAAACTATAATCATTTCTGATCTGATATCTCCGCCAACATCTACATTCGACAAGGATCAGAGTGTTCAACATGAGCCGTCTACATCTCATTCCGATGAAAATCAAATTGATCCCGTAGTTATATTTGACGATCATGATGACCTTATGGTTACCATTGATAATCAAGTTGACTCCGTGGTTATACTTGAGGATCTGACCAATGATCATGTTGAGACTCACGTTGAACAAGCTGAACTTTCGTCTAATCTAGATATTGAGCTCATGACCTTACTTAAAGACCAAGAATCTCAAATGGAAACATGCTGTAACATCAATCAGCAATTAAAAGATAAAATTGCACTGTTAACTAAGGATAATGAATGCTTAAAGTATCAACTCAACATTTTTCAAACTCAAGAAAAATGTGAAAAAGGTTTTGAAGTCGCTTTTGCTAAATCTTATCAAAACGAAAAAACATTAGAACAACAGATACGTGATCTAGTCGCATCCAAAAATGCTTTATTGTCTCAAATAGAACAACTGAAATATGATCACAAACAACAACTTAACGCTCTCACTTCGGAAACTAACAAAGCCAAGTCTGAGTTGTTAAATTGTCAAAAACAGTTCTGTGAGTACAAAAAGCATTCAACGAAACGAATAGATGACTATCTTGAAGAAATTGTCGACTTACAAAACAAAATCAAAGAGTTTCGAAATGTTGTTTACAAACATGGTGAGTCAATCACAACTATTCAAAAGTTTACTTTTAAACCAAATCCAAATGGATATGGACCGAATCTTGCTGATTACAAACCTAAGTTTTCAAACAGAGCATTCAAACCAAATCCTCAAGTTTACAGTGCAGAACACAGAATTGATGATTCCATTATGACTATTGTTGAATATAATCGCATGGAGGAATTAGATGCAGAAGACGAGAGTCGGTCAAAATTGGAAAATGTTGTTTATAACAAACCATTTAACTATTCAAAAGTCGTTACTTTCGTCACTCAACAGGATTTTTCTAACACACCTTGGGTTCTCACACCTACTTCTGAGTCTTCTAATGGGGGTCCCATTTCCAATACTGCATAAATTAATAGTCCTTTACCTTCACTCAGTGAAATAAAGCCATTAGCCGAACAATGTAAAGTTATAAAATATTTTGAAACATTCTTATCGGACATCAAACTTTTGGAACGTGAAATTGAAATCAATTCTGAAATAAAAGTTGAACATTTTCAATCGCCTCAAGCGCGAGCCCAAAGAGATATTTTTCAGAAAAGAATTTTACCTCATGTTTGAAATTTGAAAAATTGTGCTATATATTGGGAAAGAGATTTTCACAAGGAACTTGGACTTATTAAAAGAGTTTTCGAGCAAACAGAAACATCGATTTCAAACACAAAACGTAAAAAGAAAATGTTAAGAAAAGATGTTGATCGACTCTTGGAAGATGTTATATGTGCTGATATCCATAATGTTGTGTTATTACATTCTGTTGCATATGCATTTGATTATATCTCTGCTGATTCTGTTGTTTCCGTTGAGAATGTTGAGAATACTGATACTGTGTCGCAAATCAAGTCTTTAAAAGTTGAAAATGAACATTTGTTAAACGAGCTTTCAAATGAAAAACTTCGTCTTCAATGGTGTCAAAAAGATTGTCATAATCGAGAACTCGCTTTGCAAAACAAAATCAACCAGTTGCACACTAAAACTTTTAATCCAAAACTTGAGCAACTGGATGATCAAAACGTGTCTTTGAAGTGTCAAATTTCAAAATATGAACAAGAAATTTCAAAAGTTAAAAAGGAATATGGTGTCATATTTGATTTACTCCAAAAGACTCGTGCTCAAGCGTCAAAAGATATTGATAATCATCTTGCATATACCAAAGATATTTTACGATGAAATGGAAATACTCATTCTGGAAATCAAGATTTGTTACATACTATTCATGATCTAAAAGCAGAGTTGGTGAAACTTAAGCAAGATAGGACTAGTAACACAGCAGTAACTGCACCTAAACAGATTTAAAATGGCTCTAGAACATCTAATGACAAACCACAAGAAACTAATGTGATTCCCTCTACTGAAACAGGAATAGTTGCCTCTTTTTCCAACGCCTGCACTTCACAGCCTAGGGGCAATACAAGGAAGAATAGGAAGTTGCGACGTAAGAAAAGAACAATAAAGACCTCTGAAGTAGAAGAACACCTTAGGACTTTGAATAAGACTCAAGTTGCACCCACTTTAGATATTGCGTCTGACAAATGTAATGGAAAAAGTGTTGTAACAAATGCTGAACCTTTAAGTACTTTAAATTTTAAGATTGAAGCTTCTTGTGTTGGTTGTCGTAAAAGTATGTTTTCTGGATGTCATGACAAATGTGTTGCTAAGGCTATTTTATCTCGTAAGCGGAACAATAGAAAACGGAATACCTCTAGGCCCACTAATGCTTCTAAGTCTGTGCTAGGTAAACCGCCTTCTAGTGCTCATGCTTTAATCATTGATGTACCCTTAGAATCCACCTCACCTCCTAGGAAGAAACTATCACCTAGTGCATTCACTAAGACCAAAGCTAAGACTAGTTGGAGATGGAAGAAATGGTTACATAATACATTTGGCTTTACATGGATTCCTAAAATAATAAACATGTGTGTTTCACCTATAACTGCATCGGAACCCTCTAACTCTTCGGGTTTCATATCTACTTCTATTTCATCTGTGTCGTCTGTGTGTAATTCAGGTGATATAGATCATCCTCTGGGTTGTTGCTAGCGGATGTTCCCGACACATGACAGGCAATCTTAAACTATTATCAAACTTTGTCTCAAAGTTCATTGGCACTGTCAGATTCGGGAATGATCACTTCACGGCTATCATGGGCTTCGAAGATTACATCAATGGGAACATCGAAATTAGTAGAGTTTATTATGTGGAAGGTCTTGGTCACAATATCTTTTCAGTCGGTCAATTTTGTGATGGAGATTCGGAAGTTGCTTTTAGGGAGAAAACTTGTTTCATTCGTGATCTACAAGGAAACGATCTTATGTCTGGTCAATGCACATCAAGTCTTTATACAATCTCAATGCAAGACATGATTGCTTCATCTCCCATCTTTCTACTTTCAAAGGCAACATCTACTAAATCTTGGCTATGGCACCGTGTACTCTCACACTTAAACTTTCAAACCATAACCAATCTTGCACGATACAAACTTGTTGAAGGTCTCCCAAGATTTTGGTATTCTAAAGATCACCTTTGCTCAGCCTGTGAACAAGGGAAAAGCACTTGTGCTAACTTTCCTTCAAAGGTGGAACACAGCTCACAGCATGTGCTTCATCTTCTTCACATGGATTTGTGTGGCCCGATGTGCGTGCAGACGATTAATGGCAAACGCTGCATCTTGGTAATTGTAGATGACTACTCACGATGGACTTGGGTTTATTTTCTTCCAAGTAAAGATCAAGCTCCACAGATGATCATCACCTTTCTCACAAAAATTCAAGTTCAACTCCGGAACACAGTCAGACAAATCAGAACAGACAAAGGAACTGAATTTGTGAATCAAACTCTTCGTGCATATTATGAGAAAGTGGGAATTGAGTATCAAACATCCATTGCACGAACACCGGAACAAAACGGAGTTGTTGAAAGACAAAATCGTACGTTAGTGGAAGCTGCAAGAACGATGCTAATAAATGCAAAAATTCCAGATTACTTGTGGGCTGAAGCCGTGTCAACTGCATGCTACACTCAGAATCGTTCAATAATTACCAAACGCAACAACAAAACACCTTATGAGCTTATCCACAACCGTAAACCGAATCTCAAACACTTTCATGTATTTAGATCCCTTTGTTATCTGAATAATGATCGTGATGACTTTGGTAAGCTCAAAGCCAAAGCTGACATTGGAGTCATTGTTGGATATTGTGAAAACTCTAAAGGTTACCGGATATGGAATCGTCGCACAAGGGATATTATGGAAACGATTCATGCAAATTTCGATGAGCTTACTGAGATGGCTTCTTAGCACAACAGCTTGGAACCCGGACATAACCGTCTAAACTTCCCCCAAACCCCATCATCAGCTGAACCAAGCCTCCAGCTTACTCGTCAACAAATGGAACAACTATTTGCTCCTTTGTTTAGTAATGATATTGATCAACGTGCTCCAGATGTATCAACTGTTTCCGCTGCTCAACCTGATAATAATCATATACCTGATACACCTGAAACAACAACTGTTGAAGAAGCACCTCCAATTGACTCTACTACAACAGCCGAACAAACCGCATCCAATGACGCTGAACCAGCTGATGATTTTCTGAACCAAGAAGTACCACAACCTGCAGATTTTGATCCAAATGCATTCTTCAATCCGTTCGCTAATGAAACTCCCACTTCTGATGTTGCGGAATCATCTACAAGCCATTTGAATCTTCCAAATCTGCACAATGTATATCAACATCAACCCTCCACACATCGTTGGACTAAAGACCATCCTCTTGCAAACATTATTGGAAACCTGAATCAACCAGTCGTAACTAGACAACGCCTTCAGACTGACGGTGAACATTGCATTTTTGCACTTACCGTTTGTCAAGCTGAACCCAAAAATATTAAGGAAGCCATGACATATGACAACTGGATTGAATCCATGTAAGAAGAACTCAATCAGTTTAAACGTCTTGAAGTATGGGAATTGGTTAAAAACTAACAGGGGTCTATGTTATTGGTCTGAAATGGATTTGGAAAAACAAGTTGGATGCTGAAGGTACGGTTATCAGAAATAAGTCACGTCTGGTGGCCAAGGGTTATAGACAAGAAGAGAGGATTGATTTCGAAGAATCATTCGCACCGGTTGCTAGACTTGAGGTTGTACGGATTTTTCTGGCATTTGCGGCTCACATGAACATCACGGTCTATCAAATGGATGTCAAAACTGCCTTTCTGAATGGTCAACTGAAGGAAACGGTATATGTTAGTCAGCCAGAAGGATTTGTTGATCCAGAGTTCCCAAATCACGTCTTCAAACTGAAAAATGCTCTTTACAGTCTCAAACAAGCTCCTCGGGCGTAGTATGATAAGTTATCATCCTTTCTCTTTGCCAATAATTTCACTAAAGGTTCGGTCGACCCAACACTTTTCATACAATATCACGGGGCACACATTTTAATCGTTCAAATTTATGTGGATGACATCATTTTTGGGTCAACACATCTAAAGTACTCAAACGCTTTTTCAAGACTAATGAAAAAACATTTTGAAATGTCCATGATGGGTGAACTTACATTCTTTCTTGGATTGCAAGTTCATCAATCACCCAGTGGTATTTTCCTAAGTCAGTCCAAATATGCTCTTGAAATCTTAAACAAACATGGAATTAAACCTGTGATACCTATGCCACTCCAATGGCACATACCAAGAAACTGGACGCTGATTTGCTTGTGAAATTAGTTGACCCTACCAAATACCGAAGTATCATTGGGTCTCTCATGTATCTAACAGCCAGTTGGCCTGACATTGTATTTGCTGTATATCTTTGCTCCTGTTATCAGTCGAGACCAACTGAAACTCACCTCTCTAAGGCTAAAAGAATCCTCCAATACATCAAGGGAACCATTAACTTGGGAATCTTGTATCCGAAGGATTCTGGTTTTGAACTAATAGCTTTTTCAGACGCTAATCACGCAGGTTGCTTAGATTCACGAAAAAGTACTTCAGGAGCTCTCCAATTTCTTGGTGATAAACTGGTGTCCTGGCAATCGAAGAAGCAGGATTGTAAATCACTGTCCTCAACTGAAGCAAAATATGTAGCCATGTCGGCATGTTGTGCTCAAGTCATTCGGATGAGAACACAACTCAAAGACTATGGTTATGTATTTGACAGAATCCCGATGTACTGCGACAATCGAAGTGCTATTGCGATCTCGTGCAACTCTGTTCAACATTCGAAATCAAAGCACATCGATCTTCGATATCATTTCATCAAGGAGCATGTGGAAAAGGGTACCGTTGAATTATACTTTGTGGGTACTGAATACCAACTGGCAGATCTTCTCACCAAAGCCTTAGCTCCTGCTAGGTTTACTGAGTTGGTCCACCGGATTGGTATGTGGTGTTTGACTCGAGAGGAACTGGATGAACTTTTAAAACAATCTTAAAACCAGTCAAACACCAAAACCTCTTTTGAAAATATATTCAAAAACAAAATACAAAAATATAAAATCTGAAAAAATTCAAAAATACTCTCATATCTAATTTCTTTCAAACATGGCAAGTACAAATCTTCCGTCAACACTTTTCTCTTTCAAAATTCAGTATTTTCTTGGTCAAGTGTTGAGGGGGAGAAAGTAAATATGTTTCTGCTTCATAAAACCTTGTACTTGCATGTTACCTCATACCGGTAGTATCTTTGATAATGGTGGTCATGTTTATTGGTTCTTGACACTCCTCGGACCCAAATTTGTAAAATTTCATTATTTCTTAAGTCAAGGGGGAGTGTCATCATGTTTCTTTCCAAATATCATACTTTACGTAACCAAAATGGAAGTTATGGGCGTTGGATGAAAATGGTTAAGGTCGAGGGACTTAAGTTGTCAAAAGTCTAAACTATTTTTTTACAAAACCTCACCACCAAATATCTCTTTACATTTATTACAACATTTAAGAATTTACCAACCATCATCCACGCTCCAAAACCAATACGCAAATCCGTGTTATAAACCTCCAATCTGTAAGTGTTTTTAACATCATTGAGTGATTATAAACAAAGGTTTTCAATTGTATGTAATTCCAACGGCTAGATTTTTCCCTAGGCGTGATTATGTGTTCTACGCATAAGCATATGAACACATGATCACATTTGGATGATTTTGATGATATGGGTTATGTTTTCAATGTTTATATCAAGTCTTTTAACCATTTTCATCACAAAAACCTACCCAGAAACTGTTTTTCAATCATTTTGAAATTTAGGGTTTATGCGTATGATTTGGGCGTTTTCATTTGGGAGTGTTTCTGTATAATTAGTTAGTTGTATGATGTTGTATATATATTTAATTGACCAAAACCATGCTTGGATCATTCCCAGAAACAAGAAATCTTAAGTAATTAAGAACTAGGGTTTATACTCGCAGGAATTGGGTAATAATAATTCATGAGGCCATTGATGTTAAAACTTGTTTAAAACAACTCATTAGGCTTCTAAGGTATCAAAGAAAATGTTTGGTGCAATTCCTATGGCTAAATCTCTTATTCGTAAAATTTGAAAATTTAGGGTTTTGACTTACGCGTAAGGGTGTTTTACGCATAAACTGTTTGGACTACTAGTTCATATGAAAACTGAAAGTGTAGGATAGTAATATTATTGTGTTATGATGATTCGGGTGGTCTTGGATGATGAAAATACATGTTAGACATTTTAGAGAGAGAAAGTAGAGAGATGGTGTTCTTGGTAGAGAGTTGGTTCAATAAAAATAAAATGTTAGATTCCAAGCCACACCCCTTCCAAGGATGGAAGGGGTATTTATAGTTACAAGACTACACGACCTCTTGACGGCCTGTGGATCAGGTATACAATGGGTAAAGACCCGTCCTTCCTCCACGGTGTTACACTAAACTATTCTACGCTAAAAACTAACTAATAAACCACTAAACAACGTAAATAACTACAAGTCTACGAGCTAATATATGCTAGACCATAATTGGGGTGACTGACACTTTAACATGGAATTTCCAATTCCTAACAATCTCCCCCTAAGGGAGGTTACCCCATGAAATACATTTTGCATCCTAGCATCCTAGTTCTCGAGCTCGTAGACTTCAATTCTTCAAATTCCGCAATCTTTGTGCTTTTGTAGCGATTCTTCAAAGTCCGATAATTTTGTACTTTCAGTGGAGGTCTTTGAACTGATCCACATCATTGATGATCTTTGAGCTTTCATTGAGATCATCAGCCACAGTAAATCTCTGGATCACCCTTTGTTGTGTTGCCATCATGTGATGTTGTGAATTTTGGACCGACATGCTCACACTTTCAGGATCATGACATCTTTCCATCAAAGTAGCGGAAGCTTTTACTAGTTCAAGATATTTGCAGCAGCGCAGCAGGAACATAGTATAGAAATATCTTAGCCAGGTTCTGTAGATATGTACAAGTCATGATTTCTTCAATTAAGTGTGGATGCTGTGAGCATGCGGCTTAGGATTGACTCCTCAATTCTGATCAGCTGCAACCGTCCAAATGTACCTGCAAACAACAGTTAGCAAGAAAGCGCACGAAAGTGTCTTTGATCACTTTCATTGAATTGAGGTACACGGCCCACGGTTCCCCGTTGATCAGTACAAGTACTGCCTGTGATCAGGTAGGATTCCTAAGAATCTCCTTGACAGGGTTTCGCAGCTGCTCTAGCTGTTCTCAAACCGGAACGTCTCAAAGAAGACAACACGGAGTGAGTGAACCAGCGAATTGAGATTCACTGATTGATGAAAAATTGATTTGAAAAACAATCACGTATTGCTTAGAAGAAAGAGTTTTGCAATACGACGAAGGTTTTATGAGAAAGATCAGTTTTCAATTAAAATACCTTTTGTATTTGAAAAGAGTACACATTCGATGTGCTAGAGAAAAGAAGAGTTTCGCACATCGAACGGTTTTTCCAAAAGTATTTTTTCAATCAGAGATACTTTTTTTATTTGAAATATGAATACACATTCGACGTGCTATAGAAAAGAAGGTTTGCACATCGAACGGTTTTTCTAAAAGTATTCGTCAATTCCAATCCTGGACCAAGGTGGATTCACGAGTGAATCGCCCCATCGTTTCTATCCAGTTGTCACAAGCTTGATCTTATGAAAGATCTCACATGCCACCTACCAAGGGCTTGTTTGATGTTGGCTCTAGAAGGCTTTCCATCTTCATCGTGAATATTGTCACATATCACTCGGATGTTCTGGCAATTATCACAAGGATAATGCGTAGGACTCTTAATATATATTCTTACTTTCCACATTGCGTGAAACAGCAAGTCTTCATTAATTTAGTGTCCTAACGAGATATTGTGGATGATCTCTTGGCTCTAAACTCAATTGTGCACATTTGGTTCCTATGCCGGAGACTAGGGAGAGGGTCTCCTTCTGCAATATCAACGATCTCTAAGAGAAAGTCGATAGATTATGTCGGTTCCCCGTGAGAATGAAACAAGCCCTTTTAAGAGGAACTTGAGTAGGTTGGGAAGTTGTTGTGCAGTGCGTCACTGGGTCCATGATGTCTTGTCTTCAATACCAGTGTTACCTTGGTAACAACCAGTAGCATATGTATTGAACCCGGTTTCTGCCCTAAGGTTGAATTATTTGAGGGCTATTTCTTTTCACCCTTTTCATATTCATTTCTTTTTCATTCTTCAACCCCTTCAGTGCTTACCGAGACTTCATAACTAGAACCTTGTTGGGTTTATTCCAGTACTAGCTCTGTCTCAGTCCGCACTCTTCCCACATTCTCATTTTTCTCCTTTTTTCATCATACCTAAGGACTCTACACTATCTAGTGGATTGTCCCTGGGTAGATCCCTCCGGCACTGGCGGGATCGTGGGAACGAATACCTAACCTAACCATCCTTATAACACCATGCATAAAGTAAATTGGTCGGTCTTTTGGTATTGTTCTTTTCTTCATGAAACCAATTGACAAATCATTTGGAAAATCAATCAAGGTACTTGTGATATAATATCAAAATATTTTGTACCTTAATTATTTTGATCTTTTAGAAATACTCCCCCTCAACATGTGCATATGATTTTATAAATTGTTTAGCACATGGAGGCAAGAGTTCTTTTAAAATAAATTCTTGATCATAATTTCCATGGAAAAAGCCATTTGATTTTCTTTGGTAAATTCTCCCCCTTAATATGTGCGTAGGATATTTGAAATAATTTTATCACATAGAGGCAAGAGATCTTTGAAGTACTTTTCACGATTACAAAACCCATTAAGAAACCTTTAGAAAATCAATCAAGGTACTTTATGTTGAAACATATAAATCTTTGTACCTTGAACGTTTATATTCTTTTGAAATGCTCCCCCTCAATATGTGCTTCGAGATTCGAAAGCGTTTAGCACATATGGGAGAGCAGAATGCACTTTTGAATCAAAACGATCACATTTATCAAATTTCATTATTAAATCACAAATTCTCCCCCGATCAAAAATATCAAACCCTTTGAGATTTTGGATCCCAAGTGATTTAATAAGGTTTGGAAAACATGGGAGAATATGTGGCCTTGTTTAAATACTCTTTTTGTTTTTGGATAAATCCTCCTCCTCAACATGTGCATTGTATATTTGAAATCGTTTGGCACATGGAGGAAGGAGTGCCTTTGAAGGGCTAAAACCAATTCCATTAAGACAGATTTGAGATTTAAATCACGATCTCTCCCCTGATCAAAAATTTCAAGCCAATTGACATTTTGGATCCTGATTGATTTAAATCATTTAGAAAGTTTTAGGGAAAGACGTGGCAAGATTCAATTTTTGAAAAATGACAGATAAGGACCATTTTAAGACATTAAAGATTGTTAGTGTCATGTATGATAGTTTTAAGAGATCTTTAAGTAAAATAAAACAATTTCACAATCAAACAAGAACAGAAAAAAATTTCATTTTGAAAGACCTTGATTCAAAAGAAAAATCATACCATGACATAACATTAAATCTTTTGATCACCACTTTATTTCGTACAAACGGACTTGATAGATAAAATATCGTTTGAAAATATTTTATTTTAAATCACTCTCCCCCTCAATCGATGACCGTAGTCGATGATTGAGTGACTTATAGTTTTGATAAAATGAAGTCCGGTGATTTTCAAAATTAAGTCCAATTAATTTTCAAAAACAATATTTTCCATTTTCAAAGCAATTTAATCAAATTTTTCAAAATTGTTTAAAAATGGTATCGTGCACAAAGATACGTTAGGTGGTTGAGCCGCTTTTGTTGTTGTTGCTGTAGGGTTTGGAAGAAAAACCGTCTGCAGATGCAGTGAGACTTCTTACGTTGCATTTTAATGCCAACTGAGGTCAAATTAAGCTCCATTTCTTCATTTGCTGATGAA
This sequence comes from Chrysanthemum makinoi, assembly GCA_910596185.1. Classification (NCBI taxonomy): domain Eukaryota; kingdom Viridiplantae; phylum Streptophyta; class Magnoliopsida; order Asterales; family Asteraceae; genus Chrysanthemum; species Chrysanthemum makinoi. The sequence continues at coordinate 239,613,453 of OU343219.1, forward strand.
GAAAACTATCTGGTGATGCAGTGATACCTCTTACGTTGCATTTTTCCATGCCAACTCTACATAGAAGTCCAATTAAGCTCCGTTTCTTCATTTTCAACACAAGATATAGTTACCCTTTTCTTTCGGCATCCAATCATCTTCAATTGTGGGATCCGGTTAGGGAACATTCTTTTATACCATGATATCTGCATACGTTAGTGAACATACATACAGATATATGGTGGTCGACATCACCAAACAGCAATCGACTAATAAAAGTCAATTCAACATATCAATCAGTTAATATAAAGTATGGGAATAATGTGTTTATCAAACTCTACTCATCTAATCCTAACAATCATATCCTGGGCACCTAGTCCTTCAACGTAGGTTAACATCATTTTTAATTAAGCATATAGGATAATTAAGAAAGCCCGTTAGATGATGTAAATTCGAAAACATTCTCCCCCTCAATCAATGACTTATTTTACTGAAAAGTTTAAAAGCACTGAAGTCATTGATTGAGTTTTCAGTTATTATAAAAACTATGATTCTGATTAATTTTTAAGCAACTCATTTTCCACCATTTTGAAACAGCAAATAATTTTCTGAAGAATCTTAGAAGGAAAAACATTTGTGTAGGAACAGTAGTCCTTCGACATACTTTCCTCATTTTGTTTTTAGGATAAGTGCTCAAATTTTGAAAAATTTTTAAGCGTAGCACTTTCCTTCTTTGAAAAACGGGTTGCTATCAGAAGTAATAGCAAGCCATAGTTTTAAGCACGGGTTACAGTCTGAAGTAACTGCAAGCTATATGATTTGTGACATGTTTTGAAAAGAAATATTTACACCTTTTGCTCGAACTTCATCTATGGTCCCGTATCATTATTGAATGAAATTTCTAAGACAATAGATGTTATCGATACCATAAGACATGTCTTGAAAAAACATATTTTTTGACTTTTTCAAATTTTCTGATTTTTATGGGTTTTTGTTGGTTTTATATTTTTCTATTTTGTTTTGCTGGTTTTATATTTTTGTATTTTGGTTTTTGATAAATATTTACAAAGATAGAGTAGATGATATAATTTAAGAAGATGATGATACGAGTACCGAGATAAGGATATCTAGCAGCCCCGTTGTAGAAGATAGAAGTCATCATCCCTAAAACTTTCACCACCAAAGCTTCCGAGGCTCTTGCATTGAAGAAAGAAATTGAACCATCTGAAAGTGAGACTTTGGCAGCTTCCCCCCAAACCGAAAATCCATTAGATGAGCAGATTCGAAGCTCTATTTCAAGCTTCCCTTAACCAGGTGCACAGAGAAGCACACCATTATCATAAATCCCACTGCTCCTTTTAAGAACGATAATCGAGGATCTCCATTTGGGGTTATATCATCAAGAAGAAGAACAACAACGTATCATCCCACATTTGAATACCTCTTCTCAAATTCCTTTTCCACTGAAGTCTGAAGCAATCCATTCCGAAAGGTGTCAAGAGAACAATTCCCCCTAGTAGTTGAATTGATGCAGCCCGTCTCTTAGAATAGAGCTCAAGAACTATCCCGAATACACATCATGCCCGAAAAGAAAACTCCTCCCCAATGTTTGTGGTAAACAATGGCTTTCTTCCCCGATGATCGTGTATGAAGCTCAAGAACCCGAAGTACACCAATATCCAAGAACTCTCTCGAATACACATCATGAGGGTAATGAAAAACACCTCCCCAATGTTCACATCTTTCGTCCCTCATGATAGTGTATGAAGCTCAAGAACCCGGTACACACATTCCCAGAAAGAATAACCGATAACATCTCCCTCATGTTATACATTTATCTCCTCCTGAATATGTCATACTTGTGTACCTCTTTTATCTTCAGAAACTTTCTCTAACATCTCTTCCCCCACATAGTTGGAATAAACACTAAACGCCATGAGTCAAACCTTGAGTTTCTCTGCGGTAGTGACATTTGTCTTCTCGGGATATCTTCAATCACTTAGAAGTATTAAGTTCATCAAGTTTACTCGCCATGAGTCAAACCTTGAGTTTCTCTGCGGTAATAACATTTGTCTTCCCGAGATATCTTCAATTACTTAGAAGTATTAAGTTCATCAAGTTTACTCGCGTTTAGATACGTGTCTCCTTCCCCCTTGCTGGTTTTGACACTTCAGAATCAACAACATCTTATAAGCCCAAATGCTCGAAATCTTTTGAGAAGAATACCATTAGCACAAATATATCTGTGAGAATCAACTTGCTGAAGAATATGAGCAAGTCTAATTGGGGATTAAATTCGGCATTTCACTCTCCCCCAATTAGTGCTCTCCACTAAACCAAAAATCTGTTAATAAATGCCCGAGATAAGAAGAAGTCTTTAGATAATCAAATGCAACTCGTCTTTAGTCTTCTAACATGTAGCAGAAAATGTAGAACAGACTGTAGACTCGACCTTCTTCAAGATTGTCCAGTTGGGGAATAGATAGTTAACATCTTCAACACACCAAAAAGCATCTCAATTAACTTACATCTTGCAAATCCCCTCAATTAAGATCCCTCCCAATCAAACAAGAACATAAAGATGTTCATTAAGGAAATCAGCAATCAGCCCGCAACAAACACACGAAATGGTAAAACCAAGCAAACAATCACATCAAACAAGAACAGAAGGTTGTTCGGAATCATCATGTTGATATGTACGTGAAGCATTAACCGGAAGCAGTTTGTCGATAATCAACTCAGCCCGTGTGAAGATGTCAACCAACGGCTCTTTGAAGAAAAACTCCATGTGAAGATGACCCGATAAGAAGAAACTCGGTTCTTACATGAGTTTGGAGCCGTTTGACCATTTATTCTCTAATACCAATCAACCATGCAGAATTATCATACTTCTTCTCCCTCTCAAGAATTGCATACAAAGATGCCATTCTTGATTGAATAAGTGAAATCATCAAAAAGTATTCAATTCACACTTCTCCCCCGCAAAATTAGCACATGATGTCGCCATCGTCATTATAGTTGAGCAAGTGAAATAAGAAAACAATCATCGGTAGTTCGGTTCACTTGATGAATTAGCGCATGGAAAAAGTATGAAGCATGTTGATGAGAATGGTCATAATAGAGAAGATTTCTCTTCTTCAGAAGATAAAGCGCACTGACACGTACACTTTTATTTTCTTTGAAGAACGAGGTTTGAACTGAAGTATTCAAACGTCATAATCTCTCTCTTTTCATCATCTCTTGGCAAAACATGTAATCAACCCCATTATCATTCAGTAGGCTCTTTGTAGTGACAACTGATGGAGAAAACCCAATATGATGAATTTGACCCTGAAGTAAACTAACCCAAACTCGTGACTTAAACTTGCACATATGTAACAAAGAGCGGTGCCGAGACTTCATCCTCCATTGAATCTCTAAGTACTCTATACTCTTCAACCAACCAACCATCAAGTATAAGACGTACTTCATCTCTTGAAAATCCACAGTTGAATGTGACACTGAGCACTACAACGTAACTCCTTAAAGTGATAGTTATTTTGTGGTGGTAAGAGCCCAATTCCCCCAGGTGGTAAAATAAAAGGTAAAAGACACCCAACAATAACTAGATTTCCAAGTCTTTATTTTTTATAATAAGCTCGAACAAGGATCCTGAAGAATCTTCATCCAACCATCCCCGATACCTTCAGATACTAAGTACACTCGCCCGTGATAATTCACTTCAACCTCAAATAAATAATAGTGAATTAACTCCGTTGTCACATCTTCGGGTTAAAACTCAAATCTAGCCTCCTTTGACGTTTTGAGTGAACTATGATAATGGTCTTCATCCCAACCATGGTTAAAAGCACATAACCCCGTAAAACTTTGAATTAACCAAACAGCCATGAAGAATATCCAAACAATCACCCAATTCATGAAGTACACCCTTTTATCCCTTCTTTGAAGCAGAAAACATAGCACCAACATCATATAAGATTCAGAATTACACTTTCCATTTCTCCGGGATGGTTCCATCATTACGGGATTTTACAACTCTATGGTTTAAACCGAGAAATAGTTTCTTTCGCGGGATTTTACAAAACCAAGAATAAACCGTAAGATAGATCCGGAAATGAACTTTACTAATACCAGGATGTTTCCATTTTCACGGAATTTTACAAATCTATGATTTAAACCGAGAAATAGATTCTTTCGGCGGGATTTTACAAAATCAAGACAAAACCGTAAACAATGTCAGCTTGAATGTGTTATGACAAATTAGGTTTTGGTGAATATACTGCTTTTAGGGAATATGCGTAGCTTCATTATCTAACATCAACAATAACATCCCACCATCCAATAAACACTTTGGTAAACACATCATTCACGATTCATCGGCTATTGCAAGTGACCAAATGGTGAAGTAAACCCGAAATGCCAAACTTGATCATGAAGTAAAATTCCCCAGATTTGTTACTTAAACTTGTACTAATCCTCGTAAAAAAGAAACGATGTACCCAATGTACAAAACCTCTTCGACTTATCCTCAATCAGCTACAGACCGGTGATAGTTACTTTGTGGGTTAAGCGAGAAAGAATCACAACCGTAACTAAATAGTCAAGTCTTTATCACCCTCTATAAATGCCCAAACAAGTCATCTTCGCGAAAGGGTAGTAAGAAAGAAGATGAAAATAAGTAAACGCGCCCGGAAAACCCTCACTTCAAATCAAAATAAGAGATACCTTCCAAACAACCCCTAAGTCAACTTTGTTCAACCATCAAACCAAGCCGTGACATCATATTCTTCGTGAAAATGTATAAACCAAAGTATTAACCCGTATAACACATCAAATCTCAACATCAACTCACATCAGCATCAAGTCTCATAATTAATCTCTCATAGCCCAACAAGTCTCGTTTTTAAAATCTCATCGATAAATCTCTTCAATAAATCTCATATCAAGTCTCAACATTCAATCACATAAATCCGAACTTATATTGAGAAGCCCATCTGACCGTTATTCAAATCCAAGTTTCATGGCCCAATGTTCAAACTAACTTGTATATCAATCACTTATACTCCCGTTATGATAAATTTCATTTCAAAAAAAATTAAGCCCAAGCCGTAAATTTGTATCCTCTGTGAAATATTATCATGACCAAAAATACAACACTTCCGATTTACCACAATATAAAATATTGTAACCAATCATTTGTAGCTCAAAATACGAATATCATTAGATGCAAATCCAAAATGAGCAAATTTAACAAATGCCCAAGCTCATATACGTTGGAACATGAAATACGCCCAGCACATGGGATAATTGATCCATTCACGATTAAAGTCCAAATCAAATTCTAATATAAGAAATTTCTGAAGCCCACGATCCAACTGACATATACCAATCCGATCCAGAGAAAAAACCCGATCCACACAAATTCATATAACCGGTATAAAGTATGTCAAACCCCTAATATTACTCACACATATCCTAACCCTAATCCCCTCACACATATTTGTCCGCCCCCATTAACATATTCTCTCCAAACCATAAGAAGAAATCCGCCTCCAACACAAACAAATCAATCTAATCTCAATCAACAAGAGATTACATCCGAACAGAAAGATTACACCTTTCTAATCATGAGTCGGATTAGACAAATCTAGGCCACAGGGATGGTTCACGGTCATTCATAAATGCCACAGGGATGGCTAAGAGGCGTGACAAAGGCTTCACGTTAGTACCACAAGTAGGTTTACGTCCTTTTGATTAGTAATTGTTGATGACCCGTTTTTATTTTTGTTAACCGAACTAGAAGAGAAGATGAAATCGCAACAGATTTTGTCTTTTCCTCGTATACTTCGGATAAGATCATTTGAGTGTAGATCGATGATGGATAGATATTCGTGTTTAATGACCTGTAAGTCATAATAAATCTTTTAAGTCACACGAATTAAACTGAGATCTTCAATCATTTTGTTGCTTATGTTTTGAGTCTTGGATATGTTTTGAGTATTGGTACAGGAATAATGTTTTGATGTTTTGAAATGGAATTATACTGAGTTGTTGTTTTGATATGTTCATTTTCTGTTTTAATTGATGTTGGACTGATGATGTTATGAAACTGAGGTCAAGTCGCTAGGTCTATAACAAATCGCTAGCTCTGTTAAATAACAAGTCGCTAGGTCTTAAGTGACAAGTTGCTACGTTTTAAGTCACACAACTCGCTACCCCTTTTTATAAGTCGCTACCAGTTTGACTCAAAAGTCAAACCGCCACTTTTTCATGAGTTGCTACCAAGTCGCTACCATATTCACAACACACAAGTCGCTGCATATTCTTTTTGTTAACAACTCAGCTTGACATTAAATAATGTCAAGTCGCTACTTTAAAATACATTGCATTTGGATTGTTTTTGTGACAAGTCGCTAACATGATATAAGACTTTTTCCGATGAGTTTTCCGACCATATTCATAAGAAACCCAGAAATTGACATAAACTGCTTCATATGACTGTTTTGACCACATGAAAATGACCAGTTTTGACAAAACAGATAAGACCAAATGACCAAAACAGTATGATATTCAAGACAGTTTTCAAGACTGTATAAGACCAAATGACCAAAACAGATAAGACCAAAGAAATGTGTTAAAAGCTGTTTACCCACAACATAAACAGAAAACAAGTATTCCGATCAATAAAAATACCAAACCAGCTTAACAAAAATTCAAAAAACCACAATAAATCATCAAAACACAAAAACCTTGGCTCTGATACCATTTGTAGGATCGTGATATTATTGTGTTATGATGATTCGGGTGGTCTTGGATGATGAAAATACATGTTAGACATTTTAGAGAGAGAAAGTAGAGAGATGGTGTTCTTGGTAGAGAGTTGGTTCAATAAAAATGAAAGGTTAGATTCCAAGCCACACCCCTTCCAAGGATGGAAGGGGTATTTATAGTTACATGACTACATACCTCTCCCTCACTGTGGATCGTATACAATGGGTAAAGACCGCCCTTCCTCCACGGTGTTACACTAAACTATTCTACGCTACAAACTAACTAATAAACCACTAAACAACGTAAATAAATACAAGTCTACGAGCTAATATATGCTAGACCATAATTGGGGTGACCGACACTTTAACATGGAATTTCCAATTCCTAACAGAAAGCACTACAACAAAAGGGGGTTTTTAGGACCTTTTTCCTATGACGCTTTTCAAGCAGCGTCCTAATAGACTATCTAATATGACGGGTTAGTATATGGGTCCTATCATCATGAAACTTAATAGGACATTTCATGTTTAGGTCTTATTAGATGAAGTTTATACGACACTTACTCAATTTTAGTCTCAATATGATATATCATAATACGACATTTTACATTTAGGTCCTATTATCTAAATTTTTTTAGGACTCTTAGCCGTGGGGGTCATATTATATATAGTCTTATACGACACAGGTATATGCATCCTATTAAATTCGATTTTATAGGACACTTGTATGATGTGGTCTTATAATGACGTAACTTAATAGGACACTTCATTTATAGGTCTTAACAAATAAGTTTTATAGGACACTTATTCATTTAGGTTTTATTATGAAAGAAAACCTAATACGACACTTGATATCTTGGTCCTATTATCACAAATTTTATAGGAACTTTATCATTGTGATGTACTTTGTAGTGCACTTTTTTGTTCGTTATACTTCATGTGTACAATGACTACAACATGACGGGAAAATCCTAGATACATTATATATAGACGAGCTTCACCAGGTTATCTATAGCATGTTACTGAATAAAGCTTCCTTAAGTATAACTAAGTTGGTATTTGTCATAACTGGTTGTGATATGTTTAATTGGTTGTAATGGTTTTTTAGTTGTATTAAGTCCTAGTTGCGTAAAAATAGGGTTTAGCTTGAGATGAAGTCAAGCTTGCAACGAAAAGAGATCGAGTAACTCTTTAATGTTGGGCTCTTTTACACCCTTAGCTAGGTTATATTGAGATTATAAGTTAGTAACATCTCAGACGAGGTTTATTTTAGTTACCATGGTCAAATTTTATTCTACCATATTAATAATGAGTACGTGCTACAAGAAATACGGGAGATATGATCTTTCAACCTTGTTTCGATATCACGAGCATGATACGTACACAAAAACGATATATAGTAAAATGCTTATCTCAAAAGCCTTGATATTGAGTTTTTATTGGTTAAAATAAATTATTATATGTATGTCGTAATCTTTGTAGTGGTTTGAAAACATTGTGATGAGTTGTATCGTGTTTTAATAATTGTAATACTAATTCAATGTCTAACGCGTTTAATCAAATAACTAGTTAAAGTCAATATTAATTAAACGATGTCACTGACTTTACCAATGTATATTAGCATAGTAAATTATAATAACGGCTAACTTTCGATATCAAAATACTTTAGTTTTATGCTCCATCCGTCTCAAATTAAGTGTCATAATTTGACTTTTTGTAATCTTTCTTTTTCAAGTTTGATTTTATATATTTTTATTTATGTTATATAATATTTAATGAAAGTTATATCAAAGAAAATACATTTAAAACAAAATCCATGCATATATTTTGCATCAAGTATTGTATAGCACAAACAAAAAAATTTAATATCAAATTTTAAAAAGAAATACTTTAAATTGGACACTTATTTTAAGACGGAAAAATTATTTACAACTAATTTTTCTTTTAGCTTTTTTATAAATGAAAATATCTTATCAAATTTTTCCCTCCCACCCAATTTTTATTTCCCTCCCATCCGAAAAAGTTCCCCCTAAAAGTTTTCCCAAAATTCTTTTATTGCCTACCACATACAACAACACACTTAAAACTCTTTCAAAAGAAAACACTAGATCTCGAAGATGAACAAACACCATCCAACCAACACTTTTCTTTCAAAAGAAAACACTCATCTCTCGATTATAAAAGATATACGTTTTCCCTTTTCTTACCTGTTTCTTTGACACAAACTCTAATAACTTAATTCACAAATCAAATAAAATCAAAGAAGGTGTGGTGCCCAGAAAGGTGAGTCGTAATCCAGATACAGGTGAAGTAACAATTGCACATGATGATCGAATAGGTAATTTCTTTTAAATTATTTTTTATTTTTATTGAAGTAATTTTTACTTTTAATTTTTTTAATAGTTATGATCCCGGATATGATGATGGACTTCGAAGCAGCAACAAAGGGTAAAAGAAAGATTGTGCAAATCATGGATAAAAAGTTATGCTACAGTGCATGAAGAGTTTAAGGTAATTATATATAATTGTGTAATTGTTAATGTAAAATATTCATATGTATTGAAAATAATTTGGTTGTTACAGGAGTTTTTATGTAGACTTAAACGAACCAGAAAGGAGTTGTTTCATGCTTATTTCGTACCAGAGGACGTTACGCGAGGATCATCTACTATGACTCGAGATTATATGCTTCTATTTTATTTATAGTTTATGCATGCATGTAACAAAATTTAGTAGACTTTATTTTAGATGGTGTTAACTTTTTGTGTATGATGTTAACTCAATCATGTGGTAAATCTTCCTTTTGTAATGGTCTTGTGGAAATGACATGTTTTGATTTGCTATGAGTTTTTAGAATTGATATAATTTTAGGCTCATTAATCATCTCATATATTGTGCCTCGAATTTGTTCAATGAGAAACGTGAGCGTCCTTAAAAGTATTGGACAAGCATGTGTCCTAATAATGTGTCATGTTAGGACGCTAAATTTGGTCGCAACAACCTTTTTAGGACCTTTTTATTTGTACCAAAATGGTTGTGTAGACGTACAATTCATCCTATACGAACATCTTTAAGGACTCGTAAATGTGTCTCAAAAGAAAGTAATAGGTAAACATATATTAGAACACCTTAAAGTATCCTAATAAGTGGCCTATTATGACACTATTTGCGTCCTATAAAGCAATTTAATACGACTGCTTTATTTGTTTAATAATATGCCGCTTTTTAGGATGTTTAAATGTGCCCTAATACTATTCTACACCTATTACAACACCTTCTTATGTGACACTTATAGTGTTGGTCCTATAATGTCAAAGGTCCTATAAACTAGTCTAATAAGACACTTATGGGCGTCCTATAAAATCCGTTTCGTTGTAGTGAAGGATTTGAATAAGATGTTAATAAATGTGTTATGGTGGATTTGTTTCAGGTTATTACTTGTGAAATATTCAGAATCAAGGTAAACCATGGATTCCTACGCATAAGGATTACCTTACGCGTAGAATGTTATTCGTAAGAGTAATCTTAAGCGTAACCTTTACGCCGTAGGTTCTCTAAAGGGGACTACGCTGTATCCTCGTGAAGGATATGTAAACTTGAGTCTTACGCATAAGGTTCACTCTACGAGTAACCTTTACGATAAGTTTCATCATCACTGCTAACACGCTGCAGTAAGCTTTATGCTAAGTTCTTTTCGTTACGCGTATATTTACGCCAGTAAGTTATGTTCCCACCTATGTTTACGCTTCACGCGATGATCTACTCACGCATAAGCTTGCAAATCCTACGCCTAAGCCTAATTTTAACCATAGTTTTGAATTGTTACGCGTACAAACTTGTAAATAAATAAATCATAACGTCACGAATCCAAAATGTCACTAATAAGCTTAAATGGTTAATATGTTGTGAAAATAAGTGAAAATTTGGACTTTAAAACTCAAAATTAAATTCACGAAACTTATCACAACTTCTTTGGACTATTGGACACGCAACCGACGTTGGACTCGTAACATTCATCAACATAACATATTCAATAATTGAACAATAAAATCAACTTTTGACAAACGTAATGTCTTTCGATATGTTGGTTCTTTTGGCTCAATATCTTTCAGATCACAATATGGACATCCAAATGGAATACATGTCGCACCTAATGTTCTCTCAATGGAAGACATCTTCCCCGACGGTTACACTATGAAGATTGGGAAGAACAACTCGTTCGATTTTGATAACTTCACGTGTTCGAAGTCTTCTTGTCAAATTGCTGGGATATTCTCAAGACTCGCCCTTACAAGAATATGCTTACTAATTCTGCGGAACGTGTCTTGATTTATGTTCACCACCCGCATACAATGCGAAGGTCAAAGGTCAAGAGGTCAGAAATTGATACTCAACGACAAACAAGTCACCATCACTCCAACAGACTTAAGGTTGTTCTTCTTCTTCCTAACATCCAACCTCAGCATTACTCTGCTACTTCTTCGAAGAGGTCTCTCTCCCACCATGGTCGACATCGGCTATGACTTAAGTTGCTGGGATCATCACAAAACACTCATCTGCTGATCTTAAGAACATTCCTGGCCGCGAGAACCTCTACCTCATGATTGCAAAATCAGCCGGACGCGTGGATAAAGGGTTTTGAGCATCCGAAGCTCATGGAACTACAAATATTTTAGGGCATGGTCAACATGAAACATATCGAATCTGCAGCTATGATATGGGACGACATGATGTCATACCTTAAAAATCTTGGCACCAAGATTTCGTATATCATATATACAAAACTGTTGATCCAAAGGATTCTAGGGAATAATCCAGATATTCCCTTGAGACTTGATGACCCCAACCATCACTCAATACTGCTTGAGCCCACATTCAACATGGTAAGATTCAAAGAATCAACAACGAAGAAACAAGGTGCTGTGTTGCCAGATTGTCTACTTACTAATGCTATCAAGGGACTTCAATCGTACAAATGATATCTGTTTGCAGTTGAATCAGGGAAAGTGGGATTCATTGATGAAAAGTCTTCTGGTATACCTACTAGGAAGACCAGGAGAGGCGATCGGAAGTATGCGAAAGCAACCGAGAGTACACGTAAATACCCTAAGAGGACTCACACCCTCAAAAGGAAAGTTCCATCAAAGGGTGCCATCCCTATTCCCAAACCTGAACCACAACTGATGGACGAGGACACGGAGGATAACAAATAGATGAAGAGGTTATCTACCAAAATCGCCATGATGATAAACTAACGTTGAAAAACCTCTAAGTCCCAAGATCGATAAAGGGAAAACTCCAAAGGCAAGAACAGATGAAGAAAGCTGAAGAAGAGCCACGATGAAGACAGAGATTACGTAAAGAAGCTTAAGAATCTCATACTCCAACATGTTGCTCGTGAATTCAACCTACAACAAACTCGTGGCCCGGGGTTCAAGGTGGTGCACTAACCACACAAGTTTCCGCGCGTTAATCAACCCGATAAGGTGGAACCGGTACCACCGCCCATGAATCGTAACAAAAGCAACTAGAGGATTCTATCATCTATGACTTTGAGGAACCGAAATGGAGAAGTCTCGAGAAAATTTCATGAAGATGTTGAAGCCGCAGCCTAAAGAAAAGCGTAAAAAAGAAGCTCAAGCTCAAGCAGATGAAGAGGCACGGATCAAGGCTGAAGAAAAGGCTCAAGCAGAAAAGGAAGCCAATGATTACATTCTAGACAGTCTCGTACGTAGCAAGGAACAAACTTCTAAGCCACTGATAACACTCAGATTGTGCATGTTTTTAGTAGCATTATGTGTACTTTTATATCTGTTATTTGGTTATATTTGCGTGATTTTAGTACTTAATCGTATCTAAAGATGTTTGTCTAGTATTTATAACCAAGTGCAGGGGAATGGAGGAAAATGTGGAAATATGCGCCTAATCGAAGATTCCCGCTTCAAGAAAGCTAAATCTCAAGTACCTTTGAAGACTTTAGTGATTGAAGAACCAAGTTCTACAAAGCAGAGTGAAGAGAAAAGATCAAGTTTTGTATCTCAGAAGATCCAACCGGATCCGTTACACCTTCAAACCGGATCGGTTGGAATTTGGTCGAATTAATGTTTTTGCCATAACCGATCGACGGTCATGAACCCGCAACCGATCGGTCGGTGTTATTATTGGACCAACCGATCGGTTGGTCATATGACCGATCGGTCGTGGAGAAGCCGCAGCTTGTCAAATCTTCATCACTAAGCTTTTCCTTTGCATCCAAACGATTCTAGGTCCTTCTCTTGGTGTATTCTAGTCCCTTCCTCACTCCTTGGAGGCCAAGTTAAGCATTTAACACCCTAGGCCTTGGAAATAGTATAAATAGAGGCTAATTGTGAGCATATGAGACACACACCTCACCATAAATCTCTACTCATCAAACCAAGCCTTAAGCTCTTAAAATTCGTCCTTAGAAATCCAGAGAAGTTTGGAGTTCCAAGTTCCACCTTGAGGCCAAAACACCAAGAAGTCCACCACGATCCTTTGGGAAACATCACTTCATCATTTGTAATCTTATTCCAAGCATTGTAAGACTTTTAATCATGTTTTCTAATGATCAAAGTTATGAGTTTATGTTCATGTTTGCTATGAGTGGCTAGTTTCTTTATACACTTGCTTAAATGATGTTGATTATCATATGATTAGTTAGTGATTGTGTTAAAATGTTTTAATTCAATTTCAAGTTAATTCTTAGATCCAATTGTGCTAAAGTTTCATAGTGACATTTGTTAATCAAGTTTGGCTAATTGGTAGTAATCGTTGGGGTCGAAAGAACTTCGTGTTATTCAACTAGTCATAATCATTTTGTCTATGGATGATTGTTTTACCCATTATTCTTGATTATACAAAGGAACTAAGGTGTGGTTGTAATAGAAACGCTTTTGATTATCAAATTGGATTGGTTGGAAACATCTAAATGGTCGTAAGATTAGTTGTTGAGAATCAATTGTAGCCTTTTGTCTATGATCGGTTACCCTTTGTATTGACCATTTCTTAAGCAATTTGATGAACAAGTGGATGTTTTTGTGTTTAAGTTTATGTATGTAGACTTATGAAACTTGAATTGATCTTGAATTGATTGGTTAAACTTAATGCTTGTTTTTATAAACTAAACTCTTGATCAAAGTTTGACTTGTAAGAACAATAGATTAGTACACCAACTAATTATCATAACCAACAAGTTAAGAGGTTAACACAATCACATTAATTTATGATATGATACTAGTTTAAGCAAGTGTAGTTTTTAATCATCTAAATTTCATATATCTATTTTGCTCTTATTATATGTTTTGGATAGGCTCTCAGAATTCAAACTTGTGTTTAGATTCACTCAAATCCCCTCGCGAATCGATCCCGACTTACCTTCATAATCTTGCTATAACGGACGAGTATACTTGCTCGTATATGTTATTGGTAATATTGGTAATTCACCTTTTATAAATTTAAAACTTGGACCAACCCGCACATCAAGTTTTATACGCCACACGGGATTTGATTGTGTTTCAACAAGTTTTTGAATTCCTCACCATTCAACTAAAAAAATTACATTGTAACCTTAACCGATCCGTTGTCCCTCAACCGAATCTATAATTTGTCCCATCACTAATGGTCTAACCGACGGTCGCATCCCGCAACCGATCCTGTTACATTTCCTCTCGCTCCATATAAAACTGCGTTGTTTGTCCGTGTGTTTAGATATTGCCCGGATTCTTCTAGGTCATTGTATGAACACCGAAAGCAACGGGAATTGAACCAATTACACCTCTTACCAATCCCAAACGTTTGATTCGAAGAAGAAGGAGAACACGTTTCATACCATTGGAAAATCTTGTACCAAGAGTACCAAACCCACCATTTGATAACCTCATTGAAGCCAAAGTTGTTTACAATCACCAATTTACCTTTTCCACATGGACGATCAACCCTGCGGGAACCAATCAAACGTAGCACCAACACCCGAAAGTGCTATTGTTGCTATTAACCTTGGTGACAACTTCACCGTGAAGGGACATCACCTTTCTACGATCAAAGACCGACATAATTGATGGCCGTCGGCGCTGGCCGATCCAAGATAAGCACATTGCCAATTTATCGAAATTTGCATGTTTCGTTATGGCGACACCGATGTCAATGCTATCAAACTCAAACTTTTCCCATCATCACTCACCGGAGATGCTAAAGTATGGTACAATGAATTAACCCCAGGAATCATCAATACTTGGGAGGAGACGAGGAAAGCTTTTGTGAGCCATTCTTTCCACCGCCATGTTTGACCGATTAAGGGGAGAAATTCGTGCTTTCAACCAAAACCCAAACGAATCACTTGTTCAGCTTGGCTTCGAATGAAAGATTTGTTTCAGAGTTGTCATGGACATGGATTATCAAAAGGAACCATTATCCAAATCTTTTAACATGGACTAGATGAAATCTCTCAAGGCATCCTTGATGCTGGAGGAATTTTTCTATAAAACTCCCAATGATGCACATCAGCGTTTGAAGATCAGTACTTCTCAAACTTGATTGGTCCAAAGATTCCAAAACCAAACCTCTCCTAAAACCGCTGCTTTTGTCGAAAACACCATACCTCAAAACTCATGGAGAAGATGGAAGCGTTAACCAAAAAATCGACTCGCAAAGCATAAAGATATCAAAGATGAAATGAAGGAAATGCGAGACGGATGTAACAATTGTGGACAAAATCATCCATCGTCCGAAAGTGACGATAAACCTATGGGTGGACCGAAAGAAGGAGAAGCAAATTACGCTCAAGGAGGATACCGTGGAGGAGGATATCGTAGTAATTATTACGGTCGGAATTCTGGAAATTGGCAAGATCAAGGGATGACAACCGATTCCCAACCACCTAACCGACGATCCACCACACCAAAGTTCCACAAAAAGACGTAAGAAAACCGAATTCAAAACCATGAGAGAATTCGGGTCGTCAAAAATCCGAAATGATTTTATCAAAAATCAATTTTTCAATCTCAAAGCCAAAGTTGAGCAAGGATAGAAAAATCATCAAGCATCTATCCAAGATCTTGAAAACAAGCTTGGCAAGACTTCGACCAACATTCCTCTAGACCATCCGGTTCATTGTTGGCAACACTCAATCCAATCCAAAACCATCAAATGATAAGACGCACGCCCACCCCAAACAAGAAATGAACATATCAATGTCAAGTTACAAGAAGTGGCCCTCGACGATCCACCACCTAATCCTAATACTCCTGTCACCATTGATAGTGAGGATGAAAACGAAGAACCAAACACAACTCAAACCACCAAAAAGAAAGACATTCCATCCGTCAAGGCGTATACACCAAAAATTCCTTATCCTCAACGCCTAAAGAAAGAGAAGATGGAAGAGCGTTATAAGAAGTTTATCGAAATAATCAAAGAGGTTAGACTCAATGTTCCTTTCGTTGATGTTATAGCCTAATGCCCAATTATGGGAAATTTTTGCAAGAACTTCTTAATAACAAAAGCAAGCTTGAGCAAATATCAAAGAACTTTTCTTAACTAAGAATGCTCGCTATAGTTCAAAACAAAATTCCACCAAAGCTCTGAGATCCTGGAGCTTTCTTATTCCATGTACTTTCGGGAATAAAGTTAAATATGATGCTTTAGCCGATTTTGGCGCAAGTATCAATTTGATGCCTTATTCACTCTATTCCAAGTTGTGCAACAACACTGAAACCAACAAAATGAGCATCCGATTGGCAAATCATTCCTATCAATATCCGTGGGAATCGCCAGAATATGCTTGTTCAAGTCGGTAAATTCATTTTTCCCGTGGACTTTGTAATCTTGGAAATGGAAGAAGATAGTAAAGTCCCACTCATCTTAGGGAGACCTTTCCTCAATACCACACGAATCATCAAAGTTAAAGGAAAAGAACTCAACCTTGGAGTTGGGGAAGATCGAATCACTTTTCTTATCGATAAAGCAATGCGCTACCCACATTCCATTGATGACACTTGTTTTAACGTCGATGTTATTGATGAAGTCACTGATGAGGAATTAGATGCATTATTGAACGAATCCGATCCATTCATGACTACTGAAAAATCAATGAAACGATCTGATAAAGAATTTGATGATTTCATGAAAGTAGAATTTGAAGGAGATAACTCCGAAGAAGAAGAAATGGAGGAAGAGGAAGAAAATTTTGAGGAAATTACTTTCAATGACAAGATGCGAATAAAAACCTCTATCGAAGAACCCCACCTGATCTCGAACTCAAACCTCTCCCAAATCATCTCGAGTATGCTTATCCGAGGAGAACTCACTTCTTCTCGTAGTCATATCTTCATTGCTCGAGGATAATGAGAAAGAAAGTTTAGTTTCCGTGCTCAAAAATCACAAACAATCTTTTGCTTGGAAAACGCCCGATATCCTGTGAATTAGTCCTAATTTTTGCAAACACAAAATCAACTTTGAAGAAGGGATTAAACCTGTGGTAGAACGTCAACGTAGACTCAATCCCAACATGAAAGAAGTTGTTAAAAAGGAAATCATTAAACTTCTCGATGCCGGAATCATTTACCCAATTGAGGATAGCCCTTGGTAAGCCCCGCTCACGTGTTCCCAAGAAAGGAGGAATGACGGTTGTAACTAATGAGCGATATGAACTAGTTCCAACTAGAATCGCCACATCCCGGTTGGCGTGTTTGTATTGACTATCGTAAGTTAAACAAAGCCACCGTAGAGGATCACTTTTCCGCCCCGTTCATGGATCAAATGCTTGAAAGACTAGCAGAAATAAATTCTTTTGTTTCTCGACGGATTTTTCGGATATTTCCAAATTCCCATCGATCCTAACGATCAAGAAAAGACCACCTTTACTTGTCCTTTGGAACCTACGATATCGCGTATGCCTTTTGGTCTTTGTAATGCACCCGCCGACTTTTCGAGAGGTGTATGATCGCCATATTCCAAGACATGCTAGAAACCTCCATGGAAGTTTTCATGGATGATTTTTCAGTCTTTGGAGATTCATTCGAAGCTTGCCTTTCTAATCTTGATAAAATGCTCGAAGATAAGCTGCACATCTTGTTCTCAACTGGAGAAATGCCACTTTATGGTAAATCAAGGAATTGTGCTTGGACACAAAATCTCTAGTGCCGGAATGGAAGTCGATTAAAGCAAAGGTCGATGTCATCTCAAACTTCAATCACCACCAACCAACGTCAAAGCCATTAGAGTTTTTAGGACATGCTGGTTTTACCGCGATTCATCAAAGATTTCTCCAAAATATCTCGTCCGATGACAAAACTTCTTGAGAAAGAATCTATCTTTGACTTCAATGTTGATTGCATAAAAGCTTTTGAATCACTGAAATCTCAACTTACTAGTGCTCCGATCATGGTTTCACCTAATTGGTCACTACCCTTCGAACTTATGTGCGATGCAAGTGATTTTCTTTGAGCCGCTGCTTAGACAACGCTAAGGAAAACACTTTCGCCTATATATTTTGCCAGAAGACTGAATAGTGCCCAAAGAAAATTATACCGTCAAAAGAATTACCGGTCGTCGCTTTTGCCTTTGACAAATTCGTGATCATATATTGTGCTCTCAAAACAGTCTGCTTTTACCGATCATTCAAGCACTCAAGTATCTGTTCACCAAGCAAGACGCTAAACCACGTCTTATTCGATGGATTTTGCTACTCCAAGAATTTGACATCGAAATCAAAGTTAAGAAAGGAGCAGAATCTTGCACGATCACTTATCTCGTCTCGAAAATCCTAATCTTGAGGAGTTGAAAGAAGAAGAAATCGATGATTATTTTCCTGATGAAACTCTCATGACCATCGACGGAAATGACGATCCTTGGTTTGTGACTTTGCAAACTACCTCGCGCCTGAGGAATTCTCAGAAAAGGACTAAGTCATGCCGAAAGAAGCAAATTCTTTTCTAACTCAAATACTACTTTTGGGAAGAGCCATATCTTTTCAAAATGTGTCCCGATGGGATGATCCGAAGATGTATTTTTGGTTCCGAAACTCGTAAAATTCTTGACGAATGTCACCATGGCCCAACTAGGGGACATTATGGTCCTTCCACCACAGCTAAGAAAGTTTTTGATGCTGGATTCTATTGGCCAACAATATTCAAAGAAGCGCATACACTTGTTCAAACTGCGGACGCTTGTCAAAGAAACACCAATCTCTCAAGGGATGAAAGCCATTAACAAGCATTCAAGTGTGCGAAATATTCGATGTTTGGGGAATAGATTTCATGGGACCTTTCCCTAAATCCCACAAATTCGAATACATTATCGTTGCTATAGATTATGTATCCAAATGGGCAGAAGTGAAGCTTTACCACAACAACGATGCTCGTGTCGTCGTTAATTTTCTCAAAAACTTTTCGCTCGTTTAATTCCCAAAGCACTCATGCGTTTATCGAGGAACTCATTCGCGCAATCAACAAATGGAAAAACCATGAAAAGATATGGAGTTCATCATCGATTTGGACCGCTATCATCCACAAACTAGTGGTCAAGTCGAAAATACCAACAGAGCTCTCAAAAGAATATCTGGAAAAAATGAAAAGACAATCCGTCATTATGGGCAAGAAAACTTGATGATGCTCTGTGGGCATTTCGTACGGCTTATAAAACACCAATTGGTACAACTCCTTACAGACTCTTGTATGGGAAGACTTGTCATTTGCCGTTCAAAGTTGAACATCGTGCTTATTCGGACAATGTAACACCGATCTCAAAATAGCTGGAGAGAAGAGATTCTTGCAATTGCACGAACTCGATGAATTAAGACTCCAAGCTTATGAAAACTCCAAACTGTATAAAGCCGCAACAAAAGCTTATCATGATAAAAGCTACAATTGGAAAGAATTCAAAGCGGAGATAAAGTTCGCTTTTAACATGAAATTCAAATTCAAAGTCCGGTTACAACCAAAATGGTTTGGACCATATATCGTTAAACATGGATATCCATTCGGGTATGTCGAACTCTATGACAAACAAGGTGGAAGTTTCATTGTTAATGGACACCGAATCAAGTTATACTACGAAAAGGAGCAAACGAATGAAGTTTCAGTGCGCATAAAGTGTCCGGAGACACCATGAGAATGAATTTAAACTATCACCTTTGTAGCACCATTTCCTAGAAGAATTCCACAAACCGTTCCATGGAAACCAATCACGAGTTCGTCTGGGACGATATTGAAGCTACTGGTGAAGAATTCATGTACATCCCCGAACTTTTCAAAATGTTCAAAGCTGCCTTGCTAAATACAATTCGGAAGACTCGAGTCGGTGATGACTGATAATAAACAAGCGCTTCTCGGGAGGCAACCCGTGTGTTTCAGATTTGATTTTCTGTGGTCACTCCCCAAAGTTTTAAACCTTTGGTTGAACTTAAGTGTGAGGGGGTGCCATCTTTTAACCTTTTGTTTGTTTATAAGATTATATGCAGGTAATGATTTCTCCAAGGGACGCCAGAATGAAGAAAGATTTTAAGTTGATAAACTCACGACATATATCTGGTTTCATCTCTATTTTCCCTATTTCTATACTTTGAAGTTCGTTTATCATTGAGGACAATGTCTAACTTAAGTGTGGGGGGGATGAATAGGGAAAATTAGAGTTTTCATGCTTAAATTTAAAAATTTGTGCTTGCCTTGTGATCTAGTTGTTTTCACACTTTTAGGATTATCTATTAGAATAACTGGATCATTCCACTAGTAAAATTGGTAATATTTGAAATTTCGAGATGTGTTCCGATTACTATTGCAATCCATTTTGGGATCGATGACATTTGCTAGCACATATTATACCTTTCCACTAAATTGTGAGGATTTGAGCCTATTTCTTATTAGCATACACCTTTTATGCTTAGATCTTTTTTGCTATGAGTGTTCCTGATTTTATTTATTCTAGAACTTGTGCTTGTAAATCATTACCAGACCGCAGTGAGATTGCATCCGTGCGATATAAGTGAATTCGTGTGATAAAGAGTCACCTTAGGATTTAACCCAAATGGCCTTCCATTTTACATCTAATGATATATTAGCTAGCCTCATTGGTTAGTTAACCACCCACATGGACCCATTTGTAGTGCTCATTTTTAGCACTAGATACCCCTAGTTACACCCTTTGAGCCATCCTTTTCATTTTTGCTTCTCCCAGAAAATACAAAAAGATGTTACACTTTAAACTTTAGCCTATCCCGTATCAATGTCTAATCGGTTGGTTGCTAGTTGCCGGAAAGTGAAGATTGTTCAAATGATTATGAGTACCACATCCTATGAGATTGATTGAGCCATGCGTTATGTTAAAAAAAATGTGTTGAAAGTATGAAAATAATAGCCAATATACTATGTTCGTGGAACAATTGTCATGGCAAAGCAAAAAGTTGTGGAAAGCGAAAGAAGAAATTGAAGCTATATTCATTTATTTGGTTCGTGGAATGTTTGGTAGCTAGCAACATGGGTATTAGACTTGACTTCAATTTTATTTTAACACCAATTTCATAAACATTCCCATGCCTTATCCATACCCTTAACTCGAAGCCTATCATTATTACCGAATAAAAGCCCTCTTTAGATGTTTTACTTGGTGCTCACGCCACGTCGGTGGAGTTTTGTTTCTTGTACAAGCTTATGGTAATAATCTAATCACGAATGAGCAATGAGTGTGATTTATCTTGTTACTCCACTAAAAATGAGTGATTGAGTGAATTATATTCCGTTATTTTTCGTGAGGTGTTCCAAATGTTAATCATGCAAGAAAATCATTAGATATTGTCAAACATCTTGATGTTTCACCTTGATAAGCATAATTGATGAATCCTCTCTCATATTTATACTTGGTTGATTTGCATCACATTTTTCATAATCACGATCCGTACCAAGGATGTTTGTCCTAGATTTGCTTGAGGGCAAGCAAAGTTTAAGTGCAGGGGAATTTGATAACACTCGATTGTGCATGTTTTTAGTAGCATTATGTGTACTTTTATATCTCAAGTATTTGGTTATATTTGCGTAATTTTAGTACTTAATCGTATCTAGAGATGTTTGTCTAGTATTTATAACCAAGTGCAAGGGAATGGAGGAAAATGTGGAAATACGCAGCTAATCGAAGATTCCTCGCCAAGAAAGCTAAATCTCAAGTACCTTTGAAGACTTTAGTGATTGAAGAACCAAGTTCTACAAGGCATAGTGAAGAGAAAAGATCAAGTTTTGTATCTCAGAAGATCCAACCGGATCCGGTTACACCTTCAAATTTGGATCGGTGCAACCCGCAACCGGATCGTCGGCTTCTACAGAAAGTTATATTGAGGACCAACCGGATCGGTTGGTCATATGACCGATTCGGTTGGAGAAGCTGCAGTTGTCAAATCTTCATCACTAAGCTTCCCTTTGCATCCAAACGATTCTAGGTCCTTCTCTTGGTGTATTCTAGTCCCTTCCTCACTCCTTGGAGGCCAAGTTAAGCATTTAACACCCTAGGCCTTGGAAATAGTATAAATAGAGGCTAATTGTGAGCATATGAGACACACACCTCAATTACAAATCTCTCTACTCATCAAACCAAGCCTTAAGCTCTTAAAATTCGTTCTTAGAAATCCAGGGAAGTTTGGAGTTCCAGAAGTTCCACCTTTGGAGGCCAAAACACCAAGAAGTCCACCACGATCCTTTGGGAAACATCACTTCATCATTTGTAATCTTATTCCAAGCATTGTAAGACTTTTAATCATCTTTTCTAATGATCAAAGTTATGAGTTTATGTTCATGTTTGCTATGAGTGGCTAGTTTCTTTATACACTTGCTTAAATGATGTTGATTATCATATGATTAGTTAGTGATTGTGTTAAAATTTTTTAATTCAATTTCAAGTTAATTCTTAGATCCAATTGTGCTAAAGTTTCATAGTGACATTTGTTAATCAAGTTTGGCTAATTGGTAGTAATCGTTGGGGTCGAAAGAACTTCGTGTTATTCAACTAGTCATAATCATTTTGTCTATGGATGATTGTTTTACCCATTATTCTTGATTATACAAAGGAACTAAGGTGTGGTTGTAATAGAAACGCTTTTGATTATCAAATTGGATTGGTTAGAAACATCTAAATGGTCGTAAGATTAGTTGTTGAGAATCAATTGTAGCCTTTTGTCTATGATCGGGTTCCTTTTGTATTGACCATTTCTTAAGCAATTTGATGAACAAGTGGATGTTTTTGTGTTTAAGTTTATGTATGTAGACTTATGAAACTTGAATTGATCTTGAATTGATTGGTTAAACTTAATGCTTGTTTTTATAAACTAAACTCTTGATCAAAGTTTGACTTGTAAGAACAATAGATTAGTACACCAACTAATTATCATAACCAACATGTTAAGAGGTTAACACAATCACATTAATTTATGATATGATACTAGTTTAAGCAAGTGTAGTTTTTAATCATCTGAATTTCATATATCTATTTTGCTCTATTATATGTTTTGGATAGGCTCTGTAATTCAAACTTGTATTTAGATTCACTCAAATCCTCTGAACGATCCCGACTTACCTTCATAATCTTGCTATAACGGACGAGTATACTTGCTCTTATGTGTTATTGGTAATATTGGTAATTCACCTTTTATAAATTTAAAACTTGCACCAACCGGGCACATCAGCCACCTAAGGACCCTGAGCCTCCTCATGAATCATCATCGTCAGACTCTTCTTCTCATTCATCACCACCACCATCCAAAGACACCACGATCCATCAAATGTCGGTAAAGAAACCGACCGATACTTGGATATCCGTGCAAAAACAAAGATTGTCAAAATTTTGTCGGGAAAGTAAGGAAAAAGACGTTGTTAACAAAGCTGAATCAATCGGTAAGCCGAGTTAACATTCTTCAGGGCGTGATAAAGAGTTTTCGGATGAAAGAACAGTACGCAACAATTTTTGAATAGAGATATCAAGGGAAATGGAGAAGACGATCGGAGAATAAACTCACAAGTTTCTCATCGACCTTTGTCCTTGGAGTGACAAGAGAGATTCACCGAGACAACTCTATCAAGTCTCATGCAATGGTCAAGCAAACAATGAAATCTCGGTAGATGCAAATCAATCCAATTGAGCCTGGGTTGTCTCGATGCGGTTGATCTCAAGCTTGTGCTACAAATGTCTAAACGATCGCAGCGTTTACTTGACGAAGCTAAACTTTTTGAGGCATTGCTTTGGGTTTTCAACTCAAAACTTCATGCAAAGCGGCTGTTGAAAAGCTAAGCGTCTTAGAGACGATGATGATGATGCGGATAAGGACTCGAGGCAAAACGAAGAAGAAAAATGATGATTCATCCTCTATGCCTCCACACCCCAAGGACCTCCACCCAACGAAGTTCTCACAACGCGGTCTCTATTTCTTGATAAACCTCGGGATTCGAGTCACCACCACAAACAGAGAAAACCGGTGATCACTTTGAATATACTGGTGGTGACGATGACGAAATTCCTGAGCCCTAACAACAACCTACTTCTTCTACGACAACAGAGAAACCAGAATCATCTTGAAAGCCAAAGAAGAAGAAGACAAAGACCAATGTTGTGTCATGGCTAGACGAAGATGACACCGAAGAATATGACTGGTTCTCTAAACTCGTTGATGCTACACCTCAATTACCGAAAGGTCAAGAAATGGTAGATGGCCGTACAATGGAGCATGTGAAGCTTATACAGGAAAAGTTCAACGTGAAGAAGATGACTAAGGCAGAGTTGAGGCAAATCAAGAATGATGCATTTCAACTACTTAAAGACAGCTCAGAAAGTGCAATTGAAGTCGAATATCATCTTAATAACATTGCACGAGCCATGTCTAACAACATTGATTGGCTCAATCCTGAATCAAACATTGACTTCACCAGACAAGAAAAAGCTCCATACTACAACTGATGGACCAAACCTCTTCCTACCATTGGCCGACTGGATCAACCCAAGATTCCATTCCGCTATTTCTTCAACAACGACTTAGAGTTTCTTCTACACGGTAGCGATGTATCCAAGAAATACGCTACATCACTCACACTCCCTTTCTCAGCAGCAATATACTCCATCAACATAGCCATCGAGGAAAATGCCACATACATTTTTGCTGACAAAGTGGAAAAGTATGACCTCGATGCATTGTATGGGATTCATCATTGGCCTGAACGCCGAAGAATCTACTACAAAAGCTGCCAGGTTCTAAAGTCCAAAAAAGAAGTGTTCAATGATAAACGGATCATTGCCATTCAGCATGTTTCCTTGTCGTCAAAGTGGGACTACACATTCCTTAAGAAAATAGTGGTCAAACGACAAAACGAGGAATATGATCTGTGAAGCGGATTTTCCGAGATTGTCTCTAAACGACATTGAAGATATGTATCTTGCAAAGGTACAAGGACAAATGCGACAATTCTCTACAACCATTCAACGCGAGTACATCAAGTCATTATTAATCTTCATTAGAAGCATCGTGATCCAAGAACGTGTAGAGACATTCAACTTGGTGGAATCTTATGAAACATGTAAACCTCCAAAACCTCATTTCGACCTTCCGACATAAACCAACTTGCCAGTACACACTTATCAAGAACCATTTGGGGTAGTCTACAGTGAACTACACCACAATTGCTTCATGGCGTAAAGAGCTACAAGTTTGGGGATCACACATTGAAAAGTCAGGGACGTTTAGCTTATCGGTTAAAGGAGACACATGACGGCATAGGGTCAGAAGAGTGGTCGAGGGATAGAAGGGATGTTAAGAAGATCATGCGGATTGATGAAAGGTTGTTGAAGGGATCAGATAAGAACTTTGGAGGTTTCATAGGCGTTAGTCCAAGCATATCTCTCGGGCTACCAACATCGAGCAGCACTCGGAGTTATTCTGGAATACCTGAGACTCCTGGTTCCCCTTGATTTGTTTCCTTATCATTATTTGGATATGTGATTTATAACTAACAATGGCTTGTGCACACATAACAGTGTACAACCCGTTCTTGTATTGAAAGGACCATGTGGTACGCTTCAGTGCCACAATCCTATAAAATGAGGGAAAGCTTCTTACTTTTGAGTAAAACTAATCAAAACTTTCACTTTCAAAGTTTTGCTCAAAGAACAAGTACTTCCCCTTATGATTTTCAAAACCTCAAAAGTTTATATCACTTGTTGAGAGGGAGTATTTGCTTAAAACTTTGTTCACAAAATTGTTCTTCGTGGTAATCTTCCCACAAAACTCAAAATGGACATACTCGATATCAAAATTTCGTCAAAAATACCTTTTATATGCCATTTTTGAGGGGGAGAAAAAATTATGTGATAAGAAACATGTTGTGAATTGCTATTGAATCTTCGTGATAAAGACTAACAATGATTGCGAGATCTTGTTAGTAACTTGAAAAGACTTGTCCGGGAAGGGTAATAATTTCAAACTAGTTCGCTAGTGATGTAAACGTGTCTCGCAAAGGACTTGTCATAGTAAAATGTACCATTCGAGAAACTATTGGTAGACATGAACCTTGACGGGTCAAACCTCCTTTCCACGGAGTGTTTACAACTTCAAGCTGACCTAATCAGTGATGTAACCGTGTGTGACAACTCATAAATTCTTCAATGCATCGTAATTGGAGAAACGTCGATTAGAGCGATCGTTTGATTTAAATTGAGATACGAGTTGTATTTTATATCGTTTTTATTGGAAATAATATTTTAAAAGCATTGGCGTAACTTTCGAATCATGAATCCCTCGTTTACAAAGTTAAATGAGTCCCGAGCCGAATATATCGAAAGTTTTAGAGAAATTACGTGAATGGTCCTTTTGGAAGTTATGCATCCGCCCTTCTAATTCCTATTGTACAAGTTAGATCCTCGGTAGAATACATATACCCCACCCTCACACTTCCCTCATTTTCCACCATCTATTTCTCTCTCTAACAAACATACACACACTCTCTCTCTCTAGAATAAATATCCGGCCACCCCCAGCTAGGGTTCGGTCTTGAAAGTACAATTTTGGCTAACTTCCGGCCACCTCATTAACATACACCACCTACTTCATCTTGTAGATCGGGTCATTGTGGTTCCATTTCTACAAAACACGCACCTCGAATCTCCCTCACGCTCTCTATAACTCAAACCCTAGTTTCGTAATCTAGGGTTTTGTGATAAAAAACGTGTTTAAAGGTTCAAGCTTGGATGGTTACGGGTTGTACCCGTGAGATACGACATTACAACTCTTGTTTTTCCTCTCCATTCTCTCGGTAAAACCACGACACAACCATTTCATTTATTATTTTTGTTCGGTTTCATTAATTTTATTATTGTGTTGTGTTTTCGTGGTCAATGAAGAGGTAATAGTTGTTATATTATTTTTCGTGGGTAAAAGAAATTACACAAAACGAGTACCAAGACTGGTGAAACGGAATAATGGATTAAAAACATGTTGTTAAGACAGTTTCGTGTGGTATAGGAATTATAAAACTAAGGCTTGATAAACGTTTCTTGTCACCATTTCGTGTGGGTGACTCAGTTGAGTGAGTCGACTCAGCGAGCGAGTCAAGGCTGCCAAGAGGTCTCGGGTCAGTCATGTTTGGGTTGGGTCAAGGGTTCTGTAATGATGTCGGGTCAGAAATGAACGGGTCGGGTTGTCAAACCGGGTTGGGCTTAAGGCCCACTAGGCTGAGTTGGTTGGGCTTAGGGCCCAATTCATGATTGGTTGGAGCTGGGTTGTCACGTTAAACGTATAATTCGAGTATAATTTGAGTATAATTTGGTATAGATTTAGTCATGATTGATATCATATTGATTGGTCGCGTTAGATGTGTACATTGCGCTCGGGTCACGTTTGACCCGGATAATAACTTGGGATATAATTTGGATATGCGGTACTAGTGAAAATAAGTTACGAGTTCAATTCACGTAGATACGGTAATTGAAATAGGTCATAAATAATGTTAGCAAGGAATGTTGAAACTAATAATATGATAACTTGTAATATGCCAACGGACTAACTTGAAATGTGTAACGATTTAGTTATTAATTGATACCGGAACGAGGGAATAGTTAGATAAAATAAGTCAAATGGTTAACGTGTAACGAGTCGACTTGTAAATTTGAGAACTTAGCAAAGTAAATGTATAACGATATTGGACAATAATGATTAATGAATGTCGTATACTTCGAATTTCATTATAATATGTAAGGATGATACGGTTTACAAATTGGATAACATCTCTATACGAAAGTCACATTAAATGTAAGTTATGCTTTACGAAACATTTTGGAACTAACCAAATATAATGTATTGGACTCAACACGAGTTTAAGATATATTTTGAATTACAATAATACTAGAAATTCTATCTTCGCATTGTTACAAATAGTAAAACGTATATCTATCCAATATCGACATATATGGTTTTCATTACGAACTACGATAATAAATCGTGTCTTATATATATGTAATACCTTTTTATAAACTTGTTGATAACATTTATAGTAACTAGTGTGTTGTGCTCTAGTAAACGTTTTGGTTTAAATGAGTTTAGTATAATTGTTTTTGCGATGAAGCTGAATATTCTGTTTTCACATCTACGCTACTATTGAATTATATAACTATCTATATCATGGACGGATATGGTTTAATCTATTATAAACCCTTGTTAAATACGAAGGTAACTCGTATTTTATTACACATGCTAGCTTTTATAAACTTGTTGGAAATATTATTTTGATAATATAACATATTGGAGTCGTATTGGTTTGGAAACGTTGGAATGAATGAACGCGTCATTTATAGAACACTATTTAATATACCTTATATGAAATAATTTCGGGTAAACTTGTATGATTATGAATAACGATTGAGAAACCTTTATTAATTGAGTGATAAATGGAGACTTGTCTTTTATTATTAAACATGTACGTTTGGGGATTATTGTGTAAATTGCCGAAACTTATCAATTAACCTATTTATGTTACATAAATAGTTGTCGTTGTTTTCTAGCCTTTGACTAGCTTGAGTATTGTTGGTATTTCTTGACTTTGTCAATGTCGTCTCCTTTTCTTTGGCGTGAGTTGTATGTCGAGTCATGATTCCTTACCACCACACGAAACGTTAAAACCAAACTTTTGAGATATTAATTATGAACTTTTGGGAACGATAATGGACTTTTGAAATTAACGACATGAATGATCCACGAAAGCTACAACACAGTACTTTCTATTGAATTCCTTATCGTATGAGCTGTATTTTAAGATAATTGTATACGCAATAGGTTGCATCACTTCTATTCTATCATACTTGTCGTACGATCTTCTGGATGCCATGGAGATTAGCTTTAGATGCCAGTCGTGTCAATACTGAATAGTGCATTGCTGTGCCGTGATTACTTGTTATCTTTCCGATAATGTTTGTCCGTGCATTACTGTGGCTAAGGTGAGTTTCATAGCCCCACTTTTATCTACGTTTTAACTACGTTTTGAACTATTTTGGGGTGAGAATCATGCTGCTGTTTTTGGACCGTTAAAACTATTTGGATTTGCTTATATGCTTAACTCTTTAGATAGATGTGCGGTAGTTGTTGCCTTAGTTTAGGTTTAACCGTGCCTAACTAAGAATAGACTTCTACATCGACCTAGTCCGGGGTTGGCAATTGTTCTAGATTTTGCCACGACAGTGCTGGACTAGAGTCGCGGGGCCCGAGTAATCCCTGGATGCGGGATATGATTGGAGATCCGGGTAGGATCAGTGTGTGAATCGGTATTTATCTATCTTAGGTCTTGCATAGCAAATCAACTCCTATTGGTCCACTATGATTTTGTTGAACTTAAACCTATGAACTCACCGGCGTAAGCTGACCTTTTAGCATGATTTCTCAGGTATTTGAGAGATGTTGGATTACTTGATCGGTGGAAGCTTGGCAAGAAGGCGGGGTTCAAGGATCATTTCTGACTCTGATAAACTTTGGGGACCTATTTTATGAAATCATGTTTTGGGCCTAATATTTATACTTTTGGATTAAACGTTTTGGATACTTAAATTTGAGATTGGTTTTGAATGTTAAATGACCATCTTTTTGCTAGACTTGTGTGAGATACCAATCAAATAGTAACGCCTCGAATACTTGATTAAGTCTTCCGCTGTACCGAGATTTGGGGGTGTTACAGATTGGTATCAGAGCTCAAGGTTATAGAGAATTAGGTATTTTATAAACCCTAAACTATAACCACTTTTTGAGAAAATTGATCCTCGACCGACGCACGCCCGCTTGCCAAGCCGAAGCTTCTTAATTGATTATGGTATGAAGTATGATTTGAATTATGAGATGATATGTTAAGGGATATTGTGAACTGATTATGGAAACGTTATTATTTGGAGATATGATTATTGATTTTGGAAATGAGATATGATTATTGATTTTGGGAAATGAGATGTGATTATCAAGATATTACGGAATTTGAATTAAGTAAACGGTATATTATGATTTTGGAATTTGGAACTTGATTGATTTGATATGGGATATAGATGGTTGAGAAAACATTAGACGAATTGATTGATAAGATGATTGATGAGATGTTTAGGGCTGATTTGATAACGGTTTGATTGAACACTAGATTGAGCGTGTGCCCTGTTAGTTGACGATTTAAGTCTGCCTATCTTAGTAGTTCACTATAAGAATTTCACATGCTTATACACACACAGTAAGCATGTCCTCATGCTTACGCATACCCCATAAGCATTTCTATATGCTTATGCACGCCCTATAAGCATGTCCTCATGCTTATACATGTACAGAAAGCATGTCCTCATGCTTTCGCACGCCATATACCTTTCACAGAGTGTGGAGTCCCAACCCTTAAATCTATAACACTTAATTTATATTAAGTAGTTGCCTTGGGTATATCCCAAAACAATAAAGAGAAAACTTTGTATGAATATACACAAATACGTGGGATCTATTGGAATGTTTTTGGAAGATGAAAGTGAACAAGTGAACACAGAATGTGATAACCAATAATTCAACATTATTTATAAATAATGCGGATACTCTCAAAGTATCAGGGTTACGCAAATTTCATGGCGTAAACTCACCACTTGATTTAAAACTTGCACACTAGTAGTGGTCGTGGAAATGATTTTGGGAATATAAAGGAAATGGTGTTATTATAACTGAGTCAGGGAGTCACAAACGAGGCCTTTTGTCTCGTAAATGTGAGTTCCACAGTTAAGTTTTGACGAACACGAGTCTAAAACGCGTTAAAGATAATAAAACATGTAAACTGGTGTGTTGGTATCGTGTGTGTGTGTGTCATGTTCACGTGTTTTGCATCTTATCATGTTTATGTGCTCTCGATCATAACTAGATGATGGATTATAATGATTTTGATGATGTCGATTGGTGATGGTCTCGTATCACGATTTTGAGTCGAAACTTTCGTAAACCGTTGTTTCATTCTTTAGAATGGTCAAATAAGTGGTAATTGGTTTTGATTATTAATAATGAATTCATGTCCGTTAGAGTTATAATGATATGTGGAACCAGTAAGTGTTTTCAGATGTTAAATTGGAATAGCGTGTGATTATTTGGTTAACGTTGAATCATTGGTATGAATCAGATTTTTGGAATCGAACGACATTTCAATTAACAGCCTTAATTGAATAACAAATTAATTGTGGTGTTTTGGGTAATTGGTAAGTTATTGACAAACGTTGGAATTGATACTCGTTAATCAGGTTGTGTTTGGGAAAATTTAAAGAGTCAATTTGAAATTTTTATTGTGTTGGGTATATTTGATTTTCTGTTTAGATGGCGATATTGGTATGAGATTGTTTGGGAGTTTAATTAGAATTTTGAAAATTGTGTATTTTGGATTTAATGGTATATATGCCAACTTTGCGCTACGTCAGGTGTTATCGTGACTCTCTGGTCTCGACTACCCTTACAACGCCGTAACGTGGTCTTTAGTATTTATTTGTGCAATATGATTGTGTAAAAGCCGAGAGTCATGACTCGGACTTGGGAACTCGAAACGAATAATGGCTCGAAACTTATATTGCAATATTTATCGAAACTTATATTGAAATTTTTATCGAAACTTATATTGAAAATTTTATCAAAATTTATATTGAAATTTTCATTGAAATTTGTATTGAAATTTTTATTGAAATTTATAAGTGAGATGAATGAATTTATATTGAAATTTGTATCGAATTATACATATATATATACTAGTAAATCATACTAGATTATATGAATGATAAATGGTTTTGTACTAAGCATTCGATAACAAAGCTCGCTTTGTTATCCAACATTTTAAGAAGGGAACCAACGTTTGAAAATAGAAATGTTTTGTAATAAAGGAGTCATTAAATGTTTTGAGGGTACGCTTATCGAAGGGTGTCATGTATGAGTATTTAATGTCATTTAAGTGTTGTGCATGGGTTGCGGATGACCTAACATTAATAGCGTCGATCCACGTGGATAACGGACTTATTAGGTTGACGAACCTAATAGGCGCCCGCTATGTACGTAGGATAACGTTATTAATGAGTGAATTATCCTTATGACTTGTTAGGATGTGTTTGGTTTTGGGAGAATAAGCGACATGAATAAATGGTTGAGTTAATCGAATTGAAGAATTCGATATGATCTAACTATTTATTCCGAAACTTATTAAACTATAAAGTTTATCCCTGAGACGTCTCATTGTGTCATTATGAGTCGCATTGTGGTTATTTGAGTGCATTCATGGTGTTGTCGAGTCGATACCACACACACGCGCGCGATGATACCTAACGCTAATAACTAAAGGGAACAGCGAGATATTTTTGAGATGAGGAAATGAATACATTTTGGGCATATAACATTGAAGTTGGGAATGTATGTTAAGAATTGGTTATAGTAATTGGTTGTGTCTTGCTTAATAAAAATTTATCGAACCTCTATTGAATATAGACTGATCACCTATATTCAGCCAGAGACAGCAGGACATGGACTGATCACCTATGTCCGTCTCAGGGGTGAATTTTGAAAATACTGGGAATTGTTATAACAAAATTGTGTTCGGATTTGAGATTGGGTTTAAGAACGATAAACTTAAGGTGGACTCGCACACTCACACTCACTAAACATCACAAAATCCCGCACTCACACACGACACACTGGCATCGTAACACCTTTTGAATCGTAACACTCCTGGCATCGTTATACGTCTCCGTTTTAGTGAAATTCTTGGTTGTAACACCTGAGCGTAGTTTGCCATAAGTCGGGGGAGACCCGATTGGCACTGTTTGTATCCGAGTTGCTTATCGACATAAGCCTCGTTGATCTATTCGAGCATTTGAAATTGTTTTGAGCTGTTTAAGATTTGGTCTGGACTATTTTGGATTCGGAATTGGATTTTGGTTTTTGGATTTTTTTTGGATTTTGAGATTTTGATCTCGTTTCGAGTTTTAACTCGTCACTTGACTTCGAGTCATCGTTTGGCCTCGAATTATTATTCGGCCCCATTTCGTTGAAAACTTTGTTAAAATCATCTTTCGACCTTTAGGCGGTATTCGATTTCGAAACGACATTCGGTCGCATTACGATAGTAACCGTATTGGAATTATTATTCCACCGTATTTCGATAGTAATCTTGTTGGAATTATCATTCCACATTGTTTCGGTAGTAACACCGTTGGATTTGGCATCTAGCCTCGTTTCGTTGGTAACACTTTTACTGACATTTATTACCTCAAGCCTAGTCTTGAACCGATTGTTGAGAAAACTTTCGAAACCTTTAGCGACGTCATCTAGATTGACGTTGCTCAAACCGATAATGTTGTGGTCGACGTTGCTTCGCTAACAACTTTCAGTAAGGTAGTATCTTACGTGCTGTTGGTGTCGTACCTTACCCTCTATTTAGGTACCCCTATCGATAACGATCTAACGACTTGTTTTAGTGAAGATGTTCACCGAGGATTATCCTTAGATATTGTTCTGTCAATGTTGACTCTAGCAACATTGAACCCTCAACATTGTTTGTCAACAATAGACTGCTACGTCACACCACCGGTAATGGTAATACCTACCCTATTTTAACAATATGGTACCTTACACACCATAGATGAGAAATTCTCTAGCATACCTACTTAGAGCCGTTGACGTTCACTCGTGTGTAGAAAATGATTTGGATATCGATTGGTAGTAACTTCTTTTGGGAGATTATGACTTTGGAGTTGGACCTTGAAACCTTTTTTCGTTAAGTGTTAAGTGGACCAATGAGTCAATCGACTGACTGTGGTTAGTAACCAATACTCTCTTTTAGGGGTCGTACTTTCGTCTCTAACCTAGAGGTCATGCTAAGTCAACCGACCGATTACTGGTAGTAATCAACACTTTCTAATAGAGACATACTCTGAACTTTCTAGAATTCCCATCTAGTGGAGATTCCATGCTCAGCAGAAATCTTGAAATCCTAAGGAGAAATCGGAACCAAGTTCTCTAGAACAATCACATAATCCTTCTCTCGTCCTTTGAGAAGCAGCTGCTAACCTTTCGAACCTCTCACCAAACGATAAGCTACACCATAGACGAAACCTTGGAAGTAGATTCCCGCCTTTACCTAGGTGGTTGTTAGTAGCCTTGCCAACCTATTCACCTCCCGCGAATTAGTAAAAAAGGGAAAGTATGGACGACAATGCTCGTCTCTCCCCATATAGATATAGCAACACTAGAGGACCCAGCTATCTTCTTTTAAGGAGGTGAGGAAGTACCTAATCCTCTGCCTCCGGTAAAGTGACTTGCTCCAATAAGCTAGACCTCACATTTGAACTCTAGCTCCTTACCTTCGCTCCACTATGGCACTTCTATTGGAAAGAGGGAAATTACGTTGATCTTTTTTCTCTATCTGTGATTTATTTGGTTAGTGTACACCTGATCCTCCTTCCTCAACCTTCAACTCATTTCGATATTCTTTAAGGAAGGAGTGCGACCGAAAAACCTAAGTTATACAAATGGACTTCTCCACACGTAAAGGAAACCGTGTGCTTTAGGAAATGCTGATTCATATCCTTTCCGGATTTTGGAAATCGCCACACACCCATTTTTCATCATTCACTTCCTAGAACCGAGAGAACCGATCTGGAAATGCTTGCAGTGTACCCTCTCCAGACAAATGGCAGAAATAGAGAAACCATTCGAACCCTAGTAGAAAACGTAGCATGCTTATCAAGTTTGGCAATGGTTAGGATAGACACCTTCCATTGGCCAACTTCTCCTATAACCGTACCTATCACGTTAGTACCTCAAAGTCACCGTAAGAGATCCTCTATGGATGTAAAAGTAAATTCAGATTGTTGGGTAGAAGTGGAAATACCCAACCTACCAACTCAGAACCTATTGAACAAGATACCAAGGAAACCGTTCTAAGTTGAGATGGATATGTAAGTTACTCACAAATCATTTGGAGACATAGACAACGTAGGTCTCTTAACCCCTCCAAGATAACCTAGAATTTAGCTTTCGAAGCCACCATGAAATTTTGGGAAGCGAGTAGTAAATGTGAAAACTTAATCCCCGCTATGTCAGTCTTTTGGGAAAATCCTTGCTAGATTGAGATCAATAGCTCAGAGTCTTGAGTTACCATCAGGACTCAGTAGAATTCCCAACATCTCGTGCGTAAATGGAAGATAAGACTCGCCGATAAGGCAATTGTAATTCCTTGGAAAATCCTAAACTTTAAAAGTTTAAACTTCGTTGACCTATCGAAATCATAGATGATGAAACCTAGCAACTTTAGTAAAGTTGTCTCTCTGTCTTCGAAGTTCATAGAAACTTGCAGTAAGATCCTTGATTTACGTAGAGAACGTGAAGATAAGCCCTCATGCTTTTGCACTCACCCCCTTCTAGACTGTAAAGGATGACTTGAATTGAATCGCGAGGACGCGATTCCTTTTAAGGAGGTGAGCCTGTGACAACTCGTAAATTCCTCGATGCGTCGTAATTGGAGAAACGTCGATTAGAGCAATCGTTTGATTTAAATTGAGATACGAGTCGTATTTTATATCGTTTTTACCGGAAACAATATTTTAAAAGCATTGGCGTAACTTTCGAGTCATGAATCCCTCATTTACAAAGTTAAATGAGTCCCGAACCTAATATATCGAAAGTTTTAGAGAAATTACGTGTATGGTCCTTTTGGAAGTTACACATCCACCCTTTTAATTTCTTTTGCACAAGTTAGATCCCTCGTGGGAGTATATATACCCCCACCCCCTCACACTTCCCTCATTTTCGACCACCTATTTCTCTCTCTAACAAACATACACACACCATAACTCTCTCTCTCTAGAATAAATATCCGGCCACCCCAAGCTAGGGTTCCGGTGCCGTAACGAATTTCGGCTAACTTCCGGCCACCTCATTAACATACACCACCTACTTCATCTTGTAGATCGGGTCGTTGTGGTTCCATTTCTACAAAACACGCACCTCGAATCTCCCTCACGCTCTCTATAACTCAAACCCTAGTTTCGTAATCTAGGGTTTTGTAATAAAAACGTGTTTAAAGGTTCAAGCTTGGATGGTTACGGGTTGTACCCGTGAGATACGCCATTACAACTCTTGTTTTTCCTCTCCATTCTCTCGGTAAAACCACGACACAACCATTTCATTTATTATTTATGTTCGGTTTCATTAATTTTATTATTGTGTTGTGTTTTCGTGGTCAATGAAGAGGTAATAGTTGTTATATTATTTTTCGTGGGTAAAAGAAATTACACAAAACGAGTACCAAGACTGGTGAAACGGAATAATGGATTAAAAACGTGTTGTTAAGACAGTTTCGTATGGTATAGGAATTGTAAAACTAAGGCTTGATAAACGTTTTCTGTCTCCATTTCGTGTGGGTGACTCGGTTGAGTGAGTCGACTCAGCGAGCGAGTCAAGGCTGCCAAGAGGTCTCGGGTCAGTCATGTTTGGGTTGGGTCAAGGGTTCTGTAATGATGTCGGGTCAGAAATGAACGGGTCGGGTTGTCAAACCGGGTTGGGCTTAAGGCCCACTAGGCTGAGTTGGTTGGGCTTAGGGCCCAAGTCATGATTGGTTGGAGCTGGGTTGTCACGTTAAACGTATAATTCGAGTATAATTTGAGTATAATTTGGTATAGATTTAGTCATGATTGATATCATATTGATTGATCGCGTTAGATGTGTACGTTGCGCTCGGGTCACGTTTGACCCGGATAATAACTTGGGATATAATTTGGATATGCGGTACTAGTGAAAATAAGTTACGAGTTCAATTCACGTAGATACGGTAATTGAAATAGGTCATAAATAATGTTAGCAAGGAATGTTGAAACTAATAATATGATAACTTGTAATATGCCAACGGACTAACTTGAAATGTGTAACGATTTAGTTATTAATTGATACCGGAACGAGGGAATAGTTAGACAAAATAAGTCAAACGGTTAATGTGTAACGAGTCGACTTGTAAATTTGAGAACTTAGCAAAGTAAATGTATAACGATATTGGACTATAATGATTAATGAATATCGTATACTTCGAATTTCATTATAATATGTAAGGATGATACGGTTTACAAATTGGATAACATCTCTATACGAAAGTCACATTAAATGTAAGTTATGCTTTACGAAACATTTTGGAACTAACCAAATATAATGTATTGGACTCAACACGAGTTTAAGATATATTTTGAATTACAATAATACTAGAAATTCTATCTTCGCATTGTTACAAATAGTAAAACGTATATCTATCCAATATCGACATATATGGTTTTCATTACGAACTACGATAATAAATCGTGTCTTATATATATGTAATACCTTTTTATAAACTTGTTGATAACATTTATAGTAACTAGTGTGTTGTGCTCTAGTAAACGTTTTGGTTTAAATGAGTTTAGTATAATTGTTTTTGCGATGAAGCTGAATATTCTGTTTTCACATCTACGCTACTATTGAATTATATAACTATCTATATCATGGACGGATATGGTTTAATCTATTATAAACCCTTGTTAAATACGATGGTAACTCGTGTTTTATTACACATGCTAGCTTTTATAAACTTGTTGGAAATATTATTTTGATAATATAACATATTGGAGTCGTATTGGTTTGGAAACGTTGGAATGAATGAACGCGTCATTTATAGAACACTATTTAATATACCTTATATGAAATAATTTCGGGTAAACTTGTATGATTATGAATAATGATTGAGAAACCTTTATTAATTGAGTGATAAATTGAGATCGACTTGTCTTTTATTATTAAACATGTACGTTTGGGGATTATTGGGTAAATTACCGAAACTTATCAATTAACCTATTTATGTTACATAAATAGTTGTCGTCGTTTTCTAGTCTTTGACTAGCTTGAGTATTGTCGGTATTTCTTGACTTTGTCAATGTCGTCTCCTTTTCTTTGGCGTGAGTTGTATGTCGAGTCATGATTCCATACCACTACACGAAACGTTAAAACTAAACTTTTGAGATATTAATTATGAACTTTTGGGAACGATAATGGACTTTTGAAAGTAACGACATGAATGATCCACGAAAGCTACAACACAGTACTTTCTATTGAATTCCTTATCGTATGAGCTGTATTTTAAGATAATTGTATACGCAATAGGTTGCGTCACTTCTATTCTATCGTACTTGTCGTACGATCTTCTGGATGCCATATAACAACCCGTAAATTTCCAGATTTTATTTTAATATTTATTACGTCAGAAAAATACACATCGATTATTTTCTGACAAATGCCGATATCAAAATTCGAAAACGAGAGGTTATCTCGTGAATTTAGGAAGTCACGGCACCGCACGCATTCCGACACCAATTAAATAACAGCAAACAGTTATAATCAAAATCCAACATAATAAAAATGTAATATTATTACGTTTAAGAAATCATTTCCAAAAACATAATTTCTATATTTGTCGGGTACCGGGAAGGTACGTTTACTCGAGGAATCGACAAAACACCTACCTATCCTAATTCTAGCCCAAGCCCTATTCCTGTTTCCCATTTTCCTTTTCTGCGTTTCTCTCCAAAAGCCAGGAATACAACTTCCTGCTCCCTTTCCTCTTCAATCCTCACGTAGGATGTGTCCTCCCCATCATAGGCCAAGCATCCAAAGCAGTTTCACGTGCGTATGTTGGTGAGAGAAAACGACTAGAGCCAAGAACAAGTATCAACCTATGAGCTAGGTCAAGAAGGGCTAAATTCCTCCATCCACAAATCTCATCTATAAAAAGGAGCAAGAAATCACAGTTTCATCATCTTCCATCAAATCCAAAAAGTTAGGGTTTCATCCAAGCAAAGGGGTTCTCAAAATTGAGTGGGGGGTTTTGTAAATTGAAGCATAAGGAAGATGCTACAAGTATTTAATCGTACCAATTCGCTTCGAGTCCATTCCAATTAGAGCTTTTGTAAATTAGGGTTCATATTCGGTTCAAGGGGCTTTTTAAAATTATTTTGGGGGTTTTGTAATTCAAGGTAGAAGGATCGTAATTCAAGTCTCAATTTTCTCAATTCATCTCGAATCGTTCCAATTGAAGCTCCTTGGTGTTCGGTTTTCCATCCCCTCGACCCACTGTCTAATTATTGTAAGAACTTTTGATAATTTGTGATATAATTAATTTTTATATGTGATGAGTCTGATTGTTAATTATTCGAAGTATATGTTTGCTGGAACAAGAAATAAAACTGTTGTTGTTATTAAATCTTGTGTGGCCAAAGTAAGAAAAGAACTCAAACTATAAAATTGGTATTGGCTTGAAAGATTGGAAATTTGCTTCTTCGACATTCTCTTGTTAACGTGTCTTATTTGATGGCTTATTTTTATGTTCGGCTGGGAATAGATCCATAGATGGGTGTTTGTTTTATTTTAGTACCGCCACTAAACCCAAAAGGTGTTCGACTTTGCTTATTATTTCGGGTCAAAATAAAGTCAAGATATTAAAATTGATAAGACTTAACTCATTTAGTTGATTATGATAGTTGACATTATGCAAAAGTTGAGCCATTGTTGTTGTTTTGGTCAAAAGACTTCGAGCTGAGGGCCAAATATGTGAGCTCAGTTTACTTACTACGACTCCAACTTATAACGACATTTTTTTTAAGCATTGGTTTTAAGATATAAGATTTTTAGTTTTGTGGTTTTGGGCTTTCAGATTTCAAGTACTAACGCTGTGTTCTCGAGTCGGATTAAGGAGGAAAAGAAAATGAAATGGAAGTAAAGTGAAAATGTTTACTCCCACATTGTGTTCTTGAGTTTTACTTAAGGAGGAAAAGTAAATGAAATGGAAGTAAAGTTAGTGTAATTTGTGTGATTTTTTTTCCTCCCAAAAGTGGGCGGAAAAGGAAGTAAAGTGTTTTACTTTACTTTACTTCCATTTTCTTTAATGACAAAACTCAAGAACACAGCGTAAAACTTAGTAGAAATATTTGGGTTGGTTAAATTTTAAAACTTGTGTTGAGTAGCCTTGCTATTTGCCGCGGGTGCGTTGAGTCGAGACTCCAAACCGAGCCCAAAGGGGTTTCTGATATGCTCACTGTTCTGTCCAAGAAAAAGGGATACAAAGTTTCCTATATTTAATTTGAAATAGTTGTGCATACATTTTACAATGTAGCACATGCATGTATATATTATATGAATTGGGCTTAAATGCTTGTTGAAAACCAAAATGAAGTACGTATGGAAACATGTGAGCCGGTAGAAAGTTAAAATAAATTGGGTTGAGTTTCTTTGTGTGCGTCGAGAATCAGTGGTGACAACCCTAAGCTGGGCCCCATGGCATTTAACGAGCTCTTTTGGTATCGACTTATCCTTCCCGACTTGTTTTAACTTTAATAACTTGATGTGACTTTCGGTTACGAAATCTAATATTATTTTGAAATTTAACAAATTAACGAACAATTGGAAATATTTATGGTAATATTGTAACATTGAGATTTTGGAAAACTAAAATGTATATATGGGTCATGCCCGATTGTCATCAAAATGTGCATCTAACTTATTTTTCTATTAAATTCAACCAAAAGGCAAGAATGAATTATTTTCCATACACTGACCTATTACTTCCTAAACTACGTTGCTCGCTAGTTAATTATATATAAACTATATGCATAACACTTAACAAAAAAAAAATTATTATCCATTCCACTTACACTTATATACATGCCATAAACTAATAACATCGCTACAATTATTTTTATTGGTATTATATATATATATATATATATATATATCTATATTATATATAACAGGAGGCATTTGGCATTAATGCCACCTCAATGCCACCTCAATGCCACATAATCAATTTTTATGCCACATAAGCATTTGTTGTCCAACTAAGCAATATTTTTATCCACCTAAGCAATAATATTTAATTTTCGAATTTTTAATAATTATTTTTGTAATTTTCGGGTTTTTATTTAATATTTTTGAACATTATTTATAAAAAAGGAGCCTTGCAAGGATTGAACCTTGATCATTTGGATAAATAACTTGTGTGTTTACCACTTAGGCAACAAGTTATTTTGATAATTATCTTGCTTATTATAATCTATAAATGCCTATTGTGTTTGTGTTTTGATTTTTACTTAAAATAAGAATATGATATACGTAAAAAAAACCACAGTTCGTAATATCATGTTTTCTTAAAACCCTAATATCATGTTTTCTTCTAATCCCTAAAACACGATCTAGATAAAAAAATTCATCAACCATTCATGGTGGCTAAGGTATTTATGATTGTTCATTAGGTATGTTGTTTCTTTAATTTTCGTACAATTTTTATGTTGTTTTATTATCAGTAAAACTTTGTTCGTATCATGGTTGTATAATAATCTAACTTGTGCATCTGATTATCAGTTTTGTTGCAGCTTTAAGTTTTTTCCGTACTTGCAGAATGCAACCAATCAAAGTTTTACTGATGTTAGGCCTAGAACTTGAGGTGAGTCCATGGATAGATAGTAGAGTCCTAACGGTGTCCCTTAATAAGGGTTCTAGATACCACATCTTCTGTCATAAGGGTAAATCAACATATTTATGCACAACTACATATCTACCTTGGTATGTACATCTAAAATTTATCATAAGTGATTTAAATCTTTTACAGGTTTCAAGGTTGCATGAATTTAGGTCAAGACTCGCTACATGTCTCTGTTGAAGACCCTATGTTCCATCTAATTAGATTTTAAGAGAAAAATATGAAGTCAAAATAGATATGGTTATAGGTTTAAGCAAATTTTTTTTTCCTGAACCTAATATTATCAGTGTATGTACTTCCTCAGTATTGTGCCATGGGGCTTGGCTAGGTTGGATTGGATTTTTGGGGCTTGCTTCCACCTTTGTTTGAAGAGTAGCTTATGGTTCATTTATCTTTTGTTTGTTTCTGGTCAAGGATCACAAAGTGCACAACTCACTTTTTGTCATTTGTGCAGGGCTGTCCTAAACCTATTTTCACATAATATGAGCACAGCGGTGGATAAATTTCAGGTACACAGGCATTTTTATTCCCTGCACAACCTATCTAGACCATTATGTTCCTTATTTCCATGTTGGCTGCTGCTCAAAAATAATATATGTTTACAGAATCCATATTAGTTTGGGTTTGGGAGTTCCCACTATACTCATCATTGATGGATTTTTTGTTATATTGATTAAATGTGGGTTTCGATTCTCATCGGTAGGTCCCATTACCCCACGCTGGCTTGCTGATGCTGGTGTTATTACCATAGTAATCTGGTTATTTTTATAAGGTTATTATCAATTAAGTTTGGTTACAAATAGTATCGTTTTAAAATGAGTTTAACAGCTATGTTATTACCATGGCAATCTGATTATTTGAATAAGGTTATTTAAGACATCTTATGAAAACAGTTTCATGTCCGCTGACAAAAGATCTTAGGTCTTTGTCTTATGAAAACAGTTATGATGTGAAATATGCAAGCTTTTTGAATCTGCAACTTCCATGACATTTTCAGTCACCACAAGCATAACATTTAATGATTCCTTCTATGATCAGGTACCAACAATTTGGATCGTCTTACAACGTGTTGTAGGTAACAATATGGAAACCCAATGTTATTCAAAATTTCTTTTCGACCTTTACAACATGAAAATGCAAATATTAGTTTAGTGTAATTCGTTTTGCAGGTAACGCGAGTTTCGGAAGAAATTTACTTGACCTATCCACGTCGTCGCAGCTTTAATCTCCTTACCCTAATGACATATTTAGACAAGCAGTAAGCAATGCAGGTGGTGTCGAGGCTGGGAATTCAGCCTAAAGGGTCTTCAATCAAGCCTTAAAGAAACCCCCTTCCCATTCCCCTGCTCCGGATCACATTTCCACAAACAGGTGTTTGATACATGTGATCCGTAACACTTAGAAATTTCAAAAGAAGTATGGTGATTCGCATCTATCAGTTAATTTTGGGTCTTTTACAAGACTCACATATCACTGATCTTATGAAAGAAGCGGGTGTTAGTGTGTCTCGTGTGAAAAATGAGATTGAAAAGTTTATAGGGGAAAAAGGGAAAATACGGAGTGCTTCTAGAGATAGCAATTTCCAAGCGCTCAAGACTTACTGTGTTGATATTTTGGACCATGCTGGGAAGCTTAATCCTGTTATTGGGCGAGATGGGGAAATCAGAAGAGTGGTTAGGATCCTATCTAGAAGTGGAAGAAGCCAAATGGAAGGTTATATTGTTTATTGATGAAATTCACCTTGTGCTTGGGGCGCGTCGTACTATAGGGTCAATGGATGCTGCAAATATTTTTAAGCCTATGATTGCTAGAAGTCCGCTGAGGTGTGTTGGTACGACTACGTTGGAGGAGTACAGGAAATATGCGGAGAAAGATGTTGCATTCGAGAGACGTTTCCAACAAGTTTTGGTGGCTGAACCGAGTGTTCCAGATATTATAAGCATTCTCAAAGGGTTGAAAGAAAGATACGAGGGCAATCATGGTGTTCAGATTCTTGATCACGCTCATGTGGTTGCGGCACAACTTTCAATCAGATACATAACAGGACATGTTCTACCTGATAAGGCTATTGACCTTATGAATGAAGCATGTGCAAATGTTAGGGTGCAACTCGATAGTCAGCCTGAAGAAATTGATGAATGTAGTTGGAAGCCGAGCTTCATGCTTTGGGAAATGAAAAAGATGTTGGAATTATATAACATGACTAATCATAAATATAAACAATAAACATCAAAGTAAATGCGGAAGCATATAGGAACATATAATGAATAATTAATTAACTAAAGAATAAAGTATGTGTACCTTTCTTGATTCTAGCCGAACAAGAATCAAATCCACAAACTAGCAATTAGGATGAACCCTAATTAGGATTTATAGGATTATAAAATTACCCCTACCGTTTTGTAATTCAATCCAAGAATAATAACAAAAGTATGTTATTACTATGTTCTTGTACACCGCATTTACTAAACCGAATTAAAGTAATGCTAGTTTTTATCAAACAAATAACTTGATGTGGAAAAGGTTTGAGGATCGACACCTTAAAGGGATGTACGATCGGTTTGGAGAAGAAAAACACACACAAAACTATTTTTAGGGTTTAGC
Organism: Chrysanthemum makinoi; assembly: GCA_910596185.1. Classification (NCBI taxonomy): domain Eukaryota; kingdom Viridiplantae; phylum Streptophyta; class Magnoliopsida; order Asterales; family Asteraceae; genus Chrysanthemum; species Chrysanthemum makinoi. Next base: position 239,657,854 of record OU343219.1, read on the forward strand.
TAATGAGCACAAGAGATGGAAAAATAAAAACCCTAGCCTTGTATATATACACAAGCAAACTTGGTGAACAAGTTGGTTTTTCTTTCCTTGTTTTGTCTCCTTGGCCGATCGGTTTGGATATCCCATAGGGATTCCGGAACCTTCCCAACTTTTGCAATTTAATCCTTTTCCATAAACATTTAACGACCGTTAATCCATTACATTAATTACTTAACGTCCGTTAGTTATTTCGTTTAATAAATAAATAAATATAACGTTTATATTTAATTATTAACTTTAAATTCTCATACGTAAAGTGTGCAATCCCATAGTCTCGAGTTCGATCCTAACTCACGTCTATTAATTTATTGTCCATAAAACCAACAACTCCCACTTGGACATATCTTAATAGAGTGATCACATTCGGTTAGCGTCTAGCAACACTTCGATGCCTCTAGTACAACTCGAGCAAGGCTTCTGGAAAACCTTTTAATGATTTCTCATTATTATTATCCTTTTGTTTCTAATACCATGTTAAATAAAGATATGGAATTAAGTCATTTATTATTCAACCATTCTGCTCTCGTTATTAGTGATTGAGCATGATTACCAAATCTTGAACATATTCAGGAGAACTTTGGGCATGGCCATGCAAACATCTTGTCAACCCTACGAGGGGCCCAGAAGTATTAAACTCCAAAATAAATTTGAAGGAACAAATTCTATCTTGACTACGAGAATAACCCACAAACTTTGCAACACTTCAGGAAACAACCCTTATGACTACCAGTTACATATAGCGTTAAGTTGTTCCACAGAAATGCACTACATTCATGACACTTATCTGGTATCTCAAGTCTTAGGATAACTATTCATAATTTACTTAACAACAATATCCATAAAGTAATTATGTAGTTGGGATAAGTCCTATATTCAATTCATTGAATATCATCTGAAATTGGTATGCATTCTCATCAATATACTTTCAAGTATATTCTACCATATCTCTCATATTTGTCTTAGTTTAATGATACTCCCATATCATTAATTGACAACGGACGATTTAGAATAAATAAATTTACTCACGGATTAAACATGCAAATATAGGATACAATATATTATAAAATCAAACATACCAAGTATTTGATTTATTATAACAATTGTTTAACATCCCTTATCCAAATACCAAATAGATCAATGCATGAAAATTCCAGTTGATGAATTATGCCTCAAGTAATGACAATCATACTTGTTGACAATACATAAATCAACCAACTTGATCTATAGTAATTTTGAGAATACTTATTTCAAGAATTCAATTAATGAAGTCCTTGTATGTGTGCATTCACCAATCCACATAATAATTCATAAAGTGTGTGACATCCTCTATCACCAATTTATGACAATTTAAACTTTCAAACATTTCAAAGTTTAAAGTATTCTTATTCTTTTAATGTATAATGCAAATGTGCTCTTATTAGCACAACTAGTTCACATGGCCATTAACAAGGATGTAATCTTACCATGACTAGTATTGAGTGTCATCTCAATTAAACCAGCATCATTGTATACAAACAACAATATGCTCATTAGAACTCCGTAAACTTTAATATCTTATTGTGTAATGTTTGATGCTTTCCTAACTTTCAAGTTTAAAGCTGATGACAATTTGCACAACATTTGACATATTGTTCATCCATAGAATCTAGGAGCAATTCCAGGCTGAGGATGTAATTCTTTTAGAATATTCATTACACAAGTTATCTAATAACTTTTAGTTAGATATCAATGTTGTCAAATCATCTATCATTTAAGAATGATACAACAATTTGAATACACTACATGATGTACATGATGAATCTACAGGTCAACCTTAGACTTCATTCACGTTCTATCTTGTCAAAAGATATTTATCCATTTCCCAAATGATATATCATGTTTTATTATAATCATTTATTTTACTGCACATGTTTATTAATAATAAACATATATTCCAAGGTTATATGTTTTAATTCTTAAATCTTACAAATGAAGTTTCATTCCAATCTAAGACTTAACATTTAGCTTACAAGGAATGTTACTTCCTATATGTTATACAACATATAAGATTTAAAACCTTAACATAATACTCCCACTAGCTTTCAGGAATACTTAAAATTTATCTTATTTCAATTATAAATCGAAACTAGGATTTAATAATTAAACATAAGAATAATTTCATAGATGCATGCATTTATCCATTCATGAATTATTGCACTTCGTACACTTCCAAAGATTATATGAATTCAAAAAAAACTTTCAATTACTTACCGTCCTCGCTCAAGTAATTTCTCAAGAAAGAGTTTTGATATTCCATTGTCATATTTCATATTAATGAAAACAAGTATGACCATTATCATCTTTATATATTTAATGTGTCTTGAAAAGAATATTCAATCATAATCAATTGCTTAAGTATGATTAATAATCTTGTCATAAAACATGCATTAAATATGTGTACAATTTTTGTCCATATGATTTCTACATAGAAATTCAAACCACTAGGGTTTTTCATCTTTTTGAAGAAACTCATTTCTATTCTCTAGTCTAACTATTAAGATAAACCAAATTTCCAAAATTGATTATCTTTATGGACAGCATCTTTAACATTCATAGTATGAGTAATTTACCCAATTCAATATTTGGTAATCCATCATAATGATTATCGGGTTTACTATAATCCTGTAACTCATATTTCTCAGCATATAAATCAAATACTTGAGATATCCTTGCAGATCTATGAATGAAAATTCCATCATCATGAGGTCTATCATTTACATGTCTAACCTCATCATGATATTTACTAGTGTGTTTTAGAAGATTATGTATCTTGTAATTTTATCTTTCAAGATAAAACTCCCACTTGCCTTTTGTAATATATAGACTATCTATATATACTTAGCAATTAGAGCAAAACTACATTGTTCTCTATTTGGGACATTACAAATACACATTGATAATTCTTGACATTAAGTTTGTTAACAACCTATTCATAAGTAGTTTAACAAATTCAGAATCTTCAATTTTAAAACTTAATGTGATTCATCACATTCCATAATGAAATGGTGTTTTAACAATCTTCTAGGTTGGAGTCATATTGAGTATATTCAATCCATACTCAATATTCTAACCATGTTACTTTTTAAGAAAGAAGTTATGGTTATCATGAATCAAACAAATCAAATGGAGTTTGATTCTCCTAACTGAACATACCATCAACTTGTGGTATTCATTAGAATTAATATTGTAAGACAATCTAACAATATATAAGATAAACATATTCCTTTTGGCTTACCTATTTACCAACTAAGTCAACTTAATGGTATAATAGACTTTCCAAGCCAATTGCATGCTTTATAACACAAGTACTTTTTGACCAAGTCACTTCATATCCATGTCTCATCAAGAAAACATAAATTTGTTATAATCCCATTTAACGTTATAAATCATTGATCAACTCAATGACTTCTTGTATATGTCTTAATTAAAAAACATAACAAGTTAACGTCTTACTTTATTATAAGTCTTAAAAGACTTTATGTTTATGTCTTTACAATGAATCATAAACATGTTTAACTAAAGTAATTATGAACACAACTTTTGGTTTCAATAGTAATTTCAAGTTAATTTATTTACTTCATAATAATGTAGGACTACATTATTTTTCATTTATGTCATTCCAAAATACATAAATAAACAAATTGAAGTAGGATTAGATTACTTCATTTAATTTTATGTCATTCTAATAATACATAAATATCTAATTTGAAGTAGTCTTATATATCATTTTGACACATGTTCTAAATACTTGTCTAATTTAGAAACTGTAAATATGTCCATGCAAGATCTCACTTTACATAGAGATTTACTTTGTTGTTGCAATCTCGCCAAGTTCTCACATGACGTAAATTGTAACACCAAGTGTTTCTTGAATTAGATATGTACAAGTTATATTAGAACGTTAGTCTCTTACCTTGCAGTCAAGAGAATCCTTTAAATCATATACCTATATGTTGTACCTTGCACACAATATAGATTTCTCCCACTTGTGCATGGAACAACATCATGTAGCAGATAAACAATACGACATATGTTTGTTTATGTGACCAATATGATTGTGTCATTGATATTAGCATAACTAGTAGATGTAGAACCACTTCATTGTCTAATAAGGAAACGTACATGACTATCCTTGAAAACATAAGTGTCTACAAGTGGAAAGTAATTATCTTAAGACATTCTAGAGATAATCTGAGTTACTACCAATATGACAAAGCTTGTAACTCCCACTGAATAAGAGATCATTACATTAATTCTTTATTCAGTGATAAGAACAATACTCCCACTGGATTTGACAACATTGTAAGTGTTGCATTAACCAGTGAAAGAAAATAGCGTTCTATTTACTTTCCTACACCTTTGAAAAAGTCCATACATAACAATTACTTATGTACTTAAAGAGTGTATTCTACTATGTAGATGATGAATTTATCCATCAATGCTATTAACTTGAAAAATTGGGCATGCAATTTCTTTCTTAATAGTTTTACTATTCTAACAATTGTAAGTAGTACTTTTAAATGGTCAAAGCACAACAACTAGATAAAATATGTTAGTTTGTCTTTTACCAAGTATACAGTAATTAGTCTAGCTTTTAATTTAATAACTCAGAAATATGCAATTTTCTTAACTATTAAAATTTGCTTACGAGTTATGTATTTAGAATTTAGACAATTCTAATTGCCCTATCATACCTTTCTTCATTCATGAAAATGAATATGATTGAATCTCACTCTTTCTTATATAAAGAGGACTAGGTTTATCCTTTTAGCAAAGTTGACTCTACCAAAAACCCTTACAGGTGTAGATCAATTTACCAATACAAAATAACCTACGTTTACGGTTTAATGTTGCATTAATACATTTAAAGAATTAGCAAAATTCAATTTTAGTATTTTCGATAATTAAACTTTTCAAGAAGATAAAATACCCAAGGTAATATTCATATAACCATAGAATTTTTTCGAAAACTAGGATCCAAATTATCGTAGTTCCATTACATCAGTTGATCTGCTAGTAACGAAAGCACATAATAGGGTAATCTGTCGAACAATAATTGGCAAACAATTCCAATTCCTAGATCATTATGGGATTTATATTTTCCAACGCTATTGCAAATATAAACATGTTTTATCCCATCTTATGCCATTGAGTCCAAGATCTCACTTCCTACTCCACTTAAGTGTCTAACTTAAGAGCTGCAAATATGTCCATGTAAGATCTCACTTAACATAGAGATTTACCTCTCCATCACAATCTAGCCAAGTACTCTCATGACATAAATTGCAACTTCAAGTGTTCCTTTTAATTAGATGGCATATTCTTAATTTAAAAGGGTACTAGTTTTGATTTTATGTGGTCAAATCAAATATGCACAAAGATGTCATGCATTCATCTTGTAGCATAATTTTAATAAAAACTTTTTATTACGAATTCATAAAGATCAAATTATCAAAGTTTTGATTGAGGTATTGGGTTCACCAATCAAGGAATTTAGTGTTAATTATCATTCATTATACCGTACTTTTGCATAAGTGTAAACACTTAGTGTTTGGGATAATTACCACCGAAGTGGCGCATGGAATTAAAACTAATTCGCCCTTAAGATGAGCTTGTACTTTTATGGCTTACTAAGTAGCTCTATTCGAACTTACAGAGGGCGAGAGGACCGGTAAGCGCAAAAGCATAACCTTAGACATCCTTTCGGTGTGGTATGCGCACTTCTTAAATAACCCCTTTATAGTTCATTCGAATGGGTGAGCCGTTCGGTCATTGTACCAAAGTCACCAATCAATTAAACTATTGAAAACTTAACTCTTCCAAAACAATTAAATTTCGCCATTGTTTAGTCCGTATTATTTTTTTATTCAAAATTACCCTTTGCTTAAAAGCATGCACATAATAAACAAACAAGTAATACCAATAAAAAAAATATAAACAACTAAAAACAATGCACACATAATAAACAATTTATACGTGTAAACAAGTAGCCACATGCAACTTATTCGATAAAACCCTATTAATAATCAATATCTAGGTTAAATTAATGTATATATTTGTGACAACTCGCAATTTCAAGTCATTTCTCAAGTTTCACATTATACTTCGGTGTACTCACTTTTGTCATCGCCTCAGTTTACCAAGTGAGTTTTCATAGCCCCTGCTTTTACTTGTTTTCATAAATGTTTTGGGGGAGATACATGCTCAAATTGTTTTTATTACTTTCATGACTATTTGCAAATTATATGTTTAGCCGAACTGAATGCTTAGTCATGCGTAGTAACAGTTTTGCCATACTTAGAACTTTCATATTATATTCATTGGACTGATGGTCTTGGTATATTCATTGGACTGATGGTCTTGGTATATTCATTGGATGATGGTCTTGGTACATTCATTGGTGATGGTCTTGGTACATTTATTGAACCCGATGGTCTTGGTATAATCATTGCACTAATGGTCATGGAATAATTTGAAACCGATGCAATTATGTGTCATAGTAGGTAGCTATGGATACATTAAGCTATGTACTATTATGTGAATTCATTGGACATGATACACTTGATCATAAACTATGCATATTCTGGCAGTGGGTTGTGAACACACAGGTTGCAAGTCTTGTATGGCGAACTTGGGAACCTGAGTGGATTTACAATGCCTTTGCTGCATAAACGATTTTGGAAGGCTTTACATTTCAAAACAAACTCTATGAACTCACTCAACCTTTGTGTTGACACTTTTAGCATGTTTTTATCTCAGGTTTCTAAGGCATTCACTTCATGGCATGCATTTGGACACATCATGGAGTCGTGGTGACGACGCGTCTCACTTGGGTTTTACGTACTTTAAAACATCGTTTGAATTGTAACAAACTTATTTCCGCACAAGTTGATTTACATTTGGGACCTACTTTGTAAACTCTGATTATTTTATTAAATCAAACGATGTATTTTCCAAACGACACTTTAGGTCGTTCAATATAACTAGGATTGTGATGCTATGACAGTCAATCCCCAGGAATTCCATTCCGCTGCAAAACAGGTAATTTGGGGGTGTGACAGATTGGCATCAGAGCTTGGTTATAGAGAACTAGGTTGCATCATTGACCCTAGACTATAACTACATCATCATAGCATCTCATCATTTCTTTACAAGTGCATGTTCGCTTTGCATGCGATTTATCGTACATTTTGAGTTATTTACTTTCATTTCAAAACGATTGTCACATGGATGCCCTTAAATGCCCATTCCATTATCTTTTCCCCATACTCTAACGTGGAGAATCCCTTGTCATTCCCTATCACAATTTTTATATCAGCTGATTCATCATCGATATCGACGAATGCCGAGATAAACTTTTAAATAGGGCGAAGTCGCTCTCACTCCTTTGTTTCACCACTAACATGTCGAGTCACACTTTATTCACACATTAAGTCTCTAGACCATCATACATTGAAGCACTTACAACACCTCATAACCCATCTTTTTGAACCGTCGATCATTTGAAAAATAACCTCAAACTTATCGTTTCTTATCACATTTCTTTGAAGCGCTTATTATTAACATCGGATTTTGCTACGTCTCACACTTCCTCTTGTTTTGAAGAAGATATGTAGGCCAAGAAAGCCACACACGGAAATGACCCAAGCAGCAATTCAAAAGTTGGTGAATGATAGCATTGCTGATGCTTTAAGGATGGAAAGGGAAGCGGTGGCTAGCTTTGTTGCCGAGGGGCTTCTAGCTGAAGCCGCATAAAACTTGCTGCTTCTTCTGCTGCGATAAATGTAAGAGGGTCAGGGTTAAAAGTTGTTCGTATAAGGATTTCAAGAGTGGAGATCCCACCAAGTTTAAAGGGACTGAAGGAGCCACTGCCATGGTTAGATGGTTCGAGAAATTGGAGTCCGTGTTTTTGTTATGTAATTGCCCGGATGATAGCAAAGTCAAGTTTGCTACGAGTACACTACTTGATGGAGCGTTGTCGTGGTGGAACTCATATGCTCAACCGATGGGAATAGAGAATGCTTTCAAGCTTACTTGGGAGCAATTCAAGGGTTTGGTAACTAAGAAGTTTTGTCCTCGTACGGAAGTGAAAAAGTTGGAGACAGAATTCTATGAGTTGGTAACTATTGGGTATGACATTGATACTTACATTCGAAGGTTTCAAGAATTGGCCGTGTTATGCCCATCTATGGTTTCGGATAACGAGAAGTTACTAGAGGCTTTTATCGGGGGACTTCCCGAGGTTATTCAAGGAGATGTGACTTCTTCTGACCCGCAAACGATTGAGGAAGCTATTCGATTGACTCCAAAGCTCATGGCCCAGGTAGTGAAGAGAGGCAAGTACACCAACACCAACCAAAACAACAACAACCCCAACAACTGCACCAACTACAACGATAACCAAACCAACAACAACAAAAGAAAGTGGGAAGACGACCAAGGAGGTTATAACAACAACAACCAAAACCGTAACACTAACCATCATCAACAACAGAATAGAGGGCAAGAAACTGCAATGGTATATGTTCTTTGCACCAATAGAAAAGCGGTTATCTTTGGAACCTACCCACTATGTAATCGATGTAAGTATCATCACACGGGTCTTTGTCCTGCTAAGTGCTACAAGTGTCAACAACTGGGACACCTTGCCAGGAATTGTAGAGGCAAGGCCATGGTTACATGTTACAGATGCGGGGAGCAAGGACACTATCGGAATCAATGTCCTCAAAACCAAGGTCAACAAGTCGAAGGTGCCCATGGGAATGTATATATGTTAGAAGGAGGAGGAGGAGCTCGTCAAGGTATCAACGATGCGGAAGACTGAAGAAGTTCGGAAACTAACAGTCTTATTTCTCCTTATGTATTATGTCGTACTAAGTTTATGTTTTCTATCATACCCGAATCTTTATAACCTAAGATGTATTTCTGTTTGATAAACCACTCGTTGTAAAATATTCTCATCTATCGTACTTTATTTTCTTTCCGATTTGTTATCATTTACGAGGATTTTAATTCTTTTTACTTTAACTATCATTTTAACGACACTTCTCCATGTCTTCTCTCCTCGATGTTCATCACAATTTTAACATCAGTTGACTCAACACCAAACAACATATGAGTCGATTAGTCCAAGCATTGCATAGTTACTCCTAAATTATACATAGCCTGATCACCTATGTCTAATTCAGGAAGAATCATGCAATGAAGGGAGTAGAAGGCTTATATGTGTAAAGCATTCGTAATGTCGAGCCAAATTTTCAAAAGATTTTCTTCAAACCACTTGTTTCCAGTTTGATCCGCGTGGCAGTTCTTGTTTGATGAGTTGCAAAGATCGAGCTAGAAACAAGTTGTTACCTAAACCGATTTAGCCTAATCTCATGACAGTTCTTGTTTGATGAGTTGTGAGATTAAGTAAAAATCGGTTACCACAAAGTCTTTTGAGGGTTTTGCTCGGGAATGGGAAAGTTTGCTACATCAAACCCTAAACCTGTTAGACCTAACAACGATTGAATTCAGGGACTGAATTCCTTTTTGGATGGGCGAATGTGACAACTCGCAATTTCAAGTCATTTCTCAAGTTTCACATTATACTTCGGTGTACTCACTTTTGTCATCGCCTCAGTTTACCAAGTGAGTTTTCATAGCCCCTGCTTTTACTTGTTTTCATAAATGTTTTGGGGGAGATACATGCTCAAATTGTTTTTATTACTTTCATGACTATTTGTAAATTATATGTTTAGCCGAACTGAATGCTTAGTCATGCGTAGTAACTTGTTTTGCCATACTTAGAACTTTCATATTATATTCATTGGATGATGGTCTTGGTATATTCATTGGACTGATGGTCTTGGTATATTCATTGGACTGATGGTCTTGGTACATTCATTGGACTGATGGTCTTGGTACATTTATTGAACTGATGGTCTTGGTATAATCATTGCACTAATGGTCATGGAATAATTTGAAACCGTACGAATTATGTGTCATAGTAGGTAGCTATGGATACATTAAGCTATGTACTATTATGTGAATTCATTGGACATCATACACTTGATCATAAACTATACACATTTCGGCAGTGGGTTGTGAACACACAGGTTGCAAGTTTTGTATGGCGGAACTTGGAACTGAGTGGATTTACAATGCCTTTGCTGCATAAACGATTTTGGAAGGCTTTACATTTCAAAACAAACTCTATGAACTCACTCAACCTTTGTGTTGACACTTTTAGCATTTTTTATCTCAGGTTTCTAAGGCATTCACTTCATGGCATGCATTTGGACACATCATGGAGTCGTGGTGACGACGCGTCTCATTTGGGTTTTATGTACTTTTAAAACATCGTTTGAATTGTAACAAACTTATTTCCGCACAAGTTGATTTACATTTGGGACCTACTTTGTAAACTCTGATTATTTTATTAAATCAAACGATGTATTTTCCAAACGACACTTTAGGTCGTTCAATATAACTAGGATTGTGATGCTATGACAGTCAATCCCCAGGAATTCCATTCCGCTGCAAAACAGGTAATTTGGGGGTGTGACAATATTAATTAGGGCTTTCACTCTCTCAATTGAGAGTGAGCCACATACATCGACGAATCGATTGCGTAAACCCATAATTAATGATACACCAAATTGCACATAATTGATTCATTAATATATGTAATTGGAGTTTTCCCCAATTCAAGATTTATCATAAATATATATGTGTATAAAACTTAACAATTAATATCCAATCTTAACAATTAAATAATAATACAAGCAACTATCCATGACAAACATGCATGTATAATCATGGATACATCATAACAATTATACAAATAGTCACAAGATCGCATACAATTCCATGTCACATAACACTTTATTCATGAATTTATCACGTAACAAATATATTAAATCTAGGTTTCGATATTGATAACATAACAATTAATATAAACCCTAAAAAAAAATTTAAGGAAATCGATTACAAAATTTTAGGGTTTCCACCCAAAAAAAATTTTCGATCCATAATAGATTTTTAAAACCAAATTAGGGCAAAATCCTTAACCCTAAAATTAGGGTTTATATAATCGTAACCAAAACCCTAGAATAAATCATATCAAACACAATACAATATCCGTTTTTACGTGTTTAGTAATTAATTACTCATTAAAACCAATGACTCGTGATGCCATTTGTTGGAATTATATAACATGACTAATCATAAATATAAACAATAAACATCAAAGTAAATGCGGAAGCGTATAGGAACATATAATGAATAATTAATTAACTAAAGAATAAAGTATGCGTACCTTTCTTGATTCAAGCCGAACAAGAATCAAATCCACAAACTAGCAATTAGGATGAACCCTAATTAGGGTTTATAGGATTATAAAAATTACCCCTTACCGTTTTGTAATTCAATCCAAGATAATAACAAAAGTATGTTATTAATATGTTCTTGTACACACGTCTTAACCGAATTAAAGTAATGCTAGTTTTTATCAAACAAATAACTTGATGTGGAAAAGGTTTGAGGATCGACACCCTAAAGGGATGTACGATCGGTTTGTAGAAGAAAAACACACACAAAACTATTTTTAGGGTTTAGCTAATGAGCACAAGAGATGGAAAAATAAAACCCCTAGCCTTGTATATATACACAAGCAAACTTGGTGAACAAGTTGGTTTTTCTTTCCTTGTTTTGTCTCCTTGGCCGATCGGTTTGGATATCCCATAGCGATTCCGGAACCTTCCCAACTTTTGCAATTTAATCCTTTTCCATAAACATTTAACGACCGTTAATCCATTACATTAATTACTTAACGTCCGTTAGTTATTTCGTTTAATAAATAAATAAATATAACGTTTATATTTAATTATTAACTTTAAATTTTCATACGTAAAGTGTGCAATCCCATAGTCTCGAGTTCGATCCTAACTCACGTCTATTAATTTATTGTCCATAAAACCAACAAAAGATAAATATTTGACTTTTGTCCTCATTGGATTGCTGATGAAACACTCAAGTTGTGGCTGGTAATGGTATCTCTAATAGAACCAGTAAAGTAAAAAACTACAAAGACGCAAGTTGTGCTCAAATTACACAATCTTTTTAACTTTGCCTTTCTTGATTATGTTCATTTATTTTAGAGTAAACTACACCATTCGTCCTTGTGGGTATACGTTGACCATTAAGTTTCGTCCTTTGACCAAAAAAATTGCACCGTTGGTCCTTAACTGCGAAACGTTACTCAGCGTTGGTCCCTCACCCTAACTGGTGTGACTAACGGGCGTTAAGCCTATTTAAGTGAAGGGTATATTTGTCTTTTCCCACCCATACCACTTTAACATAACCCCTTTGTCACTGGTCAATTCAACTCATCATCACATTAAACTAAAAAACATGATCACAAAACTAAATTCCTTTTATCACCACCAACACCAAACAATAAACAGATCTCAATCCATCAGGAACCCCACATCAAATTTTCAAAATCTTTATAAAACAAAATCCAATAACTTAAATTCTTTTTAGCACTAATTCATCAAATGGGTATTTTTAGTAAGTTTTTATAAATGAAATCCAAGATTTTACACAAAAGATTCAATGTTTAATTTCTAAGTTTGGAATTTTACAAAATGGGTATTTGCAGTTCAAAACCAACATCAAAAACCAAACTTTCCGGTGACAACATTCCCTCGAATGATGAAGATTCCGGTGACCGGAAAATCAAGAAATCACCATTTTTTCCGTTTTACACACCAAGTCCACCACATTTTATTTTTTCAAAGATGTCATCACCTGCAGTTAATAATGGATCAAAACCAACAACACCCAGAAAGTTTTTCAGACCGCCGCCGTCTCCAGTGAAGCATATAAAGGCTTTACGGCGGCGCGTGAGTAGGAAGGTGGGGAAGGAGGTGGCGCGAGAGGAGGAGGATCTTTTTCATCTTCATGTTTCACCATTACCCAATTAAAAACCCAACAAAACACACTTATCTTCATATTCTCAAATTAAATAAACAAACTTACAATTAAATAAATAAAAATCCGTAACACCCCACTAGGCACCATTTATTCTCGTCATCATCTCCAGCAAACCACCATTTATATGTGTTCATCTCTTATATAACACCCACCACAACCAAAATTAATCATAAAAAATTTACACAGATCTGAAAATTCTAAAACTAAAAAAAATCATGGATCTCACCCATTTATTTGAGCAAGCAAAGATATTATCTAAAACAAATAAATTGAAGCGACTCACACATATCTGTAACACACGCGCGCATGATGGTTGGCAAGATTGAGAAATATAAGTGACAGAAGTGGTTGATGATGATGGCTGGAGGTGGTGTATTGCGGCGGTGGTTGTGGAATTTTGAAGTTCTAAAAATGGTGGGTTTGATTTAGTGAGTGTTTATGGGGTTTGTGGGTTAATGGAAAAGGGGAAGGAAGTGAAAGTGGTGGTGATTAGGGTATTGAAGATTATATAGGTTGTGTGATGAACTAATAAGGATGGAGAGAGAGAGTCAGTCAGATGATATCTGGATGTCTAGGATTTTTGTTTACAGTTAGAATAGTAAAGGACTAATATTTGCCCAGCTCAGGGAGGAAAAGACGATTATACCCTCCACTTAAACAGGCTAAACGGCCGTTACTCACGCCAGTTAGGGTGAGGGACCAACGGTGAATAACGTTTCGCAGTTAAGGACCAACGGTGCAATTTTTTTGGTCAAAGGACGAAACTTGATGGTCAACGTATACCACAAGGATGAATGGTGTAGTTTACTCTTTATTTTATGTTTTGTAGGAGCTGGTGTAGGGGCTACAACTTAAGAGAAAGGGTACCGTTTGGTGCTAAAGTCGGTGATCACATCATATGGTTTGTGAGTTTAATAGTGATCTATTGAGTTTAAGCTTTGGGAGTTGAAAGATAGCACTTTAAGTTGTTTTAGTTCATTCTTATTTTAGATGTAATATGTTGTGTTTTGTCATTTAACTGAAAGTGTATAATGTGTTGTTTACTTTATGGCCAACTGAGATGTATATAGTTGTTATAGTGGGTCATTCAATGATATATGGCCTTCTAATATGCCATAGTATTATATGAAAAAGAACTCTCTTGATGATCCATTTTAACTATCTGTAAGAAAAAGATTTCTTATTTCTAATCCATCAAGTAAAATCATTTATGACACGTTAAGTTATTTGTATTTTCTACCCATTGTGCTACATACTACGGGTTTAGAACTCTCATTCATTCAATTTCCTTAAAGGACAATGGCAAATGACATCAACTCCAGACACTCATATCTACATCAATCCCAGAATTTGACGAGGCTCGAGCAATGAAAGCAGAGTAAAATTCTTTTTCCGTTATATCTGTTGACTAACAAATTACCTATACACGTATTTTTACAATTAATTAGTTGAATTTCCCAGGTTCATAATGAGATACATTGTTAATCCTGTACTGAATATGCAGTACATAAAATGTAAGAATTTTGAAGAAGAAATGCATAGGAACATGTTTATGTTGACTGAGTTGCTAACTGAAAACCCCCCATTGATACTTGATTTGCATTTGATCTTATATATAGCTAGAATAATTATTAAGACTGATATAGACCAACAACATAAAATCCATTACTTAATATAGATATTCTCATAACTTATTTAAAAAGTCTATTAGTATATGATCTATTTCACTGGGAGTCGCATTTACATGTGAGGAATCTTTAACAACATAGACACAAGTAACGAGTGGTACTATGCAGCATGTGGCCGATGTCAGGGAAGACTCCTTAGACGAGGGGAAAACTACCATGTGCAAATCACGAACCCGTAATAAATCCTAAATACAGGTGAGTAACTTCATTCAAATGTCACAAGTGCATGTTACCAACTATGAAATACATGACACCAGAATCGGTTCTATCTAATGAGACTATTATACGCTTTAAAGAGGAGATGTTTGCCATTCTATGTTTAAAATTTCTAATGGCTTGGGTCAATGGTTCCTACATATGGGTCAACTAATGAGTCTTAGAGTAGTTGCATCAAAACTGGATCAATAACACATACTTTGGAAAAGTATTGATTTGTTGATTTGTACTATTGAGCAAATCTTTGGGTTTTAACGGTTTCCTCAAATAACAATTTCTTATAATCATGGGGGCTTGATACTTCCGTAAACGTATTAAAATGTGTAGATTATGCAACTTATTCGTATGTTAAGTTGAGCAATGTAATTATTGGTCTATATAGTGGCATAGTGCAGATTACACATGTTTTATCTTAGGGATGGTATTAAGTTTTTTTTAATAATTATTTTTGAAGATGTATTAGTTTCATTACGTTAATATCCAGACATGGTCCTTTTTTTTTGACCCATTAAATATATATATATGTATATATATATATATATATATATATATATATATATATATATATATATATATATATATATATATATATATATATATATATATATATATATATATATATATGTATACACACACGAAGAGAACATGTTAAATGGGTGAAATTACCCTCTTTGACCCGTTACCCGACGTACTTACTTTTCAGCCTCGGTGGACATTTTTTTCCATGGGGTATGAAATTATATGGTAATATAACTGGAAATAGGAACTGATACTAGGAGGAAAATACCTTTTGGTGGTAACTGATTAGACCATAATACTATTATGAGAAAGTAAATATGTATGCTACTTGCATAATACATCAAATTCTGTATTGCATCTTTAAATATGTTGTTCATGCCATGTCTTGCTATCAATGGTCACTATTGTTGGCATAATTCTTTAGAAGGCACTAAGCAGCAATTGAAAGAGAGGGAATGGCAATTGCGAAGTGATGCTCCATTTAAAGGTCATCCCTACACGGGGAATTTAATATCATTTAAATGATTAAGTTTATGCATAGTAATAATATATAATCACATAAATGATATTCGTAAGATATGGTATATTTTGTTTTAGGCCTCCATAGAAGATTTTTGTACATAGCAGTTTGTAGTAAATATAGAGTGATTTTGGAAGAAAAAGTATCCCAGTTTCTATATTGCAATTACCAGTATTTCTATTTCAATGCAATCAAATTTGGAAACATATGGTATGGGGTATGGTTCAGGGGTGCATTAGGTGGGTTTTTTTTTTTTTTTTTTAGGTGAGTTTTTAAGTTTGATCATGTATGTGCGACTTCTTCAATTTGCATAAGGTACATAAATGCCTTGGTGTAACAATGCTCTTTTATTGAAAGACATGAATGGTTCAGTTTTGATTTAAAGGATCTCTTTTAAGATGATGAGCTGCATAGTCTTTACTAAGATTTTACAAGATATGCTTTCTTAACTTGCATGGTCTGTTTTCTAATCACTTTAGCAACTTTACTCTATGCTGAATTTCTTTTTTTATGCAGCGTGTTTTCAAGTTAGCTATAAGCTCAATCAAATGAGTAGTTCTTCGAGCATGAGGTATATCATCTACCATTAAGTTGTTTAATTTTTGATCCGTTGCATATGCTTCTCCAATTCTGAGAGATTAACTTTGGATTCAATTGTAGTTCAGTATCTGAAACACCAACATCGCCAATGCCCTGCACTAATAACCACATTACCACCCCTTTTACTGTGTCATACATGTCCAATATTTCAGTTTAGAAAGATTTTCATATTCTTATGAATCTTTAAACGGGTCGGGTTTACTTATTGTTAAGACAATAAAGGAATCGATAAAGACGAGGGACAGTTGTTGCCACAGTGCAACAATATACGCAAATGCACACTACTAATGACGAGGTGCTTGTCTTCTAAGCATTTCTGAAATGCTAACTTTACTTTTTTAAGTCGTGTATTTATACTACATATTTTGTTGCAGGGTTGTTCAACATGGTGCTTGCTATCATATCAGTATTTTTCTTCCTTTTTTCTAATTATACAAATACGCCCATGTCAACTAATTTCATGACCAGTGTTTAAATTTTAAGTGACTTTGTAAAAGCGGCTGGACTCGGAGGAAAGGGTACCCTACTATTGGAAATGACACCAACAATCGTGAAAACTGAACCATGGGACGGCAAAGACGGAGAGATCATGGAAGAAGATGAATTTTCTCTTGAAGAACTTATGGGCGTTTCAAGTGCTGAAAAGGATGAATTGTGAGTTAGAGAATGAGAGGATTATGTTGAGAAAATGAATTTGAGTTAACATAGTTTATGATTTAATTGTTTGTAATGATGGTTTACTGTCGTGTAAGTACTTAGAGGTAACTGAAGATCCTTTTGCATTGTGAATGTATCTTTATAGAATGATATTCGTACATACCAAACATCAAAACTTTAAAAAATATATAACACAAAGTGCAGGAGGTAATTATTGACGTTTTTCTTCCACATTATTCTTTGTTTTGGGTGAAAAATGTATTTACTCATACTACACATCCTTCTCCAGTCAGGAAAACCCCAGGTCACAATATGACTACAAGCTTTCTGGGTTCAAATGTGTTTACTGAAAATACATATACACCTGCACACAAATATTCAAGTGGCTCAGGTATAATTGAACCCACAAACTGATGTTCACTTTTCTATGTAAAATTTCACTTTAAATACTTTTTAATATGCTGCTCATACATTTATGTTTTTATACTTACATGTTATGCGCCGCGTTGTTTGTGGCATCCAGGTAGGAAAAGAGGTGTAGCACCGAACCAAAATACATGTACACCTGCACACAAAAATTCAAGTTGTTTAGGTATAATTGCACTTATAAACTGAGGCTCACTTTCCTATCTGAACGTTCACTTACATACTTTCTAATGCGATGCTCATACATTTATGTTCTTATATTTGCATACTATTTGTCGTATTGTTTGTACCACCCAGATAGAAAAAGAAGCGCACCACCAAACTCTACAAAAGCGGCTAAAACATTTGGTTTGGGTGAGTTTCGGGGGTAAGAGTGGGTTTTGATGGATTTTTTTATAGTAGGCTCACTTTCCTATCTGAACGTTCTCTTCCATACTTTCTAATACGATGCTCATACATTTATGTTCTTATACTTGCATACTATTTGCCGTGTTGTTTGTAGCATCCAGATAGAAATAGAGGAGCACCAACGAACTCTACAAAAGCGGGTAAAACATTTGGTTTGGGTAAGTTTCGTGGGTAAGAGTGGTTTTTGATGGATTCTTTATGGTCCCTTAAAATTGAGAAGAGCAATGAGAGAGATCATCACCTCCTGCTCACCGGCCATTACACAGTGAGAATTATTTAGATGTGAAATTGTTTCATCTGTATTTTTGCAATACATTTATAGTCTTAATGTATGTTATTAATGAGTCCATGGTGTCTCACTTATAATATATTCTATTATGTTGTCCAACTGAAGTTAAAAATGTTGTAGTAACGGGTCAAAGTCAAGCGCTTCAATGAAATGTGCCGGTTGACAAGGTTCTGGAATGAATGTGTCAATCAGACATCTAGGCCCATCTATAATTTAGCAAATGCAACATTCATGTAAATAAGTTTCGAAACACGTAGGTTTTCAACCTTTATATTTTCTCTCATATTCGATAAACGTATATTTCTTTTCGTTCTATATCTTGCTATTTGTATGTACGTCTCTTTCTTTCAACATGTACACTTTCCTACCATTTTTTACCACCTTCTTTCGCTATTGTAAAATATGCCAACAATAAGTATAATTCAGTATTTTACATTTTACTTTTTAGACATGGTATAATTTTTATGGAAATTTTTTTTTACAATTACCCTCCTTATTTTGCTATAGCAAATTATGTCAAAAATAATAATAAGACATGCCCGCCCATTGGCATTGGTCGACCACTAGTATATATATATATATATATATATATATTTTCTTTTTCTTTCCGACGACGTCTATTATTTATTTGTGACCACTTTTCGTACACAGCCTCTCGGAATCTGTTAAACTAGAGATTTAATCGCCTTGTTATTTTTGTTATACTTCCAAGAGCCAATACCTACAAACATTTAGAAAATTTATTTTTCTCAAACATAAATGCTGCCACACAAGCAACAACAACAACAGCAACAACAAAAACATTGAAAAATTTATAAAGTTAGTTAAACTTTATCGAGTCTTAAACATAAAGACTAAATTACCGTATTAATTAGGTTGCGTGCCGGAGCCGTGCAATATCACTCCTTGATTTACTTCCCTTTAGACTTCATATTGCACATTGCCAAGGTGAGTTTCATAGCCCCTATTTTACTTATTTTCAAATACTTTTGGGGGAGAATACATGCTCATTTTTACTTAAACCCTATACTTGTTTTACTTGAATACGATACTTGCTTACTTAAAACATTACTTCCTTTACTTAAAATACTTGTTTGATTTCTTGAATACACTATTTATTTCACTCGTTGCATGCTTAATTATTTTCTCTTGAACGCAAGTACAAAATTTCTTGCATCTTGGTCTAAGTCCCATAACCCTTACTATTACTACGCCCATTATCATCGCATGTTAGTTACTCTTTTGTGAGTAAGCGTAAAATGCTATGAACAGTATCTATTGGGGTTGACACCCCCGTCCATAGTAGGATAAGCTCTACTGACCATTAGTACGAGTCGGACGGACGCATATTATTTGAGTAAGTCACAAGTGTGCGGGTTATACACTTGTATTCGGGCATTCATTACTACGTTAACGTTTCGGTGTCATGAGCTTAGACCATATAATACTTTATTTCGTGCCATTGGGTTACATTGGTCACACCTTGCAAATCTTGTGGTTCACTATTACATTTATTAAATGACAAATTTTCACTTTCAAGACATTGTGGGTTACACAATGATCTGATTTCTTTCAAAATATTGTGGATTAGACAATGGTATTATTTTGATGATATTACAAAAGATGCAACGATTACTAAATTCTTTTGATAAATACTTCTTTTACATTACATTACTTTTACTCAAACCTATGAACTCACCAACCTAGTGTTGACACTTTTTAGCATGTATTTTCAGGTTTTGAGGTGATAGTTTATCTTTGGAGGCGCAAGGCAAAGGCATGGCATGGTCATAGACGACTATGATTTATGTATTGGGACCACATTTTATAATGGGCCATTTTCCGCACAAATCAATAATGCAAACATTGTTTTGAGAATGAATAAAAGTTTCTTTATGAAAATCAGTTGTTCTATGCTTATGTTGTGATATCAATTTAGTAGCACCCCAATACTTGTATGCTTCTGCTGAGCCATTTTGGGGGTGTTACAGATTGGTATCAGAGCCTAGGTTATAGAGAACTGGGGTATTTTTAAAACCTAGACTATAACCACTTTTACAAAAACTTAACCCTATGACCGACACGTGCCTGCCTGCCGAGCTGATACCTCACTTATGATCCTGTTGAGATCATACTTGATAAGATACATGTTTTATCACTGCTCACCTAATTTCATTATAGGTTATAATCGTCTTCCCTATACGTACACTTACATTATCACACGGTCTGCACCTTTCCCTCACATAAAAGAGAATAATTGTTCTAATCCTTCAAGACAACCTTTAAAAGTATTGTGACATATTACTAGCGTAACTAAGCTAAGTATTTCAAAATTCATTGAACCTCGGGTGAATATAGACTGATCACCTATATTCAACCAGGGACAGTGGGACATAGCCTGATCACCTATGTCCGACTCAGAGGTGAATTTTGCAATACTTAGGATAGTTACAATAGCTTTATGTCCAGTGAAATTTGATTAATGTTAATATTTTAATAAACATGTAATAAGCCACTCACTGGCATTCCTTAGTCATAAACCTTACATTTCCATATCACAATCGGGTTATGTTATAGTCACTCCTACCCCAAACCTTACATTCCATGAACAAACCAATCCATTCTAGGAGCAACCTTCCAAAACACCTGTGAGAAAGATTCCCTAGTGGGGATAGGCAACCAAAAGAACAATAAACCTCTGGCAAAGTCTAGAAAGACACGACAAATGACATATAATCCCACAAAACTTGAAAATTATACCTTGAAAATTTGATACCTAGAAGCTCCACCCACCTCTTAAGAATAACAGTGCCTACCTTGTTACCCTCCTACAAACAAAAGAGTTTCCATACAAACTATTTTCGATTATCCCATAGACCATAATACCTTATGAACCACTCCATGAATTATTCTACAAACCAAATTACCACCTTACCATTTCACCATAAAATAAACTACAATTCTACCCATACTTTACCAAAATAAAATGTTCTTTAATACTTTGAAAAGTATTCTAGAACCACTCTATTAGTTACTTACTTCCTCAAAAAGTGTCTTAAGTTAATACCCCATAAACATAAATGATCAATGTCCTCCTTGGTAACTAAGCCTGACCTTAGGATATATCCTACACCTCTGCCTAAAACCATAGAAAACAATGAGGTTCACCAACCATTAAACCTTCAACCCTACCCAACTTAGACAACTAAATCCTACTCGTAGCTATGGGTAAATGTTATATCCTGCTACATATCCTTGCTACAATATATTTTCCAAATTTGAGGATTCCTCTTTAGAATCCAACAATAATACTTTCCAAAATCCCTCGTTAAAATGAGACAAAATGCTGAAACACTAAAAGTTTCGCAAAATTTCCCGGTACACCCCATAATTTAGAACCGGTTTTACAATCTTCTAAAAATGTGTCATTTTTACATCTTATCGATTTTGAAATCTGGTCTTAACCAAACTTGTGTAAACAATTATTCGAAAGGAAATTCGAAAACAAATGTTTCCCCATCCCTTAAAGAAGAAAACACACAAACCCGTAGCAAACATTAAGAATTAACCACTATACTTTAGAATCATTAAATACAAGAAATAGGTACGTTTTACCATGGGAAGATAGAGACTCACATTAACAAAATAGTGAAACCTCATAACATCAAAAATTAGAACTTTCACTCAATGAATCTACCCCAGAAAATCATGGATCCTCAGATAGAGGATGTGCTACTGGCAGAACACCTAGGTACCCATACACAAAAGGGAAATCTTAGAACAACCTAGGGAAACTCAAAACCTGTTCCTAACACCACCACCTCGTTCCCGATACTCTATCGGGTAACGTAAACTGAGATCCGGGACGGATCTTCTGTAAGGTGGGTAGACTATAACAACCCGTAAATTTCCAGATTTTATTATAATATTTATTACGTCAGAAAAATACAAATCGATTATTTTCTGACAAATGCCGATATCAAAATTCGAAAATGAATTTAGGAAGTCACGGAACCGCACGCATTCCGACACCAATTAAATAACAGCAAACAGTTATAATCAAAATTCAACATAATAAAAATGTCATATTATTACGTTTAAGAAATCGTTTCCAAAAATATAATTTCTATATTTGGTACAAGTGAAGGAATACGTTTACTACGAATGGAATCGACAAAACACCAACCTATCCTAATTCTAGCCCACGCCCTATTCCTGTTTCCCTTTTTCCTTTTCTGCGTTTCTCTCCAAAAGCCAGGAATACAGCTTCCTTCTCCCTTTCCTCTTCAATCCTCACGTAGGATGTGTCCTCCCCATCATAGGCCAAGCATCCAAAGTAGTTTCACGTGCGTATGTTGGTGAGAGAAAACGACTAGAGCCAAGAACAAGTATCAACCTATGAGCTAGGTCAAGAAGGGCTCAATTCCTCCTTCCACAAATCTCATCTATAAAAAGGAGCAAGAAATCACAGTTTCATCATCTTCCATCAAATCCAAAAAGTTAGGGTTTCATCCAAGCAAAGGGGTTCTCAAAATTGAGTGGGGGGTTTTGTAAATTGAAGCATAAGGAAGATGCTACAAGTATTTAATCGTACCAATTCGCTTCGAGTCCTCTCCAATTAGAGCTGTTGTAAATTAGGGTTCATATTCGGTTCAAGGGGCTTTTTAAAATTTTTTTGGGGGTTTTGTAATTCAAGGTAGAAGGATCGTAATTCAAGTCTCAATTTTCTCAATTCATCTCGAATCGTTCCAATTGAAGCTCCTTGGTGTTCGGTTTTCCATCCCCTCGACCCACTGTCTAATTATTGTAAGAACTTTTGATAATTTGTGATATAATTAATTTTTATATGTGATGAGTCTGATTGTTAATTATTCGAAGTATATGTTTGCTGGAACAAGAAATAAAACTGTTGTTGTTATTAAATCTTGTGTGGCCAAAGTAAGAAAAGAACTCAAACTATAAAATTGGTATTGGCTTGAAAGATTGGAAATTTGCTTCTTCGACATTCTCTTGTTAACGTGTCTTATTTGATGGCTTATTTTTATGTTCGGCTGGGAATAGATCCATAGATGGGTGTTTGTTTTATTTTAGTACCGCCACTATAAACCCAAAAGGTGTTAGACTTTGCTTATTATTTCGGGTCAAAATAAAGTCAAGATATTAAAATTGAGAAGACTTAACTCATTTAGTTGATTATGATAGTTGACATTATGCACAAGTTGAGCTACTGTTGTTGTTTTGGTCAAAAGACTTCGAGCTGAGGGCCAAATATGTGAGCTCGGTTTACTTACTACGACTCCAACTTATAACGACATTTTTTTTAAGCATTGGTTTTAAGATATAAGATTTTTAGTTTTGTGGATTTGGGCTTTCAGATTTCAAGTACTAAAACTTAGTAGAAATATTTGGGTTGGTTAAATTTTAAAACTTGTGTTGAGTAGCCTTGCTATTTGCCGCGGGTGCGTTGAGTCGAGACTCCAAACCGAGCCCAAAGAGGTTTCTGATATGCTCACTGTTCTGTCCAAGAAAAAGGGATACAAAGTTTCCTATATTTAATTTGAAATAGTTGTGCATACATTTTACAATGTAGCACATGCATGTATATATTATATGAATTGGGCTTAAATGCTTGTTGAAAACCAAAATGAAGTACGTATGGAAACATGTGAGCCGGTAGAAAGTTAAAATAAATTGGGTTGAGTTTCTTTGTGTGCGTCGAGAATCAGTGGGCTGACAGCCTAAGCTGGGCCCCATGGCATTTAGCGAGCTCTTTTGGTTCGACTTTTCCTTCCCGACTTGTTTTAACTTTAATAACTTGACGTGACTTTCGGTTATGAAATCTAATATTATTTTGAAATTTAACAAATTAACGAACAATTGGAAATATTTATGGTAATATTGTAACATTGAGATTTTGGAAAACTAAAATGTATATATGGGTCATGCCCGATTGTCATCAAAATGTGCATCTAATTTATTTTTCTATTTAAATTCAACCAAAAGGGAAGAATGAATTATTTTCCATACACCTACCTATTACTTCCTAAACTACGTTGCTCGCTAGTTAATTATATATAACTTCCTAAACTACGTTGCTCGCTAGTTAATTATATATAAACTATATGCATAACACTTAACAAAAAAATTTATTATCCATTCCACTTACACTTATATACATGCCATAAACTAATAACATCGCTACAATTATTTTTATTGGTAGTATATATATATATATATATATATATATATATATATATATATATATATATATATATAGTGAGGATCATGTGCGGATTTTTATTTTTAGTGCGGACGTACGGACAGATCTGGACCGCCCATTCCAGATCTGATCTTGACTTTTTGTAAAAAAGTCAAGATCTGCGCTAACTTCACGGTACCAATTGACCATGTAAACGATTTTTTTAATTTTTTTCCTTTTGAGCGATCATTACTATTGTTATCATATTTCATTTTTTTATTTTTTCAGATTTTTCTGACCACTTTTTGTTTTCTTGATTATGAGTCCTACCGTGATATTAATGATATTATGAGTTCTAGTGTGATATTATGAAACTGTGATATTATAAAATGATGATATTATAAAACCAACTGTGATATTAAGTTTTTTACATGTAAAAATGAACCTTGATATTAAGAAACATATGATAGTTACTATGATATTAACAATTTTATTAAAAAAAACATATGATAGTTACGGTGATATTAACAATTATATTAAAAAAAGAAAAAAAGTTCCTGTGATAGTAAAAAGAAACCGTGATATTAACATTTTTTTATTAAAAAAGGAACGGTGATATTAATAATATTAGTAAAAAAAACAAAAAAGTAACGTGATATCAAAGAAAAGTTAGTGTGATATTAACAATTTGTATTTAAAAAAAAACTTTACGTGATATTAAGATCAAATCTTGACTTTTTTTACAAAAGTCAAGATCTGATCTTGACTTTGTCAAGATCAGATCTTGACTTTGTCAAGATCAGATCTTGACTTTTGTAAAAAAGTCAAAATCGACCTTAATATCACAATACCTTTAATCATGAAAACGATTTTTTTTTGAAATTTTTTTCAGCGATTCTTAAATATTTTTCATCCTCTTTATTTTTTTAATTTTTTCAGATTTTTTTGAATTTTTTTTTAAAAAAAGCTACTGTGATATTTCCGCACCATCCCTACTTAAAAGGCTAAAACCCACCCGATCCCTTCCCTATATATATATATATATATATATATATATTTTCTTTTTCTTTCCGACGACGTCTATTATTTATTTGTGACCACTTTTCGTACACAGCCTCTCGGAATCTGTTAAACTAGAGATTTAATCGCCTTGCTATTTTTGTTATACTTCCAAGAGCCAATACCTACAAACATTTAGAAAATTTATTTTTCTCAAACATAAATGCTGCCACACAAGCAGCAACAACAACAACAACAACAACAACAAAAACATTGAAAATTTTATAAAGTTAGTTAAACTTTATCGAGTCTTAAACATAAAGACTAAATTGCCCTATTAATTAGGTTGCGTGTCGGAGCCGTGCACTATCACTCCTTGATTTAATATCCTTTAGACTTCATATTGCACATTGCCAAGGTGAGTTTCATAGCCTCTATTTTACTTATTTTCAAATACTTTTGGGGGAGAATACATGCTCATTTTTACTTAAACCCTATACTTGTTTTACTTGAATATGATACTTGCTTACTTAAAACATTACTTCCTTTACTTAAATACTTGTTTGATTTCTTGAATACACTATTTATTTCACTCGTTGCATGCTTAATTATTTTCTCTTGAACGCAAGTACAAAATTTCTGTTGCATACTGGTCTAAGTCCCAATAACCCAATTACTATTACTACGCCCATTATCATGCACCGTTAGTTACTCTTTTGTGAGTAAGCGCAAATGCTATGAACAGATCTATTGGGGTTGACACCCCCGTCCATAGTAGGATAAGCTCTACTGACCATTAGTACGAGTCGGACGGACGCATATTATTTGAGTAAGTCACAAGTGTGCGGGTTATACACTTGTATTCGGGCATTCATTACTACGTTAACGTTTCGGTGTCATGAGCTTAGACCGTATAATACTTTATTTCGTGCCATTGGGTTACATTGGTCACACCTTGCAAATCTTGTGGTTCACTATTACATTTATTAAATGACAAATTTTCACTTTCAAGACATTGTGGGTTACACAATGATCTGATTTCTTTCAAAACATTGTGGATTAGACAATGGTATTATTTTGATGATATTACAAAAGATGCAACGATTACTAAATTCTTTTGATAAATACTTCTTTTACATTACATTACTTTTACTCAAACCTATAAACTCACCAACCTAGTGTTGACACTTTTTAGCATGTATTTTCAGGTTTTGTGGTGATAGTTTATCTTTGGAGGCGCAAGGCAAAGGCATGGCATGGTCATAGACGACTATGATTTATGTATTGGGACCACATTTTATAATGGGCCATTTTCCGCACAAATCAATAATGCAAACATTGTTTTGAGAATGAATAAAAGTTTCTTTATGAAAATCAGTTGTTCTATGCTTATGTTGTGATATCAATTTAGTAGCACCCCAATACTTGTATGCTTCCGCTGAGCCATTTTGGGGGTGTTAAATGCCATGGAGATTAGCTTTAGATGCCAGTCGTGTCAATAGTGAATAATGCATTGCTGTGCCGTGATTACTTGTTATCTTCCGATAATGTTTGTCCGTGCATTACTGTGGCTAAGGTGAGTTTCACAGCCCCACTTTTATCTACGTTTTAACTACGTTTTGAACTATTTTGGGGTGAGAATCATGCTGCTGTTTTTGGACTGTTAAAACTGTTTGGATTTGCTTATATGCTTGACTGTTTTGATAGATGTGCGGTAGTTGTTGCCTTAGTTTAGGTTTAACCGTGCCTAACTAAGAATAGACTTCTACATCGACCTAGTCCGGGGTTGGCAATTGTTCTAGATTTTGCCACGACAGTGCTGGACTAGAGTCGCGGGGCCCGAGTAATCCCTGGATGCGGGATATGATTGGAGATCCGGGTAGGATCAGTGTGTGAAACGGTATTTATCTATCTTAGGTCTTGCAT
This sequence comes from Chrysanthemum makinoi, assembly GCA_910596185.1. Lineage (NCBI taxonomy): Eukaryota > Viridiplantae > Streptophyta > Magnoliopsida > Asterales > Asteraceae > Chrysanthemum > Chrysanthemum makinoi. The sequence goes on from OU343219.1 coordinate 239,685,357, forward strand.
AGCAAATCAACTCCTATTGGTCCAGTATGATTTTGTTGAACTTAAACCTATGAACTCACCAGCGTAAGCTGACATTTTAGCATGATTTATCAGGTATTTGAGAGATGTTGGATTACTTGATCGGTGGAAGCTTGGCAAGAAGGCGGGGTTCAAGGATCATTTCTGACTCTGATAAACTTTGGGGACCTATTTTATGAAATCATGTTTTGGGCCTAATATTTATACTTTTGGATTATACGTTTCGGATACTTAAATTTGGGATTGGTTTTGAATGTTAAATGACCATCTTTTTGCTAGACTTGTGTGAGATACCAATCTAATAGTAACGCCTCAAATACTTGATTCAGTCTTTCGCTGTACCGAGATTTGGGGGTGTTACACCGTGTCTCGCGGGGAATTGTCTATCTTGAGTTGATCAATTCAAAAGTACCGCTCTTCTCTCACCGTGCAGCTTTCTGTCAAAATACTTAAGCACGTGTGTAGGGGGAGTATTTCTGCAAAATATAAAACTCTTTCAGTGGTACAAAATGCTTTTATTCATAACCACTTTGAGAGATTTTCATTAAAATGGTTTTATGGCAACATAGGTTAGTCATGGAGTTATAAGGTGACTAAGGTTAGGAATAACCGTCCTATTATCCGCCAGAGCCGGAGGGATCTACCCAAGGACACCTCCAATAGTTAGAATTTAGAAGTCCTTAGGTATGATTAAAAAGGAGAAAATGAGAATCGGAGAAAGAAGGAGTTGAAGAATTAAAAAAAAAGTAAAGAAAAGGGTGAAAATAAATAGCCCTCCAGATTATTCAACTTAGGCATTAACCGGGTTCAATTCATATGCTACTGGTTGTCACTTGATGACACCGGTATTGAAGATTAAAGTCGTCATGGACCCAGTGACGCATGCACTAAACCTTCTTAGCCACTCAAGTTTCTCTCAACAGAAGCTTGTTTCATTCTCACTGGGAACCCTACATAAACTATCGACTTTCTCTTAGAGATTGCTGGTATTGAAGAAGGAGACCCTCTCCCTAGTCTCCGCTCAGGAAAACCAAAGCGCACTATTGAGTCTAGAGCCACGAGATTCATCAAAAGATCTCTTAGGTACACTTGACAATTCATCGCTTGTCGTTCAACAATAAGAACACAAGTGATACATTATCGAGTCTTTCACAGATCTTAGCAATCTATCGAGAACATTTATGAGAGGTTCACACATGTGATCCTCAGTGATTGAATGGAAACTCCTGCCAGGGTCAACATCAAACAGCCCTGACAGCAGGTCACTTCGGTAACTCCTTGTGGGTTACGCTTAGTGTGTCTCAAACAGTCTACAGTCGTGGGGTGATGCTTCGGTGTACCTCAGTGACTCACCTGAACTGTAGGTGTACTTCGGTACATCGCGTTATCTCATTTGTGGGAATCCAGTTCAGGAACAGCCTTTGTGAGAATTAGAGTCGTGTTTTCACACTATGCTGTTAACACACTCGAAGTTCAAACTTGTAAGCGCTGGATTATTTCTAACCCATGTTTTATGTTTTCTTCTTATGGATGCTCGCGGGTGGAAAAGATCGTGCAGATTCTTCACATGCTCATACCAACAACAACACTAATTGAAGTTCTCTCAAAAGGCAGCACAAAGTCAGAATGATTCTTCGTCAAAGTCAAAGAATCTACAAAGTTTAAAGACTAAGAGAACTACATCGGTACTGAAATCCAACGTTAAAGAGCGTGTGAGCATGTTGGAGAAAGACGTGGAGACACTGGAGCAACGAAGCAGACCTGATGCAGATAACCACAACATACTATCCACCACAAAGAACAAAGATCTAAGAACAAAGAAAATGAAGACGTCAAAGCTGAAAACTTCAAAGTAAACAAGATCCTCACTCTGGGGAGATTGTTGGAATCAAGGCACTTCTTCTCACAAGAAAGAAGAATGTCAGAAGACGTCAAAACAACTATTACATCAGCACCTACAACGTTTTTCACTCATATCATCAATTACCAACACTTATGGGGAGATTGTTGGAATCACTCCTAAACTACATTACAAGTGTTACTAATTAACATTGTAATAGTTAGCTTAATTAAGGCTTTTAAGTTAGTAATCAAGGCTAGGCTCATGTAGAAAGCCCATGAGCCTATGCCAAAGCCCAATAAGGAAAGGAAGGGAGCTTGTGTGTTGCCCTAGCTCCCTCCCTATAAATAATCTTGTAACTCTCATTTGAGAGTTGGTTGTTCATTTTCTCTCAATACTCACGCATAACTTGTCTTATATTCCTACGCGTATTGTTTGGTCTTGTTTCACCGATCTCTCTTAATCTATACTTCTTATATTGATGCTTGTGTTACATAAATGGGAACTTAACAACTTATGTTTTTTTAAACTTTTAGATGTTTACATAATGAAAATGGGCTACTTGACAGTTTGACGTTGATTGCATACCTTGCTTACTCATGACTATCTACCGATATTAGACGATACATAAACGTTCATTATTGAAATAGTTATATACTAAATTGTTTATCATTTCATTCAAATATTAAACTTATTATCCCCTTCATAAAATAATAAAACCTGTTGTTGTGTGTTACTTTATCCGTGCACCTTAACTCCTTAATGAATAATTTTTTTAAAAATTTCCGAGATTTCATGGGTATATAAGCTATGTAACAATATATGTTACTTCTTTCATATGATTATAATTTTTGAAGGTTAGTAGTGTAAACAAATTAGATTGGTCGTCTTTGTTATTAAGAAGTTATTCAAACAAGTTTTTGTGGTAAAAAATAACTTTTTTATGTCAACCAGATTCTTTGTAAGTGAAAGAAAGAATTATTTTTAAAAAAAAACACACACAAAGAATTATCTTTTACAAAAATGAGAAAATGTAACCGAAATCATTTTATATGAAAACACAATTAAATGGCACGTGGTCAGCGTTTTCGCGTGAAGACAGGCAAGAGCTTTCTCAATAATCGTATCTTAGTTTCATTTTTCATGACAATCAACAAAAGCAAACATCAATCGCTTTTTAAAGTTGATTTGTGTTTGCCGCATCTTGTTTTTACACATGAACAACTATACGTTGCTATTTTAAAAGTAAAAAAGCAAGAAAGGCTTGAAAGTTGTCGTTTGTGAACAAGATGGTAATATTTCTAAAACTACAACAAATATCGTATACAAAGAAGTACTTTAAGATTTATGATCAAACTTCAAGAGGTATGTAAAATACACACGTCACTTTTTCTTTCTCATATTCTCAATTATAATATATTATCAGTCAAGAGGTATTTCAAAGTCTATGATCAAACTTCAAAAGGTATGTAAAATACACAAGTCACTTTTTCTTTCTCATATGCTCAATTATAATATATTATCAGCCACAACATGCCTTTACTTACACAATCTATGGACTATTAGGTGTGCACGGCATGGACATTGGGTATTAAATCGATAAACACTCACACGCATCATTTTCTGTTCAAGACAATCAATTTTGGAGACGCCAACGCTTGGACGTTTAATTTATTAGTTTAATTGTAACAAACTCAATTGCTTATCGGATCATTGACACATTGTTTCATTCTTTCTTTCATATATTAGATGGAACATGTTTACGTTATCAGTTTTCTTATCATCTCATTTTGTTATTTTCTTAGACCGTGATTCAATGGATCTTTAAGCTAGTAGTATATATATTCAAGGCCTTACCGTGTACATATATAAAATTGACAAAATTACTTATTACTTATCTAATCATTGTGTTGATCACCAAAGTTTTATTATTTTATGCTTATTTGGTCATTTAATTACACACGTAAGGGGAATCAAAATTGTTTTAGGAAACTAGATTTTTATATATAGGATAGGATAACCATATATTCGTTTGTTTATGTGATCAACTTACCTTTTTATACATATGAATCCCAACCCCTTTGTGATTGTTTTTAATTAAGTTATAGGGTCTGTTTGGTATGATAGAATGAAGTAGCGACGAAATGGAATGAATATCGTAATGGAATTAATGAAGTAATGGAATGACGCATTACGGTTATAATTATGTTTGGTTATTATCATAAATTGGAATGGAATCGATAGTAAAATAGCCTTTGATGATATAATTTTTTTGTTTTGTGGGTAGTTAATAAAGGCCTTTTATGTAATTATGATTCGATTCTAAGATGTAATGGAAAAAAAACATAGGACCCCTAATGAATGAAAATGGTGGTTTTTAATGTAATGAGTGATTACATGTAATGAGTCATTGCAATTGACAATTGTAAACAAACATAATTCTTTCATTCCGCCGTAATTATCTTTTACATTCCTACTCTCATTACGTCGTACCAAACACTATGTAAGTAACATAACCCATTACTTAAGATCCGCAAAAACACAGGAACCTACATCGATAGGTCGGTTCGAGCTCTTCGCACCATTGAGGTATGCATGATTAATTCCTAAGTTGCATGGTTACAATTTTTGTGTTTATAATTGATTAATGATATAGCATACTTTCAAACTAGGTACTTTTAGATCTTTAAAAAAGAGTGAGTTATTCATATAACATTCATAAACCAGGTACGATGTGGTCGGGAATGCTTCCTGAATTACTTAATATGATTGCACGTAGATGTATCATATTTTACGAAGATTATATCTCTTTTGCGGGAGTGTGTAAGTCTTGGCATTCAGCGGCCGCTGCAGCCGTTCACAGTAGTTACTTCAATGGACCTCCCTCGCGGTTCCCATCTCTATTACTTGCTGAGAAAGAGAAAGATGGTTTGGAATTTCGTGAATTGTTCCTCCTATCGAATAAGAGCATCCGCAAGATACGACTACTTAAGATCCGCAAAAACACAGGAACCTACATCGATAGGTCGGTTCGAGCTCTTCGCACCATTGAGGTATGCATGATTAATTCCTAAGTTGCATGGTTACAATTTTTGTGTTTATAATTGATTAATGATATAGCATACTTTCAAACTAGGTACTTTTAGATCTTTAAAAAAGAGTGAGTTATTCATATAACATTCATAAACCAGGTACGATGTGGTCGGGAATGCTTCCTGAATTACTTAATATGATTGCACGTAGATGTATCATATTTTACGAAGATTATATCTCTTTTGCGGGAGTGTGTAAGTCTTGGCATTCAGCGGCCGCTGCAGCCGTTCACAGTAGTTACTTCAATGGACCTCCCTCGCGGTTCCCATCTCTATTACTTGCTGAGAAAGAGAAAGATGGTTTGGAATTTCGTGAATTGTTCCTCCTATCGAATAAGAGCATCTGCAAGATACGACTGCCAGAAGCATATGGTAAGGTATGTAGGTCATCATGCGGCTGGCTTGTAACCATTGGATGCGATCATGCAATGCAACTCATCAATCCCTTATCGCATGAAACCATCAATCTTCCAAAACTTGACACTTTTCCAGGATTCCTGAAGCATTCAATATGGCAATGAAGGCATTAATTAAAAAGCTACTCATCGTAACCAATAACCCATCTTCATTAAAATTGCCATTGGTTGTAGTATTACGGGGAAGATTCTGCACGATAGGCTTTTGGTGTCCCGAATATAAGAAGTGGATTGCTGTTGATACATATTGTTGTTATAAGCGTATACACGATATCACTTACTACAATGGGCAAGTTTATTGTTTTGACCAGTACGATTGTATCCAAGCTTGTGATTTTTATGGGAAAAATCCAACGTCGTTGGTTTATGTTTCAAGACTGCCAACTGATCCTTATGAAAGTTGTAACAAAGCACGAAACATGGGCACATCATATATAATTGGATTGGACGAAGGCGAGAGGAATAGATTGTTGGTGGTTGTCAGACAAAGAGGAATAGTGTTTGGATATTTTCAAAGCAAGACAAAGAGGTTTTTACTTTTGCATATGATTTGGTAGATGGAAGTTGGTCAAGAGTGAATGATTTGGGTAAGAAAACTTTTTTTGTTGGGCATAGTTCGACGTTTTGGGTTGAGGACACCACAGGGATGATAAAGAGCAATCGCATATACTTCACAGACGATGTCAATTTCTTATACTACGCAATCAAAGATGAAGGTGGGGGAGATATGGGAATTTATCATTTGTCGGACGAAACTATCGAGCCTCACTTCACTGGAGAATCGCGTAGCTTTGTTACACCTCCTATATGGCTTGAATCAATCTAATTTTCATCACAATGTGATTGTTCGTGTTAGAAAGTTTTCACGGAATGTTTACTTTCGTACGTATGCATGCAGGTGAAATTATATAAGTTTCTAACAGATCAAACAATTCGGAATCATATCTATAAAATACTACTTCTTAGATCACTATATTGATCAGAGTACTCATAAGAATTCTGGTTATTGTGGAGTAATTTGCTAGTTTTTGCCCTCAAGCTATATATAGCAATATAGCATATATGTTATTTTCTTGTCCCTCAAAACGTACGAACATAAATATTTTAGCAGATTAGATTTCATTTGATTTGAATCAATGCCGATTACATATTACAAATATATAGTAATATAGAGAAGATTCTAGACTCGGGCTGGAACCCGTTACAACAATACAATACGGGTTAACACTCCTTCGCAGTTTGAGCGACGAAATCACGAAAGTTCAAACTAGAGATTAAAAGCTAATAAACAATAAATTAAAGCAATTAAATAATTGTTGATGAAGATATTCGACAGCAAGCGAAAACACATCTTCAGTAGCAGGGAACAAATCGGATAAACCAAAGTATCCGTACCAAACAAGATAAACCAATGTCTCACTTACCAAACAGGATACATCAAAGTATCCTGACCAAACGGGATAACCTAAAGTATCCCCTACACAACTAAAACTCATGCATAACATCAAAAGAAAAGATGAGAAAACGAAAGTTGGTTCTAAAACTTCAACCTCCAAAGAACCTTTCAAATAAACGGGACGCATTTTTCTCTAAAAAAACATAAAGATCCACCTCACAAAGAAATATCAAAACCTGGGTGGGACCCAATGTTGCCTCAACTTTATTATTATTATTATTATTATTATTATTATTATTATTATTATTATTATTTTTTATCTTTTATATATATATATATATATTTTTTTTCTAATGTTATGGTGTCGTCATCATTTTCAACTCCATTAAATAATTAAATCTATTAAACTACTAAACATCAAACACCATTTAAATTGATGACGTCATCGTCATCAACAACTCGATAACTACTCAGTGACATCAACAGTTTTAAAAACGATGACGTCACATCATCATAATAATGAGCATCATCAACAATAGAATGATCAAATCGGCCTAACTCAGCTGGAGAGAAGGTGTTGGAGTTTTATTGGGTCAGGGAGGGTTTAAAAGAGCCTTCCAAACCTCCGGCGTATAGCTGGCGGCCGGAGGCGGCGGCGGCTCAAGAGTTTAAGTTTATGGTTATAGATTTTAAGATCGTGTGGCTGATACCATATAAGTGTTAATAGTGAATGATTTGATTTGATTAGATTGAATCAATGTTGATTACATAGTACATATACTAGTTATAATACCCGTGCACGCTCGGAGTTTTGACAAAAAAAAAAATGTATTAATACTGAATATTGTGTCTTTAAAGGTAATTGCATATATATTATATAGTTAGATATACGTCTGAAGTTTACAATATTAAATCAAATTTATTTTTAACGTTTTATTTAGATATACACTGATATAATAATTTGCCCATGAAAATTGTGATATAAGTACAAGTATCTTAATACTTATGCGAGTTTTTAATTTATCATTAATATCCATTAGAATTTGGTAAATTTTTTGTAAAATTTTTGTTAGGTAACTCAAGATTTAATTTTATTTAGCTGACAAAGATGTTGATGTTGTTATTTAAATTTCACTATTGATAGTATGTTGTGCACATGATGCAAGTTAGAAAAATGGTAGTAGTCTGACTTACATATGTGTCATTTGAAGACGCTTACATTGCATGATAATTGATATATTGTTATCAACCAGTCTTACGTGCACGGACGACAGTTATACATATAAATACATAGTTTTATTTTAACCATTTTATTTCAGAATAATCACTATAATCAATAATTTGTGCCCATATTGAAAATTGTGATGATAAGTCAAACTAAATACTTCAATTACGGATGTATTTTTTTTCATTATCCATATATATAATCCATTAGAATTTAGGCTAAATAATTTTTTGTGTATTAAATATTTTGGGTGCTAAGGTAACTTCAGATTTCAAGTTTTTAATGTTAGCTGACATTAAATGTTTTTATATGTTGTTTGATAGATGTTAAGAATAGACTTTAATTATCGTATAATGTTGTTATTTAAATTTCACGATTGATATTATGTTTACACATGATGCAAGTTTTAATAGCACTAATGACGTTGATAAAGTTAAATATACTCCTTAAGTTTTTAAAAAATGTTTTTCTAGATACCGTATATAAATAAATAATATTACATGAATCATTGTTATTACAATGCGTATATATTATTTTTATAAAAATAACCCGTGCTTGCAATTTGATAATTATATTCCCGTTTTCAGTAATTTAGCCGTATTTAAAATGTAAACTCCTGTCCACATAGTTAAACTTTTAAAATGAAAAAAGGATTCCCTATTAAACGTATATAGTAAACAAAAGATCTATACTTATAATCTTATGCAAATTTATACGTTGTTATTTTAAAACAACATATACATTGTATTTTTTAAGATATAAACTATAAAGAGTATAAAGTATAAGGGGGTATTTGTTTATAATTCAACGTTATTAAAAAACATGGAGACTTAGAATATTACACTTAACTCTATATAATTTTTAAAAATTCAACCACTTAAGTTTTATTAATTACCTTCTCTTTTTTGAAGTTTTTGTTTTTCACAATTTTGACACATATATTTTTATGTGTTTTTTTTATCAACCAAATTTCTCCACCAAATTTATTAAAGTTTGATCAAAATCAATTTAATTTTGACTTTTATTAACCAATCACATCACACGATTTTGCTTACGTGGTGAAATTCATGACTTGTGATTATTCTTTGAGTGTATTACTTTTCGAATAGTAAGATATATACGAAGCTATTAGTAGCGTAAGAAGGGTGAAAATAAATGAACACCAAGATCTATAGAACAATTAAAATATACAAAGTTTTTTTAAACAACATATTATATGATTTAAACTCAAATGAACGTTATGATTTATAGAACAATTAAAAAATACAAAGTAAATTTACTCATATTATATGCAATTTACTCTAAATAAATATCTACAACTTTATCTTTTTTGAACAGGTCTCAATATTAGATCTACTAACTTCAATCATCTTTCTCACCAAATCGCTCTCAAACCATTGCTATCTACACAAATAGGCACCTTGTGAATCTATAGTGTGGATGTAGATGAACCTTCAAGATTAAGGGAAGGTCATAGTAAATGCTCAGATATGGTTATTAAGAAATAAAAACCTAGGTGATAGCAGCATGTAAATATATGGAGTTTGTTTAATTTTTGAGTTATACGTAGGACCTGTAACCTAAAATATAAAAAATAACTATAACAAAAACAAAAATCTATTAACCTTCCCTTTTGTCATTGATCTTGTCATACCGAATTCCTTCACTGTATGACATTTTATGAAGCTCGATGAAAGAATAACTATCCTTCCCTCCTTTTGCCTTTTAGTTGTAGTTTTTTTATGGTATCCAACAACAAAATTTTCAAAAGAAAATTACCTAAAACAAAAACAAAAGAGGTTTTCTTATAAGATAAGTTAGTTATGTTAATGTTTTTCATTTACTAAAAATTAAAATTTATCATACCGATATGGTTGGTTTGCAAATTGCAATTCAATGTTATCATCAGAAAGAGTTAAAGGTGGAGACATGATCCCTGCGTTGAGATATATACATAAAAGAGATGACGATATTTGTCCATATGCAACTTTCAAAGTCTATTTTTAAATACCAACGGGCACAACATCCTAAATTGTTTTATTCATATATTTTTGGATATTATTGCAAGGGACCTTTATATCGAACCAGACTACAATTTTCACGGCCGTTTTTCATAAAACCAAATATAGATTAAATGACAGCCATGACCAAGTTAAGCTAGACTATGTAAGTCCAGTAATATCAACCGATTTAAAATTCACATGGCTACACTAGAACAAAAAGTGGATTTGGCTACACCGAATATGTGTGACGATATACATATAGTCACACATGATTTTTCGACTGTGTGTGACTAAAGGTTGCGCGACCATAGGTGCCCTATGGTCACGTGTTTGACTTTTTTTTAGTCTCTATTGCAAAAGAGTAACCAAAACCTTAACATGTGTGACTAATTATGTACAAATTTTGTTGGATTAATCGGTATTAGTGACCATAAACATTGTATAATCACACAAAGCATGTTTCTTTTGGGTATTTAGTCACATACAATTAAGCATAAAGTGGCCAAAAGTGTTAATAAGTGTGACCATATGGTGTTTAAGGTGAAGAAATATGTCTTTTGTGTGACAATTGATCATCCAATGGCCACTTGAATTTCATGTTTGTGTGGCCTATTGTAACATTTAGTCACACAAAGCATGTTTGTTTTGTGTATTTAGTCACTACAATTATTATAAAGTGCCAAAAGTGTTAATAAGTGTGACCATATGGTGTTAAAGTGAAGAAATGTGTATTTTGTGTGACTATTGATCATCCAACGGCCACATTAACTTTATGTTTGTGTGGCCTTTTCTAACATTTAGTCACACAAAGAATGATTGTTTTGGGTATTTAGTCACATACAATTAATCATAAAGTGGCTAAAAGTGTTAATAAGTGTGACCATATGGTGTTTAAAGTGAAGAAACGTGTATTTTGAGTGACTATTGATCATCCAATGGCCACATGAATTTTATGTTTGTGTGGCCTTTTCTAACATTTAGTCACACAAAGCATGTTTGTTTTGGGTATTTAGTCACATACAATTAACCATAAAGTGGCTAAAAGTGTTAATAAGTGTGACCATATGGTGTTTTAAGTGAAGAAATGTGTGTTTTGTGTGACTATTGATCATCCAATGACCACTGGAATTTTATGTTTGTGTGGCCTTTTCTAACATTTAGTCACACAAAACATGTTTCTTTTGGGTATTTAGTCACATACAATTAATCATAAAGTGGCCAAAAGTATTAATAAGTGTGACCATATGGTGTTTACAGTGAAGAAATGTGTGTTTTGTGTGACTATTGATCATCCAATGGCCACTTGAATTTTATGTTTGTGTGGCCTTTTCTACATTTAGTCACATAAAGCATGTTTCTTTTGGTTATTTAGTCACATACAATTAAGCATAAAGTGGCCAAAGGTGTTAATAAGTGTTACCATATGGTGTTTAAGGTGAAGAAATATGTCTTTTGTCTGACTATCGATCATCCAATGGCCACATGAATTTTATGTTTGTGTAGCCTTTTCTAACATTTAGTTACTCAAAGCATGTTTGTTTTGTGTATTTAGTCACATACAATTAAGCATAAAGTGGCCAAAAGTGTTAATAAGTGTGACCATATAGTGTTTTAAGTGAAGAAATGTGTGTTTTGTGTGACTATTGATCATCCAATGGCCACATTAATTTTATGTTTGTGTGGCCTTTTCTAACATTTAGTCACACAAAGCATGTTTGATTTGGGTATTTAGTCACATACAATTAAGAATAAAGTGGCCAAAAGTGTTAATTAGTGTGACCATATGGTGTTTTAAGTGAAGAAATGTGTGTTTTGTGTGACTATTGATCATCCAATGGCCACATTAATTTTATGTTTGTGTGGCCTTTTCTAACATTTAGTCACACAAAGCATGTTTCTTTTGGGTATTTAGTCACATACAATTAAGCATAAAGTCTCCAAAAGTGTTAATAAGTGTGACCATATGGTGTTTTAAGTTAAGAAATGTGTGTTTTGTGTGACTATTGATCATCCAATGGCCACATTAATTTTTATGTTTTTTGTGGCATTATTAAACATTTAGTCACACAAAGCATGTTTCTTTTGGGTATTTAGTCACATACAATTAACCATAAAGTGGCCAAAAGTGTTAATCAGTGTGACCATAATGTTGTAACGTGAAGAAATGTGTGTTATTGTGTGTCTATTGATCATCCACGGCCACTTGAATTTTATGTTTGTGTGACATTTTCAAACATTTAGTCACACATCGAATTAAGCAAATTGTGACAAAAAAGTGTTAATAATTGTGACTATATGAATCTTTTAGTCATATATAAGAAATCAATATATATCAAAACAAATTCAAATATATATATATATACAAAATATATTCAAAGACAATAAAATTGGAATGTATATAAAATTGTAATGTCGTACATAATAAAACTCTCAATAATTTAACGACTTCTGACTCTTGATCTTCTTAGCTTCCTTTTGCATGGCATCACTAGAGACGTAATGCTTCGTTTTTAATTTAGGTGCAGTTCTGTTCTCACCAATCAGTTTTATGGTACTTGGTGGTGTTACCTGTAGGAAACAAAAGACGGGTGTATCAAACACTGAATTAAATATGAAGAATGATATATGTAGGTTTATAAAACACATGCATGTATGTACCTTTTCATCGAAAACCACTTGATCCTTTGGCCATGCATAAAAACCGCCTACTGCATCCTTAATCTTTTGAAACCGTTACGCCCCTGCATCCGGTATACATGCTGCATCCATTAAAGATTTATCAATAGACACTCTATAGCAATCCTTTGGGAGTGGTTTGTTATGAAGCATTTGTTTTCCATCAGTTTTGTACACGGTACCCTTCGCAATAATAGTTGATTTCTTTAAGTGCCACAGTCTGCACTTAATTACCTAAAAATATAATTTGTTGCATGTATATATGTATCAGTAATTAATTAAACTAAAGAACATATGAAAATGTTTAAATACATACTTGTGGTAGTACTATTAATGGAGACTCATGTTTTGTGATTCGAAAGTTGACGTGAAGAATCCTTTCGTTTTGATCTAGTCGTTTTCTTAGTTGCATGATTTAACAGTTTCCTATATATATAATACACGGTAAATAAAACATGTATGTAGAATTCAAAAATCCTGTGGGATGATTTATTACTTACACTTATTTCCATTTCCCTTTCCAAAGTTGCAAGTCCATTAGACTTCTCAATGCTCGCAATTTTCTCAAGTCCAGCAACACGTGTTCCGCATCCTCATCAGATGCTATTTATAAGATTAATGTTCACCGAGACACTGAAATATAAATTGTTTAAGAAGATGCAAAAGATTTAAAAGGGTAAAAAAAGATGGAATGTTACTTTCTTATGTCTTACTTCCGTTTGTGTCAATAAAGTTGAAGTTGACTGAATCGCCCTTTGTGCAGCCAATTGTTTCATCAAACTCCTGATACTTCTTTCTTGACGCGCCTCTCATTATCAAGTTCACTTTGAAGTAACACCACTCTTTCATCAAATGCTTGTCTGATTCGAGGCATATCAAAATACCTCTTGTAGGTTACTCCACCTCCCACCTCTCGCATATCCTCCCTTTTCCTTACCTAATACAACTGTCATGGCATCGGTGCCATGATCAAGCTTCAAGATTCCTTGTTTGATCTTGTCGTCCGTTTTTTCTGCACACACAATATGGGAAATAGGTTATTTAATTCTACCAGTATTAACTTGTAACTAAAAGTATTAACTAAAACACTACCTGTATTAACTTATAACTAACAATTTTAACTAATACAGTAGCTATATTAACTTATAACTAAACAAACATAATAATAAAATTTGCAGTCAAACTTACAAATTTTCTCCCATCGACTGATATCATCATCATGATATTCTCCGTCTTTTCCCCTTCCTTTCAACCACACAGATCACGCGGTGGTTCTTCATCTGGTTCAATTTCTTTACTCTCGATCTAATAAACATCAAATACATACAAATGTAAGATAAACGAATATAAAGGAAAGTATGATGCTATTAAATGCAAATGTGCAAATGTTTACTATTACCATTTTTTCTATCACACGGGCGTATCCACCTCGTCCCATTGTATGATCATTAACAGACTTGGAACGCGACACTTTAGCTTTTGCTGATCTCACCTTGCAACACAAAATCAAACGGCGTTTAGATGTAGTAATGCTGATAGTATACAACTAATATATATGGAAACATATGAAAAGGTGAAAGATATTTGAACTTGAATAAAAATGACTAATTAACACCTTGTATTCCTCGCTGGCTGTTTAGTTTACAAAATTAACCCAATATTCGCTTTTATAATTGCACTATACTTCACCGGGACTTCATTTAGTTTTGAAAGGGTATTTTGGTTGGGCAATATGTAGTTTTGTGTCAATTTCATTATGAAATTCCTTAGAAGTTGAACAAGACGATTCATTATCACTTCGACCGTCAAGTCAACATCAAAATATCGATGCAAAGATTAACAAATTGTTGTTAATTAGTTGCACATACTGTAAATGCAGAGATAAACATATTAACACCTTGTACCACGACATACCAAGCCACTACTAGTTAAAAAAAAGTATATGTGTACCGTGATTTCGTCCCACATTTTATCTCTTGCTTCTTAATCAACCTTCCTCCAGGTTAGAACTCGACACCTATATGCTCACGAACCAAATCACCCAAAAACTCGAAAACAATGCTCGCTTTTTGTCGATAACCTATCCAGTGCATCGAAGGTTACACTGACCTTTATCCGTCTGCTTTTCCATATTCCTGCGAAACTTAGCTAACCTAGTTATGCCCCTCTTAACAACATTCGCATTTGAATGGTTGTTTCCAGAATCCTCACCCTCATCCACGTCTCATTCATATCCTAAAGTGTTTTCATTTTCACGATCAGAATAAACCAAATCATCCGGATAATTAATTTGCGTTGCCATGATTCAAGAAGTAATATGTTAAAGAAAATTAGTAAACTTAATTGGTAAATAATGGTGTAAAAATTGAAGTTCTTGTTGTTTTGCTTGAAGCCTGATTTATTGGAGTAAAATTAGAGCTAATGATGGGGCAGTTTTTCAATTAAGAAAACCATAATTTTCAAAGTAATTTTAAAAATTTTGGCTAAAATTTGGCTCCAAATTTGATAATTTTAAAATGTGGCTCCAAATTGATAATATAGCATTTAAATATTTAATTTTTGGCTGCAATTTAAATATGAATTAGAAAATCTAATTTTGGAAGAATCAAACAATTTTTGAAACTAAAAACACCCCTGACAGAAATGGTGCTTACCCACATTCCCAAACACCCATATAACTTCAAACCAGCTGTGTCAAAGACACATATAACTGCAGATACACTAAAATCACCACATGGCGCATACAAATGAACAAACAAAAGCTAAAAATGGACTTAAAGCAACTAATTCTATATATATACTAAAGATGGGGAGTATATTTCACCCAAAGTGCCTAGCATTAATTGCAATCTATATCCAAATGGCAAAAATAGTCCCTAAGGTTTAGTTATCGTTGCAAGCTAAGTCCTTTGTAAGTTTCTAGCATTAATTACTATTTATAGCAATTTGACAAAAATAGTCCTTAAGGTTTAAGTGTCCTTTGCAAACTAAGTCCTTTGTAGCATTAATTAGTATGTATAGCCATTTAACGAAAATAGTCCCTAAGGTTTAATTGTCTTTGCAAACTAGGTTCTTCAAGGACTAACGATGTACCATAATTAAACTTTAAAGGACCGCTACATAAAAAAATAACGGGGTCACAACACTTCCGCAGCAACGCGCGGGATCACCCGCTCGTTAAGCAACTATAATTAATAAGCAGTTCCAGATAAACAATTAAGCACAAAATTAGGCAAATCAAACCAAGAACTGCTGATACATCAAACAACCCTCAGACCTTACTTTAAGCCTATAAATAAGCTATTTATAAGCACTTAAATAAGCTCTAACATCCTCAAGTAGTAAAAAAAAATCAAGAAAACATGTAAATGCAATTAACTTAAAGCAAAAAACAACAACAAAAACACCCTAAATCTAGTGGTTCAATTAAAAATAATTGTCATGAACAAACGCTCCACTTCTAAACTTCATAATCAGTCATAAAAAATTGACAACAATCTAAAAATTGAACATCCTAATCCTACAATAATACACTCTACCAGGCGAATATGAACTTAAACACCACAACCAATTCCTAAATTCAAAACAACATGAAAAAAAAGATGAAACAAACTAGCAAACACATTACTTATATTAACAAACATATTTAGCATTCGTATGGATAAACCATCAAAAGATCCATACATATTCCATTGTTAATATATCTACATACCATCCCATTAAACCAAGACGTTAGACATTAGACATTAGACATAAACAGATGCCACTAGAACAAAAGAAAACATCCCATTCCATAGCGAGAAACCCTTCAACCATTCAACGCCTGAATTTGTTCTTCCTTGGTATCGATTTTCTCCTAAGATTGAGTAATGAGATCATTCAACCCCTGCAGCTTAGACCTCGCAGCCTCCCTGTTATCCCTAAGATCCATCAAAGTGTAAAGACCTAATGTTTAAAACGGCAAACTAAGTCCTCCTTCCTTTAAACTATGACTATAAATTAGGGGTGTTGATCCGTTCGGTTATCGGGTTTTGTTTCGATAAATCGGTTATATTTTTATTTTGGTCAACACGAAAAGCGAAACGAACCGAACTATAATTAAACCAAAGCGAACCGAAAACCGAATATGAATTAAGTTCGCTTCTTGGGTTGAATATGAATTAAGCTCGATTCTTGGGTTGACACATATGGTTTTAAACCAAAAATGGATTAAGTTCGCTTCTTGGTTTGGCACAAAATTATTTACATTTTAAGCCATGGATTCAATAATTAGCAACCTACAAACATAATGTTTGAGTAAATCGGACGAAAACGTGCAAAACAGCTGGAAACGGACGAAAACGTACAAAAACTTATACAAACGGACTAAAAGATGAAAAAACCAGCGAAAACGTGCAAACACGGACGAAAAACTGTAAACAAAAACGAAACGTATAAAACCGATTAAAAGGGACAAAGACGTAAGAAAACGGACCAAAACGTATTAAAATAGACGAAAACGCGTATAAACGTATCGAATCTGTGTAAAAGTGTAAGAAAACCTATGAAAACGGTTGAAAAATTCTTAAAAACATACGAAAATGGGTAAAACGGATGAAAACGGGGTAAATCGGACGAAACGTGCAAAATGCTGAAACGGACGAAAACGCATAAAAACTTATACAAACGGACTAAAAGATGAAAAACCAAATAAAACGCTGCAAACACGGACGAAAACCGTAAACAAAACGAAAACGTATAAAACCATTAAAAGGACAAAGACGTAAGAAAAACGACCAAAACGTATTAAAACAGACGAGAACGTGTATAAACATAATGATCTGGTAAAAGTGTAAGAAAACCTATGAAAACAGTTGAAAAATTCTTATAAACATACGAAAATGGGTAAAAACGGATGAAAACGGGGTAAATCGGATGAAAACGTGCAAAACAAATTGAAACGGACGAAAACGCATAAAAACTTATACAAACGGACTAAAAGATGAAAAACCAGGAAAACGCGGCAAAACACGGACGAAAACTGTAAACAAAACGGAAACGATAAAAACCGATTAAAAGGGACAAAGACGTAAGAAAACGGACCAAAACGTATTAAAACAGACGAGAAAGTGTATAAACGTGCGAATCTGGTAAAAGTGTAAGAAAACCTATGAAAACGGTTGAAAAATTCTTAAAACATACGAAAATGGGTAAAAACGGATGAAAACGGGTAAATCGGACTAAAACGGACGAAAACATATGTAAAACATATGAAAATGTATGAAGCGTTTGAAAATGTACGTTAATATGTAAAACAGATGAAAACGTATTCAAACGGGCGAAAACATGAAAAAACTAGCGAAAACGGGTAAACACGGACGAAAACATATGTAAACACAAACGGAAACGTATAAAAACAGATTAAAAGGGACAAAGACGTACGAAAACGTATTAAAACAGACAAAACCATGTATAAACGTACGAATGTATGTAAAAGTGTAAGAAAACGTATGAAAAAGGGCGAAAAAAGTAAACAACCCCTAACTCATATAGTATGGCTAAACATATGTGTCAGCATCCTATTGGGGACAGCAAGAGGACCCACTTCTTCACATCTATACTACATATAAAGACATCATAATCCAAAATATAAAATAACGAGGCTACAAAAACCCGTGCGTTGCACCGATTGGGTAAGGGTTGAATGTATACGTGTTTTTTACGTAATATTGTATGCAAGTAGTTACATGTAAGGTATTGCAATTGATGTTATCAAAAGTTTTGTATTTTAAGTAGTCTATTTAATATTTTAATAGCGATGCAAAGGAACTATATCCAAGTTTTGATTGCCTAATGTTTGAGTAAATTGCTGAGTTGTTATCGTCATGGTCTTTGCGGTAGTAATTTTGATTACGCAATAGGTCGGAGGTAAATTCTTGTTGCGTAATGTTTTTGTAACCTTGTCGGGTAATGTTTACGTGGGTTTCGTTATGCAAATTTGCATGGTTCGCAAATTAATAACCACCGCATTCATTGTTTGCCAAAGTTGTAGTGTCTATAAAGCAAGATTAGTCTTCTTTAGTTCTACTGTAGATGACTACATAGTAATGATGACTAACTTTGATTTTGGTCAATGTGCTACATTGTAAAATGACTAACTTTGATTTTGGTCGATGTATTGCAGTTGACATGTAACTAATTTTCAAACTTTTGATTACAATATGCAATTTTTTTTTCCTCCAGAAAAAAATTAGATATGTAAATTTTAATACCCGCAAATTCTTGATTAACCATAAATTTGTATTAATATTTTTGTTATAAGAAGTTGAGATAATAAACCTTTTAGACATGTTTAGTCATTTATTTAAATTTAAACTGTGTATATAGGGGATGGTTTAGATCCAATGAAAAAATGAAGGGTTTAAATTGCAATATTAGACATCTTCCTAAATACTGCATATCACATTTATGCATGGAAGAATATGAAAGGGCTACAGTAACACCCAAAATAAATTTTCCGATGCCTCTTGAGTGTTTTTTTGTGATTATTTGTGCAAATTGTGAGGTACATTGTAGTTATTTATACTTACCTAACCATAATATCAACACACAACTATCAATAATTTTAACCCTAAACACACAACTATCCATAATTTTAACCCTAATTTTAAAATGTCTTCCACACCTAATATCGATGAAATGAAAGCGCCATGAATCCGCAAGCTTAGTGATGCTTTCGAGGCGTTGATCTTGCACGACATATCGAGGAAAACGTTTTATCGGCGGATGGGAGAAGAGAGTAGCCAGTTGAGGGAAGTTGTTGCCAAAAAGGAACAAACAATCGATGAGACTGGGAGGTTGTTTACTCGTTTCAACGTTGTTGCAGCAACTGGTGAGTTTGCCCTTC
This sequence comes from Chrysanthemum makinoi, assembly GCA_910596185.1. Taxonomy (NCBI): domain Eukaryota; kingdom Viridiplantae; phylum Streptophyta; class Magnoliopsida; order Asterales; family Asteraceae; genus Chrysanthemum; species Chrysanthemum makinoi. The sequence goes on from OU343219.1 coordinate 239,704,909, forward strand.
GTGAGATACAGTTGAAGGATCGAAGGAAGATTGATTTGTTGGCTCAGCTTTTGGTGCTATGTCGTCGGAGTCTGTTGGAGAAGGAGGAGTTCTTGGAAGACTTGGATGAAGTTGATGAGTCTGAAGATGAAGAATAGGAAGCTTTGGAAGGTTTTTTTGTGTTTTGATGTATATTTGATGGTTGTATGGATGCTTTTATTGACAGCTACTTTGTTATTATAATTATAATTGTAATGGATGTAAATGATCAATGATCAGTTTAATGGTTTTAGGTTTTAATGCTTTATTACCTTGAAGCAATAATTTATTTTTATTTATTCATTTACTTTTATTATAAAATGGTCGAGTAGTGTGTGTTTGACTTTCAGTATTTCACACATTTATCTCTCTTACACTCGGTCAAAACACACAGTTAGATTCAAATAGCAGATTTAGGGTTTTCAATCAAACGCAAAATCAATCAAAATAAATGTTAATCAATCAAATATTCTTGAGGGCTATTATAAACGGCTTGATTCTCTTCCAATTGAGCCTAATATCTCAGGTGTTCGATTTGAATATGATAGATTGAAAGGGCGAATGTTAAAATGTTATAATTTATTGCTAGTTTGTTAGTTTAGGATGTTTATTGATTTATAAATGATATTGTGTTATGTTAGTTTCGATTCAATCTGGAAAATCAAGTACATGTTTTAAATATCATACTAAATTTGGAAGGGATTGAATATTTTTATAATAGTGGTTAGAATGTTTCACAAATATCCTAAACAATACTCTTTCCCTGATGCCATTTGCTGAAAATGGATTGATGATGCGTTCTGAACTTGTGCAACGTATGGAGCTGAATCGTACAAGACCGTTCATGAGAAACCCCGTAGATGAAGGTATGTTAATCAAAGTGTAGACATAATCTATGATTTTATTTTAAAAATAAACCTTTCCATATAATAGCTTTTAAATTATTTACCATTTTTATTAAATTTCAATTGCGTGATGAGGTATGAAACAAATATGTGCATGGAACGAATATACAGAGCATGAAAGTGAAAGGGATTGTTTTTACGCGCCCATCCTTGCATATGTCACGGACAGGAGTCGTTTGGTAAGTAATGAAACAAATCGGACCATTTCAGTCATTATCTGCTTTCGCAAAAACTAATATATGCTTCAACACATGGACATACTTTTGTTGAGCATACTACATTGTTCTTTTTAATGCAGAACATACCACATAAGTTTACGAAGCGAAATCACATGTGGAAGTACCATAACGCATTGCCGAGATACCGGGAAGACATGGAGTTTTATGTGAACGTGAATCTGGAACACCACAGCGATAGGCCTAGAAGCAAGAACCACGTTACTATAAACGCCAAATGGAGAGAGATTGTTGAGGAGTGTCAGTGGGAATGAAACAAAATGGTCAGATTCAATATTGTTGACTTTGTCACGACGACAAGCTTCTGTGTCTTCCCGTACTCCAGTTATAATTCCAGTATTTAGCATGTGTTAAAACGTAATTCCAGGCGTTATCAGTTGTTATTGGTAGACATGTTTATAAACAGATTCTTGAATTGTGAAGGATTTGGTTGGCTTCATTTATGGTGTGTGTTCCCAAGTAGTTGAAGCCATTCATGAGATGGAATGTAAACTACTTGGTATAGCCCCTATCTGGAAGTGTATGGTTCATAGTGGTGCATTAAAAGGTGTTCTTTGTGATGGTTTTGTGCTGGTTGTCATCTGTCCATGGTTGTATGATATAGGCAGTTTTTTTTGTTATCAGACTTATAAGAACAATTATATCAGATATTCAATAGAGTTGCCTTGTATGCAACTTGATATGGGACTTGTCCATATCAGTGTGTGTTGCTTTTTTCATTTTACAAAGTTTCCTTGATTAATACAAGTTCATCTTTGCACCCAAAAATATATATATATTTTGTGTTGTGGTCTACTTATAAACAGAAAACTTTAGTGGTTAAAGCTGCCAGTACAAAGTTAAGTCTGGTAGGTTACTTTTAGTGGTTAAGGCTGCCAGTACAAAGTTAAGTCCGCGACATAAGTTAAGTCTGTTTAGTATTCGTAGTTAGTTCTGTTTATGAAAAACATAATAGTTTTTTGTGTGACTATTGATAATCCAATGGCCACATCAAATTTCTTTTTGTGTGGCCATTTCTAACATTTAGTCACACAAAGCATGTTTCTTTTGGTTATTTAGTCGCATACAATTAATCATAAAGTGGCCAAAAGTGTTAATAAGTGTGACCATATGGTGTTTAAGGTGAAGAAATATGTCTTTTGTGTGACTATTGATCATCCAATGGCCACTTGAATTTTATGTTTGTGTGGCCTTTTGTAACATTTTAGTCACACAAAGCATGTTTGTTTTGTGTATTTAGTCACATATAATTAATCATAAAGTGCCCAAAAGTGTTAATAAGTATGACCATATGGTGTTTCAAGTGAAGAAATGTGTATTTTATGTGACTATTGATCATCCAATGGCCACATTAAATTTATGTTTGTGTGGCCTTTTCTAACATTTAGTCACACAAAACATGTTTGTTTTGGGTATTTAGTCACATACAATTAATCATAAAGTGGCTAAAAGTGTTAATAAGTGTGACCATATGGTGTTTCAAGTGAAGAAGCGTGTATTTTGTGTGACTATTGATCATCCAATGGCCACATGAATTTTATGTTTGTGTGGCCTTTTCTAACATTTAGTCACACAAAGCATGTTTGTTTTAGGTATTTAGTCACATACAATTAACCATAAAGTGGCTAAAAGTGTTAATAAGTGTGACCATATGGTGTTTAAAGTGAAGAAACGTGTATTTTGAGTGACTATTGATCATCCAATGGCCACATATTAAGTTACGTGACCATATGTACTAAATTTTGGCTACACTTAAATAATATGTGTGACAAAACGTTTAGTGTGACCATATATGGCATTTGGTCACGGTGTTAGTAGCAAATGTGACTTTATAGATTAGCTTTTGGCAAGCTAACACAAACTAAACTTTAAACACACATATTAACTTAAGTGAACATATGTACTGGATTTTGGCTACACTTAACGAATGTGTGACAAAACATTTAGTGTGACCATATATGGCTTTTGATCACAGTGTTCAAGTGTGTGACATATATTTGTCACTGTTTATATGTATATCGTGACTAATGCTTGAAACTTACTTTTCATTTGTCACTCGTTCCAATTTCAGATGTGGCTAAAGATTTGGCAAAACATATCAGTCACCCTTAAATAATGTGTGACAAAACTTGACTCTATGATTTAGACACACAAAAAATTACTTCATGTGACTAACGCATCAAGGTTACTTGTATTTGTCAGGCGTTCCAAATTCATATGTGGCTAAATGATCTGAAACAAAATCACCAGATACCTTTAGCCACACAATGTTCAACTGTGTGGCAATACAGTTCTAATGGTCACACAATCAAAATTTTCATGTGTGACTAATTAGTAAATGTTGTCAATTTTCGTACCTTCAGCCACACAAATATGCGAATGTGTGGCCGTTCCATTTCAACCATGTGTGACCAAATCCCGTTTTTGTACTAGTGCTATGATACTAAATATCATACTTTTTGCAAAACATATACCTATTAATGTAACATTACTCAAAGGCATGAGGTGAAATAGAGTCCAATACGCATACAATTTATATCAAGTTCACTAACTAGTATTCTGGCTATTAACTTAATATCGACACATAAGACGACTTTGAGCAATTGACTAAAAACATATAAATAAGCGCAAAAGCGAAACCTGATTTTGCACATTATAAAGCATTACACATTCCAGTTTTGAGTTAGGGTGTTTGGAATAACTAATTCGCCTCCGGCTTATGGACTTATACAGAGAATAAGCTCGAGTTGATTAGCTTGAAGCCGAAAACAATGAGCTTATCGGCTTTTCCAAATTTAAATAAGCACATAAAAGATAACCCATAACATTCTAAATAGGTACCTTTAACATCTAAAGTGAAGCCTTTGGTTGATCCACTGGAACCATAAGTCCAACTTTATGCACCTGATTTAGATGACTCAACCATAATTCCATGTTCATTAACCTTGTAAAAAGACATTGACTCTTTTAAAGTATGGGAAGTGAACAAACTTTATAATATGTTTAGCCCTAAGCAAATAATTTTCAAAAGTAGCACAACTGTTGTACGTCTAACAACAGAAGGCCATTTCCCTGTTGTGTAAAGTGCCCTATGTTCATCTTTTTCAACATATATTATGACTCATATATGTGATATCTGGTTTATAAATGCTTACCTGATGAGAAAAGGAATATGCCATCGCCATGTCTCTTCTCATTGTAGCCTCATATTTGCTGAGTAGCTTCGCTTCAATCTCTTCTATTGATTGCGGATTATCATTCCATTCTTCTCCCATCTTTTATAATATCATATATGCACCGATAATTATTAGCTTTCCAAGTAACAATATATACATGATACATTATAAAAAAGAGAAAACCATGTATGAAAACTAACCTGTAAACTCTCCATTTCTTTTGCCTGTTTCTGAAGGAGTTGTTTTTTACGGGCATGATTCTCCTTTGACACAATTTCACCATATGCTGTACAAAACTAATATTTAACGAATTAGCTACAAGCCCCTTATTGTGGAGTCGATGAGTTTCATGAGAACACGAATGCTTGAGAGCTCAGAAACTGACGTATTAGGAAGGCTGACATGTGATTTAATGTTACATAGACTTGATCTAAAATTGGGCGTACATGCATAGCTATCATTCCATCAGATGGTGGGTCGACACCTATGGTAGTGGCATTAGAAAGGTGGCACATACAAATTGGCGACAACACATACAATGATAAGTAAGTAAATACATTTACGTAGGTCAGTATTGTGAGCATGTAATCTCGCTCATTGCTCCATTTATGAAGACAGAAACATGAAGGACCAAAGTTGCTTATTACAAACATTTAAACCGATTGGCGGTTATTATAGTTAGTTAGTTATGGCGGTTACTAAACCGAACCATTGTGTCGTTTGGATTCATGTCCCTTCGATACCTATATATACATGTACATGTTACAGAATTTGGTTAGTTAGAACATTTGACAAGTTATCATATTATTGCAATTTCATATATTTGTTTTACTCAATCATTTGGGACCAACATTTGGCACCAAGAGCCTGCCTACATACACTCGTTACACCGAATACAACCATCATCTAAACACAAGAAATCTGAAACCAGAAATTAGAACCTTTCGTTAACGCGTATCATCTCAAACCAGAAACATTCTTGAACGAGAAAGAAGGAACCAAAAAGACATACGCGCTGAAACTTTGTTTCAGGAAGAGGAAGAAGAAGATCGCAACGTATTATCATTACATACGCTGCCTGGATAACTTGATAACGCAAGGAAAGTAGTGCACGACCGTACTTGTGTAGAAATTGCATTCGACAAGCCACTAAACTGTGGTGACTTGATACACACGTTAGTTTGATTCGGAACGCAGCAAGTAAGACGAAGGAAAACTTTGTTACACTCGTTGGTTTTTCAAATCATACAACGAAGACAAACACCTTGTTTGTCGAGACAAAAGTAGAGAAGACGTACGCAAAGAAAGAAAGAAATAAGGACGTTGCTTGAAGAGAAGAAAAAGGTACCGAACCAGAAAAACAATCGAATTGTTTTTGGAGTAACGCTCGCAATACAAAGAGAGACATCAACAGGAGCATCCTGATCATTTGCTCGCAAGGATACCGTTGGTATTTCTGTAGGTTGTTGTAGATACGGTGTGGAATAAAGAAGAAGTGGTATTGTGGAACGCGGACAAGCAACGAGGGCAACAAGGACATCACTTGTTGACATACTACCGTCGAGTAGTTGAACAAAGACAAGCAATTCGCTTGGTCTTTTTTGGAAGAAATTATCGAGACTAATTTCTGAAACGTTTTTGTGTTTATTCGAAACTTGGAGATAAAAGAAGCAAGTTCGACACAAAAAAATCCGAGACTTGGAGATAAAATAAGCAAGTCGATACAAGAAAAAGGACAACGTGATACAAGGAGTGGTATATTCTAGTACCGACAAGAAGGGAATACGCGAGTGACAAACACAGGTCACACGAAAAATCTCAAACTTTTGGATTTCATTTCATATTTATAATATGGATACTTAGTTTATACTATTAGAAATCCATAGTTCCATATTAGGATTCCCGGATAACTACTTCTGTTCCCGTAGTATTAAGTGATACCACTAGTTAGAAATCCCCATACGAATTAGAAAGTGAAGATCATAAGAACTATCAAAATGCCCGGTGACGATGCAAGTGGCGAGTAACATCGCACCAAAACCCGTAACCCCTATGACACAGTATCAATGCCCCAAACTTAAAACCACAAACTACACAGTTTGGACTATACAAATTAAGGTGATACTAGAAGCACAAGGATTATGGGAAGCAATAGAACCTAAGGTTGATACAAAATTAGATGTTAAGAAGGATAAGGCAACAACCGCCTTCTTATATCAAGCGTTAACCGAAGATGTGATCTTACAAGTAGCAAGTTGCAAAACAACAAAAGAATTATGGGATTCGTTGAAAAAGAGACACGTTGGAGAAGAAAAAGTGCAACAAGCACGATTACAATCACTGATGATTGGATTTCAGACTCTTCAGATGAAGGAGGATGAAACGGTGGATGCATTTACAGCCAAACTGAACGGCTACGCCACGAAGGCTAAAGAATTAGGAAAAGCGTTGGATGAATCATTTTTAGTATGAAAACTATTAGATTCCACACCAGATAGGTTCATTCAAATAGTAGCATCCATAGAACAGACGAACGATCTCGATGACATTACGTTAGATGAGATCGCAGGAAAACTTAAGGCATTCGAGGAGAGAATAAAACTCCGAAAGGGAGGACAAGTAGATAGCCAGGACAACTTATTATTCGCACAAGGCCAACACTCTAGAAATAAGAAACGATTTACCAAATATAGAGGTAGATCAAACTATTCACGAGGAAACTGGCAGAATAAGGGAAATAGAAACAACTCGAATGGAGGAAACTCATCCCACTCAGATAAGTCGAATAATGGAAAACAAGGTTGGGATAAGAGTAAAATTACATGTTACAATTGTGGAAAACTCGGACACTACAAGAAGAACTGTAGAAGTCCACCAACAACTCAGGAACAGTCAAACCTTATCTTAGAAGACGATGAACCATCATTACTAATGGCTACACACGAAACTGAAGAAATCTTGTTAAATGAAGAACAAGTACAACCCCGAAAATATGCTACAACAGATGCTAGCATATGGTATTTAGATAATGGTGCAAGTAAACATATGTCAGGCACCAAAGGCCATTTTAAAGATATTGACGAAAACATCACTGGACGCGTTCGTTTTAGAAATGGATCGTATGTAGAGATAAAGGGCAGAGGTTCAATACTATTAGGATGTAGAAAATTACAACAGAAGATGATTTCAGATGTTTACTACATTCCAAACCTCAAGAGCAACATACTTAGTCTAGGACAACTCACTGAAATAGGTTGCAAAATCATCATGGATGGAAATTTACTGACTTTGTATGATAAGAACAAGAAGTTGTTGATGAAGGTAGAACGATCTAAGAATCGACTTTATAGTATTAGATTACATATAGTAGCACCTATATGTCTTTTAGCAAACGTAGATGACCAAGCATGGTTATGGCATGCTACATTAGGTCACCTGAACTTTGACGCAATAGACAAAATGACAAGGAAAGGTTTAGTGGATGAAATACCAAGAATAAAACATGCAGGACAAATCTGTGATGCATGTTTATTAGGAAAACACATAGAACACCATTTCCAAACCAAGCTAAATTCAGATCAAAGAACCCATTGGACTTAGTATATGGAGATCTTTGTGGTCCCATAAGTCCAACAACACACTCCAAAAAGAAGCTCATCTTCTTATTAGTCGATGACTGCACACGTTTTATGTGGGCTTACTTTCTAAACTCGAAAGATCAAGCGTTTAGCACATTCAAGAAATTTAGACACCAGATCGAATCAAAGTTGAAGTCGAAAATAAAGATGCTAAGAACTGATAGAGGAGGTGAATTTACATCACATGAATTCACCAAATACTGTAAGGAAAATGGAATTGAGAGACAATTGACAGCACCATACTCACCACAGCAGAATGGTGTAGTAGAGAGGAGAAATAGAACAGTGTTATCAACGACTAGGAGTATGATGAAAGCGATGAAGTTACCCTTAACTTTTTGGGCGGAAGCAGTAAGGCACGCCATTTACATACTCAACAGGGTACCGACGAAAGCCCTGGAAGATAAAACACCATATGAAGCCCTCTACAACAGAAAACCAAACCTAGAATACCTAAGAATATTCGGATGCACAGCTTATGCTAAGGTAACGATACCTCACTTGAAGAAGCTAGATGATAGAAGCATTCCAATGATTTACTTAGGAGTTGAAGAAGGATCAAAAGCATGTAGGCTATATGATCCAGTAGGAAAGAAAAAACATGTTAGTAGGGATATAAAGTTTATGGAAACGAAACCGTGGGATTGGAATAATAATGAAGAGGATACAAGTACCGAGGATACGTTTTGGTCTAGCTTTGTAATAGATGGAGTTGACTATGATAATCCTACACCAGTCAACATAGAAAGCACTGACAACACGTATCAAGAACAAGAACCTATACCAGATCCACCCTCACCAATCACACCACCATCATACACTTACAACCCTAACTCAGAAGATGAAGAAAGAGCTACTATAAGTTCATTAGAAAGCTCAGATCCTAGATTTGATCATAGACCTATACAAGGTTTAAAGAACATTACGGAAATCTACCAAACTGCACGTGAAGTAGAATCGCCGAGCTTATTCTTTACAGAAGAAGAACCCCGTAATTACAAGGAAGCATCAAAAGATGAGAAGTGGATTGAGGCCATGGAAATTGAATTAGATTCAATCAACAAAAATAACACATGGACCCTTACCACATTGCCTGAAAATCAGAAAGCAATAGGACTCAAATGGGTTTATAAAACCAAAAGAGATGCACAAGGAAGGATCATAAAGTATAAAGCAAGATTAGTAGCAAAAGGTTATGTACAAGAACAGGGAATAGACTTCGATGAAGTGTTTGCACCAGTTGCTAGGATAGAGACAGTTCGATTGATATTAGCACTAGCAACATATCATGGATGGCAAGTACACCACTTAGATGTAAAATCCGCATTTTTACACAGAGAATTGAAGGAGGAAGTCTATGTTACACAACCTGAAGGTTTCATTCAACAAGGAAACCTAGGAAAATTCTACAAGCTAACTAAAGCTTTGTATGGCTTAAGACAAGCACCTAGAGCTTGGAACGTGAAGCTTGACCAAACATTAAAGTCATTAGACTTTTAGAAATGTAATCTCGAACAAGCAATCTACACAAAGAGAAGCAAGACTTCTACACTTATCGTTGGAGTATATGTGGATGATCTGATAATCACAGGCACTCCAAAGAAGGAAGTAGACTTGTTCAAATCCCAGATGAAAGATAAATTTGAAATGAGCGACTTAGGGTTGCTAGCATATTACCTTGGAATAGAAGTTACACAGAAAGGAGGAGAGATTACAATCAAACAAACTGGATACATTAAAAAGATCTTAAAGGAGACAAGCATGACAGACAGTAATGACACGAAGACACCAATGGATCCCGGCACTAAGTTGGTCAAGGCGGAAGCTGGAAACCCAGTTGACGCAACTTATTACCGAAGCTTAATTGGAAGTCTCAGATATTTACTACATACAAGACCATATCTTAGTTATTCAGTCGGACTACTCGGAGATTTATGCAAAACCCAAAGGATCATCACCAAGGCAGAAACAAGTAATCCGATACGTTAAAGGAACGAAAGACCATGGAGTAATATACAAGAAAGACGGAAGCTGCAAGATTACAGGATACAACGGCAATAGTTATGGAGTTAATACAGATCAAGGAAAAAGAACTACTGGAATAGTATTTTACTTTGGAGAGTCACCTATCACTTGGTGTACTCAGAAGAAACCGACAGTAGCACTCTCATCATGTGAATCAGAATTCATGGCGGCTACTGCAGCAGCATGTCAAGCCTTATGGCTAAAACGATTACTCAGTGAATTAACTGGATTAGAAGAAAAGAAGATAACGCTCAGAGTTGACAATATATCAGCTATACAACTCGTAAAGAACCCAGTATTTCACGGAAGAAGCAAGCATATAGACATTCGCTATCATTTCATTCGGGAATGCGTAGAGAATGGTCATATCAACGTAGAACACGTAAGTGGAGAACTTCAAAGAGCAGACATCTTAACTAAAGCATTACCAAGACTCAAGTTCATGACTATGCGACAAATGCTTGGAGTTCAAGACTTAGGACGAAGCAACGATCAAGATTAAGGAGGAGATTGTGAGCATGTAATCTCGCTCATTGCTCCATTTATGAAGACAGAAACATGAAGGACCAAAGTTGCTTATTACAAACATTTAAACCGATTGGTGGTTATTATAGTTAGTTAGTTATGGCGGTTACTAAACCGAACCATTGTGTCGTTTGGATTCATGTCCCTTCGATACCTATATATACATGTACATGTTACAGAATTTGGTTAGTTAGAACATTTGACAAGTTATCATATTATTGCAATTTCATATATTTGTTTTACTCAATCATTTGGGACCAACAAGTATATAATATGCAAGGGATCTGAAGTTTGTTGTGGAATGTGTGTTTCAAAGGGAAAGAAGAACCTGACCTGTGCATCAAGCATGTTCATGTACTTGATCCCATTGCTAGACTCAACTCGACCTACGTTGGGCTTGAAGAGACAAAAGGCTAACGTTCCAGGTCTTGTATCACTCTGATAACCAAAAAATGGGTAAGGGTTGATCATGAAAGGCCACCCATTTTGAGTGTGGAACTTTAATAGTGCTCGCATTGTGTCGTTGAACCAAGAATTGAAAGTTGCTGAAGAAGGTGGATATGAGGATGCAAAAGTACTCTTTTATTTTAATGAAGTTACAAAATTCAGAAGAATCAACAAAATCAGTGGCAGGCTGTGTTGGAGTCGTTTGTGTAGTAACATAACTTGCAAGATGAATTGTTGTTGGTCCCAATATGAGTAAAACAATATAACGAAATTGCAATATAATGAATAACTTGTCAATATGTTTTCTGTCAAATCCTGTAACATTTACAACTATATATAGGTTTCTAAAAGTTGTTACCAACCATCACAATGGTTCGGTGGTAACTGCCATATAACTGCTAATTCGGTTAATAAGAATGTAATAAGCAACTTTGGTCCTTCATGTTTCTTGTCTTGATAAATGGAGCAGTAGATCGAGATTACTTGCTCACATTCTCCTCCTTAATCTTGATCGTTGCTTCGTCCTAAGTCTTGAACTCCGAGCATTTGTCGCATAGTCACGAACTTGAGTCTTGGTAATGCTTTAGTTAGAATATCTGCTCTTTGAAGTTCTCCGCTTACGTGTTCTACCTTGATATGACCATTCTCTACGCATTCCCGAATGAAATGATAGCGAATGTCTATATGCTTGCTTCTTCCGTGAAATACTGGGTTCTTAACGAGTTGTATAGCTGATATGTTGTCAACTCTAAGCGTTATCTTCTTTTCTTCTAATCCGTTAATTCACTGAGTAATCGTTTCAGCCATAAGGCTTGACATGTCTGCTGCAGTCGCCATGAATTCGATTCACATGATGAGAGCGCTACTGTCGGTTGCTTTTGAGTACACCAAGTGATAGGTGACTCTCCAAAGTAAAATACTATTCTAGTAGTTCCTTTTCCTTGATCTGTATTGATTCCATAACTACTGTCATCAGACTGTAATCTTGCAGCCTCCGTCTTTCTTGTATATTACTCCATGGTCTTTCGTTCCTTTGATGTATCGGATTACTTGTTTCACTGCCTTCAGGTGATGATCCTTTGGGTCTTGCATAAATCTGCTGAGTAGTCCGACTGAATAACTAAGATCTGGTCTTGTATGCAGTAAGTATCTGAGAATTCCAATTAAGCTTCGGTAATAAGTTGCGTCAACTGGGTTTCCATCTTCCGCCTTGACCAACTTAGTGCCGGGGTCCATCGGTGTCTTTGTGTCATTAATGTCCGTCATGCTTGTCTCTTTTAAGATCTTGTTAATGTATCCAGTTTGCTTGATTGTAATCTCTCCTCCTGTCTGTGTAACTTCTATCCCAAGGTAATATGCTAGCAATCCTAGGTCGCTCATTTCAAATTTATCTTTCATCTGGGATTTGAACAAGTCTACTTCCTTCTTTGGAGTGCCTGTGATTATCAAATCATCCACATATACTCCAACGATAAGTGTAGAAGTCTTGCTTCTCTTTGTGTAGATTGCTTGTTCGAGATTACATTTCTTAAAGTCTAATGACTTTAATGTTTGGTCAAGCTTCACGTTCCAAGCTCTAGGTGCTTGTCTTAAGCCATACAAAGTTTTAGTTAGCTTGTAGACTTTTCCTAGGTTTCCTTGTTGAATGAAACCTTCAGGTTGTGTAACATAGACTTCTTCCTTCAATTCTCCATGTAAAAATGCTGATTTTACATCTAAGTGGTGTACTTGCCATCCATTATATGCTGCTAGCGCTAATATCAATCGAACTGTCTCTATCCTAGCAACTGGTGCAAACACTTCATCGAAGTCTATTCCCTGTTCTTGTACATAACCTTTTGCTACTAATCTAGCTTTATACTTTATGATCCTTCCTTGTGCATCTCTTTTGGTTTTATAAACCCGTTTGAGTCCTATTGCTTCGATTTTCGTGCAATGTGGTAAGGGTCCATGTGTTATTTTTGTTGATTGAATCTAATTCAATTTTCATGGCCTCAATCCACTTCTCATCTTTTGATGCTTCCTTGTAATTACGGGGTTCTTCTTCTGTAAAGAATAAGCTCGGTGCTTCTACTTCACGTGCAGTTTGGTAGATTTCCGTAATATCCTTTAAACCTTGTATAGGTCTATGATCAAATCTAGGATCTGAGCTCTCTAATGAGCTTATAGTAGCTCTTTCTTCATCTGAGTTAGGGTTGAAAGTATATGATGGTGGTGTGATTGGTGAGGGTGGATCTGGTATAGGTTCTTGTTCTTGATACGTGTTGTCAGTGTTTTCTATGTTGACTGGTGTAGGATTATCATAGTCAACTCCATCTATTACAAAGGTAGTCCAAAACGTATCTTCAGTATTCGTATCCTCTTCATTATTATTCCAATCCCACGGTTTCGTTTCCATAAACTTCACATCCCTACTAACATGTTTCTTCTTTCCTACTGGATCATATAGCCTACATGCTTTTGATCCTTCTTCAACTCCTAAGTAAATCATTGGAATGCTTCTATCATCTAACTTCTTCAAGTGAGGTATCGTAACCTTAGCATAAGCTGTGCATCCAAATATTCTTAGGTATTCTAAGTTTGGTTTTCTATTGTAGAGGGCTTCATATGGTGTTTTATCTTCCAGGGCTTTCGTCGGTACCCTGTTGAGTATTTAAATGGCGTGCCTTATCGCTTCCCACCAAAAAGTTAAGGGTAACTTCATCGCTTTCATCATACTCCTAGTCGTTGACAACACTGTTCTATTTCTCCTCTCTACTACACCATTCTGCTGAGGTGAGTATGGTGCTGTCAATTGTCTCTCTATTCCATTTTCCTTACAAGCATTCTTGGTGAATTCATGTGATGTAAATTCACCTCCTCTATCACCTCCTCCGTTCTTAGCATCTTGATTTTCAACTTCAACTTTGATTCGATCTGGTGTCTAAATTCCTTGAATGTGCTAAACGCTTGATCCTTCGAGTTTAGAAAGTAAGCCCACATAAAACGTGTGCAGTCATCGACTAATAAGAAGATGAGCTTCTTTCCGGATTGTGTTGTTGGACTTATGGGACCACAAAGATCTCCATATATTAAGTCTAACGGGTTTTTCGATCTGAATTTAGCTTGGTTTGGAAATGGTGTTCTGATGTGTTTTCCTAATAAACATGCATCACAGATTTGTCCTGCATGCTTTATTCTTGGTATTCCATCCACTAAACCTTTCCTTGTCATTTTATCTATTGCATCAAAGTTCAGGTGACCTAATCTAGCATGCCATAACCATGCTTGGTCATCCACGTTTGCTAAAAGACATATAGGTGCTACTATATGCAATCTAATACTGTAAAGTCGATTCTTAGATCGTTCTACTTTCATCAACAACTTCTTGTTCTTATCATACAAAGTCAGTAAATTTCCATCCATGATGATCTTGCAACCTATTTCGGTAAGTTGTCCTAGACTAAGTATGTTGCTCTTGAGGTTTGGAATGTAGTAAACATCCGAAATCATCTTATGTTGTGAGTTTCTACATCCTAATAGTATTGAACCTCTACCCTTTATCTCTACATACGATCCATCTCCAAAACGAACGCGTCCAGTGATGTTTTCGTCAATATCCTTAAAATGGCCTTTGGTGCCTGACATATGGTTGCTTGCACCGTTATCTAAGTACCATATGCTAGCATATGTCGTAGCATATTTTCGGGTTGTACTTTTCTTCATTTAACAAGATTTCTTCTGTTTCGTGTGTAGCCATTAGCAATGATGGTTCATCGTCTTCTAAGATAAGGTTTGACTGTTCTTGAGTTGTTGGTGGACTTCTACAATCCTTCTTGTAGTGTCCGAGTTTTCCACAATTATAGCATGTGATTTTGCTCTTATCCCATCCTTGTTTTCCATTATTTGACTTATGGGATGAGTTTCCTCCATTCGAGTTGTTTCTATTTCCCTTATTCCGCAGTTTCCACGTGGATAGTTTGATTTACCTCTATATTTTGTAAATCGTTTCTTATTTCTAGAATGTTCGCCTTGTGCGAATAATAAGTTGTCCTGGCCATCTACTTGTCCTCCTCCTTTTCGGAGTTTTATTCTCTCCTCGAATGCCTTAAGTTTTCCTGTGATCTCATCTAACGTAATGTCATCGAGATCATTCGTGTGTTCTATGGATGCTACTATTTGAATGAACCTATCTGGTGTGGAGTCTAATAGTTTTCGAACTAAAAGTGATTCATCCAACTCTTTTCCTAATTCTTTTGCCTTCGTGGCGTAGCCGTTCAATTTGGTACGTAAATGCATCCACCGTTTCATCCTCCTTCATCCGAAGAGTCTAAAGAAATCCAATCATCAATGATTGTAATCGTGCTTGTTGCACCTTTTCTTCTCCAACGTGTCTCTTTTTCAACGAATCCCATAATTCTTTTGCTGTTTTGCAACTTGCTACTTGTAAGATCACATCTTCGGTTAACGCTTGATATAAGAAGGCGGTTGTTGCCTTATCCTTCTTAACATCTAATTGTGTATCGGCCTTAGGTTCTATTGTTTCCCATAATCCTTGCGCTTCTAGTATCACCTTAATTTGTATAGTCCAAACTGTGTAGTTTGTGATTTTCAGTTTTGGGCATTGATATTGTGTCATAGGGTTTACGGGTTTTGGTGCAATGTGTACGCTGCCACTTGCGTCGTCACCGGGCATTTTGATGGTTCTTATGATCTTCCCTTTCTACTTTGTATAGGGATTTTAACTAGTGGTATCACTTAATACTACGGGAACAGAAATAGTTATCCGGGAATCCTAATATGAAACTATGGATTTCTAATAGTATAAACTAAGTATCTATACTATAAATATGAAAGGAAATCCAAAATTTTGAGATTTTTCGTGTGACTGTGTTTGTCACTGCGCGTTTCCCTTCTTGTCAGTACTTGAATATACCAACTATGTTTTTCTTTCCCTTGTATCACGTTGTCCTTTCTTTTGTTGACTTGCTTCCTTTATCTCCAAGTCTCGGATTTTGTGTCGTCTTGCTTCTTTATCTCAAGTTTGAATAAAACACAAAATGTTTCAGAAATTAGTCTCGGTAATTTCTTCCAAAAGACCAAGCGAGTTGCTTGTCTTTGTTCTACTACTCGATGGTAGTATGTCAACAAGTGATATCCTTGTTGCCCTCGTTGCTTGTCCGCGTTCAAACAATACTCCTTCTTCTTTATTCCACACCGTATCTACAACAACCTACAGAAATACCAACGGTATCCTTGCGAGCAAATGATCAGGATGCTCCTGTTGTTGTCCCTCTTTGTATTGTAAACGACTTTCCAAAAACAAGTGATTGTTTTCTGGTTCGGTATACCCTTCTTCTTTAATCCAAGCAACGTCCTCTTTTTTTCTTCTACGTACGTCTTTTCCTTCTCTACTTTTGTCTCGGCAAAAGGAGTCTTCGTTGTATGATTTGAAAACAAACAAACAAGTGTAACAAAGTTGTTGTTTTTGCTGCGTTCCAAATCAAACCAACAGAAAATATCAAGTCACCACAGTTTGGTGGCTTGTCGAATGCAATTTCTTACACAAGTACGGTCGTGCACTACTTTCCTTGCGTTATCAAGTTATCCAGGCAGCGTATGTAATGATACTACGTTGCGTCTTTTCTTCTTCTTCTTCCTGAAACAAAGTTTCAGCGCGTCTTTTCTGGTTCCTTCTTTCTTGTTCAAGAGTTTCTGGTTATTGTTTTGTACTCGTTAATCAACAGACTTTGTTTCTGTTTTCCTGGTTCGGAATCTTGTATTTAAGATGATGGTTGTATCGATGTAACGAGTGTATGGACAAGGCTCTTGATGCCAAATGTTGGTCCCAATATGAGTAAAACAATATAACGAAATTGCAATATAATGAATAACTTGTCAATATGTTTTCTGTCAAATCCTGTAACATTTACAACTATATATAGGTTTCTAAAAGTTGTTACCAACCATCACAATGGTTCGGTGGTAACTGCCATATAACTGCTAATTCGGTTAATAAGAATGTAATAAGCAACTTTGGTCCTTCATGTTTCTTGTCTTGATAAATGGAGCAGTAGATCGAGATTACTTGCTCACAATTGTGACTGTTAAAAAAACTAAACTTCCGTGACAGGAAAATGAGCCCACCAAAATAAAGATTACACATACCCGGTGGTGTGCACTCATGTTGTGTTTCTACACAACCATTTTTTCTTCTTATTTGGCCAGTGCAACATAGGGAGTAACTATAATATAAAGAGACAAAATTTAGCTATTTTTTTATAAATATATATGCTTGCAGCTTAACACGACCATGCCATTTTTATCTTGCAACATAACAATGTCTGTTTCAACCCAAACACATTTCCTGTTCAGCTTCAATCTTACATACCTGATAAGCAGATGCACAGCCTGCAGCGAACGTTGGTTCAGTTTGCACAGTGACCACAGGATCTAATCCGACTTTTATCGTCTGACTGAAGTTCTTCGCTCTTTGAAATAATTCAACAATATTAGCATCTTTCACCTGTTAAAAAAGAGTACAGTTGTAGCAAAGGTTTTGTTTGCAATGAACAATTACATAAATTGGTTTATAAACTATATCAAATGTAAAATCTACATTCAGAGAACTTTGGACTCACTGGGATCCTGATATAATCCCGGCGATTCCATCCAAGAGGGTTATAAGCGACAACAACCTGAAAAAGAGCGCAAAATATGTTACAAAATTATCAGTAATTAGTTATATTGTGAAATATCGAAGTTGTATTACCAAACTTTGTCCAGAAGGAATCTTTTCCGTTGTTGGACAATAACTTATATTCAGTAGGGGACACTGTCATAGAGGTAGAACTGTCAAGGCTCGGTTATATGCTGAACAGATAGTTATTAAATTAAAAGAACAAAAGTAGTCATATTACAGAAAAGAAACTTTAGATTGAATCTGAAGCATCACCTGGCTAAATGTCGATGTGAGTATGGTGCAATTGGATGTAGAGCTTGTTAGGCATGATAAAGCCGAATTGACAACAGTCTCAGCCTATCAAAATTTTAAAGAACATGAATATTCATATAGTAAATATAACTGGATGAAAAGTCTTTGATTGAAGAATGGATTAGAGATGTACCTCAAGAGCTCCAATTGCTAGCCGTTTTTCATAGTCATTTGTTGTGTGTTGTTTAGCAGTTGCCCATTATATTCTAGCTCCGAAACCACCTATTCATTTATAACCAGAAAAGTAAGTTTTGGCTAATTCTAATATAGCTTATTAATAGCAGAAGCTAATTTGGCTATCAATAGGGATGCTACATTTTAACAACTCACAACATAGTGATCAACAAAATATCCACATCCTAGAAAAAGTAATTAGTACAAACACCTGACAGAGTCCACCATAATTTTGCAGCCTTTACATCCTATGGACTGAAGTACCTAAAGAGGATGTAAAGGCTGCAAATGATTACCATATAGGATAAATGGTGTTTCCCTTTGTTATATCTTTGTAATATGGAGTAGCTTATTAGATACTGAAATACTAAAGTTATTGTGTTAACTAATAGACCTGTAGTTGTAAGACTTAACACATTCTTCGGATGAATGAATGCTTCATAACGTGTCTGCACTGACACATAACACAAACTGGTCTTCGTTTTTGGCTTGGGAATTCATTCCATGTGTTGTTTTTTGTTCCAGAAAATGACGTAGTAGTACATATACGATTAATCAGTGATATCAATAAGTTTTACTATATACCAAGCAAATATAAACAATTAACATACAAAAATTAATATATAGAATGACATTTCCAGCCAACGACACTTTTACCGGCGCCGATCTTCCTTAGGTTCACTCACAACTCCCTTAACTTCACTCGCAACTTCGTTAACTTCACTACCGCCATTCTCACCAGTAGCAGCCAAACCACCCGAACCACCTTTCTTCGGCGGACGACCAACCGAACCATCCTTCTGGACAGAATAAGAGGAACAGATGAAAGTTTAAGTCCTAAATGCCATTCTGGACTCGAATTAAAACCAGCTTCTCCTGTAAACACAAAACTATCCTTTAGATGTCTAACTGCAACTTCAGTGCAATAGAGTATGTGATACATTACAAATACTATACTAATGGTGTTATTATTTGAATGTCTAGCTTGGGTTGCACTACTCTATCCGATTCATGAGGAGATGCACATAACGGCAACTGGTTTTGAGCAAGTACAGTAACGGTTGCACCCCGTATAATACCTTATTTGGTCTATGTTTTGACCAGATTCCCCAATCAAACCACCAGCTTGGCAATCAGAAATTAATAGTCTTATTGTATTTGCTTCCACGTGTCCTGTTGCAACTCTCTGTCCTTCAGCATTATCATCATCCTGCAAGAGAGCATTAACACGGAATCAAATACACGTGAATAAAATTAATAGTCTTATTGTATTAGATGCACATAAAGGTGTTCTGATAATCTTTCAGATGTGTATCAAGAAAAGCAAACAATATTGGTACTCCTGTACTTGAATCTTGCAGCAACCACCATGTCGAGAGTACTGGTAGTGGTATAGGAGTGACTTTAGTATTACATGATTATAAGAAAAGGAAAAAAATACATGTAACCAAAATTAGAGTTCAAGATTTAGATTTGCTTGGCATACTGAGATCTTCATCTTGCTTCCTTTGTTGTGGTATGTGACTTACAGTATTAATGAGATCAATGATAACAGAAAGCTCTTGGTGAGCCAACTGTAGATTCTCAACCATGTTCTGCCATGGCCACGGTGGTGAAGATGCGGCATCTTTAGAAGCAGTAGCAGTATCACCTTTGTTTTGCTTCTTTTTTGGATCTTCTCTCTCCACCGCCCATGCAAAGTCTATTCGCCGAATCAGATTCACTCTGTTATCGTCATAGCTCAAATCACTGTAAACATCACACAAGAAACATAAGAAAGTTGGTCAATTTGAGACCTTTAAAAAATGTCAAGTTTGGGTAAATGCAGGGTCATGTTCATACGGTGGGAATCTTTCAGCTCCATTTTCTTCAATGGCTTCCAAACGTTTCACTGGGAGTTTGTCGAGAGAAATAGCCAGGTTCCCATTCATTTCCTCGCTGTGTGTCTTTTAGGGAGTTTCAAGTACTTATAGCTATTCCGAATACATATTGAATACTTATTCATATGAATCATAAGTCATGATATTCAACCTTTACATGAACATGCATGTTTTGTGACTCCAATATATATTTATGACACATTCATGATAATCCAAAACACAAGACCATACTTAGTCGTGTGAAATTATTTTTTATTATTTCGAAAGATACATAAAGATGAAGAGGAATATAACAATTTAACATCCTCTCAATGTCGTGGCGTATTTATCATCAAAGTCTCAGTTTTGTGAACACCACACATCCTATGTCTTAACCCTCCTTTCACACATCAAACACACACACACAAATGTCAACACGGCAGCTACAACAGGTCGTTGGTAGAAATAATACCCACTTGTCGTTCCTTTTCTTGTAGAAATAATACCCAACGTCTAAACATACCCACTTGACAAAAGTGGGTCCTTCGATACTATGTCGCAATTTTTCCTCCAAGTGAAACGCTTTATATTTGTAGAAATAATACAAACGTCTAAACATACCCACTTGTCGTTCCTTTTCTTGTAGCGTCGCTTCCAAATCTTTGAACTTTTTTAGTTCGCTGGTAAGGTTTCGACGCCAAAAATCCTCCACACTTTGTAGCACCTGAGTCATCTGCATCAACATCAAAACATCATTAACTTGCAAATATATATTTTGTTGGTGCTGCACAAAAATATCAAGTTGATGATTCAACAAAGATAAACACTTTTAAACATCCATTATATAATCAATATAATTTTTGCAATACCAAAACATCATAGATGTCAGTTTCAAAAGGCAATGCCTAACACCCCTTATAAATATTTACAGTTATAGGAAACACAACCAAATTGACCCATTCATGAGTAAATGGGTCAAAAAAGACAACCATTTAGAGTGAAGGGAGTTCATAATGGCTCATATCAAATAAACTTCCTAATACTAAAAAACAATAGTACATAAAATAACAATATCATGAAAAAATATTCTACTGAAAAAGAATATCCCTATTTAAATGTTTTAATCTAAACTAATGTTGTTAACTTCCTAGATTTGCTTGTGCTTTTCCCAGTAAGTACAGGGATACTTTGTTTATTCCGAAAAAAGTTGTCCGGATCAACATTTGTCTTAACTTTCGCCAATCTAGCGAAGTTTTCCATGAAATATTTATGTCTGTGTCATGAAATGAAAGAATGCATACTCTTTGATCTCTTTGGTCATATCCGCCAAAAAGATGTTATAAGTCACTCCTATTTTAGAACATGTGCACGCATGAGTATACTTATGTTACTTAACACAATATAATTACAAAATGAATGGAAATCTGCAATCATATTTC
Source organism: Chrysanthemum makinoi (assembly GCA_910596185.1). NCBI lineage: Eukaryota > Viridiplantae > Streptophyta > Magnoliopsida > Asterales > Asteraceae > Chrysanthemum > Chrysanthemum makinoi. The sequence continues at coordinate 239,726,324 of OU343219.1, forward strand.
GAGGATAGGCAGTTTGGAAAAAGAAACTCTTGAACAAATTATTAAACTCAATCATTTACTTGAATAACATCTCCTTCACCTTTGTCGTCTGCACCATACAAACACATCATAAATATTACATAATATGACTAATTGCTTGCATATTTCTCATTATTTAAGATTCGTAAACATGACATTAATCATACAAGCTTGAAAAGATAAGCTTTCTGCCACCCTTGTCAAAGGTCATAGGAAATGAAATAAGGTATCGGTATAGCAGACCTGTTATTCGTAGTTTGTGCAAATTGTTACAACACTAAGTAGCGTAAGCTGTATATTGGCTCCCACAAGTATAACTTGAACTCTTTTTACTTGTTTTGGCAGTTCCAGTTAAGTTTCATCTGAAATCGCTAAAATTTATATTAACATAAAAAATAAGAAAATTTGACACACTTTAGACAAAAAGTGTTTGCATCATCCCACCTGACCCGTATGTAGAATCGTTGCACAGGTTTATTCCATGATCTAAATGAACAAAAGATTGACAAGAATAATTCTTTTATTGACAACAACATAAGATGGATTACATTGTTATACAAGACACACTTTACAAACTAATACTTGACCCCTATTTATAGTACATGAACCATCATGACTTTTTAGAAATAACTAACTAATAACTAACTTTTGTAACCGCCAATTACTACCTATAACTACCAATAACCGCTTTTAACCTCCAAACGGTTATTAACTATCAAAGTAACATATTCAGTCCTTTTACTTTGCGTTATTACATATGTACCAACAAGACTTATGCAATTATCGTCCAACAATTCCTCCCTAATTGTTTAAGTCTTGTTCTTCACGTTGGTATCTCCTTTTGTGTCGACTTGAATTCCTCTTTCTCAAACCGTGCCTAGAACTTGTTGTTCTCGGTTTTCTTCCAAAACAATCAAATGTTTTTGTTGTTTTCTTTTATCTCGAATTCCAAGTCCTCTTCCACAAAACCTTGAATACCTTTCGGTATTCTTACACAAACGATTGTTTGTTCTTTCCATGTTGCTATCTTCCTTGGCATCACCTTGTGCAATCTTGCACCTTTTCCTTGGAGTCTCTCCATGTGCTTCCCCTACTTCAACGCTCATCTTAGCTAAGCCAAATGGTTCCTCTTGACCGACCATATACCTTGGCTCTTCCCGCACCGATCTTTGCACTCCCTCGTAGTACACGTTCACCAACGCTATATATTCCTTATAGCGTTGTTTCACCATATGCTCATGCCCGTATGCCAATCCCAATATCTTAGCAACCTTGTTCAGGTGTTGTTTTCTGTTTTGAATCAACACCCCTTCCACCGAGACTCTTCCACTCCAACGTGTTCCTTGGTGTCTTTAACGTTGAATCAAACTTGTAATCTTGCAACCTTCATTTCTGATGCCACTTCCCAGGTTTTGAACCTTTGGCTCTGATGCCAATGCAGAATCGTTGCACAGGTTTATTCCATGATCGAAATTAACAAAAGATTGACAAGAATAATTCTTTTATTGACAACAACATAAGATGGATTACATTGTTATACAAGACACACTTTACAAACTAATACTTGACCCCTATTTATAGTACATGAACCATCGTGACTTTTCAGAAATAACTAACTAATAACTAACTTTTGTAACCGCCAAGGTTGTAAAAATCGCTAGGCGCTAGTGAGGCGGTCGGGTAGGGCCTAACGATTAATCGGTTAGGCGGGGATTAATCGGGGATTAATCGGATTGGAATTTTTATGCACAAAATTGTTATTTTAGATATTATACTATACTATATGTATGAGATAAGCATAGTGAATCAAATTTCAAATAATTCATGTGTTCAAATATAAACATAATACATAATTCTTCAAAGTTCAAAGTCAAACATAAATATTAGTCGGTTTGTTGACCATTTTTAAGAGATCTTTGACCAATTAATTGGTTTGTTTACCGATTTTTAAGTGATTTTGTTCGATTTTTAAGCAATTTTGTTGATCGATTTTTAAGAGATTTTGTTCGATTAATCCAATTAGACCGATTTTGTCCAATTAATCGGTTTGTTGACCGATTTTTAAGCGATCTTTGACCAAACCGATTAAATAGGCCGATTATGATAAATCAATGCGCTTAGTGAGCGATCAGTGTTTATGCGGGGATTAATCGGCCGCCTGGGCCGATTTTTACAACAGAGGTAACCGCCAATAACTACCTATAACTACCAATAACCGCTTTTAACCGCCAAACGGTTATTAACTATCAAAATAACATATTCAGTCCTTTTACTTTGCGTTATTACATATGTACCAACAAGAATTATGCAATTATCGTCCAACACCGTACCATTAACACTTATACTAAAAATTGCCCATTTTGACATGTTAAAAAATGCATTAAGACCCGAAACATAAGCTCTATTACCTAAAAGGGTTCCCTGTAAACTATCCATAAGAATGTTTAGGCATAGAAGAGGTGCCATTCTTGTGACATAATTGACAACTTCCTTCTCATTGGTGAAAATGTATCAAAAACGCGCCTATTGACAAAAACACATGTACTAACTATACTCGTCTAAACAATGGCAATGATTAGGACAACACAGACAGCCACACGAGCACCTTGCGGGTTTCTAGCTCCTAGTTCATTGGATACTCTAGCGCTGAAAATACTATGGCAGGGTGACTGCAACACATGAGTATTGTATATCTATATATTAAATATTGATTGTCTGTTTCGAGAATAAAGTCAAATATTAATTATAAATATATGACACAAAAAACACAAGTATTTACGTCAGGCTATGCAATGGTCCACCGTTAAGTTACCTCGATAAGTGATGTGGATTTTCCTAACAAAACTTTTTTCTTCATATGAGTTGGCTGGATAAAAAAAGAAAATATGAAACATATCCTTGTTCAAACTTTTGAGCTTGCAACTCAATGTAAAGAACCAATATTCTACTTAAGATGACCATCATGAAAAATGAGAAAGCATATATATTACCTCTAGTGAACAAAAAATATGAAAGCATTTGCAGGACCCAGGTTTCAACACCGATCAACCAATGTTGAAGATTTGATATTTTTGCAGTTCAATAGTGTAATAACTTACATTGATAACTGTTAAGGTTTGTAGTGACAGTTGATATGACATGCCAATCACAGCAAAACAACGTACTTGAAAATACTGGTCTATAGCTTCTTTTACTTTAATCACATGTGAAGTTAAAACGTACTTTGATTAAACACGATATTTTTTTATCATTTGGGGCATATTAAAAGCAGTCTCTTTACGAAACTATGAAACTATAGTTAACTTACACAAAATAATCGTGCAAGGTACCAGCTTTAACGGAGATACAAACGACCTATCACCAAAAGAAAGATAAATTCAGATTGACTTACTAAAATTGCTCACAAATAACGCTCTAAACAAAGTTTAATTAGAACTTATAATGAAAAATACCTTGCACCTACACAAAGTTTGATTAGAAGATATCATTAAAAAACTGAGCAAGAACAAATGCAAGAAACACACAGAAAGGTCTGTGATCAATCCTGTTGAAAATTATGACATACATATTTAAATCACACATGTGTGTATACAAATATATCATGCACATATGTGCAGAGACATAAAGGCTTACAATTTTTTTTAGGTGGCTTAAGAAGTTATGTTTCAGATTCTGTAGTGTCCCATTCAATTTTGCATTCTTTGGCCATTCCCTTTAGGACTTTCAACTTCACTTCACCGGCGGTAGTATGAGTTTTAACAGAGGACTTATCAATAAGGTGCAATTTCATAAAATCATAACATATAAGGCATTGAACAATAGTTTTAAACAAACTAAATGCATGTAGGATTATCATGATGATCACCATTTGGTTTACAATATAGTCGGGTTGTAGATTAGTGTCGGCACTAAAAAGAGTGTCATAATTCTTCTAAAAATATCCCGAAGTGCGACCAGATCTAGAATTTCACAACACCTAGGAGCTAAAAATATTAAACCTGATACCCTTCTTTTAGATATAACAAGCACTCCCTAAAACACATAAAAGCAAAATAGATGGTGCTTTTATTGTAGCATACAATTACCAAACAATACTATTCGCAAACGAAGTGATTACGTACAATTACATACCATGTGCGTTCGGAGAACCAAATTATTCCCCATCAGCCCAGTTGTTTCTTCATAAACTGAAATACATCAAATACTTTTATCAATATTGTGAGACTCAATAAATGACTCAACAACTACTATTCAAGTTAAGTTTTCCTCTTGATGAGCATATGTGTAAATTAATTCATAGAAGCATGTGTACCAAGATAAAATAGTACTACACAATATAAAAGACTGCTATCAACTCTATGATCTTCTTTTGTTCAATCTTTGTTAAAACTAACAGAAAAATAAAAAAATTCAGACCTTTTTAGAGTATAAGTAAAAGCCCAATATCGGTAATTGAACATAACCTCTTAAGTGAAGGTGCTGATAGCAACTTGAAAACTCACAAGATAGAACATGCATATATGAGAACATATTTAATAATTGAATTCCAATCCTTTCTATTCCTCGCTGAGACGACCATGTATCATTTTCTAACAACTCACCTGTTCTACCGTTTAGAAATGTAGGTAACATTAATATATGTACCATTGCATATCACCATCTAAAAAGCATATACCACCGCGGGCTGAAAAAGACCATGAAATCATATCTTAAAACTAAGAAATAAAACGGGTGAAACCTCAACCCATTTTAACCCATATTTAACACATCAGTTATTTATCTACGAATTCAAGACTGAAGATAAATGTAGTGCCAAATTCAACCAATTCACTAAAAATGGGTAGATCTGGGTAGTCTTTTACTTCGACGCTGCCCGCATCTGCAATAGGTATAGTAACAAAACGATTGTTTGTAATCTGAACAACCTCAAAACATCCTGTTATAATATACACATGGATATTTAACATCATATCTCAGTCCCTGTTAAGTTCAAATTTGTATATATTATTAGAATGCACGCACACAAATCAACATGTGTTCAAACAAGAAGACTAACCTGCAAAGATGATGTGTAACCTAAAAAAACCTGCAAACAAACCAACATACGCATACACGGTAACAAAGTTTCATCATAAGGGTTTTGAGGGAAAAGAGGCATAACCCTAAAATCAATAAAACCCTAATATCGTGTTTCATCATGGTTTTAAAAGAAGCGTACCTTTTTTTTGAATATTGTGAAACTATATTTAAGGAAAAGATATGTATAAAATTGACAATAATTGGTTCCAGAGGTTTATATATTCGGATATGCAAGATATAATAAAAAAATGTGTTGCTCTAGTGGTTGAGGTGTTGTTTATTTGTGCCACATATTTAACTTTTTCTGAGTTGCAGAGTTATGTTTCACAGGTTCTGTATGGGCATCTCCAGGATCGATAAATAATCAGGCAACATCATGCTACATCATCTACAAGAATTGATAAATATATGAAACAAAGAAGATGGTGTTGAACCCCCTTTATTTATCTGATATGAGAATACATGAAGGTTACTTTCTGTTTCAGAATTTGATCCTATAAATACATAATGAAACATTATAAGTATGTCGTTTCAATAAAAGGTAAACGTTGTAAGTTTTAACCCTAAACTATTAACCGTTTCTTGCCTATAACTGCTATCTAATGGGTTTGGTGGCCCATACCATAAACTTGCAGGCCTTATATTTTGGGTTAACAGGACTTAAAACAATTAAGTCCAACATGTTCATCCCTAATTGTTGAAGTCTTGTTCTTCCAATCTGCATACTTCCATCTTCAGTGTTTCCACAGCCTTTCTTCTTCATGTGATGATGAAATCATCACTACTTGCATTCTTGTGTTGTCTTCAATCTTGTTTTTCTTTTGTCCTTGATGCCTTCTTCAATCTTTCCTTTTAATTTTGATGTCTTCAATCAATTGGTGCGTCACTAGATCTTCATGATCTCCAAGGCAAGTCCTTTAGCCTCCTGAAACATGTCCTTCTATTTCAACTTGTGACTTCAAGGCAAGTAAATCCTTTAGCTTTCTTCCTACACCGGATTTGAGTACATCATTATCTCGGTTAAATCCACCGTCTCCAATCTTTCTTCTTCAAATGGCATCCATGGTTGCGTTCCTTTAAAAACGCAGGTTTGAATCTTGATTGGTGATTTGAAACTTGAATTGGGTGTTGCTTGATCCCTTCGGCTCTGATACCAATGTTTCATAGGTTCTGTATGGGCATCTCCAGGATCGATAAATAATTAGGAAACATCATGCTACATCATCTACAAGAATTGATAAATATATGAAACAAAGAAGATGGTGTTGAACCCCCTTTATTTATCTGATATGAGAATACAGGAAGGTTACTTTCTGTTATAGAATTTGATCCTATAAGTACATAATGAAATGTTATAAGTATGTCGTTTCAATAAAAGGTAAACGTTGTAAGTTTTAACCCTAAACTAATAACCGTTTCCTGCCTATAACTGCTATTTAATGGGTTTGGTGGCCCATACCAGAAACTTGCAGGCCTTATATTTTGGGTTAACAAGACTTAAAACAATTAAGTCCAACAAGTTATTATATGATCTATCAAGGAGCTAGAAAAAATGTACATTAATTTCGTCTTGAATTAATGATCATACCACATGAGATTTCATTAAGGTCAACTCGAACTTTTAAGTTGCCGGCATCTTAGTACTTCATAGTTCTGATGGACATCTTGCTTTATATACAATGGTCACCAGCACCTTCAACCCTCACATCAAAACTCACAATAATATCATCATTCATCACACTCAAACCTTATAGCTACACTTAACTCTTGACATTGATAGTTAGCCTAAGAACTTTTAACCTGTATATCGATCATATACAAAGCCTACAAGAAACACTTCAACCATTACGCTCAAACCTTACAACTATATTTCACTCTTGATAATGATAGTTCTTTCAAAAACCTTCAATTCTCACAACCATTATACACAAACTCACAAAGTATATAACTACACAATCACAAGAAATCCTTCACACACTAAATTATCTCTAACACAACTAGGATCATCCAAAACTACAACTTTATAACTTCATCATCTCAACATCGTTAGAGATATTCACCCTCAATAGGATCACATGCACATCTTTTTCTCCTTTGAAACATATAATGCATCTCTCAGTGCAAACGATATATTAATCTAAATTGTCTTTTCCCACGTTTTCTCAAAGGTTAATCCAACACTTTCCCATCTTAAGGAATCATTTTCATTCGCATCTAGGTGAATATTGTTCTCATCGGCATCCTTTATGTAATATAACTTCTATTGAGTCTATATTATGACATGAATTTTCATGACATTAACGACATATATCTACCGGATTTAGAGTATGTCTTATCAAAAAACTATCCTTAACATCAATCATCTTAGGTATATGATAATGTCGTTCAAAAGTTTGTTAGAACTCTCCTTACCAATGACAACTTGGAAGAAGTCATTCTCAAAATTTTGTGTGTCAATTAATGAACGGATTTCTTTTTTTTAGTTGAACAATTATACCAAAGGATTTTAGTTGGGTTGTGACCCTCAACTGTCTTTGAATTGTATTACGCATTCATATCTTTTTTGCGTTGCTTAAATTTCTTGGTCCTTTTATTTTGTTTTTATCCTTTTGGCATATTTTTAGCATGTGTTTAACCTCTAACATTTTTTAATATGCTCACATACTTCATTGAACTCATTTTCTTACTCCCCCCTAATATATTTATACTTCCTAAGAAGCTACATTTAACCTAGTTTAATTCCTGCATGTCCTGCTATATGTATTCTATCTCTATAATGTGCTCCTCTTCTTTTGTATATTATGTTGCACGAAGCTAACTCTTGATGTAGGAAAAGCCTTTTTTAGAATTTGATTCATGGATTCGCTAGAAATGAAGGTAAATAAATAAGGGGATACAATTATCATAGAAGAGCAATGAGCTTGGGGTATTTGAGTACATAGCTTGGAGTTGTTTAAACACGGGTGATAAAAGATATCACTGGGATGATGCAAGCTCGCCTTTTTGGGGAGAAAGAAAGGTATTGTAACAAGGGGGAGTAGGGAGTGTAAACTTGGAGTACCCACCTTAGAAGTAGAGGACTTGGAGCACCCACTTTTTTTTTCTCAAAAAAGGGAGAAAGAAGTGTAAACAAGTAACTTTTATATTTTAATGAGTGTTACGGTTTACATATTTGTCATCATCAAAATGAGAGAGATTGTTAGTGGAAATATTACGATATTTAAATTAAACGGTCTATTCAGTTTTAATATTGACAAACATATAACTTGTAATACATAACAGAAAATGCGCAAGTTACTCGTAACCATAAATCATCAAAGCATACTTACATCAACATCTCTCGACTTCTCAAGTATGCTTCAACACAGGTTCGGATATGTTTGTTATGTTGCATTATGATTATACCATTTAACAAACCATAGAGAACGTCTAAATAATATTTTGGTGTCACTACGTAAACGTTTGACGTAAACATTTCTATTTAGACATAAGTTTTAATTTGATGTAAATCATTTAAAATAAACATAATAGTACCATAAAACTTGAATTATGATCAAAGAAATATTTTTTGTCATACACTTGACATTTTTACACATTACAATTAAATATGTACAAAACATTTTTCCAAAAATAATTATACAAATTATTTTTGATTATATAAAAAATGTTTTAATGAAAATAAAATTCAAATTTTTAATCCCCCTCCCTCACAAATCAGTTACACCCTTACTCGATAAACACTCCACCCGAAAAAGACAAAAAGGAGCGTCCTGTGTCAGGATGGACCCGTAAATAGGGACGGATCCCTTAAATATATATGGGATCTGTGGTACCGTCTGTACGTAACTTTCAGATATATGCTGTCTATAAATATTGGCTCATTTGCGTACTTTCAAAGAGATTTTTTCACACATTTAAACTAGTCTTTCTGCTGTGTTTTAACACACTTTTCATGTTCTTAAAATCATCATAAACCCTTGATCATAATGTTTCCAACTCTCATTTGTTGTAAGGATATTTCTACTTGATGATCTATCCAAGCAAGCTTAAAGATCTTGCAAGCCACACATATGAAGATCTACCACAACAAGATTAGTGCACTTGTGATCTTCATTCCTTGAAGGCTTTTATCAATAGAAGTTCATCCATATTAAGCTTAGAGTTTTTGATATTTAGATTAGGCACTTATATCCATTTGACAAACATGTCTTGAATCTCACTTTGTTTCGTCACCATACTTACGTCTTAGTTAGATTGCGTAGATCGGGTTAGTATTTTAGTCCTCAAAATATGTGTAAGAGAGATCGGTAGCTTGATTAGAACTTGGCATTTAGATTAGTGTCTGAAAATATTATAAACGAAGTAATGGTTTTGTTATGTTGGGCATTAAACATAATGGGTTTGGTTGTACCCGAAGTAAAACTTGACATTTAACTTAGTGTCGAAAAATATTATAAGCAACATTGTAATGTTTTCTCTGCCGGGAAAGGAGCTTGTTGACTAGTGAAGTAACTCTCGAGTTGGATACTCGAGCAGTGGAGTAGGGCGAAGAGAAGCTTTGTGACCGAACCAATCTAAATCATCGTGTCTGGTTTGCCCTTTCTTTTACTTATCGCTTTATGTTTATATTTACATTTATATTTGCATTGCATGGCTTGTTGGTTATATTGTGTTTATCATGTTTATGTCATGGCTTGTTGTTTATGTTGTGTTTGTGTTGTGATCTACTTAATAGTATCCCTAATTGTTGTAGATATATTATTAATACTTTTCATATTGCGTCACACTTGATCGATTGTTTGATACAAAATATTTAATTTTTTTTAAACCAGAACGTATTCACCCCTCTACGTTTTCCACAACACCCTTAAACTTCTAAAGGTATAAGCTTCAATATCTTGAAAATCTCATACTTCCTAGTTATTATATTTCATACATCTCAAACAAGTTTATCCATTTAAAAACTTTAAATGGTCCTAGTGTTTCTAGCAAATAATAATATAACTATGTCATAATAGAAAACAAGAAGTAGTTCATAACACTGATTAGAATTCATTGACATGAGATAGTTAAGAGAATTTGAGTTTGATACAATTGGGATACATATCTCTATTTACATCTAGAGAAGATCCTAGTGGTCACGTGTTATCAAAATGTTTGTAGCAAGATCTCTATTTAACGTCATAATGAGCCCAAACTATAAGCAAGATCACTAAATATTTCTTCACTACATGGAATTGTGAGGCCACCCATAGGATGGTCATACCCGAACTCTTCCTCTACTTGCCGTAATAATTCTTGAAAAACAGGTTGGCTTAATAGTGAAATAGGAACCACAAATCGCTTTTTTTCTTCTTCCCCTACATAAACGGCAAAATAGCCTTTTGGAATGTCCAAAGATGTTGTGCTTCTTCCACTAGAAAAAGATCGTCGAAGCATTTGTTTGGCATGATTGATCTGAGGCATACGGATTGTCATTTTTTCAACGAGGGTAGAGTCTCTTGTGGTTGAATTAGAGGAAAGAGTGTTTTTGATCTTGGCAAAGGATATTGTGGTAAACTTTTGACGAAGTTGTGGTTGTGATAAGAAAAATGAACCGTTTATATAACCCACTGATCAATGTAAAGGGACAATATCAGATTGCAAACTGTGACAAATGAAAAAAAGACAACACCACATGGTCGTGTTCTTCATGATTTGTCTCTCTTTTCTTGGTAGGCTCTCTCTATATTTGTTAAACAAATGACAATGACATAAAATATCTCACATGGTTTTGTCTTACTACATAACAATCATTAATTATCGACATTACTGTGGATCGACTACAAGTTTAACCCACTAAGAAAAGAAATGATTAGACAGAGATAGGAGTTGTATGGCCAGTAATCGAAACAATATATTTTGTGACGATATCACATGGTTTGGTCTTGATTCTTGAGGGCACTGTTTTTTCCGCATTAATGTGTGTAGGACAATGTGCAATTCCACAATATACCCTAGCTACCAGCTGATTTATATTTTGAGTACTGTAAATGTAGTTCTGATAGACATCTTGCTTTATAAAGAATGGTTAACGGCCACTGTTGGCCTCAACGTTGGATCTTTGTTGGTTCTAACGTGGTCACAATAATACCAATAACACGATATGTTTCAAAGAATTGCTTTCGTATCAATTTAAATAAATATAAGTCATCATCTGTTATGTTACAAGTTCTAATCTATTTATACAAGTTGAAGAGGTGTGTTGAAAGGGTATGTCGGTTGGCGATAACTGCCATATGGCGGTTATGTTGTAATGCTATTTAGCAGTTACATTTGTAACTGTCAAAATTGACTTCCGGATTTGACCCACTGGGTTTGACTGGGTCGTAAGGGGTAAATGGGTAAGATTGGGATTAGCCCAATATTCTCCCCTTTAATCACAATCGCTTTGCTGTAGATCTTTGACTCCGATTAATTGTCTCATTGTTAGGAATCTGATCTTCGGTAGTGCTTTTGTGAGCATGTCAGCTTTCTGAAATTCTCCGCTTATAAACTCGACTTGTAAATCGTCTCTTTCAACGCATTCTCGTATAAAGTGATATTTTATATCAATATGCTTACTTCTTCCGTGAAATATGGGATTCTTCATTAGTTCGATGGCAGACTTGTTGTCGACCATTATCGTAACCTTTTCTTCTTGGGTATGTGTAAGCTTGCTGAGTAGTCTCTTTAACCATAATGCTTGTGTTGCTGCAATGAACTCGGATTCACATGATGATAGAGCTACTGTGGCTTGTTTTTGTGTACTCCAGCTGATTGGTGATTCACCGTAGTAGAATATAATTCCAGTAGTGCCTTTGCCTTCTTGAGTGTTGACTCCGTAGCTACTGTCACTATAACCTAATATTTGGTTTCCTCCATTGTGTTTGTAGGTGATTCCATAGTCTTTTGTTCCTTTTACATAGCGTAGTACTTGCCTGATAGCTTTCATATGTTGTTCCTTTGGTTCCTGCATAAAACGACTAAGTAATCCAATGGAATAACTTAAGTCGGGTCTTGTATGTAGCCGATATCGTAAGCATCCAATTAAGCTTCTGTATTCAGTTGAGTTGACCGTTGTTTCTTCAGTGTTCTTTGTTAATCTTGTTCCTGGATCCATAGGTATTAGCGTTTCGTTGCAGTCTAGCATTCCAACTTCCTTTAGGATCTTGCTTGCGTAGGCGGATTGCTTTATTGATATGTCACCTTCAGTTTGTGTGACTTCAATTCCTAAGTAGTAGGATAGTAATCCTAGGTCACTCATCTCGAATTTTTCTTCCATTTGAGCTTTGAATTTGTCTATCTCTTCTTTAGGTGTGCCAGTGATGATTAAATCATCTACGTAGACTCCAACTAGAAGTATTGAATCTTTTGATTTCTTCGTGTAGACAGCTTGTTCCAAAGCGCATTTCTTGAAATCTAAAGACTTCAAGGTATTATCTAATTTTATGTTCCAAGCACGTGGTGCTTGTCTTAATCCGTATAGAGCTTTTGTGAGTCTGTAGACCTTTCCAGTATTTTCTTTCCTTATAAATCCTTCGGGTTGTGAAACGTACACTTCTTCCTTCAAATATCCATGCGAAATCTGCCGATTTGACGTCAAGGTGATGTACTTCCCATTTATTATTAGCGTACTATGGCTAATAGTAATCGGACTGTTTCCATTCTTGCTACAGGTGCAAAGACTTCTTCGAAATCTATGCCATGCTCTTGTATGTAGCCTTTTGCTACTAGTCTTGCTTTGTGCTTGACTATATTTTCATTAGCATCTTTCTTGGTCTTGAATATCCACTTTAATCCAATGGCTTTGTGTCCTTTTGGTAAAGTGGTTAGTTTCCATGTATTGTTTCGGTTGATGGAATCTAATTCGACCTTCATTGCTTCAATCCATTTTAGATCGGTTGATGCTTCCTTATAATTCTTGGGTTCATCTTCAGTCAGTAATAATTGCTCGGGTAATACTTCCTCGGTGTTATCGTATATATCATTTAACGTTCTAAAACCTTGTAAAGGTGTATGATCAAAGTCTGGATGTAAATTCCTAGTTGCGTTTGAGTTACTTTGATTGGTTGAACGTGCTGAGGTAGTTGGTGTAGTTTGAGCGTTTACTCGTGATGAAATTTTAGATGGTGTGTGAAAAACTTGTGAGGGTGAGTTTGTTGTTGATGTTGTATCTTCATAATCTGTAGGGATATCATTGTTTTCTTCATTTGGTTGGATTTCTTGTTCCTGATGATCATTTGTGGCTTCTAGGTTTTCGATTTTGAAGTCAACCCATTCGGGTTCATTATTGGTGTGTTCATCTAGGTAATCCTTCCAGTCCCATGCTTCATCCTCTTTGAATTTCACGTCTCTACTAACACAAATTCTTTGTGTTGTTGGATCAAATAGTCGGTAGGCTTTTGATCCTTGTTCATTTCCTAAGTATACCATTTTGTTGCTTCGGTCATCTAACTTTGTCAGATGTTGTGATGGTACCTTTGCATATGCTATGCAGCCGAAAACTTTTAAATTCTCTAAGTTTGGCTTTCTTTGTTTTATTGCTTCATATGGAGTGATGTCTTCTAAGGCTTTTGTGGGAACGCTGTTTAGAATATATATTGAATGTCTAAAAGCTTCAGCCCAAAAATCTTGAGGCATGTTGGTTGATTTCATCATGCATCTTGTTGTAGACATAATTGTCCTATTTCTTCGTTCAACTACTCCATTTTGTTGTGGTGAGTAAGGTGCGGTTAGTTGTCGTGCTATGCCATTTTCTTTGCAGTATTGAGTGAGTTCGTTAGAAGTGAATTCTCCTCCACGATCAGTTATGAACATCTTTAATGTTGTCCTTAGCTCCTTCTCTATTGCATTCTTGTATTCCTTGAAAGTATCAAATGCTTGATCTTTCGTGTTTAGGAAATACGCCCACATATATCTTGAATAGTCATCGACTAGTAAGAATATGTATCTTTTTCGAGATGGTGTTGGTGGTGTAATTGGTCCACATAAATCTCCGTATACTAAATCTAAAGGTGAGGTTGATCTAGTTTTTGCTTTCTTTGGAAATGGTGCTCTACTTTGTTTACCAATTAAACAAACATCACATATTTGTGTTGTATGTTTGATGGCAGTATTCCTTGAACTAACTCTCTTTGAGTCATTGATTTTAGTGATTCAAAGTTGAGATGTCCTAGTCTTGCATGCCATAACCAAGTGTTGTCCTTCAAGTTTGCGGTAGGCAAAAGGTGTGCCTATCTTCAGACTTGCTTTGTAAAGACGGTTTCTCTGTCTCCGGACTTTCATGAAGATTTTGTTGTCCATGTCATAAAGTCGTAATTCATCGTCTTCCATTACTACTTTACAACCGATTTCGGTGAATTGTCCAAGGCTCAATAAGTTGCTTTTTAAGCTGGGAATGTAATAGACTTGAGATATGATTCTTTGTTTCTCGTCATCACATTCTAATAGGATTGAACCTTTTCCTTTAATCTCTATATGAGATCCATCTCTGAATTTTACTTTTCCACTAACGTTCTCATCTAGGTCTTTGAAGTGTTCTTTTATTCCAGTCATATGATTCTTTGGCTCCATTGTCTAAGTACCATAGACTATCCACATTTGTCTCTTTATATCCTACATCTTGTTCGTGTAGCGAGGCAGTTTGATCTTTAAGTTTTGTTACAGGTGGATCTTCTAATATTGCCATTAGTAAGGTAGGTTCTAAGTCCTCCTCGACAAGATTAGATTGCATAGTAGTGTTTGGTTTTGTATGACACTTACTTGCATAGTGACCCATTTTATTGCAGTTGTAACATTTTACTTTGCTAAGATCAATATGTGCTTTGTTGAAGTTGTTGGGAGAGTTTTCTCCGTTTTTCTTTTCTTCTTTAAAATTTTCGTGGTTTTTACCGTGTGAAAGTTTATACTTCCCACGTCCACGTCCTCTAAAATTCTTTCCTCTACCTTCATGTCGTGTGAACATCAATTTTTCTTGAGTGTTCTCCTGTTTCCCTTTCTTAAACTTAATCCTTTCTTCATAGGTCTTAAGTCTTCCAATTGCTTCTTCTAGGGTCATAGTGTTTAGATCAGAATATTGTTCTATTGATGCAACTATTTGCAAATACCTATCGGGTACAACATTTAGTAATTTCCTAACTAAGTTTTGATCTTGTATTGTATGTCCTAGATTGGCGGCTTTGTTTACAAGAGTTGTGAGTTTTCCTGTAAAGGTATCGATGGTTTCATCTTCTTTCATATGTAGTAACTCAAGTTCAGACCTAAGTGTTTGAAGTCTGGCTTGTTGTACTCTTTCTTCGCCTAAGTGCCTAATTTTTAAAGCATCCCATATTGCTTTCGGGGTTTTGTGCTTTGTTATTTGAAGTAATTGGTCTTGGTAAGGCTGGTAAAGGTATGCTATAGCGATTGTTTCTTTTTCTTATCGGGTTGAGTTGTATCAGTTGACTCAATTGTTTCCCATAACCCATTTGCTTGTAGAATAATTTGCATTCGAATTGCCCATAGTGAGTAATTCGCGGGTTTCAATATCGGGCATTGAAATTGGGGGGTAGTATTAGATGTACTAACCTCCTTCTTACTTTTTTCTCCACTATCTTGAGTTATTTTTAATAAATAATGACTAGGTAATCTCCTAAAATTCTAACACGGGGTGTGTGTTGAGAAATATAGCGCGCTTCTAATGTTTTGTGTCTAATGTGACAATCAAAACCTATAGGATTAGTTAAAATAAAACTATCCTCGGAGATTATAAAAAAAATTAAAGTGAATAAGCCTAAGGTTAATTACTCCTTAAAAGTTATTCCTAATTATAATAAGCAGCATAATTACACTAGGTTATTATAATATCAATTATGATAAGTATACTTAAGGTATTATATAGCAACTTATCAAAAGTAAAAAGTAAACTTATACTATATAAGTAAAGTTTAAAAGTAATGGGTGGATTTGTAAGAATTCCGAAACACGGGGGTTAAATATACCCGGTGCCCTTTTGATGTTGGTTCGGTGTGCCCTAGGCTTTATTTGTACGCCTCCTCTTTTTCTTCCTTTGTTATCTCCTTTGAGAGATGAAGTATTTGTCTCTGCCTCTTTCTTTTGGTGAGACCGTTGCACTGCTATGCTTCTCGTGGTTGACCGCCGAATATTTTGGCTATGGTTAACCTCCTTCTTCACGGGTATCCGGTGTTCTCGTTAATCTGAGCGCCGGTTAATCCTGTTTGGATTTGTTCGTCCGTGGAAATATTTGAATCAAGATGATTAAAAAAAAATGAAAAAGGGTATTGACTCTGGATGCAACAGGTGTGTTTGTTACTTTTGTTGAATCAATCTACTTTCCTTTTTCTGATGACTATCGTGTTTAATCGTTGGTAATGGGTTCTTGTTTCTGAATCGATGTAAGGTTTTGGTTTTTTATTTTTTCGTCAAAATCTTTGTTCCCTTGTTCTTGGTAAAAAGAATCCGAATGAAAAATTTGCAATATTATTGAAAGTTGCCTATTCTTAGTTGCCGGTAATTAATTACGAGGCGGCTATGAATTATGGTCGGTTTTCAGAATCACAAAAATGATTATGAGTTTGATTTGTGGTTCGGATACAGTTTTGCAAAAAACATTTTTACCGTCTTCTAGGATTATCTTATCTTCTTCGATTCAGGGAAATTTGAAACCCTTGGTATATGATGATTTGGTTAAAAGAATCCAAACCGCTCTGATACCAATTGTTGGCCTCAACGTTGGATCTTTGTTGGTTCTAACGTGGTCACAATAATACCAATAACACGATATGTTTCAAAGAATTGCTTTCGTATCAATTTAAATAAATATAAGTCATCATCTGTTATGTTACAAGTTCTAATCTATTTATACAAGTTGAAGAGGTGTGTTGAAAGGGTATGTCGGTTAGGGATAAGCGCCATATGGCGCTTATGTTTATGCTGCTATTTAGCAGTTACATTTGTAACTGTCAAAGTTGACTTTCGGATTTGACCCACTGGGTTTGACTGGGTCGAATGGGGTAAATGGGTAAGATTGGGATTAGCCCAATACCATTAGTTATAGTCATAAGAAGCTACAATTTCTGAGAAACAAGTTTCATTTTCAATATCTATCAGTTTTAAAACTATATATTAGACATCAGATGTTGCTGTTCAGTTGTGGCAATATTCTATATTATTTTCTCAACCTGAGAAAAGATGCTTTTAATTTTCACGTAGATTGTTTACACAGACAAAAAACTTCAATAAAGGTATCTATCATGGTCGTGCAGCCTCTAGTTTTGTACCTTCCTCTACATATGTTTTGCTTACTAATGCAAGAAACTTAAACATGTGAGATGCTGTATGAGTTAGGTTAAGAAGTTGTCTTTGCTGACTTACTACATGAGATAACGTTTTGATATATATGATATATCTTACCTGGTTAATATATACTTAATAGAATACATTGAACTTCAAAAAGTTCCTAATTGAATTAAACAAGTATTTCTATTTACAACTATACAATGTCCTAGCTGTTACTTCTTCACAAAATTGTACTAGCAAAGACCATACATGCTTGTACACAAATTCTTCGTCTGTTTGTTGTTGTAGTTCCTGAAAAGCAGGTTGGCTTAATAGTGATAATGGAACAGCGAATCGCTTCTTTCCCACCAACCATTTTCAACAAAATTTAACTAATTTACGATTTTGGTTAATATATTAGACTCTAGTCTCTTCCTACATAAGACACAACTAACTCTTTTGTGTTCTAAATCTTGTGCCTTAGATTTAAGTCCACTCTGAATTATCCGGTTCCGGATAACCGAGGAATATAGGGGCGAAATATCCACAATGTGAAAGTGTTTTGAGAGACTCATATTTGATATCTAGATGTTAAATCAAGTTGCACAACCATGGTTTTTTTTAAACGGAAATTTATTAAAACCAACCTAGCAAGATGCTAGATTAAAGAAGATTATTACACAGAGGTGCTAAGAGGCATATATTGAGTCATAAACCCATTCAATCAAATTCGTCTTAAGCTTCCTATCTCTATGTAAAATCCATGAGTGGTAAAGTAAATTGATCTCCTCTTCAAGTGTGTCTTTTTGCAGAGGTTTGTTGTCGAAAACATATTCGTTTTCTATATCTCCAAATTACCCATGTTGTGGTTTGAATAACCGCATCCAAGCAAATCTTTGTGGTCGTGTTTAAAATTTTCAAATCAATCCAAGCAATAAGATTTTGAATGTCTATCGGGTAATAGGTGATTGCGTTTTAATTGAGTTTAATTTTTTCGCTATGATAATTAATACCGCAAATCAAAATTCCACCGGGATCCCCCGCGATCCCCTAGTTTCGCCTCTTAAAATATAGAGCTGCAATGGTTTTTCTTAACTAGTGGATTAGCTTTCCTTAAACCCAATTCCTATATTCTAGATGTTTCTGCAAAATGATTGCTTATTGCTTGATCAACTACATCAATGGTGAATATAAAGGTGATAATTTATTTGTCACAGTTTGTTGTTTAAACCAAATTGTGAAAAATCGATAAGTTATTGATAAATTTGCTAGACATGTTTTGCATTCTTCGTTCCGAATTTACGATGAGTTACCACGTAAGTAATATAGTGGGTGCACGAAGCTCAACCGTTTCAATAAAAAATTGTTGCAGTTCTATCCCTTTTTATTCTCTTTGTTGCCAATTATAACCACGTTGGCACATACTTATCATATCAAACTAAAAACATGTAAGCTTCAACAACAACTGTTGGTAATTTTTGTCCCTTGTCCCTTAGTTGCTGAGCCGTATTTGAAGGTGTTAACATCTCTATTCCCCGTAAAGTGGTTGAAAAGGTTAGTTCTCGATTGGAACACACTTTATATGGCTATTTTATTGGTAAGAGGATGGCGTTTCCAGTTGTTGAATACTATGCTAAGAGTAACTGGTTGTAACATGGGTTGAAAAGGATTATGATGAACTCCAAAGGCTTCTTTTTCTTTAAATCTAATTCACATGATGGCTTAGAAGCTGTTTTGGAAGGTGGTCCGTGGATGATTCACAAATCTCCAATAATTCTCAAGAAATGGTCTAAGGATTCTAGTTTGTGTAAGGAAGAATTGACTCGCATTCGAGTTTGGGTTATATTACATGATGTTCCAATTCAAGTTTTTGAAGACGATGGTATTAGTTTGATTGTTACTTTTATTGGTAAACCTATTATGCTTGATACTTACACAAGTTCTATGTGTAAGGATTCGTGGGGTAGAAGTAGCTTTGCTAGGTGCCTAATTGAGGTCAATTATGAGGCTGATCTCGTGGAGGTTGTTACTATTGGTACTCTTTCACTTTCTGGGGAGAGTTTTACTAAAGAAACAACCCATGTTGAATATGAATGGAGGCCTCCCAGGTGTAATATATGCAAGAGTTTTTGTCACACTCATTGTTGGAATCACTCCTAACTTGTATTCAAGTGTTAGAAATTAATATGTAACATGTTGCTTAAACTAGGCTTTTATGTTAGTTATTAAAGGCTTGGCTCATGTAGAAAGCCCATGAGCCTATGCCAAAGCCCAATAATGAAGGAAGGGACTAGATGTGTTGCCCTAGCTCCCTTACCCTATAAATACTCTTGTAAACCTTCACTTGAAGGTTGGTTGTTCACTTAATATACATGTCCTACGCATAACCTTTGTTTATCATTACATCGTGTGTGTTTAGTGTTCATCCGATCACTTTCATTCCTGTTTCTTACATATTGATCCTTGTGTTATATTATGGTGACCTAATAGTGGTATCAATCGCCATCTAGTTGGGTGAAATACTTTTGTTTTTGAAGTTTAGTTCTATATGCGTGGGTTTAGCGTGTACACTTTTCATACGCTTAAAAGCTTTGATTTTTACACTTTTAAACTCAAGATTCTTGTGTTTTAAGGTTTATTTAGTGTTAAACTTTAAGTTTTTAGCAAAAAGTTTTAAACTTTACGTGTGTAGATAATTTTTTGAAACTTGGTTTGTTCGTGTGTACTTTGCTACGCGTAAGGTGAAAAGTGATTTTGGATCATCAAGTTTCAAACTTTCTTGTTGGTTTGGTGATTTTGAAGCTGTTTCATCATTAAAATCAGGTTTACAAATCGTTTTTGGGCATAAAAATTAGTTTTGGTAATTTTTTGTACTTCCTACGCCTAGTAAAACCCTAGTTTTACGCGTATACATCTACACCTAAGTCACTCTACGCCTAAGCAGTTGTCTACGCCTAAGATTTTCTTTATTTGATCTTCGAAGCTGTTGGTTTACTCAGTGTTTTCTTGCTTGGATAAGCCTGAAAACCTTTTGACTTCTGGATATAAGTGTAAAGGATTTTTGGGAAAAACCCTAGTTTTACGCATAAGCATAAAAGCTAACGAGTAAACACTTTACGCCTAAGTTATTCTTACGCATAAGTTCATCTTACGCCTAAGGTAATCTTACGCATAAGGTTCTTACTACAAAGCCTTTGGTTTACGCTTTAGCTTAAGTTTTACCTAAAGTTTACGCGTAAGCAGTATTTACACCTAAGCTATTGTTTATGTGTAACAGGAGGTTACGCGTAAGGATTACAATCTACGCCTAAGCCTGGTTTCTACGCCTACGTGTACTTCATCAACAAGTTTCATTCGACTACATAGATCCATCCTCAACACAAGTTTTAAGATGTCTCAACCACCATACTCTAACTACTTTCCTCCTGAGTATCCTCAACAACAACAACAACAACAATTTCAACAATATCCTCCACAACAATTTCAACCACCATCTCAAATGTACTTTCCTCAAGGAGCAAACCCTCTTTCACCACAGATGCCTCAACTAAACCCTCGTCAACAAGTTCAACATTGTAACTACTTCTAATATCAGTTTCTCGCTAAGTATGCTATGAATTTGACGACGCAAAAGGAACCTTCTTGGTTTGCAAATATGTGTGAAGCTTTAAGCAGCCAACAATCCATTCATGAAGCTGGATCCCTTGATAGACCTCCAATGCTCACTCCCAGAAACAACGATCAATGGGTGATAAGGTTTTTTTAGGTTTTGTGATCTTAAGAAACCACATGGTAAGTTTTTGAAGAAGGTCATACTTGAAGGTCCTTTTCAGATGCCTACTATCACTATACCCAGAGATCCGAATGCTACTCCACCAAGAGATGATGTTACCAACGTTGTCAGCATAGATCAACTTACTACTGATCAACTTCTTCACTTAGAAGCTGATGAACTTGCAATGCAATATATCCTTTTGGGTCTACCCAATCCGATACTTCGTAGTGTTGATGCTAAGAAGACTGCTAAAGCAATGTGGGAGCACATTTATCTTCTAATGGAAGACACTGAACTCAATCAAGAAGACATGGAATCCAAAATTTACTTAGCATATGAAAACTTCATGATTGAACACGGGAATCATTAGAGTCATACTATCATCGGTTCTCAGACATCATCAATGACTTGGACAAACATAATATCATTATGCCAAGGATTGCAATCAACACAAAGTTCCTGAGCTGTCTTGGTTTTGATTGGGAGAAGTATGTTACATTCATCCGTCAAGCGAAGAATCTTCATCAAGCTACTTACGGATTGTTGTATGACTATTTGAAGCACCATCAAAAGGAAGTAGACAAAGACATAATCATCCGTGGAGTCCCTGCTTCTCCATCACTCCCAGATAATCAAACTCATGCTTTGTACACTCAAGCATGTTATCCTCAATTTCCGAACTTGCCAACTATCTTCACAAATCCTCTACAACCAACTGCTCAAATTACACCATATGATCCATCACAGCAACAATCACAAGAAACTCAATTGGTTTCATACAACAACAACAATGATCAAGCACTCTACAGTGAATCAAATGAGGATGCAGAAGCCTTCGATGCATTGAATCAAGGATTTGTCATGATTGCTAGAGCCTTCGGGAGATTCACAAACAAATCCAACAATCGCATTCGTACCTCCTCAAACACAAGAAATCAAGTTGTTGTTAACAATAGAAGAGTTGAGGTTCAGAACCTAGAAATGGTCGTCAGATGGATAGTGGTCAAGGGTTTAATGTTCATGGAAGGAATAACATGGGTGCTCCACAACAACGTGTTCAAATGGTTGATCGGGAAATTCGGTAGGGTTAATGGTCTTGATGCTACAAGCTGCAATGAGAAGGGTCATCTGGCCAATGCATGCCCAAAGCCGAGAACAAGAGGCAACACTTATCACAAAGAGGCTTTACTTATGGCTCTCAAGGATGGTGGTGGAACACTTACCAACAAGGAACAAAGTTTCATAGGCGATCAGGTCGATGATGACATGGAGGACTTGCAAGCTAATGCAGCTGTGATGTTAATGGCAAACATGCAAGAGCTCCACATGAGTGACACAGGCCCAGTGTATGACACTAATGGCTTGTCTCAGGTACCGGATCCTAATATACTTATACATTGTGGAAAACTAGAAGGGGGGTTGAATAGTTTTACCAATTTAAAACTTTCCTTTAAATATTTAGATCGACTTATGTCAATCTATTTAGATGTGTGTGTTGGATGTTGATAAACAAACATATAGAAGTATGTAATGAAAAAATAAGAGTAAGAAGCACAAAACCACACCGCGAGTATTTATAGTGGTTCGGTTACAGGGACACCTTTCTTGCCCTACTCCACTCCCCGAGTCACCTACTCGAGAGTTCGTAATCACTACACAACACCGACTCCTTATGGTGGAGAAACCTTCACAACGTTGCCTACTCTTTTTCCGGTACTAGGCTAACCACAGGGTTCTTTCACACCAAGGTGAACCACACCTAACACAACGTCGCCTACCCTTTATCCGGTGCTAGGGTAACTACCGAGTTCTTTCACTCCAAGGAGAACTAATCCTTTCACAACGTCGCCTACCCTTTATCCGGTACTAGACTAAGTACCGAGTTCCATTACAATGGATGAACTACTACCCAACACTACACCAACGACTAATCCCAAAGGAGACCAACTCCTTATTACAACACCATCAAGGATATCAATATCCTTGGATCTAATGCTAATCTATCTTGTACATCGAAACACACCATATCGAATGTACATCTAAGACATCTTTCACTAATGCCTTTAACTAGATCTTTAAGACAACCTTCACTAATGTCTTGTTACTTGACTTCTAGGCACCCTTCACTAATGCCTATAATACAGACAATCGACATTTTCCTCTATAAATAGTGATCTTTCACTAATGTCTTCAACACTACACTTCTTAGAAGAAAGAAAAGAATCATCGACAAGAGGATTTCAGTAGCCTTGATGATGTAGAAGCATGGCAACTCATGGACTTGAGCTTGCTTTACTTCAAAGGTGGTGATCTCGCCTTTAAGAGGAACCTAGAGGATCACACAAAAACAAAACTACAAACATAGATCACTTGGATCTGGGGTTAGAGAGTTTTAAACTCATGAAGAAAGTATGTGAGAAAGGGGTGAGCAACAATGAAGAAATGGCTCACTATTTATAGAGGAAAATGTCTACTATTCCACGGATCCCACGGATCCCTCCCACATGGGATCCGTCTAGCGTAAAGCTAGGGATCCATGGGACGCTCCTCTTTACCCATGGGTATTTTGGTTATGGGTCATGGGTCATGGGTTGATCCATGGGTCTTTTACTAGATACAATGTATCTTTTGAGTGCAATGCACCTAGTCACATGGGTATGGGTCAATACCATGGGTTATGGATATTATCCATATATGATATAAGCATGATGTCATGCAATGGGTTATGGGTCAAGCTCCATGGGTCATGGACTTTGGGTTGTACCCAACTACATTCAATGTATTTGGTCAATGGGTTGTGATACTTAAGTTTCTACCCATTTATATTACCCAATATACTACATACTAGTTATGTGTATATTTTACCCAAATATGGAAACACTAGTTGTTGTACATATGTAATACTAAATCATAAAATCACTTATACTTGTTTTAGTGTTTTATGTGAAAACGTTGGTGTGTTAGAAACTATTAGTTCAAACTAATTACGTATTTTATTTGTTTCGTTAAAATGATTTTACGTTTGTTATCGACAAAACCTTAGAAGATCGTAAAATATAAATAAACGTTTTTACGGCTTATTTGTATTAACAATCTTCCCTTTTTTGTTGATGACAAAACATACAATTATTTTAAGGAAAAGCTAAAATTTGTAAAAGTTTGAATTTGTAGTTTTTACTTTCTTCTCCCCCTTTTTGTTGAAACAAAAAGAGCTTCGAAAGGAAACTAACACATTGTTTTAGGAAAAACATGTGAAAGAAAAAAAATAGAGAGCAAGTAGCGGGAAAGGATCTCGTCTTTACTCCCCCTTGACGAGTTCATCCCTATGTAAGGGCGTCAAGAAAATAATACTAAGCTAGTTCATTTGCAACTAAGTTTTCAAAAGATTTCGTCTATGTGACGAATGTGCTCCCCCTTGATGATTGCAATTTTGCAAAGGGATGTCATGAAATGTAATCCTAATATTGAAAGTAATTTGCAATGTCTTGCTTTGACACAAAGCTCCCCTACCTTTAGGGTGTCAAAGTCTTTATGTGTAAATTGAATAACTACAAAACAAAGGTTAGAAAACAAGTATAATGCACAATTTCCTGCAAATATGATCCAAGTTACTACAAAAATAGTTTTCTGTATCACGGATCCCATGGTTCCCTCCTTGTAGGGATCAGTATAGGCAAATTTAAGGGATCCGTCTGGCTGATGATTAATATCAGCAATGATGATATAACACATTATGTTAAATATCAAAGTGAGATATGTTTTAATTTATATAACATAATCATATACTCAGAAATATAGCAAGTAGCATGTATTTTCATTTAATAAAACTAGAGATATGATATACATGACTCTAATAACTAAGAAAATGATCGATACATGACTTGGAATTACTAGACTTATCTAAGTAACGCTTGAAACTAGGACACCACTAAAATCCTCTAGCTCAAGTTTGTTTAGGTTTAATCTCGTCGAAATGTTCGAGGAGGTGATAGAACATGAAACGTTGATCTTCTCGTACTTCATGTATCAAACTTTCAACATGTTGATAATGATAACAATCTTTGTCATGGCTAGGTAGTGGTGGTGGAAGAAATGAAATAGCTTGATTCGAAGGATCAAGTGAAGCGGGTTGTGGAGCCTCAAACGACGGAGGGATTGGTGGAAGCGCATTTGAAGATGGCTCGACCAAGAATGATGGTGGTGGTAGAGAAGTGTCAACTTCCTTATGGTCGGGTGGTTGACTTTGATGATTTCTCATAATCCAAATGGGATTATATGATGGTGACGGCGAAAAGGAAGCCAGAGCTAATGTTGACTCAACAATTTGATTTTGTACCATTATTCCTCTTAATGAGGAGAATGTTGTCGGTGGAGGAGGATGAGATGGCCTAGGAGGCAAATCCTCTAAATTCTAGAGGTGTGGTGATGATAGTGGAGTTGTAAATAAGATAGCTCTAGGAACCAATGGTGATGGTTTAGTGGAGATGATATTGTTTGTCCTAGGAGGTATGGTGGTGTTTGGCATAGGTAGTTTTGTGGGTACTATCCTTTTAGGAATTGGTTTGATTGGTTGAGGAGGAATCCTTGCATTTGTTGGCTTGACCGGAGATGATTCGGTTGAAGAGATTTCATGTACAACACGAGCAATTTTCTTGGGTGGTTCTTTGGTTGATAAGTTGCTACTTGGAGTTTTCCTCATGATGAGATGATTTCAAGAGGTTTGTAAAGGTTACTTAAGTGCTGAAAATGAGGATGAAGATGATGACTTTAGAAGTCCTAACAATGTGGTTTATAAAACAAAAGATTTGGCAAGTGCATTCAAGACTTAAGCCACTAAACTTCATTGGAATGTGATGATTAACATGCACAAGAGTCAACTTCAGAGTTTGTACTGATCTAGGAACTCATTTAAGATGAGATGGAGTGTTTAAGTTAGAAAGATGAGCTTGAAATAATTGTTTTAGCTAGAGTTGACATAATCTGTCATATGGATCCCACGGTTCCCTCCAATGAGGGATCCGCCTAGGCTAATCCTAGGGATCCGTCTGTCAGCAGCTAAGAAAAGGTAGCAATGATGTTTGTAAGGTCTAATGCCTATTTCTTCTTGAGTGTTTCAGTTTATCTAAGTGTCTTAAATGAAGGGGTGCTTAAGTACTTGATGGTAATGAATGATATAGCTAATGATTGCCTTTTATGGAAGAAATTGGAAATTTCATGAGTACCAATGAATGAACAAAGATGACACTAAAGATTTTTGAGAGTGTCAAGTTGAGCTAAATGATCCTAGAGATCAGATAGTGACTTAGGATAATGTTTTGGAGAATATCCTAAAGGCTTAAGATGGAAAAACTAGAATTTGATCAATTTCGACCAATTTTGAGGTAAATATGATTATGATCAATTTTGCCATAATTGAAAGATTTCCAAGGCTAGATGTGAGGGATCATGTGAGGAATGATGAGTGAGCTTGAGAGCGGAAGAGTAATAGGTTTAAGTGAAACGGTAGATTTACAAGCGTCTTGATTGTGATCTAGGTGAGTTATGTGTGAGTAGGAAGGATCTACTTAACTTGATAAGGACTTAATTTTCCTTAAGACACTATGTCTAGCTTAGTGTGAGGTGTTCTAAGGATATTTTTGAAATACAATGTTTGTAATTGCATTTTCTGTTTGCCGGATCCCATGGTTCCCTAAGAGTAGGGATCCGTCTAGCACAACCTTTGGGATCCGTCTATCTGCTAAGCAGGATCTTTACGAAAGGTATGCAATGATTTTGACAATGCATTATATTACAAGGTTAGTTTAAGGGGTTCCAATACTAAGATATCAAATGTAAGATGTTTTATTTCATGAAGGAAATCGGATTACATTGATAAAGCATGAGTACAAAAGGATTGATCCTATTTGAAAGGCCACTAAGTTCCTTGAGCGTTTTCGCTAGAAGGATCATCAAATGGTTGATGAGTGTTGGTGGAATCAAGAATGAAGAAAGTCTTCATGAGAGATATGTTTAGCGGTTCCATCATCTTGTTCTCAAGTACGTATAACGGACTTTGAAATTGAGGATGAAAATGCATGACGCTATGATAGAGTGTCAAGAACATTCCATAAGGGATGAGTTTATTTTTGGAGCCTTGAAGATTTACAATTCGCCTTGCGAAGAAGTAGGCGAGATTGTATAGTTGTTGTGTTAGCAAACAATACATTATGTGAGCACAACAAGCGGGAAGGATTTCTCGATTTCCCCTAAGACTCCAAACATTTTCACGTAGGATGATTGCAAGAGGCTTGTACTCTTCTCGGATGTCCCTTGTAAAGATAATGTTTGGATCGGAGTAATATGGTCGAGGTTTGCATATTATGCGATTCAACTCCTCCGGGGAGGGTATGTGTGAACAATATGAACTATTTTCTTCACGAAAGTTGAAGAGAGAATCAAGAGACCAATCTTCGGTGAAGACACATTGTCCATGATTTGGGATCCGAAGGATGTGAGCAAATTGCCCAAGAGTTAAAACAAACTTTTGGTTTTTGATCCAAAACCAAAAAGATAGAGAGCGATCCTCGTTACGAACGAGTTCAACTTGACGAAAGAATTCCATTATGAACCTTGGACATATCTTCTCGTTGATTTCAAGAAAACATTCTAGTCCTATAGCTCGGAAGGAGGTATTGATACCTTCTTCGAATTGTAGAGAGGTGTCTACAATACGTCCTTCGTGGAAGTGACGGTTTTCAAGATTATTGAACCCACGGACATGATTGCCAGGTCTGTTGGGCTCAAGGGAGATGTTCAGAGTGTAGACGCTAGTGAGTGAAAAATCAAACTCATATTCATGCGTCATAGTTGAGCCTATAGAAAAGATGAGTTAATAGAAAGTGATGTTTTGTGGTCAATCAATGATTATCTAACGGTTTTACTAGATTTTTATTAACAACGATTTTGAACAACAATGACACTTAACTCACTTAAGGTTTTGACATTCTAGTGGAATATTACTTTTAGAAAGAAAGTGATTTTTAATTTGCATGAAAAATTGTTCTCCAGTAGTACGGTTTCCACGGTTCCCTTTCATAAGGGATCCGGCTAGTCTAACTTTCGGGATCCGTGGATCAGGAGAAACAGAAACAGATTTCTTGATAAAAACATAGGTTTTTAGATCTTTTAGTTTTATACCAAGATATGTGTTTTTAGCCTACATTTTATTTTAGCATGCATACATGGCTTTCTAATGTATCACGATAGAATGAAATAAATCAAAAGGAAATGATAAACACATTATGAGAATAATAACTTAGATAACTAAACTATTAGTAATATTTCATTTCAATGCTAAGAATGATACACAGGATTGGGTATATAACCCCAATGTAGATTAACAATACAAAGTATATGTCTCCGTATGTGAACTTCATCATAGGGAACACAAGTGCGATAAGTGTTAAGGCGATGAGCGCGAGGGCGATGTAAACCTTGTTGATGATGAACCTTCTTGGTTTTGATTTGAGATGAGATGAGATGAGAGGAAGATGAAGTTTTGAATGAAAGGTAATTTTTTGAAAGTAGAAGATTTGAAAAAGTGAGATTTGATAGAGTTGAACGAAGGATGGTTTATTTATCGGGAAGGAGGAATTTTTGAGATTTGTGTTTTGTTTTATTATTAGAAGGATATGATTTTTGGATTAAATGAAATAAAACTCAAGTTTTATAAACCACAAATTTAGACGAGAAAGAAACACGTATGTGAGAAAGGCTTCCTAATGAAGCTTCATGTAATACATGTATATGCATAAAAGATAATCTTATAAATACCTATGTAGGCATACTAAATTATCAACCTAATGTCATTTTAGAGATAAGTAGAAAATCATACCTCTCAAGCAC
Organism: Chrysanthemum makinoi; assembly: GCA_910596185.1. NCBI lineage: Eukaryota > Viridiplantae > Streptophyta > Magnoliopsida > Asterales > Asteraceae > Chrysanthemum > Chrysanthemum makinoi. Next base: position 239,755,377 of record OU343219.1, read on the forward strand.
TTAGGAATGTCTTTACAAATGACACAACAAATGTCACTAGACAATTCCAGCTCGTTTGTGTTTAAGATACCTTCTTAGGGAAGGTATTCTTGTTATCAAGCGATTCCTATAGCTTGGTGGGTATGAGCTTTGACTAATCAACATGACAAAGAAGATTAGTGCATTTAAATAGAAAATAAATAATAAAAAAAAATGTTATCATCTAATCAACATCCAAATAAACAGTTTTAAAAGACATGGTGTTTGTTTTTATGAAAAAAAAACTTTTTGTAGTTTTCAATTAACCATGGATCGTATCAAGTTTTTAAAGTACAATATACTTCAAGAAACTTGGTAACGAAGCTCTGATGCTAATTGTGGAAAACTAGAAGGGGGGGGGGTTGAATAGTTTTACCAATTTAAAACTTTCCTTTAAATATTTAGATCGACTTATGTCAATCTATTTAGATTTGTGTGTTGGATGTTGATAAACAAACATATAGAAGTATGTAATGAAAAGATAAGAGTAAGAAGCACAAAACCACAACGCGAGTATTTATAGTGGTTCAGCTACAAGGACACCTTCCTTGCCCTAATCCACTCCCCGAGTCACCTACTCGAGAGTTCGTAATCACTACACAACACCGACTCCTTATGGTGGAGAAACCTTCACAACGTTGCCTACTCTTTTTCCGGTACTAGGCTAACCAACGGGTTCTTTCACACCAAGGTGAACCACACCTAACACAACGTCGCCTACCCTTTATACGGTGCTAGGGTAACCACCGAGTTCTTTCACTCCAAGGAGAACTAATCCTCTCACAACGTCGCCTACCCTTTATCCGGTACTAAGCTAAGTACCGAGTTCCATTACAATGGAGGAACTACTACCCAACACTACACCAACGACTAATCCCAAAGGAGACCAACTCCATATTACAACATCATCAAGGATATCAATATCCTTGGATCTAATGCTAATCTATCTTGTACATCAAAACACACCATATCGAATGTACATCTAAGGCACCTTTCACTAATGCCTTTAACTAGATCATCAAGACACCCTTCACTAATGTCTTGTGACTTAACTTCTAGGCACCCTTCAGTAATGCCTATAATACGGACGATCGACACCTTTCACTTTAGTAGCCTTGATGATGAAGAAGCATGGCAACTCATGGACTTGAGCTTGCTTGACTTCAAAGGTGGTGATCTCGCCTTTAAGAGGAACCTAGAGGATCACACAAAAACAAAACTACAAACATAGATCACTTGGATCTGGGGTTAGAGAGTTTTAAACTCAGGAAGAAAGTATGTGAGAAAGGGGTGAGCAACAATGAAGAAATGGCTCACTATTTATAGAGGAAAATGTTCTTGTTCCCCGGATCCCACGGATCCCTCCCACAAAGGATCCGTCTAGCGTAAAGCTAGGGATCCGTGGGACGCTCCTCTTTACCCATGGGTATTTTGGTTATGGGTCATGGGTCATGGGTTGATCCATGGGTCTTTTACTAGATACAATGTATCTTTTGAGTGCAATGCACCTAGTCACATGGGTATGGGTCAATACCATGGGTTATGGATATTATCCATATATGATATAAGCATGATGTCATGCAATGGGTTATGGGTCAAGCTCCATGGGTCATGGACTTAGGGTTGTACCCAACTACATTCAATGTATTGGGTCAATGGGTTGTGATACTTAAGTTTCTACCCATTTATATTACCCAATATACTACATACTAGTTATGTGTATATTTTATCCAAATATGTAAACACTAGTTGTAAATATGTAATACTAAATCATAAAATCACTTCTACTTGTTTTAGTGTTTTATGTGAAAACGTAGGTGTGTTAGAAACTATTAGTTCAAACTAATTACGTATTTTATTTGTTTCGTTAAAATGATTTTACGTTTGTTATCGACAAAACCTTAGAAGATCGTAAAATATAAATAAGCGTTTTTACGGCTTATTTGTATTAACAATCTCCCCTTTTGTTGATGACAAAACATAAAATTATTTTAAGGAAAAGCTAAAATTCGTAAAAGTTTGAATTTTTAGTTTTTACTTTCTTCTCCCCCTTTTTGTTGAAACAAAAATGGCTTGAAAAGGAAACTAACACATTATTTTAGGAAAAACATGTGAAAGAAAAAAAATAGAGAGCAAGTAACGGGAAAGGATCTCGTCTTTACTCCTCCTTGACGAGTCCATCCCTATGTAAGGGCGTCAAGAAAATAATACTAAGCTAGTTCATTTGCAACTAAGTTTGCAAAATATTTCGTCTATGTGACAGAATGTGCTCCCTTGATGATTGAAATTTTGCAAAGGGATGTCATGAAATGTAATCCTAATATTGCAAGTAATTTGCAATGTATTTCTTTGACACAAAGCTCCCCTAGCTTTAGGGTGTCAAAGTCTTCATATGTAAATTGAATAACTACAAAACAAAGGTTAGAAAACAAGTATAATGCACAATTTCTTGCAAATATGATCCAAGTTAGTAGAAAAATAGTTTTCTCATCACGGATCCCACGGTTCCCTCCTTGTAGGGATCCGTATAGCAAATTAAAGGGATCCGTCTGGCGATGATTAATTTCGGCAATGATGATATAACACATTATGTTAATATCAAAGTGAGATATGTATTATACAACATAATCATATACTTAGAAATATAGCAAGTAGCATGTATTTTCATTTAATAAAACTAGAGATATGATATACATGACTCTAAAAACTAAGAAAATGATCGTTACATGACTTGGAATTACGAACTTATCTAAGTAACGCTTGATACTAGGACACCACTAAAATCCTCTAGCTCAAGTTTGTTTAGGTTTAATCTAGTAAAGCGTTCGAGGAGGTGATAGAACATGAAACGTTGATCTTCTCGTACTTCATGTATCAAACTTTCAACATGTTGACAATGATAATAATCTTTGTCATGGCTAGGTAGTGGTGGTGGAAGAAATGAGATTGCTTGATGCGAAGGATCAAGTGAAGCGGGTTGTGGAGCCTCAAACGACGGAGGGATTGGTGGAGGCGCATTTGAAGATGGCTCGACCAAGAATGATGGTGGTGGTAGATATGTGTCAACTTCCATATGGTCGGGTGGTTGACTTTGATGATTTCTCATAATCCAAATGGGATTATATGATGGTGACGGCGAAAAGGAAGCCGGAGCTAATGTTGACTCAACACTTTGATTTTGTACCATTATTCCTCTTATTGAGGAGAATGTTGCCGGTGGAGGAGAATGTTGCCGGTAGAGGTGTGGTAATGATAGTGGAGTTGTAAACAAGATAGCTCTAGGAACCAATGGTGATGGTTTAGTGGAGATGATATTGTTTGTCCTAGGAGGTATGGTGGTGTTTGGCATAGGTAGTTTTGTGGGTACTATCCTTTTAGGAATTGATTTGATTGGTTGAGGAGGAATCCTTGAGTTTGTTGGCTTGACCGGAGATGATTCGGTTGAAGAGATTTCGTGTACAACACGAGCAATTTTCTTGGGTGGTTCTTTGGTTGATAAGTTGCTACTTGGAGTTTTCCTCATGATGAGATAATTTCAAGAGGTTTGTAACGATTTCTTAAGTGCTGAAAATGAGGATGAAGATGATGACTTTAGAAGTCCTAACAATGTGGTTTATAAAACAAGACATTTGGCAAGTGCATTCAAGACTTAAGCCACTAAACTTCAATTAAATGTAATGATTAACATGCACAAGAGTCAACTTCAGAGTTTGTACTGATCTAGGAACTCATTTAAGATGAGATGGAGTGTTTAAGTTAGAAAGATAAGCTTGAAATGATTGTTTTAGCTAGAGTTGACATAATCACATACAGATCCCACGGTTCCCTCCAATGAGGGATCCGCCGAGGCTAATCCTAGGGATCCATCTGTCAGCAGCTAAGAAAAGGTAGCAATGATGTTAGTAAGGTCTAATGCCTATTTCTTCTTGAGTGTTTCAGTTTATCTAAGTGTCTTAAATGAAGGGGTGCTTAAGTACTTGAGGGTAATGAGTGATCTAGCTAATGATTGCCTTTTATGGAAGAAATTGGAAATTTCATGAGTACCAATGAATGAACAAAGATGACACTAAAGATTTTTGAGAGTGTCAAGTTGAGCTAAATGATCCTAGAGATCAGATAGTTACTTGTGATAATGTTTTGGAGAATATCCTAAAGGCTTAAGATGGAAAAACTAGAATTCGATCAATTTCGACCAATTTTGAGGTAAAGATGATTATGATCAATTTTGCCATAATTGAAAGATTTTCAAGGCTAGATGTGAGGGATCATGTGAGGAATGATGAGTGAGCTTGAGAGCGGAAGAGTAATAGGTTTAAATGAAACGGTAGATCTACAAGCGTCTTGATTGTGATCTAGGTGAGTTATGTGTGAGTAGGAAGGATCTACTTTGTTAGGAATTGGAAATTCCATGTTAAAGTGTCGGTCACCCCAATTATGGTCTAGCATATGTTAGCTCGTAGACGTGTCGTTATTTACGTTATTTAGTAGTCAATTAGTTAGTTCGTAGCTTAGTTTAGTTTAGTGCAACTACGTGGAGGAAGGACGGGTCTTTACCCACTGTATACCCGATCCACAGGCCGTCAGGAGGTCGTTTTGTTTGTAACCTATATATATCCTCTACCTTCCAAGGTAGAGGGTTTGAAGTTCTAATCTAACCTTTTACACTTTTGTTTATCTCTCTAGAATTCCCTCTCTACTCTCTTCATCTCTCTAACCATGGCATTCATATACTATCATCATCCTAGACCACCCGAATCATCTAAACAACATAAAATACATGATCCTACAAATGGTACCAGAGCCAGGTTGTGTTGTTTGTAATGATTCGAATGGTTTTTATATGGTTCTTTTTGTGTTTAAGTGGTTTTCACGTGGTCTAATTTTAAAACAGATTGGCTGTCGTTGGTTTTTATGAGCTGATAACATGTGTGGTTTTGTTAGTATGAATCTGGTTTTTACGTGGTTTTGATATTATGAATCTGGTTTTGATATTCGAATGGTTTTTATATGAATCTGCTGGTGATGTTTTTGATGTTCTTGGTAGAGACTTGGTCATGTTCTTGGTAGAGACTTGTCCTTATTTATGTCCAGATTCATTGTATGGTCAAAAATTCAATGGCAACTTGTCTATTATTTTTGTAGCAACTTGGATATTCATTGAATTTTTTGAAAGTCAATAGCGAGTTGAGTTAAAAGTTAATAGCAACTTATGTCAAGAAAAATAGTAGCGACGTGTGGTTAATAATGTAGCGACTTGTCTTTACAAGTTGTAGCGATTTGACCATCATGTAGCGACTTGCTTCAAGTTAGCAACTTGGTATGTAATGAAAAACAGGTAGCGAGTTGTGCATATACAGTTTTGTGACTATTGAGTCAAAAGCGAGTTGGGTTTATAATAGCAACTTGACTCAAACTTCTTAGCGACTTGACAACAAAAGGGTAGCAACTTGTTCTTTAAAATGGAAGCGACTTGCTCATAAGATATAGCGACTTGAACAAAAAAGTTTGAAGAAGAAATGACTCATTCATGACTCATACATAAACTGAACTTATTCAAGACTCAACATACATCATGAAAGATAAAACCATACATCAAGTATCAACTCATCTTTTAAACCTACATTAAACTCACACCATCAAGATCTCAGTTTGTGCTCGACATCTTCTAAATCTTTTACAAGATTTTGTTTGAACAACACCATCATCGATCCATATTTCTATGAAAATGTCCGAATCTAATTGAAATAATTCAAAAACCATTTGGGGGCATGTATTATGAAAGACAAGTCAAAGGCGCTAAGACAAAAAGTAAATACGAACATGATCTCAGCTTTGCTCTTTTTGTGTGTGGTTTCTTTAAACACATAGATCTCAAAGGATCTATACACAAACGAGCTTGTGCCTCATCGATCATGTTAGGAGTTTCACTACTTTGAAATATCCGAATATTTAAGATTAAACATCTAACAAGAGTGTTAAATGTGTTCTCTTGATTCATTCTAACTAAGCAAGATTAACCAACATTAAGATGAAAAACCTACCTTGAACCTTGGGTCAGATTTCGTAGTCTATGTCACCTCCTCGAACCATCCCTGTGGTGAGGTCACTTTGATTAACAAAGATGTTATGCTTGGTTTATGTTGGATTATAATTGTCTTGATTGAGAATTTGATTGAGCATAACCATGGAGTCTTCTCAGTTCAGTGGGGTTAATAGGTTGATAATGGATTCATTCCTTCTTGTTGATTGTCTGAGTTTGGTTTAAGAGAGAATTATTAGGGATTAGAAAGCATGGGGGCGGACAGTTAAAACGATTAGGGTTAGAAAGAATTTTAGGGTTCGTGTAAAGTGGTGCTAGTGTGTGATATGATAGTGATTTATATACCCTAAATTCTAGGATTGATCTAACCTGGACCCAATTTGGATGGGCCATACGTTTTACTGGGCCAGGATATGATGTCGTGGGCTCCAAATTTTACCATATGATATTGCTTTCTTTTGGACTTAAGCTCTTGTATTTGGACCTGCAATGATTTTGATCGAGTGTTAATCTTTTTGGGTAAGGGGGTTTACCCCGGGATCGGGTGTTAATCATATTGACTATGAGCTTAAGTTTTTTATTTGTGATTCAAATGGGACTTGATATTTAAAGATAACTTGGAAGAGATTTGGGTTTGACTGAAATTTGGATTGAATTTTCCTGGTCCGTGCCTCGATTGTTACATGTTTCCAAACTTGAGCCATACACTTGATCGGGTTGGATGGGCTTCTCAAGTTTTGGATTTTATGAAATTTGGTTATTATGAGATTTGATTGGTTATGATATTTGTTGAAAAGATTTGATGATGATTAGTGTTGAAGTTGAGATTTGTCATGTTGCGCGGATTGATACTTTGGTTATACATTTTCACTAAGAACATTATGTCACGGCTTGAATTGGTATTATTGAACAAAGTTGACTACAGGATTACTTAAGTTCGATATTTCTCATTGGGATTTGAAGTGAGGTCTTCCGGGCGTGTTTACTTATTTCGTCTTCTTTCTTTATACCCTTACGCGAAGATGACTTGTTTGGGAATTTACAGAGTGTGATAAAGACTTGGCTATTTAGTTACGGTTGTGATTCTTTCTCGCTTAACCCACAATGTAACTATCACTTCGGTGTCTCACAGATTGAGGATACGTCAAGAGGTTTTGTACATTGGGTACACCATTTCTTCTTCACAGGGATTAGTACAAGTTTAAGTAACAAATCTGGGGAATTCTACTTCATTATCAAGTTTGGTATATCGGGTTTACTTCACCAAGTAGTTACTGCAATAGCCATCAGAATATGTGGAAGATGTGTTTACCAATGTGTTAAAAATGGAGAATGAACCGTTGATGAACCGCTGCATATTCCCCTTAAACAAATATTCACTGAATCCAAAGTTTTCATAACACATTCAAGCTGACATTGTTTACGGTTTTGTCTTGATTTTGTAAAATCCCGCGAAAGAATCTATTTCTCGGTTTAAATCATAGACTTGTAAAATCCCGTGACAATGGAAACATCCTGGTAATTGTAAAGTGCATTTCCGGATCTATCTTATGGTTTATTCTTGGTTTTGTAAAATCCCGCGAAAGAAACTATTTCTCGGTTTAGACCATACGAATTGTAAAATCCCGTGATGATGGAACCATCCTGGAGAAAGGAAAGCGTATTTCGAGATCTTTTCTGATGCTGGTGCTACGGTTTCTACTTCAAAGAAGGGATAAAAGGGTGTACTTCATGAATTGGGTGTGTGTTTGAATTGTCCTCATGGCAGTTTGGCTATTACAAGGTTTTACGGGGTTATGTGATTTTAACCATGGTCAGGATGAAAACCATTATCATAGTTCACTTTTAAGATCAAAGGAGGCTAGATTTGAGCTTTTAACAAGATGTGACAACGGAGTTAATTCACTATTATTTATTTGAGGTTGAAGTAAAATATCACGGGCAAGTGTACTTTGTATCTGAAGGTATCGGGGATGGATGGAAGAAGATTCTTCAAGATCCTTGTTCAAGCTTATTATCAAAATGAAGACATGGGAATCTAGTTATTGTTGGGTGATTTTTTCTTTTTCTTTTTTTTTCCACTTGGGGGAATTGGTATCTTACCACCACAAAATAACTATCACTTTAAGGAGTTACGTTGTAGTGCTCAGTGTCACATTCAATTATGGATTTTCAAGAGGTGATGTACGTCTTATACTTGATGGTTGGTTGGTTGAAGAGTATAGAGTACTTAGAGATTCAATGGAGGATGATTTCTCGGCACAGCTCTTTGTTACATATGTGGAAGTTTAAGTCACGAGTTTTGGTTGTTTTACTTCAGGGTCAAATTCATCATATTGGGTTTTCTCCATCAGTTGTCACGACAAAGAGCCTACTGAATGATAATGGTGATGATTACATGTTTTTCCAAGAGATGATGAAAAGAGAGAGATTATGACGTTTGAACACAACAGTTCAAGCCTCGTTCCTCAAATAAAAGAAAAGTGTATGTGTCAGTGCGCTTTATCTTCTGAAGAAGAGAAATCTTCTCTATTATGACATTTCTCATCAACATGCTTCATGCTTTTTCCATGTGCTTTCGATTATCAAGTGAACCGGGCTACCGTTGATTGTTTTTCTTATTCCACTTGCTCAACTATAATGACGATGGCGACATCATGTGCTAATTTTGCGGGGGAGAAGTGTGAATAGACTACATTTGGATGATGTACACTTATTTAATCAAGAATGGCATCTTCGTATGCAATTCTTAAGGGGGAGAAGAAGTGTGATAATTCTGCATGGTTGATTGACATCTGAGAATATATGGTCATACGGCTCCTAACTCATGTAAGAACCAAGCTTCTTCTTATCGGGTCATATTTACATGGAGTTTTTATAAGAGCCGTTGGTTAACATCTTCACATGGACTGATTTGATTAATGACAAAGTGCTTCCAGTTGAGGGGCTGATTTCCTTGATGAACGTCTTTCTGTTCTTGTTTGATTGGGAGGTTAAGGGGATTTGCTATTTTTATATAAAAGGGAATGCATTTGGTGAGTTGAAGATGTTGACTTTATATTCCCCAATTGGACAATCTTGAAGAAGGTCGAGTCTACAGTCGGTTCTATATTTTCTCTGCGTGTTAGAAGACTAAAGACGAGTTGCATTTAACAATCTAAAGACTTCTTCTTAATTCGGGCATTTATTAAAAGATTGTCGGTTTAGGGGAGAGCACTAATTGGGGGAGAGTGAAATGCCATATTTAATCCCCAATTAGACTTGCTCATTCTGTTCTTCAGCAAGTTGATTCTCACAAAGACTTCAAGCGATCTTCTCAAAAGATTTCAAGTATTTGGGCTTATAATATGATTGTTGATTCTGAAGTGTCAAAACCAGCAAGGGGGAAGGAGACACGTATCTAAACGCGAGTAAACTTGATGAACTTAATACTTATAAGTGATTGAAGATATCCTGGGAAGAAGAAGGTCATTACCGCAGAGAAACTCAAGGTTTTACTCATTAAGGCTTTTAGTGTTATTATTCCAATGACGTGGGGAAGTGATGTAAGAGAAAGTTTCTGAAGATAAAAAGAGGTACATAAGTGTGTGATGATTTCGATGTTATCGCAATAATCTGGGGAGAGAGAATTTTGTACATTGGGGGCGCTCAGCTGTCTCACTTGAGAGCTTAATCAGTGATTCAGAGATATAATCACTTATTCCGGAGTTGACGTCCGCAGAGATAGTCATCCGTAGAGATAATCAGTGATTCGGCTTGCTTCTTCAATGTTATCGGTTATTCTCTCTTTGGGCATTCGGATACTTTGGGTTCTTGAGCTTCATACACTTTCTTTAGGGGAGAGAAAAGTATACATCGGGGTTATTCTTTGGCTATTGGACTTAATCTGCTACTTCGATGGTATAAGTTTCTCTGTCTTCGGGTATATGTGTATTCGGGTTCGTGAGCTCTAGTCCAAGAGACTGACTGCATCAATTCATCTACTTGGGGGAAGTGGTCTCTTGACAACCTTTTGGGGATGCATCGCTTCAGACTTCAGTGGTAATGAAATATGAGAAGAAATTTCAAGAGTGAGATGATACGTTGCTGTTCTTGTTGATGATATATCCCCGAACGATGAATCACGGTGATTATTCTTAAAAGGAGCAGCAAGTTCGATGATAATGGTGTGCTTCTTTGTGCACTTGGCTAAGAGAAGCTTGAAAGAAAGCTTTGAATCAGCTAAAGGATTTTCGTTTGGGGAAGCGCCAAAGTCTCACTTTCATATGTTTCAATTTCTTTCTTCGATTCAAGAGCCCTGGAAGCTTTGGTGGTGAATTTTTAAGAGTTGATGACTACTATCTTCTACGACGTGCTGCTCGATATCCTTATCTCGGTACTTGTATCATCATCTTCTTTAACTATATCATCTTCTCTATCTTTGTATATATTTATTAAAAACCAAATACAAAAATATAAAACTAGCAAAATAAAATAGAAAAATATAAAACCTACAAAAACCCTTAAAAAATCAGAAAAATTTGAAAAAGACCAAAAATATGTTTTTTCAAGACATGTCTTCTGGTATCGATAACATCTGCGGTTTTAGAAATGTCATTCAATAATGGCACGGGACCATAGATGAAGTTCGAGCAGGAGGTGTAAATATTCTTTTTCAAAACATGTCTAAAATTATGGCTTACAGTTACTTCTGACTGTAACCCGTGCTTAAACCATTGCTTGCTATTATTTCAGATAGCAACCCGTTCTTTTAAAGAAAGGAAAGTGCTGCGCTAAATCAAGTTTCAAAAAAAAAAAAAAAAAAATTCATGCACTTATCCTAAAACAATTTGAGGAAAGTATGTCGAAGGACTGCTGTTCCTACACAAATGTTTTTCCGTCTAAAATTCTTCAGAAAAATATTTGTTGTTTTCAAAAATGGTGGTAAAAGAGTTGCTGGTTAATCAATCAGTTTCAGAGTTTTCGTATAAATTGAAAACTCAATCAATGACTTCAGCGCTTTTAAAATTTTCAAAAAATGAGTCATTGATTGAGGTGGAGAATGTTTTCAAATCTATATCATCTAACGGGCTTTCTTAATTATCCTGTATGCTTAATTAAAAATCATGTTAACCTATGTTGAAGGACTAGGTGCCTAGGATATGATTGGTAGGATTAGATGATTAGAGTTTGATAAACACATTATTCCCATGCTTTATATGAACTGATTGATATGTTTAATTGACTTTTATTAGTCGATTGCTGTTTGGGTGATGTCGACCACCATATATCTGTTTGTGTCAACTAACGTATGCAGGTATATTGGTATATAAGAATGTTCCCGATCCGGATCCCACAAATGAAGATGATTAGATGCCGAAAGGAAAGGGTAACAATATCTTGGGTTGACAAATGAAGAAACAGAGCTTAATTGGACTTCTATGGAGTGTTGGCATGGAAAAATGCAACGCAAGAGGTCTCACTGCATCAGCAGATGGTTTTTCTTCATCAGCAAATGAAGAAACGGAGCTTAATTTGACCTCGGTTGGCATTAAAATGCAACGTAAGAAGTCTCACTGCATCAGCAGACGATTTTTCTTCCAAGCCCTACAGCAACAACATAAGCTTCTCAACCACCGAACGTATCTTTGTGCAGGATAAATAGTGATGATACCATTTTTCTAAAACTTTGAAAAATATTGTTTTTGAAAATGGAAAATGTTGTTTTGAAAATAAATCGGATTCAAAGTTTTGAAATCAACCAGATTTAATTTGTGTCAAATCTTAAGTGATTTCAAATTAAATATTTTCAAACGATATTTTATCTATCAAGTCCGTTTGTACAAAATAAAGTGGTGATCTAAAGATTTAATGTTATGTCATGGTATGATTTTCTTTAAAACTCAAAGATCTTTTCAAAATGAAATTTTTTCTGTTCTTGTTTGATTGTGAAATTGTTTTATTTTACTTAAAAGATCTCTTAAAACTATCATACCTGACACTAACAATCTTTAATGTCTAAATCTGGTTCCTATCGTCATCTTTCAAAATTAAATCTTGCCAAGTCTTTCCCCAAAATTTTCTAAATGATTTAAATCTTTTGGGATCACAAATCTCAAATTGTTTGAAATTTTTGATCGGCGGAGAGATCGTGATTTAAATCTCAAATCTGTTTTAATGGAATTGGTTTTAGTCCTTCAAAGGTACTCTTGCCTCCATGTGCCAAACGATTTTAATATACATAATGCACATGTTGAGGGGGAGCATTTATCTAAAAACAAGATGAGTTTTTAAATCAGGCACATATTCTCCCATGTTTTCCAAACCTTATTAAATCACTTGGGATCCAAAATATCAAAGGGTTTGATATTTTTGATCGGGGGAGAATTTGTGATTTAATATGAAATTTGATAAAAGATGATCGTTTTGATTCAAAGTGCAAGTTCTCTCAAATATGTGCCAAACTCTTTCGTATATCGATGCACATATTGAGGGGGAGCGAATGGTTTCTTAATGGCTTGTGTGATCGTAAATGTGCTTCAAAAGAACTCTTTCCTCTATATGATAAAATGATTTCAAATATCCTATGCACATATTGAGGGGGAGAATTTTACCAAGAAAATCAAATAGCTTTTTCTATGAAAATTGTGATCAAAGAAAATATTTCAAAGTCCTCTTGCCTCCATGTGCAAAACAATTTCTAAATCATATGCACATGTTCAGGGGGAGGTTTTATAAATGATCAAAACTATTAAGGTACGAAATGCTTTGTCACAAGTACCTTGATTGTTTTTCCAAATGATTTTTCAATTGGTTTCAAGGAAGAATGAACTGTACCAAAAGACCGACCATTTTACTTTATGGAGTTATAAGGATGGTGAGGTTAGGTATTAGTTCCCACGATCCGCCAGAGCCGGAGGGATCTACCCAGGGATAATCCACTAGTTAGTGTAGAGTCCTTAGGTATGATGAAAAAAGGAGAAAAGTGAGATATGGGAAGAGTGCGGACTGAGATAGAGCTAGAACTGGAATAAACCCAACAAGGTTCTAGTTATGAAGTCTTGGTAAGCACTGAAGGGGTTGAAGAATGAAAAAGAAATGAATGTGAAAAAGGGTGAAAAGAAATAGCCCTCCAATAATTAAACCTTAAGGCAGTAACCGGGTTCAATACATATGCTACTGGTTGTTACTAAGGTAACACCGGTATTGAAGACAAGACGTCATGGACCCAGTGACGCACTGCACTACAACTTCCCAAGCTACTCAAGTTTCTCTTAAAAGGGACTTGCTTCATTCTCACGGGGAACCGACATAATCTATCGACTTTCTCTTAGAGATTGTTGATATTGAAGAAGGAGACCCTCTCCTTAGTCTCCGGCATAGGAACCAAATGTGCACAATTGAGTCTAGAGCCAAGAGATCATCCACTATATCTCATTAGGACACTATTAATGAAGACTCACTGTTTCACACAATGTAGGAAGTGAGAATATATATTAAGAGTCCTACGCATTATCCTTGTGGTATTGCCAGAACATCCGAGTGATATGTAAGTATTCACGATGAAGATGGAAATCCTTCTAGAGCCAACATCAAACAAGCTCTTGGTGGGTGACATGTGAGATCTTTTCTAAAGATCAAACTTGTGACAACTGGATATAAACGATGGGGCGATTCACTTGTGAATCAACCTTGGTCCAGGAAATGAATTGACGAATACTTTTGGAAAAACCGTTCGATGTGCAAATCTTCTTTTCTCTAGTGCATCGAATGTGTATTCATTTTCAAATTCAAAAAGTATCTCGGATTGAAAAAATGCTTTTGGAAAAACCGTTCGATGTGCGAATCTCTTCTTTTCTCTTGCACGTCGAATGTGTACTCTTTTCAAATACAAAAAGTATTTTTGATTGAAAATTGATCTTTCTCATAAAACCTTCGTCGTATTGCAAAACTCTTTCTTCTAAGCAATACGCGATTGTTTTTCAAATCAATTTTTCATCAATCAGTGAATCTCAATTCACTGGTTCACTCACTCCGTGTTGTCTTCTTTGAGGCGTTCGGTTTGAGAACGGCTAGAACAGCTGCGAAACCCTGTCCAGGAGATTCTTAGGAATCCTACGATCAGGCAGTACTTGTATCGATCAACGAGGAAGTGGGCCGTGTACCTCAATTCAACGAAAGTGATCAAAGACACTTTCGTGTGTTTTATTGCTAACTGTTGTTTGCAGGTACATTTGGACGGTTGCAGCTGATCAGAATTGAGGAGTCAATCCAATGCCGCATGCTCACAGCATCCACACTTAATTGAAGAATTCATGACTGGTGCATATCTACATAACACGGTTCGATATTTTTATACTATGCTTACCTTCGCTACTTTGCAAATATCTTGAACCAGTAAAGCTTTCGCTACTTTGATGGAAAGATGTCATGATCCAGAAAGTGTGAGCATGTCAGTCCAAAAGTCACAACTTCACATGATGGCAACACAATAAAGGGTGATCCAGAGATTTACTGTGGCTGATGATCTCAAAGAAAGCTCGAAGATCATCAAAGATGTGGATCAGTTCAAAGACCTCCACTCAAAGTACGAATCAATGCGGACTTTAAAGAATCGCTACTAAAGCATAAAGATTACGGAACTTGAAGAATTGAAGTCTACGAGCTCAGAACTAAAGTCAAAGATAGAATTCTAGGATACAAAATGTATTTCATGGGGTGACCTCCCTTAGGGGGAGATTGTTAGGAATTGGAAATTCTATGTTAAAGTGTCGGTCACCCCAATTATGGTCTAGCATATGTTAGCTCGTAGACGTGTCGTTATTTACGTTATTTAGTAGTCAATTAGTTAGTTTGTAGTGTAGTTTAGTTTAGTGCAACTCCGTGGAGGAAGGACGGGTCTTTACCCACTGTATACCTGATCCACAGGCCGTCAGGATGTCGTTTAGTTTGTAACCTATATATACCCTTTACCTTCCAAGGTAGAGGGTTGGAAGTTCTAATCTAACATTTTACACTTTTGTTTATCTCTCTAGAATTCCCTCTCTACTCTCTTCATCTCTCTAACCATGGCATTCATATACTATCATCATCCTAGACCACCCGAATCATCTAAACAACATAAAATACACGATCCTACATACTTAACTTGATAAGGACTTAATTTGCCTTAAGACACTATGTCTAGCTTAGTGTGAGGTGTTTTAAGGACATTTTTGAAATACAATGTTTGTAATTTCATTTTCTGTTTGCCGGGTCCCACGGTTCCCTAAGAGCAGGGATCCGTCTAGCACAACCTTTGGGATCCGTCTATCTGCTAAGCAGGACCTTTACTAAAGGTATGCAATGATTTTGACAATGCATTATATTCCAAGGTTAGTTTAAGGGGTTCTAATACTAAGATATCAAATGTAAGATGTTTTATTTCATGAAGGAAATCGGATTACATTGATAAAGCATGAGTACAAAAGGATTGATCCTATTTGAAAGGCCACTAAGTTCCTTGAGCGTTTTCGCTAGAAGGATCATCAAATGGTTGATGAGTGTTGGTGGAATAAAGAATGAACAAAGTCTTCATGAGAGATATGTTTAGCGGTTCCATCATCTTGTTCACAAGTACGTACAACGGACTTTGAAATTGAGGATGAAAATTCATGACGTTATGATAGAGGCGTGTCAAGAACATTTCATAAGGTATGAGTTTATTCTTGGAGCCTTGAAGATTTACAATTCGCCTTGCGAAGTAGGCGAGATTGTATGGTTGTTGTGTTAGCAAACAATACATTTTGTGAGCACAACAAGCGGGAGGGATTTCTCGATTTCCCCTAAGACTCCAAACATTTTCACGTATGATGAGTGCAAGAGGCTTGTACTCTTCTCGGATGTCCCTTGTAAAGATAATGTTTGGATCGGAGTAATATGGTCGAGGTTTGCATATTATGCGATTCAACTCCTCCGGGGAGGGTATGTGTGAACAATATGGACTATTTTCTTCATGAAAGTTGAAGAGAGAATCAAGAGACTAATCTTCGGTGAAGGCACATTGTCCATGATTTGGGATCCGAAGGATGTGAGCAAATTGCCCAAGAGTTAAAACAAACTTTTGGTTTTTGATCCAAAACCAAAGAGATAGAGAGCGATCCTCGTTACGAACGAGTTCAACTTCACGGAAGAATTCCATTATGAACCTTGGACATATCTTCTCGTTGATTTCAAGAAGACATTCTAGTCCTATGGCTCGGAAGGAGGTATTGATACCTTCTT
The DNA here is from genome assembly GCA_910596185.1 of Chrysanthemum makinoi. Taxonomy (NCBI): domain Eukaryota; kingdom Viridiplantae; phylum Streptophyta; class Magnoliopsida; order Asterales; family Asteraceae; genus Chrysanthemum; species Chrysanthemum makinoi. Next base: position 239,771,677 of record OU343219.1, read on the forward strand.
TGAATTGTAGAGAGGTGTCTACAATACGTCCTTCGTGGAAGAAAAGGTTTTCGAGAAAACAGAAACATCGATTTCAAATATTAAACGGAAAAAGAAAAGATTACGAAATCATGTTGGAAGATGTTATATGTGCTGATACCATGATACGCGTACAATTCGCGTTCGGGGTCAAAGGAAACTTCCTTTTCTTCAAGCAAGTTTTTCAACCACCTAGGCAGTGAACCTAATCATTGTAGTGTAGTATTAGGGTAAGCCTCGGGATTGATATCATTCTCTATGGGAATAGGAATGCTAGTGAGAATTTACTACGCTAAGGTTAGGGTTGAGGAAGATTATTTTTTATCTTTTTTATATTTTTTAGAAAATTGAAAGGTACGAATCTTGGGGTATTAGATTTGGGGGTTGATACTTCTACCGATTACTCTACTATCTAATTATCTAATTAACAAAGCTAAGGGGTAGTCTATGTCTAATTGATGTGTGCTCGTATGATGATTAAAATGTGTCTACCTAGATGTTATTACTCCCTAGTTATCTTTTATTGATGGTTGAATTGTCATGTCCTTATTCTTAACGCTTTGTGTCTTCAAAGGTCGTAGGGTATGCTTTTTTTCCTAACTCTTTGAGGATACCTTAAGGTTATTTCCTACAAAATCTCTAGGAATTATAAACTAACTCTAAAGTTATCTTTGGATTTTTAGCCTACAATAACTTTAGGCGATTATAAACTAATGTTCACAAAGATTACTCAAGCATTAAAAACACAACGATGGCCTATTGCAATCCTAAGCCAGTTACAATTAAGAGAAGAGACAACCAATCAATATTCATTAACTAGGTTTCATAGATCTAAGCAAACACACAAGTAAATTAGCCGGACATGGTAGACATGCAAGCATACACACATACAATCGAAGACATAATGAAATCAATGAATTAGATTACTTATCTTGATGTACAATAGGGTATGAGAACCCTAAGATACTGCCCAAGACAACCAAAAATCATTTTAGGGTTTTACTCCATAATTCTACCCCCTTAAAAGTCTGAAAATTCGCCGCCATCAGGGTTTCATCTTGACCAAGTAAATTTTGTGACGGCGTCACGTTGGGGTTGTGACGCCGTCGGCTTCATCTTCTGACGCCGTCTGAATCTAGAACTAGGCCGTCTGAGTTGGACGCCCTACTCTTTAAAGCCTGACGCCGTCAGGTACAAAATAGCAATTTCACTTCGAGCGCAATTAGAGGGACGGCGTCACCCTTTATTTGTGACGCCGTCGGGTGCGTTTCTAGCAGCTTGAGTGTCTTGATCTTGACTTTAGCCATTTTCTTCACATATTCACGCATTTTCGTCCGAATAAGCATCATTCCAGCATTTTGCCTTCAAGAGACCTAAAAAGTGAAAAGGAACGAAATTAAGCAGTAACGGATATGAAAGTGGTCGATTAAGGGCTTAAATGACCCCTCAAAAGTGTACCTTTTAAATCCTTATCATACCATCAATGTGGTGTCGTTACATACTGTTGCATATGCATTTGATTATATTGCTGTTGATTCTGTTGACTCTGTTGATAATGTTGAGAATATCAATAATGTGCCTCAAATCGAGTATTTGAAAATTGAAAATGAGCGTTTGTTAAATGAACTTTCGAATGCAAAACTTCGTCTTCAATGGTGTCAAAAAGATTGTCAAAATCGAGAACTTGCTTTGCAAAACAAAATCAACCAGTTGCGTGAAAAATCTTTTGATCCAAAACTTGAACAACTGGATGATGACAACGTGTCTTTAAAATGTCAAATTTTAAAATATGCACAAGAAATTGCCAAAGTCAAAACTGAATATGGTTTCATATTTGATTTGCTTAAAAAGACTCGTTCTAAGGCATCACAAGAACTTGATAATCATCTTGCATCTATTAAAGAGGTCTTAAACATTAGTGGAAACATTCGCTCTAAAAATCAAGATTTGTTGCACACTATAGCTGAGTTGAAAGCAAAGTTAGGGAAGTATGAACAAGATAAGATTAGTAACACAAATGTCCTTGCACCTGGAATGTTTAAAATTGACACTAGAACGCCTAATGACAAACCACAATATACTAATGTGCTTCCTTCCACTGATACATGAGTAGTTGCCTCTTTTTCCAGCGTTAGCACTTCACAGATTAGAAAGAGTCAAAAGAAGAATAGGAAGTCGCAACGTAAGAAAAGATCAGTAAAGGCCTCTGAAGTAGAAGAACACCTTAGGACTTTGAATAAAACTCATGTTGCACCCACTTTAGACATTGCGTTAGACAAATGTAATAGAAAAAGTGATGTAACGAATGCTGAACCTTTAAGTACTTTGCATGTTTTGTTTGAAGCATCTTGTGTTGGTTGTTGAAAAAGCATGTTTTCTGGTTGTCATGATAAATTTTTTGCTAAGTCTATCTTATCTCATAAGTGGAAACATAGAAAACGAACTACCTTTAGGCCCACTAATGCTTCTAAGTCTGTTCCAGGTAAACCGCCTTCTAGTGTTTCGGCAACCATCATTAATGTACCTATAGAATCCCCTTCACCTCCTAGGAAGAAAATATCACCTAGTGCATTCACTGAGACCAAAGCACGAACTAGTTGGACTTGGCAGAGATGGTTACAAAATACACCCGGATTTAAATGGATTCCTAAAATCATTGACATGTTTGTTTCAACTGTAACTGTAACGGAACCCTCTAACTCTTCGGGTTCCATCTCTACTTCTATTCCACCTGTGTCGTCTGTGTGTAATGCAGGTGATACAGATCATCCTTTGTATTGTTGATAGCGGATGTTACCGACACATGATAGGAAATCTCAAACTGTTATCAAACTTTATCTCAAAGTTCATCGGCACTGTCAGGTTCGGGAATGATCACTTCGCAGCTATCTTGGGCTTCGTAGATTACATCAATGGGAACATCAAAATTAGCAGGGTTTATTACGTGGAAGGACTCGGTCACAATCTCTTTTCAGTCGGTCAATTTTGTGATGGTGATTTAGAAGTTACTTTTAGGGAGAAAACTTGTTTCATTCGTGATCTACAAGGAAAAGATCTTATGTCTTGAACCCGTACATCAAGCCTTTACATAATCTCAATGCAAGACATGATTGCTTCATCTCCCATTTGTCTACTCTCTAAGGCAACATCAACAAAATCTTGGCTATGGCACCGATGACTTTCACACTTGAACTTTCAAACCATAACCAATCTTGCACGATACAAACTAGTTGAAGGTCTTTCAAGGTTTTGGTATTCTAAAGATCATCTATGCTTAGCTTGTGAACAAGGGAAAAGCACTCGTGCTCACTTTTCTTCAAAGGTGGAACACAGCTCTCAGCATGTGCTTCATCTTCTTCACATGGATTTGTGTGGCCCAATGCATGTGCAGATGATTAATGGCAAATGCTACATCTTAGTAACTGTTGATGACTACTCCCGATGGACTTGGGTTTATTTTCTTCGAAGGAAAGATCAAGCTCCACAGATGATCATCACCTTTCTCACGAAAATTCAAGTTCAGCTCCGGAACACAGTTAGACAAATCAGAACAGACAAAGGAACTGAATTTGTGAATCAAACTCTTCGTGAATACTATGAGAAATTGGGAATTGGGCATCAAACATCAATTGCACGAACACCAGAACAAAATAGAGTTGTCGAAAGACGAAACCGTACGTTAGTTGAAGCTACAAGAACGATGTTGATCAATGCAAAACTTCCAGATTACTTATGGGCAGAAGCCGTGTCAACTGCATGTTACACTCAAAACCGTTCTATGATAACCAAACGCCATAACAAAACACCTTATGAGCTTATCCACAACCGTAAACCGAATCTCAAACACTTTCATGTTTTTGGTGCTCTCTGTTACCCAAAAAATGATCGTGATGACTTTGGAAAGCTCAAAGCCAAAGCTGACATTGGAGTCTTCATTGGATACTGTGAAAACTCTAAGGGATACCGGATTTGGAACCGTTGTACAAGGGAGATTATGGAAACGATTCATGTTAATTTTGATGAGCTTACAGAAATGGCTTCTGAGCAAAATAGCTTGGAACCCGGACATAACCATCTAAACTTCCCCCAAACCCTATCATTAGTTGAACCAAGCTTACAGCTTACTCGCCATCAAATGGAAACGTTATTTGCTCCTCTATTTAGTGATGATATTGACCAACGTGCTCCAGATGTATCAAATGTTTCCGCTGCTCCACCTGATAATATTCTAATTCCTGATACACCTGAAACAACAACAACTGTTGCTGAAGCACCTCCAATTGACTCTACAACAACAGCCGAACAAACCGAATCCAATGATGCTGATCCAGCTGATGATCTTCTGAATCAAGAAGTACCTGCACCCGCGGATTATGATGGAAATGCATTCTTCAACCCTTCTGCTACTGAAACTGCTTCTTCAGATGTTGCGGAATCTTCTACCAGCCATCTGAATCCACCTAATCTTCATAATGTATATAAACATCAACCCTCCATACATCGTTGGACTAAAGACCATCCTCTTGTTAACATCATTGGAAACCTGAATCAACCAGTCGTAACTAGACAACGCCTTCAGATTGACGGTGAACACTGCATTTATACCCTCATCGTCTGTCAAACTGAACCTAAAAACATTAAAGATGCAATAACCAAAGACAACTTGATTGAATCCATGCAGGAAGAACTGAATCAGTTTAAACGTCTTGAAGTATTGGAATTAGTTGAAAGACCAACAGCAGTCTATGTCATTGTTCTCAATGGATTTGGAAAAACAAGTTAGATGCTGAAGGTACGGTTATCAAAAATAAGTCACGTCTGGTGGCTAAGGGTTATAGACAGAAAGAGGGGATTGACTTCGAAGAATCATTTTCGCCGGTAGCTACACTTGAGGCTGTACGGATTTTTCTGGCATTCGCGGCTCACATGAACATCACGGTCTATCAGATGGATGTCAAAACCACTTTTCTGAATGGTAAACTGAAGGAAACGGTATATGTTAGTCAGCAAGAATGATTCGTTGATCTAGAGTTCCCTAATCACGTCTACAAACTGAACAAGGCTCTTTACAGTCTCAAACAAGCCCCTCGGGCGTGGTATGATGCGTTGTCATCCTTCCTCCTTTCTCATAATTTTGTCAAAGGATCGGTCGACCCAACACTGTTTATCCAATATCACAGAGCACACATTTTAATTGTTCAGATTTATGTGGATGACATCATTTTTGGGTCTACCCACAAAAAGTACTCAAACGCTTTTTCAAAACTAATGAAAACAAATTTTAAAATGACAATGATGGGTGAACTTACGTTCTTTTTAGGACTACAAGTTCATCAATCACCCCGTGGTATTTTCCTAAGTCAGTCCAAATATGCTCTTGAAATTTTAAACAAACATGAAATGCAAAGTTGTGACACCTATGCAACACCAATGGCACATACCAACAAACTGGATGCTGATTTACATGGGAAATTGGTTGACCCTACCAAATACTAAAGTATTAGTGGGTCTCTCATGTATCTAACAGCCAGTAGACCTGATATTGTATTTTTTGTATATCTTTCCTCCCGTTATCATTCGCGACCAACTGAGAAACACCTCACTGAGGCTAAAAGAATCCTCCGATACGTAAAGAGAACCATTAATTTGGGGATCTGGTATCCGAAGGATTCTGGTTTTGAACTAATAGCTTTTTCAGACGCTGATCATGCAGGATGTTTAGATTCACGGAAAAGTACTTCAAGAGGTTTACAATTCCTTGGTGATAAACAGGTGTCATGGCAATCGGAGAAACAAGACTGTACATAGCTGTCCTCAACTGAAGCAGAATATGTAGCCATGTCTGCGTGTTGTGCTCAAGTCATTTGGATGAGAACACAACTCAAGGAATATGGTTACATATTTGAAAGAATCCCGGTGTACTGTGACAATCGAAGTGCTATTGCGATCTCGTGCAACACTGTTCAACACTAGAAGTCAAATAACATCGATCTTCGATATCATTTCATAAAGAAGCATGTGGAAAAGGGTACTGTTGAATTATACTTTGTTGGTACTGAACACCAACTGGCGGATCTTCTCAGTAAAGCCTTAGCCCCAACAAGGTTTAATGATTTGATTCACCGGATTGGTATGAGGTGTTTGACTCCAGAAGAACTGGATGGACTTTTAAAACATTCTTGAAAAATGTCAAACACCAAAACCTCTTTTGTAAATAAATTTTTCAAAAACAAAAATAAAAAAATATAAAATATGATAAAATACAAAAATATTCTTCTATCTAAATTTCTTTCAAACATTGCAAGTACAAATCTTCCGTCAACACTCTGTTCCTTCAAACCTTTCACAATTTTTCCCGAACAAGTGTTGAGGGGGGAGAATGTAAATATTTTTCAGTCTCATAAAACCTTGTACTTGCATGTTACCTAAAAAATGTTGTATCTCTGGAAATGGTCGATACGTTTCTTGTTAAATACTCTCCTTGGACTCAAATGTTTTAAAATTTTATCATTTCAAAAGTCGAGGGGGAGTATCGTCAAGTTTCTTTCCAAAATATGTTTTGTTTAACCAAAGTGGAAGTTATGGGTCTTGGTTGAAAATGGTTGAGGTGGAGGGGCCAATATTGTCAAATTTAAAAAGTTATTTTAATAAAACTCTTTCACCTAACCAAATTCAAAATCATTTATTACTAGCATTTAATTCTCAACCAAACTCATATCCACGCCTAAGATCCAAAACGCAAATCCGTGCTTCAAAATCACAAATTGTAAGTTGTAAACGTTTCTAATAGTGATTTCAAACATTGGTTTTTAATCTTACACAAATCCAACGGTTAGATTTTGACTTATGGATGATATTGTGTTCTACGCATACGCGTATAAACAAGAATTTGATATGTTGTGTTTGTGATGAAATGGGAAGTGTTAAAATGTTCTAATATCAATGTTAAACCTAATTCAATCAACAAAATTCACCCAGAAACCCGTTTTAATCATTTTCGAATTTTAGGGTTTATCTTTGAATTTAGGCGTTTCTTCATGTAAGTGTTTTGGCTTTATTGGATGCTTAAGTTATGTTCATAACATGTTTAATTGATCATATACACTATTGAATCTCACCCAGAAACAACAAATTTGGAGAATTAAGGTTTTAAGGTTTATAGGTGCGTATGTACATGAACTTTTGATTCATCAATAGTTTGATGTTAAAACTTGTTGGAACTAACTTCACTTGCATCAAAGATTGTGCATAAAATGTTTTGATGATTTTCCATGGTTAAATCTCTTAAGCGTAATAATAGGGTTTAGGGTTTAATCTTAAACTTACGCCTAAGCTGTCATACGCGTAACTAGTTAGAATTTGATAAGCCTTGTGATCTTGAAAATGGTTGGAACACATGTTAATATGTTTGTTATGATTAAATTATTACAGGCTTCTACGCGTAAAAGATTCAGAATCAAGGTATACTTGGCTTACGCTTAAGGAATACCTTATGCGTAGAGGTTATGCGTAAGAGCAATCTTACGCGTAACGCTTACGCATACGGGTCTACAATGGGACTACGCGTATCCTGTGAAGGATATGCGTAAACTTAGATTTCTACGCCTAAGGGCTACTCTTACGAGTAAACCTTACACGTATGTCCTTTGCCAAAGCCTACGCGTAAGCTCATAAGCTAAGAGTATACTCCTACGTGTAAGTCATTCTTACGCCTAAGGGTTACTCCAATGCTTAAGCTTACGTCTACGCTTATGGTCCTCATGTTTACGCATAAGCACACTAGCTTACGTCTAAGCCTACTTGTAACTTTATTTTGATATATTACGCGTACAAAACTTGTAATAAGTTACTCATATGTCACAAAACCAAAATGTCACTAATAAGCTACAAAAAGTTAAAACGTTGTGTGATTAAGTGAAATTTGGATATTAAAATTCAAAATTAACAAACTCACGTAACTTATCACGTCAACTTTGGACTATTGGACTAAAAGTGACTTTGGACTCGTAACGTTCATAAACATAACAACTTCAATCAATAATTGGACAATAAAATCAACTTAGACTAACATAATGTCTTTCGATATGTTGGTTCTTTTGTCTCAATACCTTTCAGATCACGAAATGGACGTCGTCATGGAAAATATCAACGCACCAAATGAACTCACAATGGAAGATATCTTCCCAATGGATTACCGGAAAACGACTGGAAAGAACAACCTCATAATTGATTTTGAGAACTTCACCTGCTCGGAATCATCATGCAGAGTTGCCGTGGATATTCTCAAAGTTCATCCCTACAGTCTTATGCTAACCAACTCAGCAACTGTACCAGAAATCTATATCCATCAATTCTGGCACACGATGGAGAAGATTGATGGTCAAGGATCTTAGCACTATTCTTCTTCTGCCAGCCATACAACCTGCTGATTATGTGGCAACTCCTAATGAAGAGGCCATAATGCAATTCATGGTCGACATTGGTTATGATGAAGCTGCTGGAGTCATCACCAAACACTCCACTGTCGATCTGAAGAACATCCCTCAGCCATGGAGGACACTGTATATCATGATCGCCAAGTCTGTATCTAGACGAGACATCGATCATGAACATCCTAAGCTCATGCACCTACAGACATTTTGGGGAATGGTCAACAAACAACATATCGATTATGCAAGCCTGATATGGGAAGATATGATGCAGCATCTCAAGAAGCCTGGGTCAAAGGTTCCCTTTATCAGATACACAAAGTTGTTGATTCAGAACATTCTCGGGCAAAATCGGGACATCCCCATGAGAATTAATGACCCTAAGAATCACTCAGTGTTATATGAGCCAACATTGAACGTTGTCAGATTTAAGGACTCATAAACACGCAAGCAAGGTGCATAGTTACTTGACTGCCTTCTCACTGACACAATCAAGAGTCTTCCTTCGTATCTTCGTTACCAAGAAGCGGTGATAGCAGGCAAAGTCGGGTTTATGGATGAGAAGACTTCTGCTGTGCCTACCAAAAAGACTAGAAGGTCAGGCAACACTGGTAGTACTGGAAGCACTGGGAGCACTCACAAGTATCCGAAGAGGCATCCAAGCTTCAAGAAAAGAGTCCCAGCTCATATCGCTCGTCCTAATGTCAAACCAGAACCTATTCCTGAGGACGACGACTCTGCAACTGAGTCTGATGAGGTAGTTTACTACTCAGAAACTGCAACAGAGGATACATCCTCACCGATTCCATAGACAAACCACCAAGTCCCCAATCAGAGAAAGGGAAGAAACCAGTGGCAGAGGAAGAAGATGAAGCATCTGATGAAGAGAATGGTCCAAAGGATGAAGAAAGAGAATACCAGAAGACTCTCAAGCATCTGAGATTGCAACAAGCTGCAAAAGATTTTGAAGCTCAATAGTTGAAAGGCCTTGGAGGTTCTAGTGGTGGTACTCTCATCACACCAGTTCTTGATGCGGTTAATCAACCCGATAAGGGAACTGGTGACACCACAAAGGAATGAACGGAGCAGCAGCAACAAGATTATGAGGTTAAGTTCGATTTTGAGGAAGATGAATGAGAAAAGACAAAGAAGATTACTGATGAAGATATGGAAAATGCGGCAAAGGAAAAGGCTGATGAAGAAGCCCGTGCTAAAGTAGATGAAGAAGAAAGGATTTGAATTGAAGCAGACAGCTACATTCGAGATAATCCTGAACATAATCCTAAACAATCTTCAGAGCCACCCCATGACCCATCCACAACTGAATCATCATCTCACTCTTCACCACCACCATATAAATATACAACCACAAGATCATCGTCCAAATCAGTCGAGAAAACTACTGATACGTGGGCATCTCGGGCAAAGACCAAGATCCTAAAAGCCATGAAACAAGCAAGAAAGCGTAGCATGGTTGATAGAAAGCTGAACTTGCTAGCTGACAGGGTCAATTTGCTTAGCAAAGAGATGAACACATTCACTGAGGAGCGAGATCAGATCAAGCTATTCCTGAACAGAGACATACAAGGAGAAATGGACGAGAAAATCAAGGAATACACTCATCAGTTCCTTCTCCAGTATGTCCTGGGAATAACCAAAGACATGTTCTCCAAACAATTCTATCCTACTTTGAGAACACTGATCAGACAGACAATCATCACTACCCCGGTGACTATGCAGACTCGACTAGTCCCACCTCCTAATGTAACCGAAACTGATCTTCTGTCACAGTTGATAGTTCAAATGACTTCTCGATCTTCAACACTCACTTCGGATGAATTGAAGTTTCTTGAGCTATTTCTGGCTCATCAACTGAAGACTATATGCAAGGAAGCTGCTGGTATTGAGAAGCGATACAGAGACGATGATGACTCAGACAAGGATCCAAAGGCTAAACGTCAGAAGAAAACAGGCGAGTCTTCATCATCTATGCCTCCACCACCACCAAAGACCACCACCACTACTGGAGCATCTCAGCAAACGCATACATCTGATAAACCTCGGGATTCTGAGTCACCACCACCATTGGAGAAAACCGGTGATCACTTTCAATACACCGGTGGTGATGATGAAGAAATTCCCAAGCCCCAGCAACAGCCATCATCCCCACTATCAACTAACCAACAACCAGCATCATCCTCCAAGCCTAAGAAAAAGAGATCAAGCTCAGTCGTCTCATGGTTGGATGAAGATGATACTGCTGAATATGATTCGTTTAGCAAGTTAGTTGATGCTACACCTCAATTACCGGAAAGTCAAGAACTGGTAGATGGTCGCGCTATGGAGCAGTTAAAGATTATCCAGGACAAGTTTAAGGTCAAGAAGATGACGAAAGGGGAGTTACGCCGGATCAAGAACGATGCATTTCAATTGCTAAAAGACAGTTCCGGCAGTGCTATTGAAGTCGCATACCATCTCGACAACATCACTCAAGCCATGTCTAACAACATTGACCGGCTCAACCCTGAATCAAACATCGACTTCACAAGAAAGGATAACACTTCATATTACACTGACTGGACCAAACCGCTACCAACCATTGGCCGACCAGAGCAACCAAAGGTTCCTTACCAATACTTCTTCAACAATGAACTAGAGTTTCTTCAGCACGGTAGCGACATCAGCAAGAAGTATGCTACATCACTTACCTTCAACATCCCAGCAGCAGTCTTCTCCACCAATGTTGCCATCGAGGAAGAAGCCACCAGAATGTTCGTTGACAAAGTGGTGGATTATGATATTGATGCCAAGTATGGCATTCACCATTGGCCTCCAAGGAGAAGTCTATATTACAGAAGCTGTTAGGATTTAGAAAATCCAGTCGTTAAAGTGTCGGTCACCTCAAGTATATGTAATCGTTAGAAAGCTCGTAGTCATAGTTATTTTATTTTAGTTAGTATTTAATTAAGTAACACTATGGAGGACGGACGGGTCTTTACCCACTGTATGCCTGATCCACAGCCCGTATGTGGCGTTTTATGTAAGGTACTATAAATACCCTCTACCTCCCAAGGTAGAGGGTTGGAGCTCATAATAATACTTTTCTTTCTCTCTCTAAGTTCCCTAAACCTCTAACCTTTCTCTCTCTAAAACCTTAAGTGTACGCCCCATATTGTTATGGTTTGATGTGTTTGTGAAATCCAATATGCTACAAATGGTATCAAGAGTGATGGTTTGATCATCTATCTTACATGCTCTTTGATTTCTAGTGGTTTTATATGGTTTTTGGGTTTGAAAGAGTTTAGAGTTATTTGCATCATTTGAACCATTTCTAGTGTTAAAGTTTGAATTTTGATTGTACTTTTGTGTTTAGAATCATTATAAGTGCTTAGGTTTTGATTTGGAAGGCTTGAATCAGTGTGGTTGGGTTGTTTTTGGATTGAAAAGTGGTGTTTTCGAACATTTCTACCTAGCGACTTGAGTCACGGACTAGATTTCTTCGTAACGACTTGTCTCTACGTTTTCAGCGACTTGTCTTTGTTGTGGGAAGCGATTTATGCATAGATTTCTTCGTAGCGACTTGTCTCTAAGTTCTTCAGCGACTTGTCTTTAGTGTGGGAAGTGACTTGTGCTCTAGCGATTTGTCTTTTGAGACAAAACGACAAATAGTACAAAGTAGTGGTCGTACTGTTTTGTCTAGCGATTTGTCCCAAGCGACTTGTCCATATAGCGACTTGTTACTCTAGCAAATTTTGTGTCTAGCGATTTGTCCCTAGCGACTTGTCCATCTAGCGACTTGCTAGTTTAGCAACTTATGTGTCTAGCGATTTGTCTTCATAGCGACTTGTTCTTCTAGCGAGTTGTCACTCTAGCAACTTGAGTGCCTAGCGACTTGTCCATTGAAGCGACTTGTATACTTAGCGACTTGAGTGAAAGCGATTTGTCATCAAGGATTGAAGCGACTTGGTTTATTATTGTTTCTGATTGTTACATTTTACGGTTTTCTCTTGATTTAGTAAAATCCCGTGAAAGAATCTATTTCCCGGTTTAATCATAGAGTTACAAAATCTCGTGAAATCTGTAATCATGTCTACCAACGTGCCTACAATCATCTCTTACGTAGTCGAGGGCGTTCAGCGGTGGATCGGATACTCGCCCACCTATGCTTGACAGAACTGATTATGACTCATTGGCTCAACAAATTAGGTTGTACTATTTGGGAAAAGAAAATGGGGTTAACATCCTCAAATCAATTGATGAAGGACCTTATCAGATTGAGACTACAAGAGACATACTTGAAACCTGTGGATGGTACGATGATCTTAGGTTTGGACGACCAAAGCGTATGATGAGCTCAATGATAAGGAGAAAAGATGTGATGCTGATATCAGCTTCAAACATTATATCGTGGTCTTCCAAAGACATCTGCAGTTAATCAATCACAACACCGGCCAAGGCGGTTTGGGACAATGTCAAGATGCTTCTCTCTGTTCTCGAATTGACCGAAGACAGGGAATCTCAATTGTATGATGATTTTGAGAACTTCAAAATGAACCCTGGAGAAAGTGTCACTGAATACTATGTGAGGTTCCACAAACTTGTGAATGATAAGAGGAATATCAAAATGTCCATGCCAAATATTCAGCTCAATTCAAAGTTTGTGAACAACATGAATCCCGAATGGCACAAATTTGTCACCTGAGTCAAGCTAACCAAAGGATTAAGGCACACCAACTATGAGCAATTGTATGCCTTCCTACTTCAGAATGAGAAGCATGCTATGTTTGAACGAATGATTCTTGAAAAGTTCAAATCTAATCATGGAGATGCAAGCTCTTCAAATTACTCAACTGCATTCTACACCAATGTAGGGATTACTACCAAAGCTTCACAAGTCATACCTACAGGAAATGGTAACCACAAACTCATTCCTGATCCAAGGTTTAAGCAATCTGATGCTGAAGCAACCATGGAATATTTCATCAATCAATTGGCTCTTATGGTTAACCAAAATCTGAACCTCACTCCACACACTAACAATGATATCAGAACTGCATCCAATCTTCACAATCATGCTATTGTCAGAGATGGAAAGATCATGGTGCAACCAGTGCAAGGAAGACAGTATGAACAAGGAAAAGGTGGAGTAGGTGGAGGGTATGTGGCTAATCAGAATTGTGGAAGGAATACTAATCAAGGACAAGGAAAGCCAATCAAGTGCTACAACTGTGGTGGTGAAGTAAATATTGCAAGGAACTGGACATCTCCAAAACGCCCTTAAAATGCAGAGTATTTCAGGGACAAGATGCTGCTAGTACAAGATCAGGACAATGGAGCGGTTTTGAATGAAGAAGAGTTGTTGTTTCTTGATGAGGGAAATGCCAAAACATATGATCTGATGTGGTTGGCAGACTAATTCAGGAAATAGGTCACAATCATCAAAATGCCTTTCAAGTTGCCGACTGTGATGCATTTGACTCTGATGTCGATGATGAACCTACTGCCTGCACAATATTCATGGCTAGCATTTCACCAATGGTCTCCAAAGGTCTCATCACCACAACGGATGGTCCATCCAAAGATTCACTCATCTCAGAAGGTATTAAAACTTTCGATGAAGTTGATGAACAAAAGATACATAACGAAGTACAATCTCATGAAACTAATGAATCAAATATTGATAATGTGGGGTAATAGTAATATTGTCCCATATGATCAATATGTGATACAAAGTGAAAGTAAGATCGTACCAAGTGATGCATCTTCTGCAGTCAATGATGACTATGTCTTTGATGAATACACTGCATGTGCCCCTGATGATTATGTTATCTCTGAACTGAATGCCTACAAAGAACAAGTTGCTATTTATGAACAACGTGCTAAGTTTGAGTTAACTACCTGTGAGCAGGAAATGGATAACCAAATGCGTACAATTATTAGAAAAAGTAATTTTAGAGAAGAAGTGTTAAAACAAGAGTTAAACTCCTTACAAGAAAAGCTTTCTAAAACTGTTAAGCAAAAACAGGAACTCCAAGATAATGTTAAAGTGCTTAAACAAGAATTTAATGCTAAGGAATCAAAACTTTTAAATGAATTTTCCAATCTAAAAACTTTGAAAAACAAGATTGAAAATAAGTTGTATGTACAAGGGAATACCATTCAGACTGCTCACATGATCACTAAGCACAAAGTCTTAAGTGTTCCCCTAGTAGAGGAGCCAAATCCCGAGTATTGTAAAAAGGCTAAAGCTTTCCATACGATTGTATATGATGGCAATGAGATCCTCAAGCCTAGGAAAACACAATCATGTATCGGAAGCACGGAAGAGGATAGAAAATTAGAAGATGCCTCTAGGGAGAAAATGGATAAGAAGCTAAAAGATCCTGAGTGTAAAAAGAAAAAACATAACGATCAAACCCCATGATTACACAAAAGAAAATTGGATCTCCCTGAACATGTTTAAGCATCAAACTCAATTAACCCCAGAACAAGTTTTTTGGAAAACGGACATAGATATGCAAAAAGCAAATGTACTTGTTGAAACAAACGCTCCCCTTAGGAAAGTGCCACCAGCTACTGTGTATCCTCCGAATACACCAATGAATTTAGTTCCTAGAAATATTCCCACTAAGAGCAAGACCTTAATCAGCCTGTATGTTGTCTATCAACTATTCGTTGATTTTGAAAAGACATGTAAGAAAAGAATCACACCTACAGGGGATAACGAAGGGAGAGGGGTTTTGAGCAAACTAAAGAATGCTATTTAAATGAAGTCATGCCTTTCTTTAAACAATTAAAAAATCAATTAGAGAGTCTTCAAAAGGGGATAAATTCAGAGATTAAAGAAATTAAAAAGGAATTTGATAACATGATAATTGAGGTCAATGATTATGAACGTGAACTCAAATGTAATGAAATTGAAAGGAAGAATCTGCATATCGTACATGAGAACTTGATTTCGAGTTGTGTTGCTCAAGATGTGTTTTATACTGTTACAATGCATTCTATTACTGCTTCTCAATTTCATGAATTATCTGTTGCTTTGAAAGTTTCCCATGATCGTGTCATTGAGCTTGAAAACAAAAACTCAGAATTGAATGAGAAAATAGAACAGGATGATCATGATAACCTGGTAAAACATTTTTCTAAGTTAGAAGTTGAACACTTTAATTTGCAACTAAAATATCAACATCTCAAAGAAAATGTTAAAACCTCAAATATCAAAACATCCTCGGATGCTCCAATGTTTGATGCAGTTTTTGAAATAAACAAACGTGACGAAAAAATTCAAGCTCACTATAACACGATCAGAAAGTTGAAAGCCCAAATTTCACAATTAAAGAAAAGGTGGCTCCCAAAAGAACAATGTATTACAACAAGAAAATGCTGGCGACACCCAAATGCCTCCTCCAAAAGGAAATTTTAGAGTCGGGTTCTCTTTAATGAGAATTTTCTCAAAACTTTCATCTTTAAAACATCATTAACGTATTACAACAAGAAAATGAGAGTTTTCTAGAAGAAAATGAATGCGAATTCTGCTACTTTTGGGAAAACATGTAATGATGATTTCTCAAAGCCTGCAACACAAAGTTCATACTAATCATGCATGTGGTGTGAATGTTTTGATTAATGCTGTTAAATATCCAAATTGCTAATGCCAACAATCAAGTTAAGAAGGCTAGAAAGAAAAGGCGGAAGAAGGTTAGAAAACATTAGAAACCCACAGGAAGAAAATTTAGTAATGTAGGTTATCGATGGATACCTCTTGGCAAGTAAATTTAATCTTAATGAGTTGTGCCCTAAATTATCTAAGTCAATGCCCATTAGGAAATGGATGCCCACTGGTAGAACTATACCTTTAAGAAGTGAATATACTTTGAATAGATCTACTGTTTCTACTAGCAGACATCTACCACTAATGGTTTTATTGACTCTGCTTCTGATGTGGATGTTCCAATCTCTTTGTCTAACCAAGTGGTACCCATTATTGCATGGGGATCCCAATTATCGATTATCCATTCTTGTCCGTGTTCAGCTGCAGTCGTTCAAATCGTTACGTGGTATCTGGACACAGGTGATTTCCAGCATATGACGGATGGAGATCGCTCACGGCTCATGAACTTTGTGAGTAAATTCATGGACTGTTAGATTAGGAAACAACCATTTTGGTGCAATTATGGGTTATGGAGATTATGTTGTTGGTGACAGTAATCTCCGGGTATATTATGTTGAAGGTCTTGGTCATAACTTTGTTCTCTGTTGGTCAATTGCGTGATTCCGATCTAGAGGTGGCTTTTAGAAAACATACTTGTTTTGTTAGCGAACTTGATGGTGTGGAACTGTTAAGAGGAACACATGGTTCAAACCTATACACCATCTCTATCGAAGACATGATGAAGTCTTCACCAATCTGCTTGTTGTCAAAGGCTTCGAAAACAAAGTCATGGTTATGGTATCGTCGTCTCAATCACTTGAACTTCGGCACCATTAATGATCTTTCTAGAAAGGACCTTGTAAGAGGCTTACCCAGATTAAAGTGTGAAAAAGATCATCTTTGTTCAGTATGCCAATTGGGAAAAAGCATGAAATATGCCCACAAACCCAAACCTGCAAACTCAGTTATGGAAGTTCTTCATACTATTCATATGGATTTGTGCAGACCAATGAGAGTGCAAACGATAAATGGGAAGAAATATGTTTTAGTCGTTGTTGATGACTACTCTCGATTTACTTGGGTTAAGTTTTTGAGGACAAAGGATGAAAATCCAGATGTCATCATCAAACTTATCAAAGCGAGCTTACAGGTTCGACTTAACAATCGTTAGAATTATTCGAATTGACAATGGCACTGAGTTTGTTAACAAATACCTAAGTCAATTTTATGAAAGCATTGGAATCAGTCATCAAAGAAGTGTTCCACGCGCCTCAACGAGAACGGTGTAGTTGAAAGACGAAATCGGACCCTTGTTGAAGCTGCAAGAACTATGCTTATTTACTCAAAGGTTCCAATGTTTCTTTGGGCTGAAGCCATTGTCACTGTGTGCTACACCCAAAATCGTTCCTCATACACACTACTCATGGAAATAACTCCATACGAACTTGTCCATAAGCGAAAACGATCTCTCTACCCGTAGGTATTTGGTGCTTTGTGCTATCCAACAAATGACGGTCAAGATTTAGGGAAATTAAGAGCTAAAGCGGACATTGGAGTTTTTGTGGGTTATGCATCAAACAAGAAGGGTTAACGAATCTACAACAAAAGAACTCAAGATATCATGGAAACTATTCACGTCACGTTCGATGAGTACATGCGGGCAAATGGCTCTAGGACAATCAAGCCGCATCACAACCTTCTTTAAGTAGTCCAATTAGTTCTTCTCTTGTACAAAATCCCTCACCAGCAAATTCATATGTACCCCCTTCAGAAGATGATTTGAAGAAATTGTTTGATCCAATGTTTGATGAACACTATGAGCCTATTGCTAATGATCAGCCAAATCCATCAACAAAGGCTGCCCCTAACCCAGTCAACGTAGATAACTCTTCAGTTTCTATGTCATTAAGTCAAGAAGCGCCTACTGCAGATCACTCATCCTCATCATCAAATCCTCAATCATCATGTGTACATCATGGAAATGTTTAGGCACCTATGATGGAGATAACCCTTTGCTACTCGAAGATGCTCCATTTGAGAACATATGTGCTCTGAACCAACTTGAACCATCTTCATCGAGGAGATTCAAACTCACCGCTACCGGTTCCTCAACAACAACCACACGAACACCTTAGAAAATGGACACACGACCATCCATTGGACAACATCATTGGAAACCCCTCTCGTCGGTATCCACATAAACAACTTGCAACTGATGCCTTATGGTGCTTCTTCAACTCAGTACTATATAAGATCGAACCAAAAGACATTAAACCGCCATGAATGAAGCCAGTGGTTCAATGCCATGCAAGAAGAAATTCATGAGTTAGATCGACTAGATGTATGGGAATTAGTACCTGCTCCTGACTATGCTATGATCATTGCTTTAAAGTCGATCTTCAAAGTAAAACTTGATGAGCATGGTGATGTGTTAAAGAACAAGGATCGATTAGTTGCTAAAGGATACCGTCAAGAGGAGGGTATTGACTTTGAAGAATCATTTGCTCGGTTCATATCAAGGCAATCGAAATCTTCACGGCTAACACGCAAGTAAGAACATGGTAGTCTATCGGATGGATGTAAAGACGGATTTTCTTAACGGAGATCTTAAAGAAGTCGTATATGTCATCCAACCTGAAGGTTTTGTGAATCCAGAGCATCCTACTCATTTCTATCGCTTGAAGAAGGCTCTTTACGGCTTGAAGCAAGCTCCGAGGCATGGTACGATCACGCTATCAAACTTTCTTCTATCTTCTGGATTCAACAAAGGAGCAGTTGATCCGACATTGTTCACCAGAAAGTTAGGCAAACACTTAATTCACGTTCAAATCTATGTTGATGATATTATTTTTGTCTCGACTGAACCCAATGAATGTGACTTTTGTTCTAAGGAAATGGGCTCCAAATTTCAAATGTTAATGATGGGACAAATGTCATTTTTCTTGGGATTACAAATTTCACAAAGTCCCAGAGGCATTTTTATCAATCAATCTAAATATGCTAATGAAATTTTAAAGAAATTTGGATTTGATTCTTGTAACCCTGATGACACTCCCATGGTAGGCGCACTAAAGCTGGATGAGGACCACTGGGGATCATGGTTGACCAAACTAAATATCGTAGTATGATTGGGTCCACTGATGTACCTTCTTAGCCGGACATTCGACATTCATTTGTATGCATGCATGTGTGCTAGATACTAGGCTAAGCCTACCAAAAGCACCTTGAAGCGGTTAGCGGGTCTTTCGGTATCTCCAATGAACCATCAACATGGGACTTTGGTACCGAAGGACACCGTATATCACTAACACCTATCGCGGATCTTGACCATGCAGGATGTCAAGATACACGTCGAAGCACGTAAGGAGGTGCTTAGTTTTTTGGGTGATAAGCTTGTGAGCTGGTCTTCAAAGAAACAAATGAGTACTTCTATATCCTCTACAGAGGCAGAATACATAGCCATGTCATCGTGTTTTGCTCAAATCCTAAGGATAAGATCCCAATTATCTGACTATGGCTTTGAATTCAACAAAATCCCTCTGTATTGTGATAACAAAAGTGTCATTGCTCTCTCATGCAACAACGTTCAACATTCAAGAACAAAGCATATCGACATTCGACATCATTTCATTAGGGAGCAAGTGGAGAACGGTGTGGTGGAACTTTATTTTGTGAGGACTAAATACCGGTTAGCGGACATCTTCACCAAAGCTCTTCCTAGAGAACGTTTTGAGTTTATCCTTCCACTACTTGGTCTAAAGAGTCTACAACGAAAACACTCAAAGCGTCTTCAAGAGGAGTAAAAGTTTTCTTCATCCATCTCTTGTAAATATTTATTCAAAAAGCAAAATACAAAATTATAAAACCCACAAAAAAATAGAAAAATATAAAATTTCAAAAATTCCATAAAAATCAGAAATCTTTGAAAAAGCTAAAAATATTTTTCCCATCTTTTCTTTTATTGATTTCATCTGGTATTTGTGTTGTCATTCAAAGAGTGACACGGGTCTTTAGATGAAGTTCGAATGTACATAATTGTTTTATAAAAAAAGAAAAAAAAAAAAAAAAAATGAGGAGAATGAAAAACAAAGGTTTATAGTCATTTCAGACTATACCCGTTTTAAAAGAAAAGAACGAGCCATGCTTTATCTTATTTTCAAAAATCATGCTCGATTCTAAAACAAATGTTTGTCACCAAAAAGACAAATGTTTCCTTCACAAATATTTTTCCTTCTATAAATTCTTCACGAAAATATTTGTTATCTAATGAAAACTAATTGCTTTGAAAAATAACTCGAACTCAATTTTTGAAAATCATCACGGATTTGTGGGTTGTCAAAATCTATCTCTCAATCAACAACTTATGTCATTGATTGAGGCGAGAATGATTTAATTAAATCAAAAAGGTTATTTGTCATACAAGTGGATAAGACCAAGGCTTATGTCATGTTTTCAAAAGATACTCAAGCATGTTTTTGGAGTTTAAAGTCTCCGATTTGATCCTTATCGGTTAAATGTTTTCATAAGCAAGTCACAATTCTCCTCAACAGCTTTCAAAATTAATTTAAATCTATAGAGATCACAAATCTTAAATGACTTGAAAATTGTGATCGGGAGAGAATTTGTGATTTAAATTGGATTTAAAGCGATAATTGATAAATGGTTTTATAAGTGATTAGCAAGCTCTCATCCCTACATGTGCTAAACGATTTCAAAATTTCCATGCACATGTTAAGGGGGAGCATCTATATCAAACCAAAGAGGATTGAAATGTGATTGATTTGCAGGTTTTCCCTAATATGTGCAAAACACTTTCGAATCTCGATGCACATATTGAGGGGGAGCAAATTTTTGAAAACCACATCCTTCCCCAAAATTACCTTTAACAAAGTATTTAAAAATACTAATTTTGATCGAGAAAGTGATGTCGACAGTTTAGAAAAAGTTGATCAAAGAATTCTTTATTCTCAATCTTAAGATTTTCAAATCCTCTTGCCTCCATGTGTCAAAATGATTTAAAATATACGATGCACATGTTGAGGGGGAGCTTTTTCTGAAATATCACAAACAATTCAAGAACAAAATGCTTTGATAATATATCACAAGTACTTGGATTGATTTTCAAATGGTTTTCAATTGGTTCCAATGGCAGAAGAACAATACCAAAAATACCGACCAAATTTACTTTATGCATGGTGTTATAAGGATGGTTAGGTTAGGCATTCGTTCCCACAATCCATGAGTGGGAGGGATCTACCCAGGGACAATCCACTAGATAGTGTAGAGTCCTTAGGTATGATGAAAAAAAAGGAAAAAAGTGAGTTATGGGAAGAGTGCCGACTGAGAAAGAGCTAGTACTGGAATAAACCCAACAAAGTTCTAGTTATGAAGTCTCGGTAAGCACTGAAGGGGTTGAAGAATGAAAAAGAATTGAATGTGAAAAGGGTGAAAAGAAATAGCCCTCAAACAATTCAACCTTAGAGGCGAAACCAGGGTTCAATACATATACTTGGTGGTTACTAAGGTAACTGGTATTGAAGACAAGGCGTCATGGACCCGGTGGAGCACTAAACTTCCCAAGCTACTCAAGTTCCTCTTAAAAGGACTTGTTTCATTCTCACGGGGAACCTACATAATCTATCGACTTTCTCTTAGAGATTGTTGATATTGAAGAAGGAGACCCTCTCCCTAGTCTCCGGCATAGGAACCAAATGCGCACAATTGAGTCTAGAGCCACGAGATCATCAATAAATCTCATTAGGACATAATCAATGAAGACTCTCTCATTTCACACAATGTGGAAAGAGAATATCTATTTTTAAGGGGTTTCATCGAGATGGATACTGAGGTTGGAAAGCTTTGTAGGTGGAAGACGAGCTTCACAAACTACGGGATATCAACGTCAAGAGAATTCTCGGTCTAATTGAATGATTGTGCGGTACTCCTCAATATTATTTTGATTGACATTTGGATTGTATGATTTGTATATTCATTATGGTTTGTACACACATAACATACAACCCACTTGTAATGAAAGGACCACGTAGTGCGCATCCGCGGTGCCACAATCCTTATAAAGGAAGCTTCTTACTTTTTGAGTAAAACTAATCAAAACTTTAATCATTTTCAAAGTTTTGCTCAAAATAACAAGTACTTCCCCTTATGTTTTCAAAACCTCAAAAGTTAGTATTACTTGTTGAGGGAGAGTAGTTGCTAAAAATCTTTGTTCAAAAATTTTTCTTCGTGGAAATCTTCCCACAAAACTCGAAATGGTCATATTCGCTATCAAAAATTTCATCAAAAATAACATTTATATGCCATTTTTGAGGTGGAGAAAAATTGTGTGATACAAATATGTTGGATTGCGAATGAATCCTCGTGTGCTAAGACTTAACCCATTGATTGACAAGATATGAACTGTCATACATCGAATGATTCGTCTTTCAAGACTTATCCGAGTAGATCGTACCTATTGAGAAGCTCTTGATGAGCGAAAATGACGGGTTTGACAACCCTTTCAAGGTTTGTCACACCTTCAAGGTAGTTATTAGAGCTAGTTTTCACCTAAAAGCTGACAATGCATCTCTTTAACTATGCAACGTAACGGTGTCTCGCGAGGAATTGTCTATCTTGAGTCAATCAATTCAAAAGTCACGAGCTCTACCCTCATGCGATTTACTGTCAAAACACTTAAGCACATGTGGAGGTATTTACGAAAATGCAAAACTCTCGAAGTGTTATAAACATGTTTTCATTCATAAACACTTTGAGAGATTTTCGTGAAATGGTTTTATGGCAACGTAGGATAGTCATGGAGTTATAAGGTGACTAAGGTTAGGAATAACCGTCCTATGATCCGCCTAGGATCTACCCAAGGACACCACCAATAGATAGTACTTAGAAGTCCTTAGGTATGATTATAAATAGGAGAAAATGAGAATCGAAGAAAGAAGGAGTTAAAGAATTAAAAAGAAAAGTAAAGAAAAGGGTGAAAAAAATAGCCCTCCAAATTATTCAACTTAGGGCAGACACTGGGTTCAATTCATATGCTCATCAGGCTACACGATGACACTTAGGTATTGAAGATTAAAGTCATTATGGACCGATGGACGATAATGCAGAACCTTCTTAGCCACTCAAGTTTATCTCAACGAAGCTTGTTTCATTCTCAGGGAACCCTACCGTAAACTATCGACTTTCACTTAGAGATTGTTGGTATTGAAGGAGACCACTCCTAGTCAGCTGGAAAACCAAAGCGCACTAATCGAGTCTAGAGCCATGAGATTCATCAAAGGATCTCTTAGGAACACTTGACATTTCATAACTTGTCGTTTCTACATTAGGGCGCTAAGTGAT
Organism: Chrysanthemum makinoi; assembly: GCA_910596185.1. NCBI lineage: Eukaryota > Viridiplantae > Streptophyta > Magnoliopsida > Asterales > Asteraceae > Chrysanthemum > Chrysanthemum makinoi. The sequence continues at coordinate 239,795,134 of OU343219.1, forward strand.
AGATTCTTCGAGTCCTTCGCAGATCTTAGCAATCAGAGAACATTCATGAGGGGATTCACATTTGTGATCCTCGGTGATTGAATGGAAACTCTTGCCGGGTCAACATCAAACAACCCGGCCGACGAGGTCACTTCGGTAACTCCTTGAGGGTTACGCTTAGTGTTGTCTCAAACGGTCTCATGATCATGGGGTGATGCTTGGTGTACCTGACTCACTGAACTGTATATGTACTTTGGTACATCGTGTTATCCTACTTGAGGGACTCTAGTTAGAACACCTTTGCGAAATTAGAGATGTGTTTTCACACTATCTTTATTAACACCCTCGAAGTTCGAACTTGTAAGTCTTGGAAATCCGCTAAGGAGATTCCTCTCAGAATCGAGTCTGAAGGCGTGGGTCATTACTTGAACTTGTTCAATGTAATGCCAACTGTCCCATATGGATTCGGCGACGATTCGCCGACCAAGGTGAATGGAATCAAGACATTCATCGAGAACAATCGTAGTGGTCAATTCTCTAGAAAAAGATCACAATGATCGATTGGTGTTTTTCACTAACCAATTCTTATGTTTTCTTCTTATGGATGCTCACGGGATGAATGATGCGATTCTCCTCATGCTCATACCAACAACAACTCAATTGAAGTTCTCTCAAAAGGAAACTCAAAAAGGAAGGATTCTTCATCACCAAAGAATCTACAAAGTTTAAAGACAAAGAGAACTACATCAAATCTGAAATCCAACGTCAAAGAGCGTGTGAGCATGTTGGAGAAAGGCGGGAGACACACGAGCAACGAAGTTTGATTTGTTGGATCAGGACAACAACAACATACCATCACCATCCACACCGAACAAAGAACAAGAACAAAGTAATCAAAGATCAAAAGCGAAAACTTCAAAAGAAACAAGATCCTTACTGTGGGGAGATTGTTGGAATCAAAAAACTTCTTCTCACAAGAAGAGGAATCTTTGGAAGACGTCAAAGCAACAGCTATTACATCAACACCAACAACTTATCCAAGATTGCTGGAGTCATCGTTAACACTTAGGGGGAGATTGTTGGAATCACTCCTAACTTGTATTTCAAGTGTTAGAAATTAATATGTAATAGGTTGTTTAAACTAGGCTTTTATGTTAGTTATTAAAGGCTAGGCTCATGTAGAAAGCCCATGAGCCTATGCCAAAGCCCAATAATGAAGGAAGGGACTAGATGTGTTGCCCTAGCTCCCTTACCCTATAAATACTCTTGTAACCTTCTTGAAGGTTGGTTGTTCATAATATACATGTCCTCGATAATCTTTGTTTATCATTACATCATGTGTGTTTAGTGTTCATCCAGATCACTTTAGTTCCTATTTCTTACATATTGATCCTTGTGTTATATTATGGTGACCTAACACTCATGATCAATGTCCTAAATAGGTGGTGAGTCCTCGTATTATTTCTATTCCGCATGTTGTTACTCCTCTGCGGTCGGAGATAATGATGGCTTCCTGATGGTGGGTAAGATTAAGAAGAAGAAAGGTAAAGCCAAGTCTACTAATGGAAGTCGGTTTGTTAGTCCTCACATTAAACATAATTTCAAATATGTTCCAAAGCGCGAAACTAGTGAACCTAAGAAGAGTGCTAATACTTTGGGTAATGCATATAAATCATCGTCTATGTTGAAGTCTCTTTGCAATACCTTCATGGAAGGTAATATTACTATATCTAATTCAGATTGACATTGGAGATTTGATGATGATGATGATGATGAACATGTTGAAAATGTTTATGATGAATCGGCTAACTTATTTACAAATTCAAAGACCGGTGAAAGTTCATCTTTCACGGTTCTTTGATTAGTTAGCTTGTTCGGTTTGATGTTTTATTCTAGGTGCATCTTTTGTTTCTAAGAGTTGTAAGTGCTCATGGCATGTCGTAAGCATTAGTTTTTAGGTGTTTTCAAGCTTCTTAGCTTGAGGTAAATATGGTACTTGTTCAACCATATTCCATTGTATCTTAATGTTTTTGGTTTTAATATATTTACAGGGAGTATTTTAAAAAAATAAAAAATAAATAAATAACTGTTGGTACATCATATTTAATATGCATAAAATTTAAACTCCAAATGAAGTTATAGTGAAGTGGGACTTTTTTTTTCCTTTCTATATAGAGATGAATTAGGGACAACTTTATAAATCAAGGGAAGATACAAGTATTTTTTACACCCTCAAACTTCTAAAGGTATAACTTCAAGATCTTGAAAAACTCATACTTTCATAGTTATTAGTTTTCATATACATCTCAAACAAGTTTACCCACTTAAAAGCTTTAAATGGTCCTAGTGTTTCTTGCAAATAAGAATATAACTATGTCATAATAGAAAACAAGAAGTACATCATAACACTAAATAGAATGCATTCACTTGAGAAACTTCATAATTTGAGTTTGATACAACTGGTTTACATATCTCTATTTACATCTAGAGAAAATCCTAGTGGTTACGTGTTAATAAAATCGTTGAAGCAATATCTCTATTTAACATCATGATGCGCCCAAACTATAAGCAAGATCACTAAATATGTCTTCACTACATGGAATTGTGAGGCCACCCATAGGATGGTTATACCCGAACTCTTCCTCTGCTTGTCGTAATAATTCTTGAAAAGCAGGTTGGCTTAATAGTGATACAGGGACCACAAATCGCTTTTTTTCTTCTTCCCCAACATAAACGGAAAAATAGCCTTTTGGAATGTCTACAGATGTTGTGCTGCTTCCATTTGAGAAAGATCGTCGAAGAATTTGTTTGGCATAAATTATCCGAGGCATACGGATTGTCATTTTTTCAATGAGGGTAGAGTCTCTTGTAGTTGAACCTGAAGCTATTTCTTCTTGGTGAAGGATATTGTGGTAGATTTTTGAGTAAGTTGTGGCTGTGATATGCATAATGAACGGTTTATATAACTCACTGATCGATGTAAGGGACAATATCAGATTGCAAATTGTGACAAATGAAAAAAAAAGTAACACCACATGGTCGTGTTCTTCATAATTTGTCTCTCTCTTCTTTATAGACTCTCTTTATATTTGTTCCATAAATGATAGTGACATAAAATATCTCACATGGTTTTGTCTTACGACACACTATAACGGACCACAATCATTACTTCATCGACATTATTGGGGATCAACGACAATTTAAACCCACAAAAGAAAAGAAATGATTAGATACAGATAGGGAGTTGTATGGCCAGTAATTGAAACACTACACTATTATTTTTACGCTAAGTAACAATATATGTCACATGGTTTGGTCTTGATTCGTGAGGCCAATGTTTTTTCCGCATTAATATATTTTGAGTAGTGTGAATCTTGCCTATTGATATCTTAGACATGTTTTAACGTTTTCACCATGGGACCAGAACACTACTCTTTGGAGAAAGAACACCTTAGCATCAGAACTTGGTATTGCTAGCTAGGCCGTAAGCCCTTTGGTACTTGTTTCACATACTAACAAGGTTATCTTATGATTATCTCTGTCAATAGCTGATTTTTCTATGACATGATTCTATATGAGATGGCTCTATCTTTGTGATACCATTATGCCTTTCCGTGGAACGTGAATTTACACAAATGACATCCAAAATGAACACCGTTATGACATTGTGTTCTTCTTAAGAAAATATATTTTGTTGTCAGCATCTTGCTATAACTATATCTTGTGTTGGAGAGAAAAAGTCAGGTTCATTCATTACCCTCTTTATACGAAATTGAGAGGCTTTTTTTTTTAACTTCTTCTGAGGTGCAGAATTATTGTATAATAAAACTTTCAAGGAGCTAGAAAAAAAGTTTACATTAATTTGGTTTTGAAATCAATCATGCCACATGAGATTTCAATAAGGTCAACTCGAGCTTTTGAGTTGCCGCACTAACTGAAAAAGTGGTTTTAGTGACAAACAATTTTTGTGACCTATATTCTCATCACTAATTGAACCAATTTGCGACAAAATAAATACTCGTCATCAATGTTTTATCACAAAATACAAATAACAATTAACCGGTATCATTTTTTATAAAAGTCAAATACAAATATACTAAAAATTCATTTTCCCCGATTTATTCATGTCTATCCATCATCTCTCCTTTTTTCCCCAAAACCACAACTGCATATTCCATCTGATTCACCACCAAAACCACGCACCACCATCGTCGTCGTCGAGCACTGCCGCCGCCTAGTAGACCACCACTGCCACGGCCACGCCACGCTGTCGCGCCAACATAATTGCTACTTAGGAGCTATCACATTTGCATCTAGTTTTTGTTACAATCTTTATTATAAATGCATTCAATTCAATTTTCTAACAATTAGATACCAGTGCGTTATTCAATATGTTCAGTTTGACTTATTTGCTAGAGTATTGTTGATTTTTTATATGTTGTACATTGAAATAGGATTCAAAGCAAGTGTTTGATGAAATGCTTAAGTGATACCAAGCGCGTGTTATATGTATATATGCATGTTAGACATCAGCTGTCCAATCGTGGTAACATTCTATATTATTTTCAGAACGTGAGAAAACCTGCGTTTAAATCTTCTGGTGGAATGTTTACGTAGACAAAAAAAAAACCTTTTATTTATAAGTAGACTTTATAATTTTTTGCCTCTAGTTTTGCATGTTAACATATTTTGCTTACTAATGCAAGAAACTTAAACATACGAGATGTTTATGAGTCGGGTTAAGAAGTTGTCGTTGCTGAGTTACTAAACATGAGATAACGTCGGCCAAAAGGTCGAAAATCACGATTCAAAAAAAAAAAAACATGGGATAACGCTTTCATTTATATTTGACCTGCATATACTTAATAGAATACACTGAACTTGAAAAAGTTTCTAATCTGAATTAGACAGGTGTCTCAATTTACATCTATACAAGTTCCTATCTGGTACATCTTTACAAAATTGTACTACCAAAGACCATTTTGTGAATGTCATAATGCGCCCAAGCTACAAGCGAGATCAGTGAATATATCTACTCCACATGGAATTGTGAGGCCACCCATAGGATGGCTGTACCCAAACTCTTCCTCTGCCTGTTGAAGTGATACTTGAAAAGCAGGTTGACTTAATAGTGATACAGGAACAACAAATCACTTTATCGCCTCTTCCCCAACGTAAACCGGAAAATAGCCTTTAGGGATGTCGAAAGATGTTGAGCTGCTTCTGTTAGAGAATGATCGTCTGAGAATTTGTTTTGCCTGAGCTATGCGATGTAGAATCGTTGCAGCGGTTTATTAAGTGATTTCAACAGGATCGAAATATGCACAAGATTAACAAGAATTTCATTCTATATATATTACTAACTACATAACATGGTTACATTGTAACAAAGACACACTTTACAAACTAATACTTGACGCCTATTTATAGTACATGAACCATCGTGACTTTTCAGAAATAACTAACTAATAACTAACTTTTGTAACCGCCAATAACTACCTATAACTACCAATAACCGCTTTTAACCGCCAAACGGTTATTAACTATCAAAGTAACATATTGAGTCCTTTTACTTTGTGTTATTACATATGTACCAACAAGACTTATGCAATTATCATCCAACATGCGAGGCATATGGATTGTCATTTTTGCAAGTGATTAAAAAAAATTTAAACTCAAAAGGGTGATGTAGTAAGAAATATCTCAAAGAAATTGTTCTTGGTGAAGGATGTTAAGCGAAATTTATGAAGATAATGTTGTTGTGTTCTGCATAATGAATCGTTTATATATAACTTACTGATGCAAGGGACAGTATTAGATGGTAGATGGTGACATCTCTAATTTACGGAAGAAAGAACCAACATCACATGGACGGGTTCATGAGGTATTTCATTTATCTTGCTTAGCTCTCCTAGCTTTATCTAATAAATGAAAGTGATATAAAAACCGAGTAGAAGCTATCTCACATGGTTTTGTCTTACGACATTTAATCATAAATCTGTTGAAACTGTTGTGGACTACAAGTTTTAGTTCCCAAAGAAAATATGATTAAACATAGATATGGACATATATGGCTAGAAATCTAGACAGATATAGTGAAGATGATTAACAATATCACATGGTCTGGTCTTGATGCTTGAGGCTAAATTTTTTGATCAACATTAATACATGTAGGACATTGTGCCTTTCCACCAAATACCAGCTAATATATCGATTGTTTTAAATAAGGCTTATTTAATCATGTCCTGGACATGTTTCACATATAATCAAGACATCTAATATCTACATACATTTATGATATGAGGATATATCAGATGGTTCTTTCGTATTTTTCCCGCATGTGGACCTTGAATTTACACGAATGACATCCAAAATGAATGCATTTGCAGCACTGCAACTTGCCCTTATAAAAAATATTGAGTTAGTAGCACCATGCTATCAGTGTCATATCTGAATGGGGTCGAATAAAAAATAAGGTTCATGTTGAGGTTAAAATACATGATATACAAATAATAACATGTAGACATCACAGAAGACACAAGCTAGCTTTAACATAATAGTAATTAACTAAATAAAATAAACTCGTAACATACCTCTTGCAATTTGGTTAGATCTCTTGAACAAAGAAGATGAAGTGGTTTAAAGAGTTGTCCCTTACCGTTTTACAACTCAAACCAATTGGTGTAATAATAATGTCTTACCACCACGGTTTTGTACACTGATTAACTACACGAATCAAAGAGATTGCTTAGATCTAACACAAACCCTTGTTTTATGGAAAAACAAAACCAAAACACCCTTGGTGAGGGTTCGCCGAACAAAGCAAAAGGAAAAAGATCTAGGGTTAATTCGATGCAAAAGTAAACCTTAAACCTTTAACCTAGACCTTGTATATATAGTGGTAGAATGACTATTAAGAAAAGTTAGGGTTTGGGCTTGGGAAGCCCCTATGGCCGCCACCTTAGAGGAAGAAAAGGGGCAGAATCTTTTCCATTTTAAGTTATTCACCATATATTCTCTCCTTTTACATTTAACGGTCGTTAGTCATTTCCGTTAAATACTTAACGATCGTTAGTCGGGTTTTGTGTAATAATTAATCATAATCATTAACATTAATTATAACTTTAATTTCATTTAATATGTGCAATCCCGTGGTCACAAGTTCGATTCCGGGCATTCACGGTTTTATAAATATATACATATTCCAACAGTTCACTCGGGCATTTCCCTCTTAAACGAAGATGTGAGCTCGAGCAGCCGATGGATAAGGGCAAAGGGAACTCTTTAATTGTCTGCTTCTAGTTTTCATTTTAGAATTTGGACAAATATTTTCCTTTATATAAAACCGCAGTGGCTATTATTTGAATTCGTATGAATCTAACATTTTTGGGAGTTTTATTATCCAATGAAAATATTGTTTAGATGTGTCCCTTTATTCAGGGCGTGATATATATATTTGTATGTTTAACATCTACTTTATGCTATCAGTTGTAGAACACATCATGCAATTTTATGTATTAGTTGTCTTTGTAGAGTCATTGACATTGAAATAAGTTATTCATTCATATATTACCTGATAATACTAAATAAACTACGCTGAACTTGATATAGTTCGACATTCAGATTAGGAAACCAGATGAAGCATCTCTATTTACAACAATAAAAGGTCCTAGTTTGTACTTCTATACAAAACTGTGCTAGCAATAAAGACTATTGTGTGAAATGTCATAACATGCCTAAACTAGAGGCAAGATCAGTGAATACATCTTCGCTACATGGAATTGTGAGGCCACCCATAGGGTGATTATACCCAAACTCTTCCTCTGCCCGCTGTAGTAATTCTTGAAAAGCAGGTTGGCTTAACAGTGATACAGGGACAACAAATCTTGTCTTTTCTTCTTCCCCAACATAAACAGCAAAAAAGCCTTTTGGAATGGCCAGAAAGTCTGTCCTACTTCCGTTTGAGAATGATCTTTTGAGAATTTTTTTCGCCTGAATAATCCGAGGCATAAGGATTGCCATTATTTCAATGAGGGTAGAGTCTCTTGATGTTATATTTAAATATGATGGAAAGGAAGGAAAATCTCAAGCTATCTCTCCTTGGTGAGGGATGTTTTGGTAGAATTTTAATGAAGTTGTGTTTGTGTTATGCCTAATGAATCGCTTATATAGCCCAGTGATATATATAAGGGAGATTATCAGATGAGATGGTAGATGGTGACATATGGAATTTATAGAAGAAAGAGACAACATCACATGGATGTGTTGTTTATAAATGCATCTGTTTGATCTGCTTGGCTCTCTATAGCACTGTCATATAAGAGTGATAAATAGAGTAAAGCTATTTCACATGTTTTTGTCTTATGACACTAAAAGAACATTTGGTTAAACCCAACGATCATAAATTTATTGAAAATACTGTGGACTACAAATTTGATATCCCAAAGAAAAAAATGATTAAGGTTAGATAGGGAGTTGTATGGCTCGAAATATAAGCAGGATATATATAGTGACGATCAGTAACAATATCACATGGTTTGGTCTTAATGCTTTAGGCCAACGTTCTTTTCAGCATAATTATATGTAGGACATTGTGCCTTTCCACTGAATAGCCTCACCTTTTTTTTTCATTGATTTAAATGCATCCTAATTCTGTCGTGGACTCGTTTCAAATATTATCAAGGCATCTAGAATCTCCATCTGTTTTATTATATAATATTTTTATATAAGAGATAGTTAAGTCATTAAATACCATTACCCCTGTTAGAATAGTGACTTAAACTTTAAGGGCTATTTGATAAATTTGTTAATGTGTGTGACTTGTCCTACAAGTTTGTTTACAATTAGAAAACTATCTTATGATGGATAGTTTAGTCTATAAGTAGGGATTGATAGGTTTTGAATTGTTTTTACATTTGAATTAGAAATTTCGGTTTGGTTCCTTTGAATTTGTCTTTGTATTTGGTTAGGTAATTTGAATAAAGCTTCTGGTTCGTTTGTTGACTTGTTTTTGTTTCATCACTTGAATTATCAACAAGTTGTATTAGAGCTAGGATCCTTTAACCATGAAGAAAAAGAAGAAGAAAAAACAATATCTGTTGCGTTTGTTCGATCATTATGAAGGCCATCAGGTAGTAGTTTTGTTTCTTTTTGGTTATTCGATCTTATTTGTTTTGTATTGGGCTTTTGTTGGTTATTTGGGCCATTAATTTTTGGACGACCGTTTGTTTTATGACGTCATTGTTTGAAGACTAATGTTGCGATTTGGTTTACTTGGGTATATGTATTTAAGTGGGTCATTAGTCTTATTATCCGTATCATATTTGGAGCATTTGAATTATTAGAGCGCATTTGTCAAGTTATTTATTAGCTTGGATGTGCTTGATAACTGGATAATAAGTTTGAAGTTAGACCGTAATACTTATCTAATAAAAGAGTCATTAGAATTTGTATTTGATATGTGGAATTTGAAGATCGATTTGGTGTTTGAAGAATTGATTAGAGTTGTTTGAATTTTGATCGATCGTTTGGGAATTTATTGGTATGAAAAATTGGATCTTTGTTTGTCGGGCTTTTGAAGTTGGTTTTCTGAATTTGATCATCTTTGTTGACGATCGTTTGGGCCGATTTGTTTGTTTGGTTGACCGTTTTGATTTTTTCGGTTAATGTTTGATTGTTCGTTTTGAAGTCATCATGTTTTTCTTTATTTTCTTTTTTTTTCATAGTATCTCTAGCGTTTGGAAATTGAAGACGAAAGATCCGTTTAGTTTGAAGTTTAAGTGAAGGTAGTCACGATGGAGATTGTTTGAATTTTGACTTAAACTCTAAGGGTTGTTCGGTAAATTTGGTAATTTGTGTGACTTGTCATACAAGTTTGTTTAAAATTAGAAAAATATCTTATGACGGTTAGTTTAATAATCTATAAAATAAAGATTGATGGCTTTAGAATTGTTTGACCTTTGAATTAGACTTTTTGGTTGGGTTCCTTTGAATTTGTCTTTGTATTTGGTTTGGTATCTTGAATAAAGCTTCCACTTCATTTGTTCGGATTTGATATTTGTTTTGTTCGTTTGATTACCAAAGAACCCGCGTGGACTAGTTTTGTTTCTCATACTAAAGCTAATGTTTGATGATAGCGGACATATCTTTCATGCTTCTTTAAAATTTCAATTTTGAAATCACCGACATTTGTACATTTTATAGGTCATTAATGGTTCCCCATAAAGGTTTCAAACAAAACAAAATTTTCTCTTGTTACAGAAAGCCGTCGTGAAACCTTGCTACTAAATATGAACTGAGTCCTCTATTGACCGGCCGGGTTTTATTGATTATGTCCCCTTCCTAATAGTTGGAATTTGTGTTAGGGCATCATTGGCTTTACGAGAGACTCTATTTTGTAGGTTGACGAGCTACTTTAGATTAGTTTCTTAAAAAAAGAGCATAAAGCACGATATTTTCGTAAACATAAACGAGGAACGATTTTCAAGGGACTTGAGTTTCTCTCACCCTACATTTCATGCCACTATATCATTAAGGCTTTATCATTCCAAACAAAAGAATATAACCTTCAACATTCACTCATACATTATTTATCGTAGAACACAAGATAAACTTCAAGATGCATTTGTCGTCTATAAAAATGGAGCTTCAATAAAGCTTGAGATAAAAATTAAATATCTCCGACATGTTAGTATTGTTGACTAACTACTCGGTTCTAGTGCGGAATAAATATGATCTCGAAGACAAACACACACCTACAGCCTTGCTATATATCGATAGAAAAGTAAAGAACAAGCACAAGATGATAACCCTAATCAAATGTTTGATTAGTAAAGAAGAAATGACGTACAAGCACAAGATAATAACCCTAATCAAACTGGTTTGCAGAACCGTCTTCAGGACACATGGATGAGACAGAGGAAGATCAAAACGCTCAAAACCAAGGTATTGGCCTTCGTATAGATGCGGACTTACGATGTGATCATGTGCTACAATTGGTGGTCCAAGGGTTAGGGAGAAATTACAAGACACGTGGGTTTAAGTTTCATTCTACTATGATCTTTGTTGTCTTTGGTACAAGATTTTTATATATGGACCTATTTTTGAACAAAGGGTGGTTTGGGATCCTGGAATTAGAGTAATCAAGATGTCGATGCTACACCTTGCGGACAAGGTGTTTTTGGGGCGGGAGTAATGATACGACCATGTCATTAGGATACTCTCTATGTATTATTACTTAGTACTTTCCTTATTAATTATTGCTTAGTTTCTTTTATTTATTTTCTTAATGAACAAGTTAAGTGTATAATATCTTTTTACAGTAAAACCTCTATAAATTAATAGTGTTGGGACCGGGATATTTTATTAATTTAGCGAGATATTATTATATCGATAAATTAATAATTTATTAATTTAAAGAGGTTTTACGTTTGACCATTAAATTTTCCAGACTAATATACTAGCTAGTTACAATGTATACTCATTAGAGACGAAATAAATTTGAAAAACAAGTTCCAATTAACATTTTATGAATTAACGTTCACATTTTATGAAAATAAAATTAACATTTTTTTTGCAATACAGAGGCAGAATACATAGCCATGTCATCGTGTTTTGCTCAAATCCTAAGGATAAGATCCCAATTATCTGACTATGGCTTTGAATTCAACAAAATCCCTCTGTATTGTGATAACAAAAGTGTCATTGCTCTCTCATGCAACAACGTTCAACATTCAAGAACAAAGCATATCGACATTCGACATCATTTCATTAGGGAGCAAGTGGAGAACGGTGTGGTGGAACTTTATTTTGTGAGGACTAAATACCAGTTAGCAGACATCTTCACCAAAGCTCTTCCTAGAGAACGTTTTGAGTTTATCCTTCCACTACTTGGTCTAAAGAGTCTACAACCGAAAACACTCAAACGTCTTCAAGAGGAGTAAAAGTTTTTCTTCATCCATCTCTTGTAAATATTTATTCAAAAAGCAAAATACAAAATTATAAAACCCACAAAAGAAAATAGAAAAATATAAAATTTCAAAAATTCCATAAAAATCAGAAAATCTTTGAAAAAGCTAAAAATATTTTTCCCATCTTTTCTTTTATTCGATTTCATCTACGGTCTTTGTGTTTTCATTCAAAGAGTGACACGGGTCTTTAGATGAAGTTCGAATGTACATAATTGTTTTTATAAAAAAAAGAAAAAAAAAAGAAAAAAAAAATGAGGGAGAATGAAAAACAAAGGTTTATAGTCATTTCAGACTATACCCCGTTTTTAAAAGAAAGAACAGAGCCATGCTTTATCTTATTTTTCAAAAATCATGCTCTGATTCTAAAAACAAATGTTTGTCACCAAAAAGACAAATGTTTCATTCACAAATATTTTTCCTTCTATAAATTCTTCTGAAAAATATTGGTTATCTAATGAAAACTAATAGCTTTGAAAAATAACTCGAACTCAATTTTTGAAAATCATCTGGATTTGACAGTTGTCAAAATCTCTATCTCTCAATCAACAACTTATGTCATTGATTGAGGGCGAATGATTTAATTAAATCAAAAAGGTTATTTGTCATACAAGTGGATAAGACCAAGGCTTATGTCATTTTTTCAAAAGATACTCAAGCATGTTTAATCTTTGGAGTTTAAAGTCTCAGATTTGATCCTTATCGGTTAAATGTTTTCATAAGCAAGTCACAATTCTCCTCAACAGCTTTCAAAATTAATTTAAATCTATAGAGATCACAAATCTTAAATGACTTGAAAATTGTGATCGGGGGAGAATTTGTGATTTAAATTGGATTTAAACTGATAATTCGATAAATGGTTTTATAAGTGATTAGCAAGCTCTCATCCCTACATGTGCTAAACGATTTCAAAATTTCCATGCACATGTTAAGGGGGAGCATCTATATCAAACCAAAGAGGATTGAAATGTGATTGATTTGCAGGTTTTCCCTAATATGTGCAAAACACTTTCGAATCTCGATGCACATATTGAGGGGGAGCAAATTTTTGAAAACCACATCCTTCCCCAAAATTACCTTTAACAAAGTATTTAAAAATACTAATTTTGATCGGGAAAGTGATGTCGACAGTTTTAGAAAAAGTTGATCAAAGAAGTGAATTCTTTATTCTCAATCTTAAGATTTTCAAATCCTCTTGCCTCCATGTGTCAAAATGATTTAAAATATACGATGCACATGTTGAGGGGGAGCTTTTTCTGAAATATCACAAACAATTCAGGAACAAAATGCTTTGATAATATATCACAAGTACCTGGATTGATTTTCAAATGGTTTTCAATTGGTTCCAATGGCAGAAGAACAATACCAAAAATACCGACCAAATTTACTTTATGCATGGTGTTATAAGGATGGTTAGGTTAGGTATTCGTTCCCACAATCCCGCCAGAGCCGGAGGGATCTACCCAGGGACAATCCACTAGATAGTGTAGAGTCCTTAGGTATGATGAAAAAAAAAGGAAAAAAGTGAGTTATGGGAAGAGTGCCGACTGAGAAAGAGCTAGTACTGGAATAAACCCAACAAAGTTCTAGTTATGAAGTCTCGGTAAGCACTGAAGGGGTTGAAGAATGAAAAAGAATTGAATGTGAAAAGGGTGAAAAGAAATAGCCCTCCAATAATTCAACCTTAGGGCAGAAACCGGGTTCAATACATATGCTACTGGTGGTTACTAAGGTAACACTGGTATTGAAGACAAGACGTCATGGACCCAGTGACGCACTGCACTAAACTTCCCAAGCTACTCAAGTTCCTCTTAAAAGGACTTGTTTCATTCTCACAGGGAACCTACATAATCTATCGACTTTCTCTTAGAGATTGTTGATATTGAAGAAGGAGACCCTCTCCCTAGTCTCCGGCATAGGAACCAAATATGCGCAATTGAGTCTAGAGCCACGAGATCATCAATAAATCTCATTAGGACACTGTCAATGAAGACTCTCTGTTTCACACAATGTGGAAAGAGAGAATATCTATTTTTGTTTCATAGAGATCGATACGGAGGTTGGAAAGCTTTGTAGGTGGAAGACGAGCTTCAATTACGGGATATCAACGTCAAGAGAGAATTCCTGGTCTAATTGAATGATTGTCTGGTACTCCTCAATATTATTTTGATTGACATTTGGATTGTATGATTTGTATATTCATTATGGTTTGTACACACATAACAGTGTACAACCCCGTACTTGTAATGAAAGGACCCTGTGGTACGCATCAGTGCCACAATCCTTATAAAAGGAGCGAAAGCTTCTTACTTTTGAGTAAAACTAATCAAAACTTTAATCATTTTCAAAGTTTTGCTCAAAATAACAAGTACTTCCCCTTATGTTTTCAAAACCTCAAAAGTTAGTATTACTTGTTGAGGGAGAGTAGTTGCTAAAAATCTTTGTTCAAAAATTTTTCTTCGTGGAAATCTTCCCACAAAACTCGAAATGGTCATATTCGCTATCAAAAATTTCATCAAAAATAACATTTATATGCCATTTTTGAGGTGGAGAAAAATTGTGTGATACAAATATGTTGGATTGCGAATGAATCCTCGTGTGCTAAGACTTAACCCATTGATTGACAAGATCTGAACTGTCATACATCGAAAGATTCGTCTTTCAAGACTTATCCGAGTAGATCGTACCTATTCGAGAAGCTCTTGATAGACATGAAAACTGACGGGTTTGACAACCCTTTCAAGGTTTGTCCACACCTTCAAGGTAGTTATTAGAGCTAGTTGTCACCTAAAAGCTGACAATGCATCTCTTTAACTATGCAACGTAACGGTGTCTCGCGAGGAATTGTCTATCTTGAGTCAATCAATTCAAAAGTGCGAGCTCTACCCTCACTGTGCAGATTTCTGTCAAAACACTTAAGCACATGTGGAGGGGGAGTATTTCTGAAAATGCAAAACACTCGAAGTGTTACAAAATGTTTTCATTCATAAACACTTTGAGAGATTTTCGTGAAAATGGTTTTATGGCAACGTAGGATAGTCATGGAGTTATAAGGTGACTAAGGTTAGGAATGACCGTCCTATGATCCGCCCGGAGGGATCTACCCAAGGACACCACCAATAGATAGTACTTAGAAGTCCTTAGGTATGATTATAAATAGGAGAAAATGAGAATCGAAGAAAGAAGGAGTTAAAGAATTAAAAAGAAAAGTAAAGAAAAGGGTGAAAAAAAATAGCCCTCCAAATTATTCAACTTAGGGCAGACACCGGGTTCAATTCATATGCTACTGGCTATCACTAGATGACACCGGTATTGAAGATTAAAGTCATTATGGACCCAGTGACCTTGATGCACTGAACCTTCTTAGCCACTCAAGTTTATCTCAACAGAAGCTTGTTTCATTCTCACAGGGAACCCTACGTAAACTATCGACTTTCACTTAGAGATTGTTGGTATTGAAGAAGGAGACCCTCTCCCTAGTCTCCGCTCAGGAAAACCAAAGCGCACTAATCGAGTCTAGAGCCATGAGATTCATCAAAGGATCTCTTAGGAACACTTGACATTTCATAACTTGTCGTTCTACATTAAGGACGCAAGTGATAGATTCTCGAGTCCTTCGCAGATCTTAGCAATCTGCCGAGAACATTCATGAGGGGATTCACATTTGTGATCCTCAGTGATTGAATGGAAACTCTTGCCAGGGTCAACATCAAACAACCCTGACAGGTCACGGTAACTCCGAGGGTTACGCTTAGTGTTGTCTCAAACGGTCTACGGTGGGGTGATGCTTGGTGTACCTCGACTCACTGAACTGTATATGTACTTTGGTACATCGTGTTATCCTACTTGAGGGACTCTAGTTCAGAACGACCTTTGCGGAATTAGAGATGTGTTTTCACACTATCTTTGTTAACACCGAAGTTCGAACTTGTAAGTCGGAAATCCCGCTAAGGAGATTCCTCTCAAGAATCGAGTCCTGAAGACGTGGGTCATTACTTGAACTTGTTCAATGTAATGCCAACTGTCCCTTATGGGATTCGGACGACTGATTCGCCCGACCAAGGTGAATGGAATCAAGACATTCATCAGAAGAACAATCGTAGTGGTCAATTCTCTAAGAAAAGATCACAATGATCGATTGGTGTTTATCACTAACCAATTCTTATGTTTTCTTCTTATGGATGCTCCTGGGATGAATGATCGTGTAGATTCTCCTCATGCTCATACCAACAACAA
This sequence comes from Chrysanthemum makinoi, assembly GCA_910596185.1. Taxonomy (NCBI): domain Eukaryota; kingdom Viridiplantae; phylum Streptophyta; class Magnoliopsida; order Asterales; family Asteraceae; genus Chrysanthemum; species Chrysanthemum makinoi. The sequence continues at coordinate 239,811,315 of OU343219.1, forward strand.
CTCAATTGAAGTTCTCTCGAAAGGAAACTCAAAAGTCAGAAGGATTCTTCATCAACCAAAGAATCTACAAAGTTTAAAGACTAAGAGAACTACATCAAATCTGAAATCCAACGTCAAAGAGCGTATGAGCATGTTGGAGAAAGACGTGGAGACACCTGAGCAACGAAGCTGACTGGATGCAGACAACAACAACATACCATCACCATATCCACACCAGAACAAAGAACAAAGAACAAAGTAATCAAAGACGTCAAAGCTGAAAACTTCAAAAGACACAAGATCCTCACACTGGGGAGATTGTTGGAATCAAAAAACTTCTTCTCACAAGAAAGAGGAATGCTGGAAGACGTCAAAGCAACAGCTATTACATCAACACCAACAACTTATCCAAGATTGCTGGAGTCATCATTAACACTTAGGGGGAGATTGTTGGAATCACTCCTAACTTGTATTTCAAGTGTTAGAAATTAATATGTAATAGGTTGTTTAAACTAGGCTTTTATGTTAGTTATTAAAGGCTAGGCTCATGTAGAAAGCCCATGAGCCTATGCCAAAGCCCAATAATGAAGGAAGGGACTAGATGTGTTGCCCTAGCTCCCTTCCCCTATAAATAATGTTGTAAACCTTCACTTGAAGGTTGGTTGTTCACTTAATATACATGTCCTACGCATAATCTTTGTTCATCATTATATCATGTGTGTTTAGTGTTCATCCGATCACTTTCGTTCCTATTTCTTACATATTGATCCTTGTGTTATATTATGGTGACCTAACACTCATGATCAATGTCCTAAATAGGTGGTGAGTCCTCGCATTATTTCTATTCCGCATGTTGTTACTCCTACTGCGGTGCAGAATAATGATGGCTTCCAAATGGTGGGTAAGATTAAGAAGAAGAAAGGTAAAGCCAAGTCTACTAATGGAAGTCAGTTTGTTCGTCCTTTGTTAAACATAATTTCAAATATGTTCCAAAGGCGGAAACTAGTGAACCTAAGAAGAGTGCTAATACTTTGGGTAATGCATATAAATCATCGTCTATGTTGAAGTCTACTGGCAATACCTTCATGGAAGGTAATATTACTATATCTAATTCGTATTCGACATTGGAGATTTGATGATGATGATGATGATGAACATGTTGAAAATGTTTATGATGAATCGGCTAACTTATTTACAAATTCAAAGACCGGTGAAAGTTCATCTTTCACGGTTGCTGTTGGTTAGCTTGTTCAGTTTGATGTTTTATTCTAGGTGCATCTTTTGTTTCTAAGAGTTGTAAGTGCTCATGGCATGTCGTAAGCATTAGTTTTTTAGGTGTTTTTCAAGCTTCTTAGCTTGAGGTAAATATGGTACTTCAACCATATTCCATTTGTACTTAATGTTTTTTCGGTTTTAATATATTTACCGGGGTAACTTTTTACAAAAAAAAATAAAAAATAAATAAATAACTGTTGGTACATCATATTTAATATGCATAAAATTTAAACTCCAAATGAAGTTATAGTGAAGTGGGACTTTTTTTTCCTTTCTATATAGAGATGAATTAGGGACAACTTTATAAATCAAGGGAAGATACAAGTATTTTTTACACCCTCAAACTTCTAAAGGTATAACTTCAAGATCTTGAAAAACTCATACTTTCATAGTTATTAGTTTTCATATACATCTCAAACAAGTTTACCCACTTAAAAGCTTTAAATGGTCCTAGTGTTTCTTGCAAATAAGAATATAACTATGTCATAATAGAAAACAAGAAGTACATCATAACACTAAATAGAATGCATTCACTTGAGAAACTTCATAATTTGAGTTTGATACAACTGGTTTACATATCTCTATTTACATCTAGAGAAAATCCTAGTGGTTACGTGTTAATAAAATCGTTGAAGCAATATCTCTATTTAACATCATGATGCGCCCAAACTATAAGCAAGATCACTAAATATGTCTTCACTACATGGAATTGTGAGGCCACCCATAGGATGGTTATACCCGAACTCTTCCTCTGCTTGTCGTAATAATTCTTGAAAAGCAGGTTGGCTTAATAGTGATACAGGGACCACAAATCGCTTTTTTTCTTCTTCCCCAACATAAACGGAAAAATAGCCTTTTGGAATGTCTACAGATGTTGTGCTGCTTCCATTTGAGAAAGATCGTCGAAGAATTTGTTTGGCATAAATTATCCGAGGCATACGGATTGTCATTTTTTCAATGAGGGTAGAGTCTCTTGTAGTTGAACCTGAAGCTATTTCTTCTTGGTGAAGGATATTGTGGTAGATTTTTGAGTAAGTTGTGGCTGTGATATGCATAATGAACGGTTTATATAACTCACTGATCGATGTAAGGGACAATATCAGATTGCAAATTGTGACAAATGAAAAAAAAAGTAACACCACATGGTCGTGTTCTTCATAATTTGTCTCTCTCTTCTTTATAGACTCTCTTTATATTTGTTCCATAAATGATAGTGACATAAAATATCTCACATGGTTTTGTCTTACGACACACTATAACGGACCACAATCATTACTTCATCGACATTATTGGGGATCAACGACAATTTAAACCCACAAAAGAAAAGAAATGATTAGATACAGATAGGGAGTTGTATGGCCAGTAATTGAAACACTACACTATTATTTTTACGCTAAGTAACAATATATGTCACATGGTTTGGTCTTGATTCGTGAGGCCAATGTTTTTTCCGCATTAATATATTTTGAGTAGTGTGAATCTTGCCTATTGATATCTTAGACATGTTTTAACGTTTTCACCATGGGACCAGAACACTACTCTTTGGAGAAAGAACACCTTAGCATCAGAACTTGGTATTGCTAGCTAGGCCGTAAGCCCTTTGGTACTTGTTTCACATACTAACAAGGTTATCTTATGAATATCTCTGTCAATAGCTGATTTTTTTTATGACATGATTCTATATGAGATGGCTCTATCTTTGTGATACCATTATGCCTTTCCGTGGAACGTGAATTTACACAAATGACATCCAAAATGAACACCGTTATGACATTGTGTTCTTCTTAAGAAAATATATTTTGTTGTCAGCATCTTGCTATAACTATATCTTGTGTTGGAGAGAAAAAGTCAGGTTCATTCATTACCCTCTTTATACGAAATTGAGAGGCTTTTTTTTTTAACTTCTTCTGAGGTGCAGAATTATTGTATAATAAAACTTTCAAGGAGCTAGAAAAAAAGTTTACATTAATTTGGTTTTGAAATCAATCATGCCACATGAGATTTCAATAAGGTCAACTCGAGCTTTTGAGTTGCCGCACTACAAGAAAAAGTGGTTTTAGTGACAAACAATTTTTTGACGACCTATATTCTCATCACTAATTGAACCAATTTGCGACAAAATAAATACTCGTCATCAATGTTTTATCACAAAATACAAATAACAATTAACCGGTATCATTTTTTATAAAAGTCAAATACAAATATACTAAAAATTCATTTTCCCCGATTTATTCATGTCTATCCATCATCTCTCCTTTTTTCCCCAAAACCACAACTGCATATTCCATCTGATTCACCACCAAAACCACGCACCACCATCGTCGTCGTCGAGCACTGCCGCCGCCTTCGTAGACCACCACTGCCACGGCCACCGCCACCGCTGTCGCGCCAACATAATTGCTACTTAGGAGCTATCACATTTGCATCTAGTTTTTGTTACAATCTTTATTATAAATGCATTCAATTCAATTTTCTAACAATTAGATACCAGTGCGTTATTCAATATGTTCAGTTTGACTTATTTGCTAGAGTATTGTTGATTTTTTATATGTTGTACATTGAAATAGGATTCAAAGCAAGTGTTTGATGAAATGCTTAAGTGATACCAAGCGCGTGTTATATGTATATATGCATGTTAGACATCAGCTGTCCAATCGTGGTAACATTCTATATTATTTTCAGAACGTGAGAAAACCTGCGTTTAAATCTTCTGGTGGAATGTTTACGTAGACAAAAAAAAAACCTTTTATTTATAAGTAGACTTTATAATTTTTTTGCCTCTAGTTTTGCATGTTAACATATTTTGCTTACTAATGCAAGAAACTTAAACATACGAGATGTTTATGAGTCGGGTTAAGAAGTTGTCGTTGCTGAGTTACTAAACATGAGATAACGTCGGCCAAAAGGTCGAAAATCACGGTTAACAAAAAAAAAAAAAAAAAAACATGGGATAACGCTTTCATTTATATTTGACCTGCATATACTTAATAGAATACACTGAACTTGAAAAAGTTTCTAATCTGAATTAGACAGGTGTCTCAATTTACATCTATACAAGTTCCTATCTGGTACATCTTTACAAAATTGTACTACCAAAGACCATTTTGTGAATGTCATAATGCGCCCAAGCTACAAGCGAGATCAGTGAATATATCTACTCCACATGGAATTGTGAGGCCACCCATAGGATGGCTGTACCCAAACTCTTCCTCTGCCTGTTGAAGTGATACTTGAAAAGCAGGTTGACTTAATAGTGATACAGGAACAACAAATCACTTTATCGCCTCTTCCCCAACGTAAACCGGAAAATAGCCTTTAGGGATGTCGAAAGATGTTGAGCTGCTTCTGTTAGAGAATGATCGTCTGAGAATTTGTTTTGCCTGAGCTATGCGATGTAGAATCGTTGCAGCGGTTTATTCGTGATTTCAACAGGATCGAAATATGCACAAGATTAACAAGAATTTCATTCTATATATATTACTAACTACATAACATGGTTACATTGTAACAAAGACACACTTTACAAACTAATACTTGACGCCTATTTATAGTACATGAACCATCGTGACTTTTCAGAAATAACTAACTAATAACTAACTTTTGTAACCGCCAATAACTACCTATAACTACCAATAACCGCTTTTAACCGCCAAACGGTTATTAACTATCAAAGTAACATATTGAGTCCTTTTACTTTGTGTTATTACATATGTACCAACAAGACTTATGCAATTATCATCCAACATGCGAGGCATATGGATTGTCATTTTTGCAAGTGATTAAAAAAAATTTAAACTCAAAAGGGTGATGTAGTAAGAAATATCTCAAAGAAATTGTTCTTGGTGAAGGATGTTAAGCGAAATTTATGAAGATAATGTTGTTGTGTTCTGCATAATGAATCGTTTATATATAACTTACTGATGCAAGGGACAGTATTAGATGGTAGATGGTGACATCTCTAATTTACGGAAGAAAGAACCAACATCACATGGACGGGTTCATGAGGTATTTCATTTATCTTGCTTAGCTCTCCTAGCTTTATCTAATAAATGAAAGTGATATAAAAACCGAGTAGAAGCTATCTCACATGGTTTTGTCTTACGACATTTAATCATAAATCTGTTGAAACTGTTGTGGACTACAAGTTTTAGTTCCCAAAGAAAATATGATTAAACATAGATATGGACATATATGGCTAGAAATCTAGACAGATATAGTGAAGATGATTAACAATATCACATGGTCTGGTCTTGATGCTTGAGGCTAAATTTTTTGATCAACATTAATACATGTAGGACATTGTGCCTTTCCACCAAATACCAGCTAATATATCGATTGTTTTAAATAAGGCTTATTTAATCATGTCCTGGACATGTTTCACATATAATCAAGACATCTAATATCTACATACATTTATGATATGAGGATATATCAGATGGTTCTTTCGTATTTTTCCCGCATGTGGACCTTGAATTTACACGAATGACATCCAAAATGAATGCATTTGCAGCACTGCAACTTGCCCTTATAAAAAATATTGAGTTAGTAGCACCATGCTATCAGTGTCATATCTGAATGGGGTCGAATAAAAAATAAGGTTCATGTTGAGGTTAAAATACATGATATACAAATAATAACATGTAGACATCACAGAGTACACAGCGGAAGACTTAGAACATAATAGTAATTAACTAACTGAAAATAAACTCGTAACATACCTCTTGCAATTTGGTTAGATCTCTTGAACAAAGAAGATGAAGTGGTTTAAAGAGTTGTCCCTTACCGTTTTACAACTCAAACCAATTGGTGTAAGAATAATGTCTTACCACCACAGTTTTGTACACACGAATTAACCACGAATCAAAGAGATTGCTAGATCTAACACAAACCCTTGTTTTATGGAAAAAACAAAACCAAAACACCCTTGGTGAGGGGTTCGGCCGAACAAAGCAAAAGGAAAAAGATCTAGGGTTAATTCAATGCACAAAAGTAAACCTTAAACCTTTAACCTAGACCTTGTATATATAGTGGTAGAATGACTATTAAGAAAAGTTAGGGTTTGGGCTTGGGGAAGCCCCCTATGGCCGGCCACCTTAGAGGAAGAAAAGGGGAACCCGAATCTTTTCCATTTTTAAGTTATTCACCATATATTCTCTCCTTTTTACATTTAACGGTCGTTAGTCATTTCCGTTAAATACTTAACGATCGTTAGTCGGGTTTTGTGTAATAATTAATCATAATCATTAACATTAATTATAACTTTAATTCTCATTCGCTAATATGTGCAATCCCGTGGTCACAAGTTCGATTCCGGGCATTCACGGTTTTATAAATATATACATATTCCAACAGTTCACTCGGGCATTTCCCTCTTAAACGAAGATGTGAGCTCGAGCAGCCGATGGATAAGGGCAAAGGGAACTCTTTAATTGTCTGCTTCTAGTTTTCATTTTAGAATTTGGACAAATATTTTCCTTTATATAAAACCGCAGTGGCTATTATTTGAATTCGTATGAATCTAACATTTTTGGGAGTTTTATTATCCAATGAAAATATTGTTTAGATGTGTCCCTTTATTCAGGGCGTGATATATATATTTGTATGTTTAACATCTACTTTATGCTATCAGTTGTAGAACACATCATGCAATTTTATGTATTAGTTGTCTTTGTAGAGTCATTGACATTGAAATAAGTTATTCATTCATATATTACCTGATAATACTAAATAAACTACGCTGAACTTGATATAGTTCGACATTCAGATTAGGAAACCAGATGAAGCATCTCTATTTACAACAATAAAAGGTCCTAGTTTGTACTTCTATACAAAACTGTGCTAGCAATAAAGACTATTGTGTGAAATGTCATAACATGCCTAAACTAGAGGCAAGATCAGTGAATACATCTTCGCTACATGGAATTGTGAGGCCACCCATAGGGTGATTATACCCAAACTCTTCCTCTGCCCGCTGTAGTAATTCTTGAAAAGCAGGTTGGCTTAACAGTGATACAGGGACAACAAATCTTGTCTTTTCTTCTTCCCCAACATAAACAGCAAAAAAGCCTTTTGGAATGGCCAGAAAGTCTGTCCTACTTCCGTTTGAGAATGATCTTTTGAGAATTTTTTTCGCCTGAATAATCCGAGGCATAAGGATTGCCATTATTTCAATGAGGGTAGAGTCTCTTGATGTTATATTTAAATATGATGGAAAGGAAGGAAAATCTCAAGCTATCTCTCCTTGGTGAGGGATGTTTTGGTAGAATTTTAATGAAGTTGTGTTTGTGTTATGCCTAATGAATCGCTTATATAGCCCAGTGATATATATAAGGGAGATTATCAGATGAGATGGTAGATGGTGACATATGGAATTTATAGAAGAAAGAGACAACATCACATGGATGTGTTGTTTATAAATGCATCTGTTTGATCTGCTTGGCTCTCTATAGCACTGTCATATAAGAGTGATAAATAGAGTAAAGCTATTTCACATGTTTTTGTCTTATGACACTAAAAGAACATTTGGTTAAACCCAACGATCATAAATTTATTGAAAATACTGTGGACTACAAATTTGATATCCCAAAGAAAAAAATGATTAAGGTTAGATAGGGAGTTGTATGGCTCGAAATATAAGCAGGATATATATAGTGACGATCAGTAACAATATCACATGGTTTGGTCTTAATGCTTTAGGCCAACGTTCTTTTCAGCATAATTATATGTAGGACATTGTGCCTTTCCACTGAATAGCCTCACCTTTTTTTTTCATTGATTTAAATGCATCCTAATTCTGTCGTGGACTCGTTTCAAATATTATCAAGGCATCTAGAATCTCCATCTGTTTTATTATATAATATTTTTATATAAGAGATAGTTAAGTCATTAAATACCATTACCCCTGTTAGAATAGTGACTTAAACTTTAAGGGCTATTTGATAAATTTGTTAATGTGTGTGACTTGTCCTACAAGTTTGTTTACAATTAGAAAACTATCTTATGATGGATAGTTTAGTCTATAAGTAGGGATTGATAGGTTTTGAATTGTTTTTACATTTGAATTAGAAATTTCGGTTTGGTTCCTTTGAATTTGTCTTTGTATTTGGTTAGGTAATTTGAATAAAGCTTCTGGTTCGTTTGTTGACTTGTTTTTGTTTCATCACTTGAATTATCAACAAGTTGTATTAGAGCTAGGATCCTTTAACCATGAAGAAAAAGAAGAAGAAAAACAATATCATTGCGTTTGTTCGATCATTATGAAGGCCATCAGGTAGTAGTTTTGTTTCTTTTTGGTTATTCGATCTTATTTGTTTTGTATTGGGCTTTTGTTGGTTATTTGGGCCATTAATTTTTGGACGACCGTTTGTTTTATGACGTCATTGTTTGAAGACTAATGTTGCGATTTGGTTTACTTGGGTATATGTATTTAAGTGGGTCATTAGTCTTATTATCCGTATCATATTTGGAGCATTTGAATTATTAGAGCGCATTTGTCAAGTTATTTATTAGCTTGGATGTGCTTGATAACTGGATAATAAGTTTGAAGTTAGACCGTAATACTTATCTAATAAAAGAGTCATTAGAATTTGTATTTGATATGTGGAATTTGAAGATCGATTTGGTGTTTGAAGAATTGATTAGAGTTGTTTGAATTTTGATCGATCGTTTGGGAATTTATTGGTATGAAAAATTGGATCTTTGTTTGTCGGGCTTTTGAAGTTGGTTTTCTGAATTTGATCATCTTTGTTGACGATCGTTTGGGCCGATTTGTTTGTTTGGTTGACCGTTTTGATTTTTTCGGTTAATGTTTGATTGTTCGTTTTGAAGTCATCATGTTTTTCTTTATTTTCTTTTTTTTTCATAGTATCTCTAGCGTTTGGAAATTGAAGACGAAAGATCCGTTTAGTTTGAAGTTTCGTGAAGGTAGTCACAGTGGAGATTGTTTGAATTTTGACTTAAACTCTAAGGGTTGTTCGGTAAATTTGGTAATTTGTGTGACTTGTCATACAAGTTTGTTTAAAATTAGAAAAATATCTTATGACGGTTAGTTTAATAATCTATAAAATAAAGATTGATGGCTTTAGAATTGTTTGACCTTTGAATTAGACTTTTTGGTTGGGTTCCTTTGAATTTGTCTTTGTATTTGGTTTGGTATCTTGAATAAAGCTTCCACTTCATTTGTTCGGATTTGATATTTGTTTTGTTCGTTTGATTACCAGCAACCCCCTCGCGTGGACTAGTTTTGTTTCTCATACTAAAGCTAATGTTTGATGATAGCGGACATATCTTTCATGCTTCTTTAAAAATTTCAATTTTCGAAATCACCGATTACTGTACATTTTATAGGTCATTAATGGTTCCCCATAAAGGTTTCAAACAAAACAAAATTTTCTCTTGTTACAGAAAGCCGTCGTGAAACCTTGCTACTAAATATGAACTGAGTCCTCTATTGACCAGCCAGGTTTTATTGATTATGTCCCCTTCCTAATAGTTGGAATTTGTGTTAGGGCATCATTGGCTTTACGAGAGACTCTATTTTGTAGGTTGACGAGCTACTTTAGATTAGTTTCTTAAAAAAAGAGCATAAAGCCTGATATTTTCGTAAACATAAACGAGGAACGATTTTCAAGGGACTTGAGTTTCTCTCACCCTACATTTCATGCCACTATATCATTAAGGCTTTATCATTCCAAACAAAAGAATATAACCTTCAACATTCACTCATACATTATTTATCGTAGAACACAAGATAAACTTCAAGATGCATTTGTCGTCTATAAAAATGGAGCTTCAATAAAGCTTGAGATAAAAATTAAATATCTCCGACATGTTAGTATTGTTGACTAACTACTCGGTTCTAGTGCGGAATAAATATGATCTCGAAGACAAACACACACCTACAGCCTTGCTATATATCGATAGAAAAGTAAAGAACAAGCACAAGATGATAACCCTAATCAAATGTTTGATTAGTAAAGAAGAAATGACGTACAAGCACAAGATAATAACCCTAATCAAACTGGTTTGCAGAACCGTCTTCAGGACACATGGATGAGACAGAGGAAGATCAAAACGCTCAAAACCAAGGTATTGGCCTTCGTATAGTCTGGACTTACGATGTGATCATGTGCTACAATTGGTGGTCCAAGGGTTAGGGAGAAATTACAAGACACGTGGGTTTAAGTTTCATTCTACTATGATCTTTGTTGTGCTTTGGTACAAGATTTTTATATATGGACCTATTTTTGAACAAAGGGTGGTTTGGGATCCTGGAATTAGAGTAATCAAGATGTCGATGCTACACCTTGCGGACAAGGTGTTTTTGGGGCGGGAGTAATGATACGACCATGTCATTAGGATACTCTCTATGTATTATTACTTAGTACTTTCCTTATTAATTATTGCTTAGTTTCTTTTATTTATTTTCTTAATGAACAAGTTAAGTGTATAATATCTTTTTACAGTAAAACCTCTATAAATTAATAGTGTTGGGACCGGGATATTTTATTAATTTAGCGAGATATTATTATATCGATAAATTAATAATTTATTAATTTAAAGAGGTTTTACGTATGACCATTAAATTTTCAAGTCTAATATACTAGCTAGTTACAATGTATACTCATTAGAGACGAAATAAATTTGAAAAACAAGTTCCAATTAACATTTTATGAATTAACGTTCACATTTTATGAAAATAAAATTAACATTTTTTTTGCAATACAGAGGCAGAATACATAGCCATGTCATCGTGTTTTGCTCAAATCCTAAGGATAAGATCCCAATTATCTGACTATGGCTTTGAATTCAACAAAATCCCTCTGTATTGTGATAACAAAAGTGTCATTGCTCTCTCATGCAACAACGTTCAACATTCAAGAACAAAGCATATCGACATTCGACATCATTTCATTAGGGAGCAAGTGGAGAACGGTGTGGTGGAACTTTATTTTGTGAGGACTAAATACCAGTTAGCAGACATCTTCACCAAAGCTCTTCCTAGAGAACGTTTTGAGTTTATCCTTCCACTACTTGGTCTAAAGAGTCTACAACCGAAAACACTCAAACGTCTTCAAGAGGAGTAAAAGTTTTTCTTCATCCATCTCTTGTAAATATTTACTCAAAAAGCAAAATACAAAATTATAAAACCCACAAAAGAAAATAGAAAAATATAAAATTTCAAAAATTCCATAAAAATCAGAAAATCTTTGAAAAAGCTAAAAATATTTTTCCCATCTTTTCTTTTATTCGATTTCATCTACAGTATTTGTGTTGTCATTCAAAGAGTGACACGGGTCTTTAGATGAAGTTCGAATGTACATAATTGTTTTTATAAAAAAAAAAGAAAAAAAAAGAAAAAAAAATGAGGGAGAATGAAAAACAAAGGTTTATAGTCATTTCAGACTATACCCCGTTTTTAAAAGAAAGAACAGAGCCATGCTTTATCTTATTTTTCAAAAATCATGCTCTGATTCTAAAAACAAATGTTTGTCACCAAAAAGACAAATGTTTCATTCACAAATATTTTTCCTTCTATAAATTCTTCTGAAAAATATTGGTTATCTAATGAAAACTAATAGCTTTGAAAAATAACTCGAACTCAATTTTTGAAAATCATCTGGATTTGACAGTTGTCAAAATCTCTATCTCTCAATCAACAACTTATGTCATTGATTGAGGGGCAGAATGATTTAATTAAATCAAAAAGGTTATTTGTCATACAAGTGGATAAGACCAAGGCTTATGTCATTTTTTCAAAAGATACTCAAGCATGTTTAATCTTTGGAGTTTAAAGTCTCAGATTTGATCCTTATTGGTTAAATGTTTTCATAAGCAAGTCACAATTCTCCTCAACAGCTTTCAAAATTAATTTAAATCTATAGAGATCACAAATCTTAAATGACTTGAAAATTGTGATCGGGGGAGAATTTGTGATTTAAATTGGATTTAAACTGATAATTCGATAAATGGTTTTATAAGTGATTAGCAAGCTCTCATCCCTACATGTGCTAAACGATTTCAAAATTTCCATGCACATGTTAAGGGGGAGCATCTATATCAAACCAAAGAGGATTGAAATGTGATTGATTTGCAGGTTTTCCCTAATATGTGCAAAACACTTTCGAATCTCGATGCACATATTGAGGGGGAGCAAATTTTTGAAAACCACATCCTTCCCCAAAATTACCTTTAACAAAGTATTTAAAAATACTAATTTTGATCAGGAAAGTGATGTCGACAGTTTTAGAAAAAGTTGATCAAAGAAGTGAATTCTTTATTCTCAATCTTAAGATTTTCAAATCCTCTTGCCTCCATGTGTCAAAATGATTTCAAATATACGATGCACATGTTGAGGGGGAGCTTTTTCTGAAATATCACAAACAATTCAGGAACAAAATGCTTTGATAATATATCACAAGTACCTGGATTGATTTTCAAATGGTTTTCAATTGGTTCCAATGGCAGAAGAACAATACCAAAAATACCGACCAAATTTACTTTATGCATGGTGTTATAAGGATGGTTAGGTTAGGTATTCGTTCCCACAATCCCGCCAGAGCCGGAAGGATCTACCCAGGGACAATCCACTAGATAGTGTAGAGTCCTTAGGTATGATGAAAAAAAAAGGAAAAAAGTGAGTTATGGGAAGAGTGCCGAGAAAGAGCTAGTCTGGAATAAACCCAACAAAGTTCTAGTTATGAAGTCTCGTAAGCATGAAGGGGTTGAAGAATGAAAAAGAATTGAATGTGAAAAGGGTGAAAAGAAATAGCCCTCAAACAATTCAACCTTAGAGTAAACCGGTTCAATACATATGCTACTGGTGGTTACTAAGGTAACAGTATTGAAGACAAGACGTCATGGACCCAGTGACGCACTGCACTAAACTTCCCAAGCTACTCAAGTTCCTCTTAAAAGGACTTGTTTCATTCTCACAGGGAACCTACATAATCTATCGACTTTCTCTTAGAGATTGTTGATATTGAAGAAGGAGACCCTCTCCCTAGTCTCCGGCATAGGAACCAAATGCGCACAATTGAGTCTAGAGCCACGAGATCATCAATAAATCTCATTAGGACACTGTCAATGAAGACTCTCTGTTTCACACAATGTGGAAAGAGAGAATATCTATTTTTAAGGGGTTTCATCGAGATCAGATACGGAGGTTGGAAAGCTTTGTAGGTGGAAGACAGAGCTTCTCGCTTACGGGATATTAACGTCAAGAGAGAATTCCTGGTCTAATTGAATGATTGTCTGGTACTCCTCAATATTATTTTGATTGACATTTGGATTGTATGATTTGTATATTCATTATGGTTTGTACACACATAACAGTGTACAACCCCGTACTTGTAATGAAAGGACCCTGTGGTACGCATCAGTGCCACAATCCTTATAAAAGGAGCGAAAGCTTCTTACTTTTGAGTAAAACTAATCAAAACTTTAATCATTTTCAAAGTTTTGCTCAAAATAACAAGTACTTCCCCTTATGTTTTCAAAACCTCAAAAGTTAGTATTACTTGTTGAGGGAGAGTAGTTGCTAAAAATCTTTGTTCAAAAATTTTTCTTCGTGGAAATCTTCCCACAAAACTCGAAATGGTCATATTCGCTATCAAAAATTTCATCAAAAATAACATTTATATGCCATTTTTGAGGTGGAGAAAAATTGTGTGATACAAATATGTTGGATTGCGAATGAATCCTCGTGTGCTAAGACTTAACCCATTGATTGACAAGATATGAACTGTCATACATCGAATGATTCGTCTTTCAAGACTTATCCGAGTAGATCGTACCTATTCGAGAAGCTCTTGATAGACATGAAAACTGACGGGTTTGACAACCCTTTCAAGGTTTGTCCACACCTTCAAGGTAGTTATTAGAGCTAGTTTTCACCTAAAAGCTGACAATGCATCTCTTTAACTATGCAACGTAACGGTGTCTCGCGAGGAATTGTCTATCTTGAGTCAATCAATTCAAAAGTGCGAGCTCTACCCTCAATGCGATTTTGTCAAAACACTTATGCACATGTGGAGGAGTATTTGAAAATGCAAAACTCTCAAAGTGTTACAAAATGTTTTCATTCATAAACACTTTGAGAGATTTTCGTGAAAATGGTTTTATGGCAACGTAGGATAGTCATGGAGTTATAAGGTGACTAAGGTTAGGAATGACCGTCCTATGATCCGCCCGGAGGGATCTACCCAAGGACACCACCAATAGATAGTACTTAGAAGTCCTTAGGTATGATTATAAATAGGAGAAAATGAGAATCGAAGAAAGAAGGAGTTAAAGAATTAAAAAGAAAAGTAAAGAAAAGGGTGAAAAAAAATAGCCCTCCAAATTATTCAACTTAGGGCAGACACCGGGTTCAATTCATATGCTACTGGCTATCACTAGATGACACCGGTATTGAAGATTAAAGTCATTATGGACCCAGTGACGCAATGCACTGAACCTTCTTAGCCACTCAAGTTTATCTCAACAGAAGCTTGTTTCATTCTCACAGGGAACCCTACGTAAACTATCGACTTTCACTTAGAGATTGTTGGTATTGAAGAAGGAGACCCTCTCCCTAGTCTCCGCTCAGGAAAACCAAAGCGCACTAATCGAGTCTAGAGCCATGAGATTCATCAAAGGATCTCTTAGGAACACTTGACATTTCATAACTTGTCGTTCTACATTAAGGACGCAAGTGATAGATTCTCGAGTCCTTCGCAGATCTTAGCAATCTGCCGAGAACATTCATGAGGGGATTCACATTTGTGATCCTCAGTGATTGAATGGAAACTCTTGCCAGGGTCAACATCAAACAACCCTGACAGCAGGTCACTTCGGTAACTCCTTGAGGGTTACGCTTAGTGTTGTCTCAAACGGTCTACAGTCGTGGGGTGATGCTTCGGTGTACCTCAGCGACTCACCTGAACTGTATATGTACTTTGGTACATCGTGTTATCCTACTTGAGGGACTCTAGTTCAGAACGCCTTTGCCGAATTAGAGATGTGTTTTCACACTATCGTTAACACCCTCGAAGTTCGAACTTGTAAGTCTTTGGAAATCCCGCTAAGGAGATTCCTCTCAAGAATCGAGTCCTGAAGACGTGGGTCATTACTTGAACTTGTTCAATGTAATGCCAATCCCTATGGGATTCGACGACTGATTCGCCCGACCAAGGTGAATGGAATCAAGACATTCATCAGAAGAACAATCGTAGTGGTCAATTCTCTAAGAAAAGATCACAATGATCGATTGGTGTTTATCACTAACCAATTCTTATGTTTTCTTCTTATGGATGCTCCTGGGATGAATGATCGTGTAGATTCTCCTCATGCTCATACCAACAACAACTCAATTGAAGTTCTCTCGAAAGGAAACTCAAAAGTCAGAAGGATTCTTCATCAACCAAAGAATCTACAAAGTTTAAAGACTAAGAGAACTACATCAAATCTGAAATCCAACGTCAAAGAGCGTATGAGCATGTTGGAGAAAGACGTGGAGACACCTGAGCAACGAAGCTGACTGGATGCAGACAACAACAACATACCATCACCATATCCACACCAGAACAAAGAACAAAGAACAAAGTAATCAAAGACGTCAAAGCTGAAAACTTCAAAAGAAACAAGATCCTCACACTTGGGAGATTGTTGGAATCAAAAACTTCTTCTCACAAGAAAGAGGAATCGAAGACGTCAAAGCAACAGCTATTACATCAACACCAACAACTTATCCAAGATTGCTGGAGTCATCATTAACACTTAGGGGGAGATTGTTGGAATCACTCCTAACTTGTATTTCAAGTGTTAGAAATTAATATGTAATAGGTTGTTTAAACTAGGCTTTTATGTTAGTTATTAAAGGCTAGGCTCATGTAGAAAGCCCATGAGCCTATGCCAAAGCCCAATAATGAAGGAAGGGACTAGATGTGTTGCCCTAGCTCCCTTCCCCTATAAATACTCTTGTAAACCTTCACTTGAAGGTTGGTTGTTCACTTAATATACATGTCCTACGCATAATCTTTGTTTATCATTACATCATGTGTGTTTAGTGTTCATCCGATCACTTTCGTTCCTATTTCTTACATATTGATCCTTGTGTTATATTATGGTGACCTAACACTCATGATCAATGTCCTAAATAGGTGGTGAGTCCTCGCATTATTTCTATTCCGCATGTTGTTACTCCTACTGCGGTGCAGAATAATGATGGCTTCCAAACGGTGGGTAAGATTAAGAAGAAGAAAGGTAAAGCCAAGTCTACTAATGGAAGTCAGTTTGTTCGTCCTCTGTTAAACATAATTTCAAATATGTTCCAAAGGCGGAAACTAGTGAACCTAAGAAGAGTGCTAATACTTTGGGTAATGCATATAAATCATCGTCTATGTTGAAGTCTACTGGCAATACCTTCATGGAAGGTAATATTACTATATCTAATTCGTATTCGACATTGGAGATTTGATGATGATGATGATGATGAACATGTTGAAAATGTTTATGATGAATCGGCTAACTTATTTACAAATTCAAAGACCGGTGAAAGTTCATCTTTCACGGTTCTTTGGTTAGCTTGTTCAGTTTGATGTTTTATTCTAGGTGCATCTTTTGTTTCTAAGAGTTGTAAGTGCTTATGGCATGTCGTAAGCACTAGTTTTTAGGTGTTTTTCAAGCTTCTTAGCTTGAGGTAAATATGGTACTTCAACCATATTCCATTTGTACTTAATGTTTTTTCGGTTTTAATATATTTACGGGTAACCTTTACAAAAAAATAAAAAATAAATAAATAACTGTTGGTACATCATATTTAATATGCATAAAATTTAAACTCCAAATGAAGTTATAGTGAAGTGGGACTTTTTTTTTCCTTTCTATATAGAGATGAATTAGGGACAACTTTATAAATCAAGGGAAGATACAAGTATTTTTTACACCCTCAAACTTCTAAAGGTATAACTTCAAGATCTTGAAAAACTCATACTTTCATAGTTATTAGTTTTCATATACATCTCAAACAAGTTTACCCACTTAAAAGCTTTAAATGGTCCTAGTGTTTCTTGCAAATAAGAATATAACTATGTCATAATAGAAAACAAGAAGTACATCATAACACTAAATAGAATGCATTCACTTGAGAAACTTCATAATTTGAGTTTGATACAACTGGTTTACATATCTCTATTTACATCTAGAGAAAATCCTAGTGGTTACGTGTTAATAAAATCGTTGAAGCAATATCTCTATTTAACATCATGATGCGCCCAAACTATAAGCAAGATCACTAAATATGTCTTCACTACATGGAATTGTGAGGCCACCCATAGGATGGTTATACCCGAACTCTTCCTCTGCTTGTCGTAATAATTCTTGAAAAGCAGGTTGGCTTAATAGTGATACAGGGACCACAAATCGCTTTTTTTCTTCTTCCCCAACATAAACGGAAAAATAGCCTTTTGGAATGTCTACAGATGTTGTGCTGCTTCCATTTGAGAAAGATCGTCGAAGAATTTGTTTGGCATAAATTATCCGAGGCATACGGATTGTCATTTTTTCAATGAGGGTAGAGTCTCTTGTAGTTGAACCTGAAGCTATTTCTTCTTGGTGAAGGATATTGTGGTAGATTTTTGAGTAAGTTGTGGCTGTGATATGCATAATGAACGGTTTATATAACTCACTGATCGATGTAAGGGACAATATCAGATTGCAAATTGTGACAAATGAAAAAAAAAGTAACACCACATGGTCGTGTTCTTCATAATTTGTCTCTCTCTTCTTTATAGACTCTCTTTATATTTGTTCCATAAATGATAGTGACATAAAATATCTCACATGGTTTTGTCTTACGACACACTATAACGGACCACAATCATTACTTCATCGACATTATTGGGGATCAACGACAATTTAAACCCACAAAAGAAAAGAAATGATTAGATACAGATAGGGAGTTGTATGGCCAGTAATTGAAACACTACACTATTATTTTTACGCTAAGTAACAATATATGTCACATGGTTTGGTCTTGATTCGTGAGGCCAATGTTTTTTCCGCATTAATATATTTTGAGTAGTGTGAATCTTGCCTATTGATATCTTAGACATGTTTTAACGTTTTCACCATGGGACCAGAACACTACTCTTTGGAGAAAGAACACCTTAGCATCAGAACTTGGTATTGCTAGCTAGGCCGTAAGCCCTTTGGTACTTGTTTCACATACTAACAAGGTTATCTTATGATTATCTCTGTCAATAGCTGATTTTTCTATGACATGATTCTATATGAGATGGCTCTATCTTTGTGATACCATTATGCCTTTCCGTGGAACGTGAATTTACACAAATGACATCCAAAATGAACACCGTTATGACAT
The DNA here is from genome assembly GCA_910596185.1 of Chrysanthemum makinoi. Lineage (NCBI taxonomy): Eukaryota > Viridiplantae > Streptophyta > Magnoliopsida > Asterales > Asteraceae > Chrysanthemum > Chrysanthemum makinoi. Next base: position 239,829,931 of record OU343219.1, read on the forward strand.
TGTGTTCTTCTTAAGAAAATATATTTTGTTGTCAGCATCTTGCTATAACTATATCTTGTGTTGGAGAGAAAAAGTCAGGTTCATTTATTACCCTCTTTATACGAAATTGAGAGGCTTTTTTTTTTTAACTTCTTCTGAGGTGCAGAATTATTGTATAATAAAACTTTCAAGGAGCTAGAAAAAAAGTTTACATTAATTTGGTTTTGAAATCAATCATGCCACATGAGATTTCAATAAGGTCAACTCGAGCTTTTGAGTTGCCGCACTACAAGAAAAAGTGGTTTTAGTGACAAACAATTTTTGGCGACCTATATTCTCATCACTAATTGAACCAATTTGCGACAAAATAAATACTCGTCATCAATGTTTTATCACAAAATACAAATAACAATTAACGGTATCATTTTTATAAAAGTCAAATACAAATATACTAAAAATTCATTTTCCCCGATTTATTCATGTCTATCCATCATCTCTCCTTTTTTCCCCAAAACCACAACTGCATATTCCATCTGATTCACCACCAAAACCACGCACCACCATCGTCGTCGTCGAGCACTGCCGCCGCCTTCGTAGACCACCACTGCCACGGCCACCGCCACCGCTGTCGCGCCAACATAATTGCTACTTAGGAGCTATCACATTTGCATCTAGTTTTTGTTACAATCTTTATTATAAATGCATTCAATTCAATTTTCTAACAATTAGATACCAGTGCGTTATTCAATATGTTCAGTTTGACTTATTTGCTAGAGTATTGTTGATTTTTTATATGTTGTACATTGAAATAGGATTCAAAGCAAGTGTTTGATGAAATGCTTAAGTGATACCAAGCGCGTGTTATATGTATATATGCATGTTAGACATCAGCTGTCCAATCGTGGTAACATTCTATATTATTTTCAGAACGTGAGAAAACCTGCGTTTAAATCTTCTGGTGGAATGTTTACGTAGACAAAAAAAAAACCTTTTATTTATAAGTAGACTTTATAAATTTTTTGCCTCTAGTTTTGCATGTTAACATATTTTGCTTACTAATGCAAGAAACTTAAACATACGAGATGTTTATGAGTCGGGTTAAGAAGTTGTCGTTGCTGAGTTACTAAACATGAGATAACGTCGGCCAAAAGGTCGAAAATCACGGTTACCAAAAAAACATGGGATAACGCTTTCATTTATATTTGACCTGCATATACTTAATAGAATACACTGAACTTGAAAAAGTTTCTAATCTGAATTAGACAGGTGTCTCAATTTACATCTATACAAGTTCCTATCTGGTACATCTTTACAAAATTGTACTACCAAAGACCATTTTGTGAATGTCATAATGCGCCCAAGCTACAAGCGAGATCAGTGAATATATCTACTCCACATGGAATTGTGAGGCCACCCATAGGATGGCTGTACCCAAACTCTTCCTCTGCCTGTTGAAGTGATACTTGAAAAGCAGGTTGACTTAATAGTGATACAGGAACAACAAATCACTTTATCGCCTCTTCCCCAACGTAAACCGGAAAATAGCCTTTAGGGATGTCGAAAGATGTTGAGCTGCTTCTGTTAGAGAATGATCGTCTGAGAATTTGTTTTGCCTGAGCTATGCGATGTAGAATCGTTGCAGCGGTTTATTCGTGATTTCAACAGGATCGAAATATGCACAAGATTAACAAGAATTTCATTCTATATATATTACTAACTACATAACATGGTTACATTGTAACAAAGACACACTTTACAAACTAATACTTGACGCCTATTTATAGTACATGAACCATCGTGACTTTTCAGAAATAACTAACTAATAACTAACTTTTGTAACCGCCAATAACTACCTATAACTACCAATAACCGCTTTTAACCGCCAAACGGTTATTAACTATCAAAGTAACATATTGAGTCCTTTTACTTTGTGTTATTACATATGTACCAACAAGACTTATGCAATTATCATCCAACATGCGAGGCATATGGATTGTCATTTTTGCAAGTGATTAAAAAAAATTTAAACTCAAAAGGGTGATGTAGTAAGAAATATCTCAAAGAAATTGTTCTTGGTGAAGGATGTTAAGCGAAATTTATGAAGATAATGTTGTTGTGTTCTGCATAATGAATCGTTTATATATAACTTACTGATGCAAGGGACAGTATTAGATGGTAGATGGTGACATCTCTAATTTACGGAAGAAAGAACCAACATCACATGGACGGGTTCATGAGGTATTTCATTTATCTTGCTTAGCTCTCCTAGCTTTATCTAATAAATGAAAGTGATATAAAAACCGAGTAGAAGCTATCTCACATGGTTTTGTCTTACGACATTTAATCATAAATCTGTTGAAACTGTTGTGGACTACAAGTTTTAGTTCCCAAAGAAAATATGATTAAACATAGATATGGACATATATGGCTAGAAATCTAGACAGATATAGTGAAGATGATTAACAATATCACATGGTCTGGTCTTGATGCTTGAGGCTAAATTTTTTGATCAACATTAATACATGTAGGACATTGTGCCTTTCCACCAAATACCAGCTAATATATCGATTGTTTTAAATAAGGCTTATTTAATCATGTCCTGGACATGTTTCACATATAATCAAGACATCTAATATCTACATACATTTATGATATGAGGATATATCAGATGGTTCTTTCTATTTTTCCGCATGTGGACCTTGAATTTACACGAATGACATCCAAAATGAATGCATTTGCAGCACTGCAACTTGCCCTTATAAAAAATATTGAGTTAGTAGCACCATGCTATCAGTGTCATATCTGAATGGGGTCGAATAAAAAATAAGGTTCATGTTGAGGTTAAAATACATGATATACAAATAATAACATGTAGACATCACAGAGTACACAACGGAAGACTTAGAACATAATAGTTACCTCTTGCAATTTGGTTAGATCTCTTGAACAAAGAAGATGAAGTGGTTTAAAGAGTTGTCCCTTACCGTTTTACAACTCAAACCAATTGGTGTAAGAATAATGTCTTACAACCACAGTTTTGTACACCGCAATTAACCACGAATCAAAGAGATTGCTAGATCTAACACAAACCCTTGTTTTATGGAAAAAACAAAACCAAAACACCCTTGGTGAGGGGTTCGGCCGAACAAAGCAAAAGGAAAAAGATCTAGGGTTAATTCAATGCACAAAAGTAAACCTTAAACCTTTAACCTAGACCTTGTATATATAGTGGTAGAATGACTATTAAGAAAAGTTAGGGTTTGGGCTTGGGGAAGCCCCCTATGGCCGGCCACCTTAGAGGAAGAAAAGGGGAACCCGAATCTTTTCCATTTTTAAGTTATTCACCATATATTCTCTCCTTTTTACATTTAACGGTCGTTAGTCATTTCCGTTAAATACTTAACGATCGTTAGTCGGGTTTTGTGTAATAATTAATCATAATCATTAACATTAATTATAACTTTAATTCTCATTCGCTAATATGTGCAATCCGTGGTCACAGTTCGATTCGGCATTCACGGTTTTATAAATATATACATATTCCAACAGTTCACTCGGGCATTTCCCTCTTAAACGAAGATGTGAGCTCGAGCAGCCGATGGATAAGGGCAAAGGGAACTCTTTAATTGTCTGCTTCTAGTTTTCATTTTAGAATTTGGACAAATATTTTCCTTTATATAAAACCGCAGTGGCTATTATTTGAATTCGTATGAATCTAACATTTTTGGGAGTTTTATTATCCAATGAAAATATTGTTTAGATGTGTCCCTTTATTCAGGGCGTGATATATATATTTGTATGTTTTACATCTACTTTATGCTATCAGTTGTAGAACACATCATGCAATTTTATGTATTAGTTGTCTTTGTAGAGTCATTGACATTGAAATAAGTTATTCATTCATATATTACCTGATAATACTAAATAAACTACGCTGAACTTGATATAGTTCGACATTCAGATTAGGAAACCAGATGAAGCATCTCTATTTACAACAATAAAAGGTCCTAGTTTGTACTTCTATACAAAACTGTGCTAGCAATAAAGACTATTGTGTGAAATGTCATAACATGCCTAAACTAGAGGCAAGATCAGTGAATACATCTTCGCTACATGGAATTGTGAGGCCACCCATAGGGTGATTATACCCAAACTCTTCCTCTGCCCGCTGTAGTAATTCTTGAAAAGCAGGTTGGCTTAACAGTGATACAGGGACAACAAATCTTGTCTTTTCTTCTTCCCCAACATAAACAGCAAAAAAGCCTTTTGGAATGGCCAGAAAGTCTGTCCTACTTCCGTTTGAGAATGATCTTTTGAGAATTTTTTTCGCCTGAATAATCCGAGGCATAAGGATTGCCATTATTTCAATGAGGGTAGAGTCTCTTGATGTTATATTTAAATATGATGGAAAGGAAGGAAAATCTCAAGCTATCTCTCCTTGGTGAGGGATGTTTTGGTAGAATTTTAATGAAGTTGTGTTTGTGTTATGCCTAATGAATCGCTTATATAGCCCAGTGATATATATAAGGGAGATTATCAGATGAGATGGTAGATGGTGACATATGGAATTTATAGAAGAAAGAGACAACATCACATGGATGTGTTGTTTATAAATGCATCTGTTTGATCTGCTTGGCTCTCTATAGCACTGTCATATAAGAGTGATAAATAGAGTAAAGCTATTTCACATGTTTTTGTCTTATGACACTAAAAGAACATTTGGTTAAACCCAACGATCATAAATTTATTGAAAATACTGTGGACTACAAATTTGATATCCCAAAGAAAAAAATGATTAAGGTTAGATAGGGAGTTGTATGGCTCGAAATATAAGCAGGATATATATAGTGACGATCAGTAACAATATCACATGGTTTGGTCTTAATGCTTTAGGCCAACGTTCTTTTCAGCATAATTATATGTAGGACATTGTGCCTTTCCACTGAATAGCCTCACCTTTTTTTTTCATTGATTTAAATGCATCCTAATTCTGTCGTGGACTCGTTTCAAATATTATCAAGGCATCTAGAATCTCCATCTGTTTTATTATATAATATTTTTATATAAGAGATAGTTAAGTCATTAAATACCATTACCCCTGTTAGAATAGTGACTTAAACTTTAAGGGCTATTTGATAAATTTGTTAATGTGTGTGACTTGTCCTACAAGTTTGTTTACAATTAGAAAACTATCTTATGATGGATAGTTTAGTCTATAAGTAGGGATTGATAGGTTTTGAATTGTTTTTACATTTGAATTAGAAATTTCGGTTTGGTTCCTTTGAATTTGTCTTTGTATTTGGTTAGGTAATTTGAATAAAGCTTCTGGTTCGTTTGTTGACTTGTTTTTGTTTCATCACTTGAATTATCAACAAGTTGTATTAGAGCTAGGATCCTTTAACCATGAAGAAAAAGAAGAAGAAAAAACAATATCTGTTGCGTTTGTTCGATCATTATGAAGGCCATCAGGTAGTAGTTTTGTTTCTTTTTGGTTATTCGATCTTATTTGTTTTGTATTGGGCTTTTGTTGGTTATTTGGGCCATTAATTTTTGGACGACCGTTTGTTTTATGACGTCATTGTTTGAAGACTAATGTTGCGATTTGGTTTACTTGGGTATATGTATTTAAGTGGGTCATTAGTCTTATTATCCGTATCATATTTGGAGCATTTGAATTATTAGAGCGCATTTGTCAAGTTATTTATTAGCTTGGATGTGCTTGATAACTGGATAATAAGTTTGAAGTTAGACCGTAATACTTATCTAATAAAAGAGTCATTAGAATTTGTATTTGATATGTGGAATTTGAAGATCGATTTGGTGTTTGAAGAATTGATTAGAGTTGTTTGAATTTTGATCGATCGTTTGGGAATTTATTGGTATGAAAAATTGGATCTTTGTTTGTCGGGCTTTTGAAGTTGGTTTTCTGAATTTGATCATCTTTGTTGACGATCATTTGGGCCGATTTGTTTGTTTGGTTGACCGTTTTGATTTTTTCGGTTAATGTTTGATTGTTCGTTTTGAAGTCATCATGTTTTTCTTTTTTTTCTTTTTTTTTCATAGTATCTCTAGCGTTTGGAAATTGAAGACGAAAGATCCGTTTAGTTTGAAGTTTCGTGAAGGTAGTCACAGTGGAGATTGTTTGAATTTTGACTTAAACTCTAAGGGTTGTTCGGTAAATTTGGTAATTTGTGTGACTTATCATACAAGTTTGTTTAAAATTAGAAAAATATCTTATGACGGTTAGTTTAATAATCTATAAAATAAAGATTGATGGCTTTAGAATTGTTTGACCTTTGAATTAGACTTTTTGGTTGGGTTCCTTTGAATTTGTCTTTGTAATTGGTTTGGTATCTTGAATAAAGCTTCCACTTCATTTGTTCGGATTTGATATTTGTTTTGTTCGTTTGATTACCAGCAACCCCCTCGCGTGGACTAGTTTTGTTTCTCATACTAAAGCTAATGTTTGATGATAGCGGACATATCTTTCATGCTTCTTTAAAAATTTCAATTTTCGAAATCACCGATTACTGTACATTTTATAGGTCATTAATGGTTCCCCATAAAGGTTTCAAACAAAACAAAATTTTCTCTTGTTACAGAAAGCCGTCGTGAAACCTTGCTACTAAATATGAACTGAGTCCTCTATTGACCAGCCAGGTTTTATTGATTATGTCCCCTTCCTAATAGTTGGAATTTGTGTTAGGGCATCATTGGCTTTACGAGAGACTCTATTTTGTAGGTTGACGAGCTACTTTAGATTAGTTTCTTAAAAAAAGAGCATAAAGCCTGATATTTTCGTAAACATAAACGAGGAACGATTTTCAAGGGACTTGAGTTTCTCTCACCCTACATTTCATGCCACTATATCATTAAGGCTTTATCATTCCAAACAAAAGAATATAACCTTCAACATTCACTCATACATTATTTATCGTAGAACACAAGATAAACTTCAAGATGCATTTGTCGTCTATAAAAATGGAGCTTCAATAAAGCTTGAGATAAAAATTAAATATCTCCGACATGTTAGTATTGTTGACTAACTACTCGGTTCTAGTGCGGAATAAATATGATCTCGAAGACAAACACACACCTACAGCCTTGCTATATATCGATAGAAAAGTAAAGAACAAGCACAAGATGATAACCCTAATCAAATGTTTGATTAGTAAAGAAGAAATGACGTACAAGCACAAGATAATAACCCTAATCAAACTGGTTTGCAGAACCGTCTTCAGGACACATGGATGAGACAGAGGAAGATCAAAACGCTCAAAACCAAGGTATTGGCCTTCGTATAGTCTGGACTTACGATGTGATCATGTGCTACAATTGGTGGTCCAAGGGTTAGGGAGAAATTACAAGACACGTGGGTTTAAGTTTCATTCTACTATGATCTTTGTTGTGCTGGTACAAGATTTTTTATATATGGACCTATTTTTGAACAAAGGGTGGTTTGGGATCCTGGAATTAGAGTAATCAAGATGTCGATGCTACACCTTGCGGACAAGGTGTTTTTGGGGCGGGAGTAATGATACGACCATGTCATTAGGATACTCTCTATGTATTATTACTTAGTACTTTCCTTATTAATTATTGCTTAGTTTCTTTTATTTATTTTCTTAATGAACAAGTTAAGTGTATAATATCTTTTTACAGTAAAACCTCTATAAATTAATAGTGTTGGGACCGGGATATTTTATTAATTTAGCGAGATATTATTATATCGATAAATTAATAATTTATTAATTTAAAGAGGTTTTACGTATGACCATTAAATTTTCAAGTCTAATATACTAGCTAGTTACAATGTATACTCATTAGAGACGAAATAAATTTGAAAAACAAGTTCCAATTAACATTTTATGAATTAACGTTCACATTTTATGAAAATAAAATTAACATTTTTTTTGCAATACGAGAAGAAAACGCACCAACTCTTTGGTGCAATAAAGAGATTTTAAGATAAACTCAATATAGATTTGAAGTTCAACAAAAAACAAGTGACTATGTATTCATTTTTTACTAAACAATCTTAAGATTTTGAAGTGTATCTCTCTCTCTCACACACACACATATATACATATATATGAAATTTTTAGTAGTTATTAATTTATAGTTTCGTTGGGACTAATATATATACACTGGGATATCAAAAAAATTATTATCTTATTATTTTATCGATTGGGGTCCAAATTTGTACTGGTCCCAAGTTGGGACTGAACAAATTATTAATTTTATTGAGGTTATTAATTTATCGAGTATTAATTGATAGAGGTTTTAATGTATTATATATAGAAGATATTAGGGCAGTAATATGATTAAGTTGAATATTATTATTAATAGTTTAGTGATTTGATATCATTATTGGGAGAGAGATATGACAATCGAAAGTTAATCACCTATCGTTATTGTTCTTTTTATCTCTTAATCGAATTTGGTTCGTATCACTTGATCACATGCATCAATGGTGGATATGAAGGTGAAGTTTATTTGTACAGTTTGCGGTTTAAACCAAACAGTAAAAAATTGACAAGTTATTGTTAAATTTGCTAGCTAACATGTTTTGCATTCTTCGTTTTGAATTTAGGACGAGTGACCGGGTAAGTACAATATTACGGGTGCATGAAGCTCAACGGTTTCAATAAAAAAAGTTAGGACCACATAACCACATACTTATCATATCAAACTAAAAGTATGTAAGCTTCAACGACAACTGTTGGTCCATCAAACTTAAAATACATAAAAGATAGACTCCAAATGAAGTAACAGTAAAGTGTATTTATTATTATTATTATTTTATAGAGATGAATTAGGGACGATTTTCATAAATCAGGGGAAGATACAGGTTTTTTTTACACCCTTAAACTTCTAAAGGTATAACCTTCAAGATCTTGAAAAACTCATACTTCGTAGTTATTATAGTTCATACATTTAAATGGTCCTACTGTTTCTAGCAAATAATAATATAACTATGTCATAATAGAAAACAAGAAGTATTCACACTGATTAGAATGCATTGACTTGAATAGTTCAGAATTTGAGTTTGTTACAATTGGGTTACTATCTCTATTTACAATTAGAGAAGATCCTAGTGGTCACGTGTTATCAAAATTTTTGTAGCAAAATCTATATTTAACGTCATAATGCGCCCAAACTAAAAGCAAGATTACTAAATATGTCTTCACTACATGGAATTGTGAGGCCACCCATAGGATGGTTATACCCGAACTCTTCCTCTGCTTGTCGTAATAATTCTTGAAAAGCAGGTTGGCTTAGTAGTGATACAGGGACAACAAATCGCTTTTTTTCTTCTTCCCCAACATAAACGGCAAAATAGCCTTTTGGAATGTCCACAGATGCTGTGCTGCTTCCATTTGAGAAAGATCGTCGAAGAATTTGTTTGGCATGAATGATCCGAGGCATATGGATTGTCATTTTTTCTATGAGGGTAGAGTCTCTTGTGGTTGAATTCTGAAGCTATTTTTTCTTGGTGAAGGATATTGCTGTAGATTTTTGAGCTAGTTGTTGTTGTGATATGCATAATGAACGGTTTATATAGCCCACTGATCGATGTAAGGGACAATATGAGATTGTAAATTGTGACAAATGAAAAAAAAAAGCAACACCACATGGTCGTGTTCTTCATGATTTGTCTCTCTCTTTTTGATAGGCTCTCTTTATATTTGTTTCATAAATGATAGTGGCATAAAATATCTCACATGGTTTTGTCTTACGACACACTATAACGGACCACAATTAGTGAAACAATCATTAGTTCATCGACATTATTGTGGATCTGTAAACTATAATCTCGACATTGCTTCAAACTCGAAGGACCAAAGTTGCTCGTTTTAAAGATTTCAACCGAATAGCGGTTGGTAGCAGTTACATAACCATAAAACGGTTATGGATAGTTATTTAGGGGCGGTTACAAACGGTTACATGCTAACCGACACATTGTTTACTCGTACCCTTTCGTTTAGTTTAAATAGACATGAAATGTAACATTTGAAAGTTAGACGATTTAGTTATTCAAAGATTATTTACTGTTTGCATTTTCATATCGACTCATTCACACTTTTGGGACCAACATTTGGCATCAAGAGCCTTTGTTATACATCTCGTTACACCAATCAAACATCACCAAATTCTGTTAACGAGACACACCAAACCAGAAATCTTAACGAGAAGAAGAAGGGAACCAAAACAGAAAGTTCTTTGGTTCAGGAAGAAGAAAAACACACTGAAAGTTTGTTTCAGAAAAGGAATACGCGACGTTTCAAACTAGGAGACGTTGTTTGGATAACTAGGACATAAGATAAATAGTATACGATTTATCTTTGTGTCGAAACTGCAAACGAGAGGACATCAAACCTATTGGTGTCGGATACCTGTTGCAAATCTTTGTACGCTGCAGAAGAGAAACAAAAGTTTACTTTGTTGGTGTCTTGCACACGACAACAAGAAGAAAAAAAAAGAAGGATACCTTGTTACACTTCGTTACGTGACAAGAAGAAAAAGAAAGACGTCAAAGGATACCTTGTATACACGACGTATACAAGAAGAAAAGGAAGTGGCTTGGAGAAATTTAGACCGGTTAAGAGGAAAGCAATCTAGGATTGTTTTTTTGGAACGAAGACGCTAGCAACACAAAGATAATAACAAGAAACACGACCTGATCAATTGTGCTTTTTGTTGGAAAATACCGAAAGGTATTTTAGTGTGTCATACTCGGTGTGGAACAAAGAAAGAAAAGGAAGGTGTTGTGGAACGCGGACAAGCAACGAAGGATACTACCATTCATAGTGGTAAAGAAGAAAACAAGTAAATCGACTTGTTTCTTTGAAAAATACCGAAAGGTATTTTGGGAATACTTGTGTTCGAAAAGAAGGCCAAGACCAAGAGTTCTAAGGCAAGATATTAACAAGTCGACACAAAAGGAAAAGAGAAGAAACAACATGGTGAAGGATACGTAGATTAAAGGCAATTCGACAAACATCAACAAAGGTGTAAGCGAATTGGTTTAGTGAAAGTGGGAAAGAAAGAAAGTGGTTGGTATTATACTCAAGTACCGACACAAGTGGGAATACGACTGTGTTTAAAACACAACAACGAGGTCACAAATTCAAACTTTGGATTTCTCTTTTATACTTTAGATAGTATAGATCGTTATTTTACATTATTAGGAAATCCCGAGAACTATATATTGACCCCGTACTATTAGATTCCCGGATAATTATTTATGTTCCCGTAGTATTAATAATACCAATACTTAGTTAGAATTCCTATACGTATTAGAAGGTGAAGATCATAAGCACAATCAAAATGCCCGGTGACGATGCAAGTGGCAGTAACACTACACCAAAACCCGTAACCCCAATGTCACAGTATCAATGCCCTTAACTCAAAACCACAAACTACACAGTTTGGACTATACAAATTAAGGTGATACTAGAAGCACAAGGTTTATGGGAAGCGATAGAACCTAAGGATGATACACAAGTAGATGTTAAAAAGGATAAGGCAACAACTGCCTTCCTATATCAAGCATTGACCGAAGATGTGATCTTACGAGTAGCAAGTTGCAAAATAGCAAAAGAATTATGGGATTCATTAAGAAAGAGACACGTTGGAGAAGAGAAAGTGCAACAAGCACGGTTACAATCACTGATGATTGGATTTCAGACCCTTCAGATGAAGGAAGATGAAACGGTGGATGCATTTACAGCCAAACTGAACGGCTACGCCACGAAGGCTAAAGAATTAGAAAAAGCGTTGGATGAATCACTTTTAGTACGAAAACTATTAGACTCCACACCAGACAGGTTCATTCAAATAGTAGCATCCATAGAACAGACGAATGATCTCGATGACATAACATTAGATGAGATCGCTGGAAAACTTAAGGCATTTGAGGAGAGAATAAAACTTCGAAAGGGAGGACAAGTAGAAAGCCAAGATAACCTATTATTCGCACAAGGCGAACACTCTAGAAATAATAAACGATTCACCAAATATAGAGGTAGATCAAACTATTCACGAGGAAATAGGCAAAATAAGGGAAATAGAGATAACTCGAATGGAGGAAACTCAACTCACAATAAGAATAAAGGTGAGTGGGATAAAAAGAACCTCAAATGTTTCAATTGCGGGAAACCCGGACATTTCAAAAAAAATTGTAGAAGTTCACCAACAACTCAGGAACAATCAAACCATATCTTAGAAGACGATGAACCATCATTACTAATGGGTACACACGAAACTGAAGAAATCTTGTTAAATGAAGAACAAGTACACCCCCGAAAATACGCTACAACAGATGCTAGCATATGGTATTTAGATAGTGGTGCAAGTAACCATATGAGAGGCACCAAAGGCCATTTTAAGGATATTAACGAAAACATCACTGGACGCGTTCGTTTTGGAGATGGATCGTATGTGGAGATAAAGGGTAGAGGTTCAATATTACTAAGATGTAGAAACCTACAACAGAAGATGATTTCGGACGTTTACTACATTCCAAGCCTCAAGAGCAACATACTTAGTCTAGGACAACTTACAGAAATAGGTTGCAAGATCATCATGGATGGAAACTTACTGACTTTGTATGATAATAACAAGAAGTTGTTGATGAAAGTAGAACGATCTAAGAATCGACTTTACAGTATTAGATTACATATAGTAGCACATATATGTCTCTTAGCAAACGTAGATGACCAAGCATGGTTATGGAAGCTAGATTAGGTCACCTGAACTTTGACGCAATAGACAAGATGACAAGAAAAGGTCTAGTGGATGGAATACCAAGAATAAGTCATGCAGGACAAATCTGTGATGCATGTTTATTAGGAAAACACATCAGAACACCCTTTCCAAACCAAGCTAAATTCAGATCAAAGAACCCGTTTGACTTAGTATATGGAGATCTTTGTGGTCCCATAAGTCCAGCCACACACTCTGGAAAGAAGCTCATCTTCTTATTAGTAGATGACTGCACACGTTTCATGTGGGCTTACTTTCTAAACTCGAAAGATCAAGCATTCAACACATTCAAGGAATTTAGACAGCAGATTGAATCAAAGTTGAAGTTGAAAATAAAGATGCTAAGAAATGATAGAGGAGGTGAATTTACATCACACGAATTCACCAAATATTGTAAGGAGAATGGAATAGAAAGACAATTGACAGCACCATACTCACCGCAGCAGAATGGTGTAGTAGAGAGGAGAAATAGGACAGTGTTATCAACTACTAGGAGTATGATGAAAGCGATGAAGTTACCCTTAACTTTTGGGGAAGCAGCCAGCACGCCATCTACATACTCAACAGGGTACCTACGAAATCCCTGGAGGATAAAACACCATATGAAGCCCTCTACAACACAAAACCAAACCTAGAATACCTAAGAATATTCGAATGCACAGCTTATGCTAAGATAATGATACCTCAATTGAAGAAGCTGGATGATAGAAGCATTCCAATGATTTACTTAGGAGTTAAAGAAGGATCAAAAGCATGTAGGCTATATGATCCAGTAGGAAAGAAGAAACATGTTAGTAGGGATGTAAAGTTTATGGAAACGAAACCGTGGGATTGGAATAACAATGAAGAGGATACAAGCACAGAAGATACTTTTTGGACTAGCTTTGTGATAGATGGAGTTGACTATGATAACCCTACACCAGTCAACACAGAAAACACTGATAACACGTATCAAGAACAAGAACCTATACCAGATCCACCCTCACCAATCACACCACCATCATACACTTACAACCCTAACTCAGAAGATGAAGAATGAGCTACTATAAGCTCATTAGAAAGCTCAGATCCTAGATTTGATCATAGACCAATACAAGGTTTAAAGGATATTACGAAAATCTACCAAACTGCACGTGAAGTAGAAGCACCAAGCTTATTCTTCACAGAAGAAGAACCCCGTAATTACAAGGAAGCATCAAAAGATGAGAAGTGGATTGAAGCCATGGAAATTGAATTAGATTCAATTAACAAAAACAACACATGGACCCTTACCACATTGCCCGAAAATCATAAGGCAATAGGACTCAAATAGGTTTATAAAACCAAGAGAGACGCACAAGGAAGGATCATAAAGTATAAAGCAAGATTAGTAGAAAAATGTTATGTAAAAGAACAAGGAATAGACTTCGATGAGGTGTTTGCACCAGTTGCTAGGATAGAGATAGTTAGATTGATATTAGCACTAGCAAAGATATCATGGATGGCAAATACACCATTTAGATGTAAAATCAGCGTTTTTACATGGAGAATTAAAGGAAGAAGTCTATGTTACACAACCTGAAGGTTTCACTCAACAAGGAAACCTAGGAAAAGTCTACAAGCTAACTAAAGCACTATATGGCTTAAGACAAGCACCTAGAGCTTGGAACGTGAAGCTTGACCAAACCTTGAAGTCATTAGGATTTAAGAAATGTAATCTCGAATAGGCAGTCTACACAAAGAGAAGCAAGACTTCTACACTTATCGTTGGAGTATATGTAGATGATTTGATAATCACGGGCACTCCAAAGAAGGAAATAGACTTGTTCAAATCCCAGATGGAAGATAAATTTGAAATGAGCGACTTAGGGTTGCTAGCATATTAGCTTGGGATAGAAGTTACACGCATGTGAGGAGAGATTACGATCAAGCAAACCGGATACATTAACAAGATCTTAAAAGAGACAAGCATGACGGACAGTAATGATACGAAGACACCGATGGATCCCGGCACTAAGTTGGTCAAGGCGGAAGATGGAAACCCATTGACGCAACTTATTACCAAAGCCTAATTGGAAGTCTCGATACATACTACATACAAGACCGGATCTTAGTTACCCGTCGGACTACTCAGCAGATTTATGCAAGACCCGAAGGATCATCACCTAAAGGCAGTGAAACAAGTAATCCGATACATCAAAGGAACGAAGGACCATGGAATAATATACAAGAAAGAAGGTGGCTGCAAGATTACAGGATACAAACAGTGAGTTATGGAATCAATACGATCAAGGAAAAGGAACGACCGAATAGTATTTTACTTTGGAGAGTCACCTATCACTTGGTGTACTCAGAAGCAACCGATAGTAGCGCTCTCATCATGTGAATCAGAATTCATGGCGGCTACTGCAGCAGCATGTCAAGCCTTATGGTTAAAACGTTTACTCAGTGAATTAACTGGAATGGAAGAAACAATGATAACGCTTAGAGTTGACAACGTATCAGCAATAGCACTCGTAAAGAACCCAGTTTTTCATGGAAGGAGCAAGCACATAGACATTCGCTATCATTTCATTCGTGAATGCATAGAGAATGGTCATATCAAAGTGGAACACGTAAGTGGAGAACTACAAAGAGCAGATATCTTAACGAAAGCCTTACCAAGACTCAAGTTCGTGACTATGCGACAAATGCTTGGAGTTCAAGACTTAGGACAAAGCAACGATCAAGATTAAGGAGGAGATTGTAAACTATAATCTCGACATTGCTTCAAACTCGAAGGACCAAAGTTGCTCGTTTTAAAGATTTCAACCGAATAGCGGTTGGTAGCAGTTACATAACCATAAAACGGTTATGGGTAGTTATTTAGGGGCGGTTACAAACAATTACATGCTAACCAACACATTGTTTACTCGTACCCTTTCGTTTAGTTTAAATAGACATGAAATGTAACATTTTAAAGTTAGACGATTTAGTTATTCAAAGATTATTTAATGTTTGCATTTTCATATCGACTCATTCACACTTTTGGGACCAACAGGATCAACTACAATTTTAACCCACAAAAGAAAAGAAATGATTAGATAGAGATAGGGAGTTGTATGGCCAGTAATCGAAACACTATATTATTTTGACGCTAAGTAACAATATCACATGGTTTGGCCTTGATTCGTGAGGCCAATTTTTTTTGGCATTAATATATGTAGGACTATATGCGTTACCACAATATACCCTAGCTATCAGCTGGTTTACATTTTGAGTAGTGTGAATCTGGTCTATTGATATCTTAGACATGTTTTAACGTTTACACCATGGGATCAGAACACTACTCTTTGGAGGAAGAACACCTTAGCATCAAAACTTGGTACTGCTAGCTAGGCCATAAGCCCTTTGGTCAATAGCTGATTTTTCTATGACGTGATTCTATATGAGATGGTTCTATCTTTCCGATACCATTATGCCTTTCCGTGGAACTTGACTTTACACAAATGACATCCAAAATGAATACTGTTACGGGATTGTGTTCGTCTTTAGAAAATATATTTTGCTAGCAGCATCTTGCTATAACTATATCTTGTGTTGGAGATAAAAAGTCAGGTTCATTCATTACCCACTTTATACGAAATTGAGAGGCTGCCTTTTTTTTGTTTACTTTTTTCTGAGTTGCAGAATTATTGTATAATAAAACTATCAAGGAGCTAGAAAAAACTTGAAAAAGTTTACTTTAATTTGGTCTTGAACTCAATCATACTGTTTAGGTAAAGAAACATGCTATATAATAATAACATGTATGACACCACAGAGTACACAGCGGAAGACTTTATATAATTGTAAATTAATTAACCGAAAAATAAAGCGTAAACATACCTTTTCCAAATTGCAAGAACTTCTTCAATCAAGAACCCTAATTAGGGTTTATGTGGTTTAACGAATTGACCCTTACCGTTTTTCAATTCAAACCGATTGATGTAACAATAGTGTGTTACACCACGTTCTTGTACACACGTAATATTAGCGATTCGATGCGAATGCTAGTTCTTGATCACAATAGATTAACCAAACACCTTTGTTATGCTCAAGGTCACTCGCAAATCCCTTACATAGGGTTTTACTCGTCGTCCTAAGAACAAGAGGAAAGAAAGAAGAAGTTTGGCCTTCTATTAAAATTTTGTGTATCAAAGGATGAATACATGGGGATGTATTTATAGCCTTATGGTAGATGTCAAGATTACTATTGTTTCCGATGTGGGATTCCATCGTTTCGGCCAAAAACAAGCCCAAAAGAGGGTTCCTAAAACCTACTCTTGGCTTGTTAACTTTTTTTCATATCCCGTTGACATTTAACGACCGATAGTCACTTTCGATAAGTTCTTATCGCTCGTTAAGTCGTTTATTGTGAATTTAATAATTAAACATAATATTTTATATTCATTATTTAAACATCGAGTCTCATACGTAAAGTGTGCAATCCCGTGGTCTCGAGTTCGAATCCGGTCATACACATATTAAACATATCCATAAACCAACAACTCCAACTTGGATATATCTTAGTATGTGTAATGACATTGGTTAGCATCTAGCAACACGCTAATGACCCCAGAACAACTCGAGTATGGTTTCCTGAAAAAATATTTTGATGATTCATCATCATACTTATCCTTTTGTTTCTAGTACCATGTTAATAAGAATATGGATCTCACTCATTTCTTAATTAACTATTATGTTTATCGCTTTATATGATTGATCAAGATTACCAATTCTTCTGAACATATTCCAGAAGACCTTGGGCATGGCCATGCAAACATCTTGACAACCCTAAGAGGGGCCCAACAGTATTATAATTTAAAATAAATTTGAAGGAAACAAATCCCGTTTTGACTACGAGCAGAATTCATAAATTTCACAACACTTATGAAAACAACCCTTATAACTATGAGTTACGTATAACGTTAGATTGCTTCACAGAAATGCACTACATCCATGACATTTCTCTGGTATCTCAAGTCAGAGGATAAATATTCATGATGTACTTAATGACTAAGATCCATAAAATACCATCATGTGGTTGGGATAAGTCCTATACTCAATCCATTGAATATCAACTGAAATTAGTCATGCTACACATCAATATACTTTCAAGTATATTCTAACTAATACTCAGATTTGTCTTAATTCAATATCATTCCCATGTTATTGAGCGACAATGGACTATTTAGAATAACTTAAGTTATTCAAGGATTAAACATGCAAATAAAGGACACAATATTATAAATGAAATTAAATGTATAAAGTACTTTAATTCATTATAAATAATAATTGTTTAACATCCTTTATCCAAATACTAAATAGATCAATGCATGATAATATTTAGTTAATGAATTTTTGCCTCAAGTCATGATAATCATACTTGTTGATAGAGCATAATTTCAACTAACTTTGATCTATAGGAATTTTGAGAATACTTATTTCAAGAATTCAATAAGTGAATTTCTTGTATGTGTTTACACATATCTTGATATTGTCATATCATTCCATAAGGTGCGTGACAACCTAAACCACCTTTTATGACAATCATCTTTCAAAACTTTTAAGTTTAAAATATTCTTTATTCTTTAATGTATAATGCAATTATGCTCTTAGTTGAGCATAGCTAGTCAACATGGTCATCATCAAGGATTCCGTGACTAGAATTGAGTGTCATCTCAATTATACTAGCATCATTGTATACAACCATATGCTCTTTAAACATCCGTAAACTTTGAATATTATTTGTTTGGTGCCATTCAAACTTAAAGTTTGTTGATTATGACAATTACACAACAATTGTTGTATAGAATCTGAGAGCAACTCCAGGCTGAGGAATGCAATTCTAAATCCAAACATAAATATTACAATGTTGTTAAATCATCTTGTAATCAAGCATGATACAACAACATTATATACAACATGATGTACAAGATGAATCTTCAAGTTAGACTTTAAGATCTCATTCATATTCTATCTCGTCAAAGATATGTATTCATCATGTTCTATTACACTCATTTATTTACAGCATATGTTTATAACAATAAACATATATTCAAAGGTTGTATGTCTTATTTCCAAATCTTACAAACTAAGTTTCATTCTCAACTAAAACTTAATTTAGGTGGAATGTAGTTGCCCATACAACATATAAGATTTAAGAAAATAAAAAATAATACTCTCACTAGCTTTCAGGAATACTTATGAGCTATCTTATTTTAATTATTAAATCAAACATGGATTTAATATTAAACATAAGAATCATCTCCGAGATACATGCATATATCCATTCATGGATTCTTGCAGTTTGTACATATTCAAAGATTATTTGAATTCACAAAACTCCTTTGTATTACTGATCGTCCTCGCATAAGTAATTCCACAACAAAGAGTTTTGATATTCATTGTCAAAATTTCATATCAATGAAACTAAATATGACAATTATAATCTTTATACTTTTATTTAATGTATCTAGAAAAGAATATTCAATCATAGTTAATTGCTTAAGTATGATTAATATTATTATCACTAGATATGCATTAAATACGTATACAATATTGTCCACATGATTTCTACATAAATATTTAAACTACTAGGGTTTCCATTCTTTGAAAAAACTCATTAAGATAAACTAAGTATCTAAAGTTGATTATCTTTGTGGACAACATCTCTACATTCATAGTATGATTGATTTACCACAATTCAACATTTGGTAAATTCATCATTATGATTAACAGGCTTACCTTGATCCTGTAACTCATATTCCTCAACATATTAAATATATGAGATATCCTTACGGATCTATGAATGAAAATTCCATCATTTAAGGTCTATCATTTACATGTTTAGCCTCATCATGATATTTGCTAGTGCATTTTAGAAGATTATGTATTTTGTAATTTAATCTTTTAAGATCTAAAAAAAACTCCCACTTGTCTTTTATAATTTAAAGATCATCTTTAAGTAGTTTAGTAAGTAGAGAAATAATATATTGTTCTCTTTTGGGATCTTACAAAAAACATTTGACAGTTCTGACTTCATAAGATGTAAATGGTGTCTTAGTAATCTTCTAGGTTGAAGTCTTATTGAGTATATTCAATCTATACTTAATCTACTAACCTTGATAACTTTTGGAAGAAACTATAGTTATCTTTAATCAAACAATGCCAATAGATTTTGATTCTTCTAACTGAACATACCATAAAACTATGGTATTTCATTAGAATTAATATTGTAAGATAATCTAACAATATTTAAGATAACCATCTACTCTTTGGCTTACCTATTTACCAACAAAGTAAAACTTAATGGTACAATAGAATTACCAAGTCAATTGCATGCATTATAACACAAGTATTCTTGACCAAGTCAAAAGACATAACAGTTATAATCCCAGTATACGTTATATGTCATTGATCAACTCTTTGACTTCATGCATATGTATTAAAACATAGCAAGTTAACGTCTTACTTTATATTGTAAGTCTTGTATTAAAACACTTCATGTTTGTGACTTTACAAAGAAATCATAAACATGTATAATTAAAGTAATTATGAACACCACCTCGGGTTTCAGTTAATAATTTCAAGATAATATTTACTACATATATTTAAGTCATTCAACGAATACATAAATACTTATTTCAAAGTAGTATTAGATTACTTCATTTAATTATGTCATTCCATGAAATGTTCAACGTAAGAAACTGCAAAATCATCCATGCTCATTTTCACGACACGTGGATATTTTACCTTGGGCTACAATCTAGTTCACGTTCTCACGTAACATAAATTGTAACTACAAGTGTTTCTTAAATATTGAATGACATAAATATTTAAAGTAGTCTTTGTTATCATCTTGACACATGTTTTTAATGGGACAATCATACACATTTAAATGTATAATTCCTATTAGAACGTTACTCTCTTACCTTGCGGTCAAGAAATCTATTTAAATCATATTTATATGTGTTGTACCTTGAACACAATAAAGATTTCTCCCACTTGTGCATGTAACAACATCATGTAGCAGATAAACAACACGACAAACATTTGTTTATTTGATTAATATGATTTGTGTCATAGATATAACAAGTAGATGTAAGACTATATGGATTAGTAAGGAAACGCACATGACTATCCTTAAAACATAAGTGCCTACAACTGGAAAGTAATTATCTATATGATATTCAAGAGATAAATTGGATTACTACACAGCAAATAAGGCTTGTAGCTCCCACTGAATTAGAAATCATTTCAACAACTTCTTATTAAGTAATGCAACACAATGCTCCCACTGAATTTGACAACATTGTAAGTGTTTCATAACCAGTGAAGCAAATTGCATGCTTTTTACTTTCCTACACCTTTGAAGAACCATACGTAATCATTACTTAGGTACTAAAAGGTGTATTCTACCCACCAATGTTATTAACTTGAAAAATTGGGTATGCAATTTCTTCCTTAATAGGTCAACCATCCCCATACTGGTATGTAGCACCTTTAAAGGTTAAAGCAAAATAACTAGATAAATTATGCTAGTTTGCTTTTTACCAATTTTCGCGGTACTTAGTCTAGCTTCTAATCTAGTAACTCATATACATGTTTTCCAGTTAACCAAAAGTCATGTTTGTTACAAAAGGATTCATTCACCAAATGAGGGTAATAAAATCTTATGGAAAATAAGATGTGCAATTCTTTGCTATGAGTTACATTAGAATTTAGACAATCAAATGTTCCTATTATACCTTTCTCATTTATGAAAAGGAATAGGATTGAGTCTCATTCTTCTCCCATGGAAAAGAGACTTTATTTGTCTTTTCGGTAAATTATTCTCGATCAAACATTTGTTTGAAAGCAGAATGGATCAATTTACTAATAAAAGACTAAACCACGTTTACGGTTAAATGTTGCATTAATACATTCAAAAGAATTACAAAATTTAATTTTAATATTTTCGATAATTAACCTTTTCAAGAAAATTAAATACCCATGGTTCATAAACATATAACCATTTAATTTTCACTGAAAACTAGGATCCAAATTGACACAGTTTCATCACATCAGTTAATCTGCTAGTAATGAAATTATTCAAAATGGTACGAGTCGAACCTCAATTGCCAATTTTCAAATTGCAACTCCTAGATTTATGGGACTTACATAGTGCCAACAACAGTTGCAATGTAAGCAGGTTTTATCCCCATCTTATGCCTTTAGTTGCCAGTTCTCACTACAAAGCTTAATTAAGTTGTCCAACTTAAGAAACTACAAAATCATCCATGTTCGTTCTTACAACACGTGGATATTTTACCCTTTGATTACGATCTAAATCACGTTCTCACGCAAATAAAAAGTAATCTCAGGTGTTTCCGTTTCATTGGATGGCATATAACTTAAACTAAGGGTAATAAATTTGATTTTTGGTGTCAAATCAAATATGTACAAAGATGTCATGCATTCATCTTCGTAGCATAAGGTTTTATTAAAACAGTCACATCCTTGTTTTAATGTTTAAGCTTTTTATCATCAAACTTTAATCGAGGTATTGGTTACACCAATTAAAGAATTACCTTTAATTACCCCTATATCCTACTGCTGCATGACTCATAAGACCCAAGTTATTCAGATAATAACCACAAAAGTGGCGCGTAGAATTTAAGGTCAATTCACCCTTAAGATTTTATGCACATAGGAATACTTGGTAGCTCCATTAAGACGCACAAACGAACGGAAAATTAGGTCAGGGCGAAGCATATTACATACCCTCAACTTTAAGGTCACAATTTAATGCGTACCAACCTTGTACCCATCTTTTAGTTAGTCAATAATGGGTGAGCCGTTCTAACTATTTTGTGCATAAACATCACTCAATTAAACGATTACGATTACTATGCTTAAAAACACATGTTCCACCATTGTGTTAGATCAGTGTATTTCTGTTATAAAAATACCCTTGTTACACAAATCAAACAAGCAAGTATTTAAAATAAACATATAAACAATGAATACATAACTTAACAATTAATCATGCATATCAAATAGCCACATGCAAACCTTTTGATTAATCCTATTAATAATCAATTCTAGATCTGTCAATATGTATATGTCTAATTAAGACTTTCACCCGTTTTCATCAATGTACAAAGTGAGCCACATGCATCGATTCATCTATTGCGTAAGTCAAAAATAAACATATACCATATAGCACATAATTGATTTAATAATAATGATTGAGGTCTTCCCCAATTTTAGATCTATCAAAAATTAGTGTATATCACTTAACCAATTAAAGCATACAATAAAAGGGATCCATGACAAAACATGCATGTATTTATCAGGGACATAAATTACACTTAACAATTAATGAAATTAACAAGAGTTACGCAATTTAATACACATAAAATTGCATGCAACCTAGGGTTTTCAAATCAAATTAAAAAAAAAGTTTACAAAACCCTAATTAGGGCACAAAAAATGCCCCTCCAAAAAATTAGGGTTTAGGTTTTGCAAACCCTAGATCTACACATACAATTAATAACACAATACAATTTATTTGTTTTATGCGTTTCAGTAATTAATTACTCATTATACAAGGCTCGTGATGCCACTGTTTAGGTAAAGAAACATGCTATATAATAATAACACGTATGACACCACAGAGTACACAACGGAAGACTTTATATAATTTTAAATAAACTAACCGAAAAATAAAGCGTAAACATACCTTTTCCAAATTGAAAGAACTTCTTCAATCAAGAACCCTAATTAGGGTTTCTGTGGTTTAACGAATTGACCCTTACCGTTTTTCAATTCAAACCAATTGATGTAACAATAGTGTGTTACACAACGTTCTTGTACACACGTAATATTAGCGATTCGATGCGAATGCTAGTTCTTGATCACAATAGATTAACCAAACACCTTTGTTATGCTCAAGGTCACTCGCAAATCCCTTACATGGGGTTTTACTCGTCGACCTAAGAACAAGAGGGAAGAAAGAAGAAGTTTGGCTTTCTATTGAAATATAGTGTATCAAAGGATGAATACATGGGGATGTATTTATAGCCTTATGGTAGATGTCAGGATTACTATTGTTTCCGATGTGGGATTCCATAGTTTCGGCAAAAAAACAAGCCCAAAAGTTAGTTCCTAAAACCTTCTCTTGGCTTGATAACTTTTCTTCATATCTCGTTGACATTTAACGACCGATGGTCACTTCCGATAAGTACTTATCGCTCGTTAAGTCGTTTACTGTGAATTTAATAATTAAACATAATATTTTATATTAATTATTTAAACATCGAGTCTCGTACGTAAAGTGTGCAATTCCGTGGTCTCGAGTTTGAATCCGGTCATACACATATTAAATATATCCATAAACCAACACATACCACATGAGATTTCATTAAGTTGAACTCTAACTTTGAGTTGTCGGCATCTTCATATTTCATTTTTCTGATGGACATCTTGCTTTATATACAATGGTCACCGGCCATCATTAATTATAGTAATAAGAAGTTACAACTTCTGAGAAGTAAGTTTCATTATTATTGGGTTAATCCCAATCTGCTGAACCAAAGAAATTACAGAGTAGTTAAGTTAGTTACAAAAATGGTTATATGGCAGTTATCCCTGAAGGGACATGTATGTTGGTTCAAACGAACCAACACACCCTTTCAAGTCTTGCCTTTTCATTATGTTTAAATAGATAGAACAAGTATACAAACAAAGATGATGATAGATTTATAAAAGCATTTATATTTAGTAAAGTTGTGTTTGAGTTATGCCTAATGAATCGCTTATATATACCCCAATGACATAAGGGAGATTATCAGATGGTAGATGGTCACATATGGAATTTATAGAAGAAAAAGACAACATCACATGGACGTGTTGTTCATAATGCATCTCTTTGATCTGTTTGGCTCTCTATAGCACTATCATATAAAAGTGATAAATAGAGTAAAAGCTATTTTACATGTTTTTGTCTTATGATGCTAAAAGAACATTCGGTTAATCCCAACGATCATAAATTTATTGAAAATACCGAGGACTACAAATTTGATATCCCAAAGAAAAAAATTATTAGTGTTATAAATAGGGACTTGTATGGCTACAAATATATATATATCTATATATATATATATATATATATATATATATATATATATATATATATAGTGACGATGTTGGGATTTTATAATCAAGTTAACCAATTAACACTATGAGTACGCAGCGGAATATGGATCTAGTTAATGTAATCAAGTTAACATGTAATTAATAAACAATAAATTATAAAAGGGAACAAGGAAAACTAACCCTCGTAGTCACCCGAAAGTTTATCAAACAACGAAATTAAGTGATCAAAACGATCACCTCTACGAGTGCTCACACAAACACTTTAACACGAATACGCCCGATAAAGTTAGTCGCGTCACGTTTAACCAAAAAACCCTTGTATTACTTGAACTACTCAAACCAAACAACCCTTAGAACTTTCTGCCTTGTTGTCCGAGATCACAACATACCTGAGAACCAAATACACCTTATGTCCGATATCGGATAAAGGTGTATTACTTCTTTATTTTCTGTCCGAGAACACAGCGAACAACCCATCCTCTTGGCAGCTTCAGATCGACCAGGACCAGCTGTAAAACCAAGTACTATAAACCCTAGAAACACCTTGGAACAATCGAAGCAAGTTAGGGTTCTTAAGTTTGCAATTCGAGTCAAAATCCTAATCGGTTTTAGGGTTAAATCGACTAGGAAAATAGGTGATTGATCGATGTATATTTTCTGTAAAAGAGGAGTATTATGCGTCAGGTTTATGAGCTAATAAGGGTGTTTATATAGCGTAAAAAACCTAGCAAACTTGGGCTTGAAGCTTGTTCTCCAAGTTAGCTTATACTCCTAATTCTTATACAATTCTACTAGCCCATTCACTACCCCAAACGACCCACATTGGTAATCGGCCAATGGGTTTTAATTATGGAGTAATCGGACCTAGTATAAATGGGTCATAATAGATGGGTCAATGTCCAAGTATTAAACGTATAAACATACTCTCGTGTTTAACGTGTGTGCCCCCAATAGGCTCACACACCTTTAGTCGTTTTAATGCGGATCCAGCTCACATAATCCAACAGCTCTCACTTGGGAGTTGGAGTAGCAGATAACACAAAAACCAATGACGGAAACGTCTAGCAACGCTCTCACTCGCTATTTAACTAAAAGTGTCTGAGATATAGTTTCATAAATCTTTCTTAGTAGCATGGT
The DNA here is from genome assembly GCA_910596185.1 of Chrysanthemum makinoi. Taxonomy (NCBI): domain Eukaryota; kingdom Viridiplantae; phylum Streptophyta; class Magnoliopsida; order Asterales; family Asteraceae; genus Chrysanthemum; species Chrysanthemum makinoi. Next base: position 239,855,956 of record OU343219.1, read on the forward strand.
CATTTATGTCTTGCTTTAATCATCCTTTGTTATAGATACCATTAAACCATGGATATGGATCCTAACTTATTCCATATAGTTTAACTATTTAGATTCTCGTTATAGAATTTAATTCAGATATACCAAATGTAATCAAGAATCATCTTGCATTACCCTTTGGGTTTGGCCAAACAATTATGTGATTAAATTCTGGAGAGGCGCCATGGTATCTTTCTGCACATATCAAGTGGAGTAACAAATCCTTTGTTGACTACAAGTGTTGTGGATGCTGCTTCACATCACTCCGAAATATAACTTTTATAACTACCTTATTCAGGATAGCCTTTGGCTTATACTTACAAAAGTGATATCCACACATAACATAACTTGCTTGTATCTCAAGTCTAAGGACGACTTAACAAACCATTTTCAATATTTTACTTATGACAAGGATCCAAAAGTAAATATTTGAAAGTTGGGGTATCCAATATGCATCCCTTATGAATACACATGAGTTTGGTGGGAACAATCCACATTCTCGTTAGAATATAACCAACACTCACATTTGCCTTACATAACAATATTCCCATATTGTTAACCGATAATGGATATATTTAGAATGATAAATTATATCATGGATTAAACATGCAAATATTGAATAACAGATTATATGAATGAAATAACAAATACCTCGTATCTTTATTTATCATAAAGTAATAATTATCATACAATTCCAAATTATCCAAATACTAATTACACACATATTTATGTGAGACTACTAGCTGGTATTAAACCAATACCCCTAGTCAAGTTAGAATGCTTAGGATACACTAAAGCCTTCGTAAATTGATCAGCTAGGTTGTCATCTGTGTGAACTTTTGATATCTTCACGTCACCTATCTCAATGGCCTCTCAAAGTTAATGAACTTTCGTGCAATAATGTCTAGTACCCTTGGTGATTCCACTTTCATTAGCTATAGTAATGGCTCAAGTATTATCACAATACATGTTTATAGGTTCTTCAATTGTGGGAACAATGCCAAGCCTAGAAATGAATTTACGAACCCACACAGCCTGTTTAGATGCATCACAAGCAGCTATATAATTAGCTTCTTTAGATGAAGTTGCAAAAATACTTTGCTTTGTGCTTTTCCAATCAACAACACCTCCATTTAAAACGAACACATATGCAGTCTGAGATTTTAAGTCATCAGCATCAGTGTAGCAAGAAACCCTAAGCTCTCGTTTCGCCTCCCCTCCATAAACCAGAAACATATCCTTAGTATTGCGCAAATACTTAAGAATATTCTTAACAAAGAATCCAGTGAAGTTCACCTAGATTATGTTGAAATCGGCTTGTCATGTTCTGAGCGAACACAACATCAGAACGAGTACATCTCACAGCATACATAATAGATCCTATAGCCGAAGCATAAGGAACTCTTTGCATGCGCTCTTTTGCAGCAGGTGTCTCAACACCTTATGACTTACTCAACTTAGGCTCCTCTTGCATTGGGATAGCTCCACGTTTGAAATTCTCCAGGTAAAATCTCTTCAAGATTTTGTCAATGTAAGCATGATCTGTGCTAAACCGTCAAGCTATCTCACACAAGCTAGCCACTTGTGAATGGCTAACCGTAAGAAACTTAAAACAGTTAAAACACAAATGCAATGAAGATCAGAGAATATAATGAATTCCCGGGTCGTTAAGTCCCACGGAGACTCAATGGTGTGTAAACACTAATTCAGATGATAGAATGATCACTAAGGATAGTGATCAGTAAAGATTTTGATGAATTTATTACACTACTGATTGATTGGAATGTATTTGGACACATAATTGGAAAGCACAACAATCAGACACAACAAATGCAAATACGTAAGTTTAAAAACTACGTAAACGTACAAAATAAAAAGTGATATCTAAGAAATAAAAGACCTAAAAATATGAAAATGACATTTTTGAAATCCTAAAAATAAAATAAAATTATTAGAAAAAGAAAATTATTTTTATAACTATTTAATTAATTATTATTAATTAAAACTATTTTAACTATTTAAAAATGACCTAAAATAGAAGAAAATACAAAATAAGGCTTGAAAAATAAAATTATAATTGAGAAAAATCTAAAATATTATAAAACTAATTTTAAAACTAAAAATATATTTTTACACTTTTTATCTAATTATTACTAATTAATTACTACTTAAAATACACTTAAATTCTAGAAAATATAAAATAAACCTGGAAAAATAAAATTTCAACTTGGAAAAATCTAAAATATGATAAAACTAATTTTAAAACTGAAAAAATTATTTAATACTTTTAACTATTTAAAATTATAATAAATACTAAATAAACAGAGAAAATTATGAAACTTTTTCTAAAAATAACTTAAGGTGACAGAAAACTAAGAAAAATATAAAAACAAGATTTGCTTATTAATAAGATGAAAAGAAAAATCAAAAAGCTAAAAACTATTAAATAAACGCTATCACTATTTTTAAATTGATGTTTTTCTGGTTTTTCTTTTTGAAAACTACTTAAATACTTAAAATATGAAACTTTTACAAAGACAAAAATTTTACAAATTTAAAATAAGCAGAATGACAAGCTTATGAGCCAACAGTGAGCTTAAGAGCTTATTTTGGTGAAACAAGCTCAAACAAGCTCACAAAATGAAACAAAAGCTCAATAAAGATGCAAACAAGCTAGATGAACTGAAATGAAGCCAAAAGATACAGATAAGCACACTGATAAGCTAATAACAAACAAATAAGCACTTATGCTAAACACAGAAATGGGACAAGATTAGAGCTTATTGCAGCCCTAGCAAACAAGCTAGAAAATGAAAAACCAAGCTTGAGACTTCAAGATGGCTTGGTTGGCTTTCCAAAGAACTAAGAATCACAAGCTTTAGCCAAATAATAAGCTCTATGCAAGCTTATCAAGTTGGACCACCCAACTGTGCACAGGGCACCATTTCGACAGGCACTCACAATAAGCTAATTAAAAAGCACTTAAAAAGCTGATTAACAGAGAACTAGTATTTTTCTAATTTAGTTTAGCAACTGAAATTTAATACCCCAAAAGATTTTAAGCTAAAACTCACTATTAAACTCACACTGAAATTATCTATTTTAATCAAAAACGACCAAATGCAAATTTTTGACTTTTGTAAAAACTAGAAGAGTTGACTTATATGAACTTTGATTTGATCCTGTGGACTGAATAAGATGTATTAAGGTATATAAAGACTGATTTGATCAACACTAACAACTTACTAACACAAAATCATGATCATAGAACTTAAAATTCCAACAGTTAACAAGAGAGATGGATTAAAGAGTATTTTGACTTTTTCACAATTGAGGACTGGTTTTTTTTTAGATGAACTAAGTAGACCCAGTGTGACACAGAACAAGCATTAACACTGCCTTAAACAAACTTTAACACACTCAAACAAGATAATCCAAACAACACTTTTTTATACTGTTTTGATGTTTTTCAAAGAAACTCACAGATTAAGACCATGTAATTAATTGCAGACCTAATATTATCACTAAACAAGACTAAAGAAACATTAAATAACAACTCTAACAACATAAGACCAAGAAATTACAACTAAGCTAATTTAACTGTCTAAAATGAGATTTTAATAAACTTCAAATTTAAAAGAACAACAAACTGATTTTAATGATTAAATACACTTAACTAAGACTAATTAACACAAAGAAACAGAATTTTAAGCTAATGAACAACTACAATAGTGAAATGACAAAATGATCAAAAGTGCTTACACATAGCTATCCAACTGAAAACCAAGAACTAGGAACCAAGAACACTCCTATAGGCTTACCACTAAGCCACTAACCCAAGGCCATCCAAAATTCACCCTGCTCCAGCTGTGAACACCATTTCCATATGATTTTTGATTTTTCACTAATTATTTGGTATTTTTGGTAATTTTATGTTTTTACTTCTAAACTGGATTTTAAGATATCTAATAGCTTTAATAAGCTATCTAGGAGCTTACATATGCTTATTCAGTCCATGATAACACCTAACAACCACATTCGAATCATATGAGATTTTGAGCACTTGAAAATTTGAATAAACTGAAATGAAACTTAACACTTGAAATTGATACTTGTAAAAGGTTTATAATACAATGAAAACTTGAAATACAAAGCTTGGAAACTAAAAGCATTAACTGAAATTCAAAATTAATCTAAAACGACATGAAATTTAAAGATTACACTAGATAGATAGATACATTGCTTCTTCCTCCTCTTTTATAGACTTTAGAGACTCTTTGTTGACCTCTGATTCATTCCCACTTCATCTGAGCCATTGAAATCAACCAACTCATCTTATCCGTCCAAGTGGATTTTGGCGCCAAAAGTCACATAGCATGTTTTGATATTAATTAGGTTGGTTTGAATCAATTAAAGGTTTTTGAGTGTTAGTGGAGGTGGAGGGGACAAGGTAAGGTTAGGGATGTTGAAAAAGTGGGAAAACCATTACTGGTTTTGGGTTTCAGCTTGTGGAGAGGAGATGAACAGTAGGGCGGTATTTTGCCCGTTTGACTTTCTTTGACCGAGTGGTTTTAATAATACGAGGGGGGTCAAAATGGATTGTGACATGGATCAAAATGTATATTGACCTAGCTCAAGGGTCAAGGGTCAAGTTGGGATTGGGCTAAGGTTTGGGCCAGTTGCTGTTGGATTGGATTTGGGCTTGATATATTACCAAGGTGTCCGTTTGGTTTAGTAGTATACAAGGACCAATTTTGCAAATTCTCCAAACTTGAGGGACTGAACATGACACTTTTCCAAACTTATCACAAGGACCAAACTTGACAAACTTTGATAGTACAAGGACCATATTTGCATAAAAATTCCATTTTTAGAAATCCAAGGACTATATTTGCAATTTTTCAAAGTTTAAGGACCTTTTCCGCCATTTGACCAAAGAATCATTCAAGGACCAATTTTAACAATCTTAGAATATTTCAGGGACCTTGAATGATAAAATTCCACATTTTTGAATTCCATGGACTAGATTTGACAACTTTTAAAACTTGGGGGACTAAAACTGCCAATTTTGCAAACTTGAATCATTTTTCATCTGATTTTGATATTTTTGCATTTAAAACACATAAAACACGGATTTGTGATATTTTCATTATTTTGATGCATTTTTGAGTGTTTTCAGATGATTTTGCAGTTTAGATTGTACAAAAATGATGAGTTTTTAGACACTCATCAAAGCACTTTGACATAAATCAATCAATCGTTTAGATCTGTCTCTATAGATCTTGATTCCTAGAATATATGGAGCTTCTCCTAAATATTTCATGGCAAAACATCTTCCGAGATAGGATTTTACATCTTGTAACATTGGAATGTTGTTTCCCATGAGCAATATGTCATCAACATATAGAATTCGGAAAGTGACATAACTCCCACTAGCTTTCTGATATGCACATGGCTCATCTTCATTTTGAGAGAAACTGAATTTCTTAATCTCATCATCAAAACATTTATTCCATTGCCTAGATGCTTGCTTAAGTCCATAAATTGAACACTTTGAGCTTGCATACTCGGTTAGGATATTTAGGATCAACAAAAACCTCATGTTGCTCCATATATCGTGAAGATGTCCATTGAGGAAGGCGGTTTTGACATCCATTTGCCAAATCTCATAATCATAGAACGCAACTATAGCTATGAGAATCCTTATCGCTCTAATGTCTGCAACAGGAGAAAATGTCTCTTCATAATCAATCCCATAGGTTTGAGTGAAGCCCTTTGCTACGAGACGAGCTTTAAAGGTGTATACTTTTCCATCCGTGTCGGTTTTCTTCTTGAAAAGCCACTTGCTACCAACAATTTTACAGTTAGGAGGAAGCTCAACTAAAACCCAGACGTCATCCTTTTTCATGGATTACATTTCCACATTCATCGCATCAAGCCATTTCTTCTTGGATCCAGGATCCAGCAATGCAACTTTATAGTTATTGGGTTCACGAAGATCCCCTGACTCATGCTCCTCAGTATCGATGTATAAGCACATTCGATCAGGAGCACGGCATGTCCTAACGGACTTACGAATTGGAATGATATCACTTTGAGGTTCATCAATTTCTTAATCATCCTCATCATGATGTAAGATAGTGTCTACAGAAGGATTTGTATCTTCATCTTGAATAATTTCAAGATCTTCTAGACTCCTACTTGCTTCTTGATCCAAGAGATTATTCTCAAAGAACTCAGCATTTCGAGCAACAATAACTTTTTTCTCTGATGGAAGGTAGAAAGAATATCCCATTGTTTCCTTTGGGTATCCTACGAAAATACACTTAATAGATTTGGGTTCAAGTTTGTTAGGTTTGGTAAGTGTATCACGCTTAACAAGTGTCTCACAACCACAGACTTTTAAGTAAGACAGCTTAGGGGCTTGCCCATGCCATACCTCGTATAGAGTCTTGTCAACCTTCTTAGTTGGAACCATATTGAGAATGCGTGCAGCAGACTCAAGGGCATAATCCTAAAAGGACTTTCGAAGAGTAGTTTGACTCATCATAGAATGAATCATGTCTAGCAGTGTTCGATTTCTCCTCCCAGACACACCATTATGTTGTGGAGTGTAAGGAGGAGTACGATGGGAAATAATTCCATGCTCCTTTAGATGATCCAAAAACTCTTGACTCAAATATTCACCCCCATGATCAGAACGTAGTGACTTAATGGTCTCCCCGAGTTGATTTTCTACTTCCTTTTGAAACACCTTAAATGTTTCAAACACTTCATGTTTATGTTTCAACAAGTAAACATAACTATACCGACTATAGTCGTCAGTAAAAGTGACGAAGTAACTTACTCGTTTTCTTGACACAATTCTAAATGGGCCACATATATCCATATGTATTAGTCTAAGTAGATCCTTAGCCCTTTCCACTTGATGTGAATAGGGTTTCGTTGCCATCTTACAAGACATGCATGAAACACACTTTTCAAATGACTTAATGTTAGTTGAGTTGAGAAGTCCATCATGTTGCAACTTCTCCATGCATTTCTTGCTAATGTGTCCAAGACGATTGTGCCACAATAGAGCAGAGTCCAAGTTGGACTCGACTCTTTTATTGCTAACAACAAACATATAACTACTATTTGTATAAGAACAAGACATATCAATTTCGTAAATACCATCCCGTGGGATAGCAGTAAAATAAACAACGTTATTTCTAGAAATAGAAATTGCATTATTCGATTCAAAACGATTAACAAAACCATCTTCATACAAACGTGAAACTAAAATAATTCCTCTAGTAATAAAGGGAAATAATGACAATCATTCAAAATAATCACTAGTCCATTAGGGAGACATAAATGAAAAACACCAGTAGCTTCAACTCCTGCGCGTTGACCATTTCCCATGTATAGACTTAAAGCTCTTGGCTTAAGCTTCCTACTTCCACTAAGACCCTGAAGAGCTAGATGCAAGAGGCTGCTTCTTCTTTTCATCAACTCGGCAAGATACTAGGGACAATTCCTTATCCATTGACCCACTTCCCCACATTGGTGGCAGGTCACGTCCTTAGCAGGATTATCCTTCTTGGGTGGTGGAGGAATCTTAGGCTTGGTGGCATAAGGTGGTATATGCTCAAGAGTATAAGCCAGCTTATACTTGCCCTTCCCTTGGTTCCCCTTAGCAGCCTTAAACGATTTATTCTTTTGGTTTTTCAGGACCTTTCCCGCACGTATATTATGTAGTGTCGGTGCAACATCTTTCTTTGGTAACGCCTGCTAATGTTGTTTAAGCATAGCATGTAATTCATTCATAGTCTTCCTCATGCTGTGCATATTAAAGTTTTGCACAAACAAGACATACTCTTTAGAGAGACTAGTTAAGATCAAACTAACTCCATAGTTCAGAGTAACTGGGTGACCAAAACGTTCCAAATTGTCAATATAGCTCTTCATCTTTAGAACATATGAGCTAACTGATTGACCTTCTTCTTGCTTGCACGCATAAAATTCTCGGGCAGTTTGAAGAAGTTCCTATTCTGCCTGTTGGGCAAACATGGACTTCAACTCTTGAAGCATGTCATAAGCACCAAGATGAGTTAGATTTTGTTGGATCTCTAACTCCATGGTCATGAGCATGAATGCAGCTATGTCCTTTGACCCCTTTAACCTAAGCAAAGGTGAGCTGCAAGAGCCTTGGGAGACACAGGGTGGACAGGAGTTGCAACAAGTGCAGTAGGAATGGGATGCTCCTAATAAGTTTCCTTATCTTCAGCTGACAGGATAATGCGAAGCTCGCAATACCAATCAATGAAGTTAGGTCCAGTGAGTTTTTGTTTCTCAAAGAAACTCCCGAGTACCAAATTGTTTCCGACTGAGGTAGTCATCTATAATTTAGAAAGGTTCAAATACTTAGTATTTTCGATAATTGTCACAATTCTCAAATTCCGGTCATTTCTTAAATTATATATGCATCATCTTAGTTCATTCATGGCATTTCAATTCACATTTAACGCGTGAATTTTATATTAAATAAACGTTATCGCGTGAGTTGTTATTTTGAATATTTAATCCGTTACTTCTAAAAATGATCCCGATATATTTTTATACTTACATTTAGTTATATAAACTATATTTTGAGTTTTTCTAGTGTTTTAAATTTATTTGGTACATAAATCGTTAAAGTTATATTATTACGACGTTTTTCTTAAAAACTACACGAAAAATTTTATATCACTCAAATTTTATAAGGAATGTATTTTTAAAATTTTTATGATATCATTATACTTTATTTTGATCTATTAAAAATTTACTTGTACCTAAAAACTACCATTTACCTTAACTTGAATCTATTTCACTTACACTTTTTCTTACAAATTATACAAGTACATACTTATACATTATTAATAAGAGAAAAAAAAAATAATAATAATAATAATATCTTGTGAAACAAGATCCACAAAATCCGGTTCAAGGGGGGGGGAAGAAGTCAAGTGGGTAGAATTTTCTTACCTAGATAGATTATATACAAACTTACACATTTCAATCATTCATTCACATTGATAATTCAAGTTCTAGTCAAAATTTCTTTTTCTCTCTTCTTGTTTCTCTCCATAACCGGTTCATCAAGGGGTGTTAGAGGGATCAAAAATTTTTCTCAAGATTCAAGTAATAACAATCTAGATAACATTCTTTATTAGGTTTTGCAATAAAAACCAAGAGTGTTTAGGTTTAACCTTGTTCTTTGCACCTCATCATATTAACTAGTAAGCATGTTTCTTTCATTTTTCATGTTTCCTTATCATTTCATATGTATCTCTTCATTTTTGGTGCAAGCATGCATGATTTGTGTTGTTTATACCATTTTTACATGATTTTTAGAAATATATATATATAAGGTCATCCTATAATTATCCCCTTGGTATACTTTGGTCTTGATGATGTTTAGGAACCCATGACACCCTAAGAAGGTGTATGGTAGGATTAGATTAGCTTTGGAGTTGATTTGAAGGGATTGGAATAGGTTTAGTACGATAAAAACTATTTTCGATAAGTATAAAAATGATCTGTCCTTATTTTGTTTTTCTGGAAAATCCGACAGTGGGCACAAATTTTTGGCCTTGATATTTAGAAAATATACTTTAAAACGAATCCGTGGCCGCTTGAACGGATTAAAACGGAGTTATAACGAAGAAGTTATGAATTTTTCAAGTTTGACGACGAAATATATATTTTCTGAAATTTCAGCAACCTATTTTAGTTTTGTACGAGTCAAAAACGAGTCCTAAGCTTTACAAATTATTTCGACTTATCAAAAATATATTAGTATACTTTGATACGAAGCTAAGGACGTATAATACGTAGAAAACGGATTTGAAACGACTAAGATATACACGTTTTCATAAACTTGCCGTAACTATTATTTTTAGAAAAACTATATTATTTTTTACGAGATAAGTGTTACGGTAACTAAAATCACCATATTTAACCCCTATTATCTTTATGTTCGAGACCTCGATGACGAAAACTCATGTACTAAAACTTCTAGATTTCGATACAAACTTTCCAAAACCGTCGAATTCGTTCTCTAACGTTCGTCGTACACCATTTTACGACTAGTTTTTCGAAGCCATTTTTATCACTTTCATGAAAAATTTCGACGACATTGTTTTACGACGAAAAGTGATAATTTCACCATAAATCATTACGAAACCATTGTAGGATGACATTTTGACGTAAATACTTGTAAAGTGATTTTTGAGTGGTCAAGACGTCAAAAGAGTATTTTTCGACGATAAGTATTATTTTCAAAACTCACAAATGGTATAAATATCATCCGAATTGCGTGCATAACATTACATCGTGACTTATTGTATATCATATCATTCATAATAGGTCAGTTTCGAGATTCCCGCTACATTTCGGTGTAACCACTTTTGTCTTCGCATCTATTCATCAAGTGAGTAATCACATTCCCTTTTTACCGTTTTACTATATTTTTGGGGTGAATGCATGAACTATACTTGAATTAAATTGATTCTTACTTTGTGAACTCTTTTGATTAGAACTTGTGAACTCGAATCAAATCCTTGAACTAAATTACGAAATTACGACTTATTTAAACTTATTGAACCGTTGTTATGACCTTGTCCTAAAGTCTCCCATGTTCGGAGCATCACTATAAAGTCTCCCATGTTCCGAGCATCACTATAAAGTCTCCCATGTTCGGAGCATCAACTTAAAGCCTCCCCGGTCCGGAGCAAAATGTCTCCCTATGGGAACGGAGCATTTTCAATTTAAGTCTCCCATGTTCGGAGCATCAACTTAAAGCCTCCCCGGTCCGCAGCAAAATGTCTCCCTATGGGAACGGAGCATTTTCAATTTAAGTCTCCCCTGTTCGGAGCAGTGCAAAGTCTCCCATGTTCGGAGCATCCCTGAATTATTATATACGTGGTACTATATTGTGAACTATTATGACCGCTTATACTTGACCATTATACATACTACTTTTGGCAATGGGTTGTGGACACACAGGTTGCAAGTTTTGTATGGACGGAACTTGGAACTGAGTGGATTTACAATGCCTTTGCTTTGTGACCTCATTTGGCAACGTGTGCATGAGCATAAACTAGACGCTATATTTTGTGCAATGGGTTGTGAACACACAGGTTGCAAGTTTTGTATGGGCGGAACTTGGGACTGAGTGGATTTACAATGCCTTTGCTTTGTGGACCATTTTTCGTCGACCGAAAGCTTTGAATATTTCTTACGAGATTTCTTATTTTGCTAAACGTGTTTACTCACCAACTATTTTCATAGTTGACCCGTTTTTCTCTCATGCATTTCAGGTGATCGTTAGTAAGCTTTTTCTACCAAGTCTTGCATAAAGAAGTTTTCAATTGTCACTACAAATCATTATGTAATAGAACGCAATATTTTGGGATCTAAACTTTGTAATATATTTGCCGATGACGGCTAAACTGGTATTGTAATGGTGTACTCTTTCTTTTAAATATTAACGTTGGTATGTTCTATTATCTTGTGCTTATGTTCCCTTCCGTTACACCTCGCGTTTTCCGGCGAGGTGTGACAGATTGGTATCGAGCCAAAGGTTATAGAGAATGCCGATTTTCAAAAATAAAAATCACAGCTATAACCGGAAAAATTTTTATTTTATTTTATTAAACATTGAACATCATCCGAGTCATCTAGTCCTATCGTTGCATCGTTAATCATAAATTATACATAGCCTGATCAACTATGTCTAATTTATGAAGAACCATGCAATAATAAGAGTAGTAGTTTTAAATCATGTTTAGTCGAGTCTTTTGAGTCTGGTCACCTGAAGTTGCATTGGTCGGGTGGGTATGCATAGCATGTTTTTACGTTCACGTCTACATTACCGTACCTCGTTCATATCTTCTCTTTTCCATCTTTCGACTTGTTAGACATAGCATGTCCCTGATCCTGTCATATTTCGATCACTATAACACATTACCACCGTTCTGCACCTCATCTGACTTCGTTCGAATGTCGTTTGCTCAACCCGATGTTTTGGTCCTCTGTAGGATCATGGCTGCAAGAAACACACGCTCAGGAGGTAACAACAACGACAACCCAAACAACAATGACAATCCGTGAAAACAACGCTGCTGGAATAGCGGATCTACTCACCCAAATTATAACACATCTCGATGCTAGACGAACCAACAACGGAGAAGGTACTTCAAACGCTGGTCAAGGATGCAACTACAAAACTTTCATGACATGCAAGCCAATGGAATTTCATGGTACTGAGGGTGCCATTGGACTGCTAACTTGGTTCGAGAATGTTGAGTCGAAACTTAGTATCACGAAATGTGCTGAAGGAAACAAGGTTGAGTTCTCTGCTGGTCTACTACAGGGTCGAGCCTTGACCTGGTGGAACAATCAACTGCAGACTAGAGGAAGAGGGGCTGCAAATGCATTATCTTGGGAAGCATTCAAGAAACTACTAACTGATGAGTACTGCAGAAAAGATGAAGTGCAGAAGCTGGAAGAAGAATTTTGGAATCACTTGATGGTTGGAGTAGAGATCGACAAGTACACGATCCGGTTTCACGAGTTAACTAGGATGGTTCCTCACATGGTTTCCACTGTGGAGAAGTTGATTGACCGATATATATGGGGATTGATACCAGAAATTAGGAGGGATGTCACTTCGTCGAAACCAACCACTCTGCAAGCCACTGTAAGTATGGCGTATCGCTTGACAAATGATGTGATCAGGTCCGGAGAACTAACAAAAGCAAACGACAATGGACGAAAGCGACAGGAGGATCACTAGGGAAACCGAGACCGAATCAAGAAAACAAGAGGCAGCGAATAACCCAGAACTATGGGGCGACCACCCAGGAGCGCAAAGGATATGCAGGTCCACATCCTTTGTGTACTCGATGCAATTATCATCACTCAGGAGACTGCCCAAGGTGCGACAAATGTGGACAGACGGGCCACTTCGCGCGAAAGTGCTCAAACAGAACTGGAAATCAAGGACAGAGAAAGGCATGTTACGAGTGCGGAAGTCTAGATCACCTTCGCAATACCTGTCCAAAGCTGAAAAGAACTCCCAATCAAGGAGGTAATCGTCCAAACCTGGCGTTGGCAATAGAAGGCCCACAAGATCAGAACATTGAAATTCCTCCCGCACGTGGTCGAGCATTCTATCTAGGCACCGAGGAAGCCCGCAACGCGTAACGGGTACATTTCTTTGATCAACTACCTTATTTCTGTACGACATGATTTTGAGTGCTTAACTTCCTTCCAATTCTTACCACGTTCACGACATTGATTAATTTGAGACCTATCGGTATCGACCTTAGTTGTTATATATTTTGTTGATTTGATTTGATTGTGTAAACAAATCGAATATCGAACGAATCTTTCAAAAGACTTCATTCAAGGATGTTGAATCCTATCTTTCTAACAACTTGTTTCCTAGCTTGATCTAGTGACAGTTCTTGTTTGATGAGTTGCGAAAATCAAGCTAAGAGACAAGTTTATTCAAGTCGGTTTAGTTTAATTTCATGACAGTTCTTGTTTGATGAGTTGTGAGATTAAATTGGAATCGACTACCTAAAGGTCTTTTGAGGGCTACGTTCGATATTGGGTAAGTTTACCCTATCCAATCTAATCACGGGCACGTACTTAGTTGAATGGGGAACCTGTACGCATGGGCATTGATATGATCATTTAGACTGTTCGTACGAGCATGAACTTTTAGAACTCTTGTCGAGGTTCGGACCATAGTATCGTTAATCGAATCATGAGGACATGATTCCGCTGACATGGGAAGAATGTCACAATTCTCAAATTCCGGTCATTTCTTAAATTATATATGCATCATCTTAGTTCATTCATGGCATTTCAATTCACATTTAACGCGTGAATTTTATATTAAATAAACGTTATCGCGTGAGTTGTTATTTTGAATATTTAATCCGTTACTTCTAAAAATGATCCCGATATATTTTTATACTTACATTTAGTTATATAAACTATATTTTGAGTTTTTCTAGTGTTTTAAATTTATTTGGTACATAAATCGTTAAAGTTATATTATTACGACGTTTTTCTTAAAAACTACACGAAAAATTTTATATCACTCAAATTTTATAAGGAATGTATTTTTAAAATTTTTATGATATCATTATACTTTATTTTGATCTATTAAAAATTTACTTGTACCTAAAAACTACCATTTACCTTAACTTGAATCTATTTCACTTACACTTTTTCTTACAAATTATACAAGTACATACTTATACATTATTAATAAGAGAAAAAAAAAATAAAAATAAAATAATAATATCTTGTGAAACAAGATCCACAAAATCCGGTTCAAGGGGGGGGGGGGAAGAAGTCAAGTGGGTAGAATTTTCTTACCTAGATAGATTATATACAAACTTACACATTTCAATCATTCATTCACATTGATAATTCAAGTTCTAGTCAAAATTTCTTTTTCTCTCTTCTTGTTTCTCTCCATAACCGGTTCATCAAGGGGTGTTAGAGGGATCAAAATTTTTTCTCAAGATTCAAGTAATAACAATCTAGATAACATTCTTTATTAGGTTTTGCAATAAAAACCAAGAGTGTTTAGGTTTAACCTTGTTCTTTGCACCTCATCATATTAACTAGTAAGCATGTTTCTTTCATTTTTCATGTTTCCTTATCATTTCATATGTATCTCTTCATTTTTGGTGCAAGCATGCATGATTTGTGTTGTTTATACCATTTTTACATGATTTTTAGAAATATATATATATAAGGTCATCCTATAATTATCCCTTGGTATACTTTGGTCTTGATGATGTTTAGGAACCCATGACACCCTAAGAAGGTGTATGGTAGGATTAGATTAGCTTTGGAGTTGATTTGAAGGGATTGGAATAGGTTTAGTACGATAAAAACTATTTTCGATAAGTATAAAAAGTGATCTGTCCTTATTTTGTTTTTCTGGAAAATCCGACAGTGGGCACAAAATTTTGGCCTTGATATTTAGAAAATATACTTTAAAACGAATCCGTGGCCGCTTGAACGGATTAAAACGGAGTTATAACGAAGAAGTTATGAATTTTTCAAGTTTGACGACGAAATATATATTTTCTGAAATTTCAGCAATCTATTTTAGTTTTGTAATAGAGTCAAAAACGAGTCCTAAGCTTTACAAATTATTTCGACTTATCAAAAATATATTAGTATACTTTGATACGAAGCTAAGGACGTATAATACGTAGAAAACGGATTTGAAACGACTAAGATATACACGTTTTCATAAACTTGCCGTAACTATTATTTTTAGAAAAACTATATTATTTTTTACGAGATAAGTGTTACGGTAACTAAAATCACCATATTTAACCCCTATTATCTTTATGTTCGAGACCTCGATGACGAAAACTCATGTACTAAAACTTCTAGATTTCGATACAAACTTTCCAAAACCGTCGAATTCGTTCTCTAACGTTCGACGTACACCATTTTACGACTAGTTTTTCGAAGCCATTTTTATCACTTTCATGAAAAATTCCGACGACATTGTTTTACGACGAAAAGTGATAATTTCACCATAAATCATTACGAAACCATTGTAGGATGACATTTTGACGTAAATACTTGTAAAGTGATTTTTGAGTGGTCAAGACGTCAAAAGAGTATTTTTCGACGATAAGTATTATTTTCAAAACTCACAAATGGTATAAATATCATCCGAATTGCGTGCATAACATTACATCGTGACTTATTGTATATCATATCATTTATAATAGGTCAGTTTCGAGATTCCCGCTACATTTCGGTGTAACCACTTTTGTCTTCGCATCTATTCATCAAGTGAGTAATCACATTCCCTTTTTACCGTTTTACTATATTTTGGGGCTGAATGCATGAACTATACTTGAATTAAATTGATTCTTACTTTGTGAACTCTTTTGATTAGAACTTGTGAACTCGAATCAAATCCTTGAACTAAATTACGAAATTACGACTTATTTGAACTTATTGAACCGTACGTGTTATGACCTTGTCCTAAAGTCTCCCATGTTCGAAGCATCACTATAAAGTCTCCCATGTTCGGAGCATCACTATAAAGTCTCCCATGTTCGTAGCATCAACTTAAAGCCTCCCGGTCCGAGCAAAATGTCTCCCTATGGGAACGGAGCATTTTCAATTTAAGTCTCCCATGTTCGGAGCATCAACTTAAAGCCTCCCCGGTCCGGAGCAAAATGTCTCCCTATGGGAACGGAGCATTTTCAATTTAAGTCTCCCCTGTTCGGAGCAGTGCAAAGTCTCCCATGTTCGGAGCATCCCTGAATTATTATATACGTGGTTCTATATTGTGAACTATTATGACCGCTTATACTTGACCATTATACATACTACTTTTGGCAATGGGTTGTGGACACACAGGTTGCAAGTTTTGTATGGGCGGAACTTGGAACTGAGTGGATTTACAATGCCTTTGCTTTGTGACCTCATTTGGCAACGTGTGCATGAGCATAAACTAGACGCTATATTTTGTGCAATGGGTTGTGAACACACAGGTTGCAAGTTTTGTATGGGCGGAACTTGGAACTGAGTGGATTTACAATGCCTTTGCTTTGTGGACCATTTTTCGTCGACCGAAAGCTTTGAATATTTCTTACGAGATTTCTTATTTTGCTAAACGTGTTTACTCACCAACTATTTTCATAGTTGACCCGTTTTCTCTCATGCATTTCAGGTGATCGTTAGTAAGCTTTTTCTACCAAGTCTTGCATAAAGAAGTTTTCAATTGTCACTACAAATCATTATGTAATAGAACGCAATATTTTGGGATCTAAACTTTGTAATATATTTGCCGATGACGGCTAAACTGGTATTGTAATGGTGTACTCTTTCTTTTAAATATTAACGTTGGTATGTTCTATTATCTTGTGCTTATGTTCCCTTCCGTTACACCTCGCGTTTCCGCCTCCGGCGAGGGTGTGACAATAATTAACTTCTTAAAAGAATTAACTACCCAATTAATTACTAATAAGACTAAGATCCATGTTGACCTCCCACTTATTACCAAAGGTCTGACCAGTGTGTAAACAAGTAGGGCAAGAAGTAAGCGACGAGCGTTAATTGCATAATGCAACTCTTAGACTTATGAGACTGATCAAGGCATTAGTAAACAAGTAATGATGTCAAGAGCATGTTTAGTCTCATCCTATGCCTCGGGTCAAGGTCTGACCAAGCATACTCGAAATAAGTCGACCAAGTAAGAACTTGCAAATATCACCTCTGACCAATGAGCAATATTCAGCATGGGTTGGAATGGCCCTAAGGTCTGACCAAAGAGGTCAAGCCAAATGCACGTGTTCATAGTTGGTTGGCATAGACTTCAAATTTTCACATAAGGTATACACATAAATGTAATAAAATCGTGTACAAAGAATCATTCAAAACAACTTTGTAACACTAATTTTAAAAACTTTTGGTAATGACACTGAAGTGATCATCATGGTTCACGGTAGCTCCAATCGAACTCGCATGGAGGCGGAGGACCAGGTCGGCGCGAGGCAATAACCGGAAATACTTTAGGTGTGACTGTGCACACCTCCTTAAACCCCCTTTATAGTTTGTTCTAGTGGGTGAGCCGTACATCCCAAGTGTCCATAGCGTCTAGTTTTTAATTTCATGAAAAACTTGTTTCAATAGATTAGGTCACTTAATTTTACAAAAACAAATTTCTCGAATCAAATAGCAGGTCACAATGAGCATGGTATTTAGGCTTGTAAATTTAGACCATTATTAATGTTATGATTACGATATGTATGATTCCATATTGCATGCAATTAGGTGTTAAAAACAAGTAACAATTATGCACATAAGGAAACACAAACATATAAACATAAAACATTAATAAACACACATGGATCCGAGTTCTCTCGCGAGTCTTCCTCAAAAGGAGAATCATAAGACCCTCACTTGGTTTTCATCAAGTGCCTAGATCATCCCATACATCACATAAAGTGATTGAGTGGGTCTTATAGCCCGAAAAACACACATAAAATAAACATGGCAAACTAATTAACCTTTAACAATTTGCTATTTTATGTATCTAATTAAAAATTTAATTTTATTAGTTTGTGTCTGAAAAGTATTGCATTATAGTTGTCAAAACAAAAATAAAACAAATAACTAATTAGATTTCATGCAGCCTTTTCGCGTGTTTATTAAAACGTGTAACCCATAATCATAAAAATGAGTTGACTCGTGATGCCACTGTTGGGATTTTATAATCAAGTTAACCAATTAACACTACGAGTACGCAGCGGAATATGGATATAGTTAATGTAATAAAGTTAACACGTAATTAACAAACAATAAAGTATAAAAGGGAACAAGAAAAACTAACCAGCGTAGTCACCCGCAAGTTTATCAAACAATGAAACTAAGTGATCAAAACGATCACCTCTACGAGTGCTCACACAAACACTTTAACACGAATACGCTCGATAAAGCTAGTCGCGTCACGTTTAACCAAACAACCATTGTATTACTTGAACTACTCAAACCAAACAACCCTTAGAACTTTTTGCCTTGTTGTCCGAGATCACAACAGACCAGAGAACCAAATACACCTTCTGTCCGATATCAGATAAAGGTGTATTACTTATTTCTTTTCTGCCCGAGAACACAACGTACAACCCACCCTCTTGGCAGCTTCAGATTGACCAGGAACAGTTGTAAAACCATGTACTTTAAACCCTAGAAACACCTTGGAACAATCGAAGTAAGTTATGGTTCTTAAGTTTGCAATTCGATTCAAAACCCTAATCGTTTTTAGGGTTCAATCGGGTGGGAAAATAGGTCATAGATCGATGTATATTTCCTCTAAAAGAGGAGTATTATGCATGAGGTTTATGAGCTAATAGGGGTGTTTATATAGCCTAAAAAACCTAGCAAACTTGGGCTTGAAACTTGTTCTCCAAGTTAGCTTATACTCCTAATTCTTATACAATTCTACTAGCCCATTGACTACCCCAAACGACCTACATTGGTAACCGGCCAATGGGATTTAATTATGGAGTAATCAGACCTAGTATAAACGGGTCAATGTCCAAGTATTAAACGTATAAACGTACTCTTTTGTGTAACGTGTGTGCCCCCAATAGGCTCACACACCTTTAGTTGTTTTAATGCGGTTCCAACTGACATATTCCAACAACGACAAGTAACAATATCACCTGGTTTGATCTTAATGCTTGAGGCCAACATTCTTTTCCGCATAATTATGTGTAGGACATTGTGCCATTCCATCGAATACCTTTTTTTTCTTTCACATTGCTGTAAATGCACCCTAATTCTGTCGTGGACTTGTTTCACATATTATCAAGGCATCTATTATCTCCATCTGTTTTATGATATACTCCCTCCGTCTCATATTGACTGTCCACTTTGAATTTTCTAGGTCTTTCATTTCTAACTTTGACCTTAAATATTTTTAATTGTGTTATATAATACTTGATGCAAAATATATGAATAGATTGAGTTTTAAATGTATTTTTTATTGGTATAATTTTTAGTAAATATTATATAACACAAATAAAAATATTTAAGGTCAAAGTTAAAAAAGAAAAACTTAAAAAGTCAAAACAGGACAATTAATATGGGACGGATGTAGTAATATTTTTATATAAGAGATAGTTCGGTCATTAGATACCTTTACCCTGATAGATTAGTGACTTAAATTCTAGGGTGGCTTGATAAATTTGGTAACTTTTGTGACTTGTCCTACAAGTTTGTTTAGGTTGTTATCTTATGACAATGAGTTTACCCTACAAAAAAGGACTGATATATTTAGATTTGTTTTACCTTTGAATTAGAATTTTTGGGTTGGTTTATTAGAATTTTATTTGTTTTTGGTAATTTGAATAAAGTTTTCGCTTCGTTTGTCTATTTGTTTTTTTTCCTTAGAATTATTAATAAGTTGTATTAGAGCTAGGTGTTGGAAAATTTAGTGCACTTGTGGGAATAGTTCACACCTTGTAATGGGTTAAGAGGTACGGAGTGTACACCCATAAGGTCCATGAACACCCTGACTCTTGTAGTGGTTTGTATTGGTAGTGCTTGGTGAAAGTACTGTTGTGGTTACCACTGATTATCAGTGTTTCCACTGAAGCAGTACTTCCACTAGATCAGTGTTTCCACTAAAGTGGTGTTTACTGAAGTAGTGTTTACACTGAAGCAGTGGTGTTTCCACTGAAGCAGTGTAACCAATGATAGCACTATGAAAGTACTGATGAAAGTACTGCTTGTAACGGTTTTGACCTATTCAAGTGGCAGTTTCAACCGCTTAATGACCACGTTTAATTGGTCATGTAACCACTAACGGCTATAATGGGGATAATTATGAGGCTATTAATGGGCCGATTAATACTCATAATTCCATTGAATTAGCCAAGAGTATTATCCTATAAATAAGATATCTGATTATGCATGAAGGACACACAGAAAACACTAAACACTTATAAGCGAAGGGTTATTGAATTGTGCCTAATTCCATAACTGCATTTGGTCTTATCCCAAGTAGATATTCGTGCAACCCAGGCATTAGGGTCGAATAGTTTAATTTGGAAAGTGATCACACGATTCCAAGTGATATCCGGTAACCACCAAGTGGTATGTGTTACTACTGACCATCTATTTGTTTCTTCTGAATAGTTGAGCATTTCTGCTGAAGATTGATTATCTTAACCCTGTTCTGGGAGCTACCACTCCAACAATCAAAGTAAACTATTTAGTGATAATCAATGGCAACTGCTGCAATGAAACACATGGCTTCAAACTTTGCTAAGCTGGACAAGTTTAAAGAGGTGGACTTTAGGAGGTGGCAGAAGAAGATGCACTTCTTGCTGTCAAGTATGAGTGTGGTGTATGTGCTGACCACTCCAATTCCTGATGATGGGGATGATGTTATGGTTGAGCAGATCAGGAGGAGGAGCAAAAAGGAGAATGATGACTACATATGCAGAGGCTTAATTCTCAATGGTATGTCTGATTCTCTATTTGATATTTATCAGAACTTTGAATCTTCCAAAGAACTGTGGGATTCCTTGGATGCCAAATATATGGCTGAGGATGCATCAAGTAAGAAGTTCCTTGTTAGTAATTTCACAAATTACAATATGACTGATTCAAGACCAGTTATGGAACAATACAATGAACTTCTTGGAATACTTGGAAGGTTTACACAGCACAATATGAACATGGATGAGGCCATTAAAGTCTCTTGTGTCATTGACAAACTCCTCCTTCTTGGAAAGATTTCAAGCATACCTTGAAACATAAGCAAGAGGAGTTAACTCTGGTTGAGTTGGGCAGTCATCTGCACATTGAGGAATCTCTCAAGATGCAGGATAATGACAAGCCAAAGAGTAGCAATGCTGCTGGACCATCTGTTGTCAATATGGTGGAGCATAACAACTCCACCAGGTACAATGACAACAAAGGCAAACGCAAATTTCATGACAACACAAGGGCAGATCCTAACAAGAAGGCAACACCTACTTGTTGGAAATGTGGCAAGACCGGTCACATTAAAAGGGACTGCAAAGGTGTTTAAGTTGGTGGTAAAGCCAATGGATCAGGCACTAATGGTTCAGGGAGTGGTTGTTCTTCCAACTCACCTGAAAGGTCGAATATGTTTAATAAGTCTTTTCAGATTTATTATGTTACATATGTATCTGAATCTCATTATGTGCAGGATGATGATGTTGCGTGGTGGGTTGACTCTCGAGCAACAGTACATGTGTGTAAAGATAGAAGCTGGTTCAAGACTTATGAGTCACTGAATGATGGTTCTATTCTTCACATGGGAAATGAGTCAACAGCCTTGGTGCATGGTCGTGGTTGTGTAGATCTTAAGTTTAGTTCTGGAAAGATTGTAACTTTGTTTAATGTTATTCATGTTCCTGATATAAGGAAGAACTTGGTTTCAAGTAGTGTTTTGAATAATCATGGATATAAACAAGTTATTGAATCTGATAAATTTGTTCTTTCTAAGCATGGTGTTTTTATTGGTTTTGGTTATTTATGTAATCAAATGTTTAGGCTTAA
Organism: Chrysanthemum makinoi; assembly: GCA_910596185.1. Lineage (NCBI taxonomy): Eukaryota > Viridiplantae > Streptophyta > Magnoliopsida > Asterales > Asteraceae > Chrysanthemum > Chrysanthemum makinoi. The sequence continues at coordinate 239,878,096 of OU343219.1, forward strand.
TGTTACCACTGACAGTGTTATTTCAGCTTTTGTGACCACATATGACCAGACTGACTCTACCCTATGGCATGCTAGACTTGGTCATGTTCACTATAAACGGATGCAAGATATGTCTAGGGATGGTTTAATCCCTGCTTTTGACATGGACACTGAAAAGTGTAAAACTTGCATGTTGACCAAGATAACCAAGAAACCCTTTCAGGGTGTTAGTCGTGAGACTAAGCTCTTGGAGCTGATACACAGTGACCTGTGTGATTTGCATGCCACTCCTTCTTTGGGGAATAAGAAGTACTTTGTGACATTTATTGATGATGCTTCTAGGTTTTGTTATGTTTATTTGTTACATACAAAGGATGAAGCATTAGATAAATTCAAAGTGTTTAAAACTGAAGTTGAATTACAACTTGGGTCTTTGATCAAAAGATTAAGGACTGATAGGGGAGGTGAGTACATGGATACTCTGTATTTTCAGTCTGTTGGTATAATCCATGAAACGATTGCCCCTTATACTCCTCAGCAAAATGGTATTTCTGAAAGGAAAAACAGGGTGCTGAAGGAGATGGTTAATTCCATGTTGTCCTATTCAGGACTGAGTCAAGGGTTCTGGGGTGAAGCTATGTTAACAACTTTCTATTTATTAAATAGGGTTCCCAACAAAAGGAACAAGGTTACCCCTTATGAACTCTGGACTAAAAGGAAACCCAACCTGAACTATCTCAGGGTCTGGGGTTGTAGGGCTGTTGTAAGACTCCCTGATCCAAAGCAAAAGACTTTGGGTGAAAGAGGCATTGACTGCATCTTTGTTGGATATGCTGAGCATTCCAAGGCTTTTATAGGTTCTATGTTATTGAACCTAATGAATATGTTTCAGTTAACTCTATAATTGAATCAAGGGATGCAGACTTTGATGAGAATAGATTCTCATCAGTCCCAAGACCAAGTCAGAGGATTCCTAATGGAACTCTTGACACAGGTGTATCAAAGGTCCCTGATGATAAACCATCAGTGGTCCCTGATGAGGTTGTGGTTCAACAACCTGAACCTGTGCTCAGGAAGAGCAAAAGGGTTAGGACTCCAAAGTCATTTGGACCTGAGTTTCAACTATACTTAGTTGAAGGAACAAGGGATGAGGTCTCAGACCAATACTCCTATTGCTTCATTGTTGAGGATGATCCCAAGACATTTGAAGAAGCAATGAAGTCCCAGGATATTGCTTTCTGGAAAGAAGCAATCAATGATGAGATGGATTCCATCATGGGGAACAACACTTGGGTGTTGGTTGATCTACCTCCTGGTTGCAAACCTCTAGGTTGCAAATGGATTTTCCAAAAGAAAATGAAGGTAGATGGAACTATTGAAAAGTTCAAGGCTAGATTAGTTATTCAGGGCTTTAAACAAAATTCAGGGATAGACTATTTTGATACTTATGCCCCTGTGGCTCGTATCAGTACCATAAGACTGCTGATTGCTATGGCATCTATTCACAATATGATTATTCATCAGATGGATGTGAAGACAGCTTTCTTGAATGGTGAATTGGAAGAGGAGGTTTATATGAACCAACCTCAGGGCTTCATCTTGGCTGGCAATGAAAACAAGGTGTGTAAACTGATTAAGTCTCTTTATGGACTTAAGCAGGCACCTAAGCAATGGCATCAAAAATTTGATGAAGTGGTTTTGTCTAGTGGTTATGTTCTTAACCAGGCTGACAAATGTGTATATAGAAAATTTGATGATTCTGGTAAAGGAGTCATCATTTGTCTATATGTTGATGACATGTTGCTTTTTGGCACTGACCAAAATCAGGTTGACCTGACGAAGGAATTTTTGTCATCAAGGTTCTCCATGAAAGACATGGGGGAGGCTGATGTTATCCTTGGTATAAGGATTAAACATGAAAGTAATAGAATTTCTATCTCTCAGTCTCATTATATTGAGAAGGTGCTGAGGAAATTCAATTACTTTGATTGTACTCCAGTGAGTACTCCTATGGATACTTGTGAGAAGCTGATGCCTAATTATGGCAAGGCTGTATCTCAACTTGAGTATTCTAGGTTAATTGGCTGCCTGATGTATGCCATGACTTGTACAAGACCTGATATTGGTTTTGCAGTGGGGAAATTGAGCAGGTATACTAGTAATCCTAGTGCTCATCACTGGCAAGCAGTTCAAAGGGTACTGAAGTATTTGAAGAGAACTATGGATTATAGTCTCTCATATACTGGTTACCCATCATTGTTGGAAGGTTACACGATGCAAGTTGGATCAGTAACACTGAAGACAATTCGTCTACCAGTGGCTGGGTATTCCTACATGGTGGAGGTGCAATTTCTTGGGCATCCAAGAAACAAACTTGCATCACCAGTTCAACAATGGAATCTGAATTTGTGGCTTTAGCAGCTGCTGGTAAAAAAGTTGAATGGTTGAAAAACTTGCTCCTTGAGATTCCATTGTGGCCTAAACCTATAGCACCTATTTCTATCCGGTGTGATAGTGCAGCTACATTGGCTAAGGCTTATAGCCAGATGTACAATGGTAAGTCTAGACACTTAGGTGTCCGACATAGCATGATTCGTGAGCTTATCATGAATGGGGTGGTATCTATAGAGTTTGTGAGATCTCAACAGAACTTAGCTGATCACTTGACGAAGGGTCTGGCTAGAGACTTGGTTATAAAGTCTGCTAAAGGGATGGGTTTAAGTCCAACTTAGTCACTGAATGCTAGGACAACCAACTCCCTCCTGAGTAAACTTAGGAGCTGAGTTCAATGTGGAAAGCTGAACATTCAGTGGACTGGAGCACATGTTTTATTTACATCACAAGGTTGTGCTCAGAACCTGCTGAAAGGAGGATGAAGTCTTTACTTCTTAATGGTTATTTTTCTTTGAAAAAGTGCTTGGCAGGAGCATGAATAAAGAGGAACGACCTATGTAAATGTTGAAGTTTTGCCGCTTCAGGAAGCTTTGGACTTTTAGCTTTTACAACATTTATGAATTTGGATATGGACACATGGCTTGTATAATGTCAGGAGCTTTTAAGTGTTTGAAAACTTGTGTGTATCTTATCTTCAGGTATTCAAATGGGTTGAAGGGTTCAATTCTTAGAACACCCTGATTCTCGAATATTTGAAACGTGTAATTTACTAAGATGGAAATTCAATCCTCAGGACATTTTCATTTATGCACATGTTTTGCTTGATGTTTAATTTTCATGCAAAGGAAGTGAACTAAATTTGGGGAGGATTGTTCGAAAATTTAGTGCACTTGTGGGAATAGTTCACACCTTGTAATGGGTTAGGAGGTACGGAGTGTACACCCATAAGGTCCATGAACACCCTGACTCTTGTAGTGGTTTGTATTGGTAGTGCTTGGTGAAAGTACTGTTGCGGTTACCACTGATTATCAGTGTTTCCACTGAAGCAGTACTTCCACTGGATCAGTGTTTCCACTGAAGTGGTGTTTACTGAAGTAGTGTTTACACTGAAGCAGTGGTGTTTCCACCGAAGCAGTGTAACCACTGATAGCACTATGAAAGTACTGATGAAAGTACTGCTTGTAACGGTTTTGACCTATTCAAGTGGCAGTTTCAACTGCTTAATGACCACGTTTAATTGGTCATGTAACCACTAACGGCTATAATGGGGATAATTATGAGGCTATTAATGGGCCGATTAATACTCATAATTCCATTGAATTAGCCAAGAGTATTATCCTATAAATAGGATATCTGATTATGCATGAAGGACACACAGAAAACACTAAACACTTATAAGCGAAGGGTTATTGAATTGTGCCTAATTCCATAACTGCATTTGGTCTTATCCCAAGTAGATATTCGTGCAACCCAGGCATTAGGGTCGAATAGTTTACTTTGGAAAGTGATCACACGATTCCAAGTGATATCCGGTAACCACCAAGTGGTATGTGTTACTACTGACCATCTGTTTGTTTCTGCTGAACAGTTGAGCATTTCTGCTGAAGATTGATTATCTTAACCCTGTTCTGGGAGCTACCACTCCAACACTAGGTTCTTTTAACCATGAAGAAAAAGAAAAAGAAGAAAAAGGAATCTCTGTTTCGTTTGTTCATTTTGGGTTTTCTTTTTGTTCAATCATTATGAAGCTCACCAGGTAGTAGTTTTGTTCTTTTTGGTTCATCGATCTTATTTGTTTGTATTGGGCTTTTGGTGATTATTTGGACCATTATTTTTTGGAAAATCGTTTGTTTCTATTTGTTTGAAGGACTAATGTTGCAATTTGGTTTACTTTGGTATATGTATTTAAGTGTGTCATTAGTATTATAATACGTATCATATTTGGAGCATTTGAATTATTAGAGTTCGTTTGTCAAGTTATTTATAGCTTGGATTTGTTTGATAACTGGATAATAAGTTTGAAATTGGACTGTTATACTTATATAAAAAATGGGTCATTAGAATTTATATTTGATATGTGGAATTTTGAAGATCGATTTGGTGTTTAAAGAATTGATTATAGTTGTTTGAATTTTGATTGATCGTTTGGGTATTTGTTAGTTTGAAAATTTGGATCTTCATTTGTCGTGCTCTTGAAGTTGGTTGTATGAATTTGATTGTCTTTGTTGAAGATCATTTGGGCCGATTTGTTTATTTGGTTGACCGAGTCCTCTATTGACCAGCCAAGTTCTATTGATCTTGTCCCCTTCCAAATAGTTGGAACTTGTCTTGGGGCATCATTGGCTTCACGAGTGACTCTGTTGTTAGGTTGACGAGCTACTTTAGAATAGTTTTCGAAAAAAAGCATAAAGACTGGTATGAACGTAAATGAGGAACGAGTGACAAGAGACTTGAGTTTCTCACCCTACATTTCATGCCACTATATCATTAAGGTTTTATCATTTCAAATAGGGTTTATGTCGTAGAATAGCAATGTACTTTTCAAAGTGTCCCGTTTTAGTACGTGTACTTTTTTTAAGTTGTAGAATAGCAATGTACTTTCATGAGTGTCCTGTTTTGGTACGTGTACTTTTTTTAACTTCGTAAAAGCTGTAGAATAGCAATGAACTTTCCATAAGTGTTCCATTTTAGTACGTCGATCGACGTACTAAAATGGAACACTTATGAAAAGTACATTGCTATTCTACAACTTTTACGAAGTTAAAAAAAGTACACGTACTAGATTGGAACACTTATGAAAGTACATTGCTATTCTACAACTTAAAAAAAGTACACGTACTAAAACGGGACACTTTGAAAAGTACATTGCTATTCTACGACATAAACCCTTTCAAATAAAAGAATATAACCTTCAACATTCACTCATACATTATTTATCGCAGAACACACGATAAACTTCAAGATGCATTTGTTGTCTATAAAAATAGAGCTTCAATAAAGTTTGAGATAAAAATTAAATATCTCCGACATGTTAGTATTGTCGACTAACAACTCGGTTCTAGTGTAGAATAAATATGACCTCGAAGACTAACACACACCTGCAACCTTGCTTTATATCGATAGAAAATTAAAGAACAAGCACAAGATAATAACCTTAATCGAACGTTTGATTAGTAAAGAAAGAATGACGTACAAGCACAAAATAATTACCCTAATCGAACTGGTTTGTATAATCGTCTTCCGGACACAAGGATGAAACAGAGGAAGATCAAGCACGCTAAAAACCAAGGTATTGGATAGAGGAAGATCAAACACGCTAAAAACCAAGGTATTAGCCTTCGTATGGGCTTGACTTAAGAGATGTGGGTTTAAATTCCATTCTATTATTATCTTTATTGTGCTGGTACAAGATTTTTTATATTGACCAATCTTTGAACAAAGGATGATTTGGGAGTGATCAAGATTTCGACCCAACACCTTGCGGACAAGGTGTTTTTGGGGCGGGAGTAATGATACGAACTTATCATTAGGATATTTTCTCAGTATTATTACTTAGTACCTTCATTATTAGTTATTAGTTAGTTTCTTTTATTTATTTTCTTAATGAACAAGTTAAGTATACGATATCTTTTTATCTTTTATATAATAAAAGAATTACATCATTTCGGAGTGTTTTTGCAAAACTCTTATTATTGAAAAAAAAATTAAACCAATAGGAGAGCTCGAATTTGCCACGTAGGCAAAATCGAGCAATATGATTGGTCAATATAAAGTCAAAATTAAATTGGTTTTGGTCAAACTTAATAATTTTGGTGGAGAAATATGGTTTAGAAAAAAAAATGCATAAAAATATAAGTGTCAAATTTATGAAAACATAAACTTAAAAAAAGATGGAGTAATTAATAAAACTTTAGTGGTTGAATTTTAAATAAATTATATAGAGCTAAGTGTAAAATTACAAGTTTCTATGTATTTTAATAACTTTAGAAAAAAAAAACAAATAACCCCTTACACTTTATACCCCTTATACTTTATAATATTAGTAACGGGAATAAAAATATCAAATGGTAAGCACGAGTTACTATGATATGAAAATAAATATACGCGATTCTACTTATAACAACGACTCGTGAATTATTATTTAAAATTTATATATGGATATCCATAAAAACATTTTAAAAACTTTACGGAGCATATTTTAACTTCATCAACGCTCATTCTGTGCTACTAAACTCGTACATTTTGTACAACATGATATCAATAGTTAAAGTTAAACAACAACATCAACCTCAACCTCAACATGTCTGTCAGTTAAAAACGTTTTACAAAGCTAATTATTAAAAAAAAAAAAAAAAAAAACATGGGTTAGATAGTCATTGGTTAATTTAGAAAGTGTTTTCCTTAAATTATAAAAAAAATGCACGCATCACAATCTTTATTTCATAACAATCACCTCCTAAATAAAAAAATAAAAAAAAGAAAAGAAAAACTACGTTGGTGATAACCTAACTTTATTCATTGACGTGATGTTTCATCAAAAAAAAAAGAAAAAAGAAAAAAAAAGAAAAAAGAAAAAACGTAATAGTTGGCCGTTGTAAAGAAATAAAAGTATGTACATGAGAATTATTAAGCAAGAATATATAGTTTTTAATCAGGTTATTACGTTACTATACTGCGATAATGTTATTGAGTTGGTAATCACGGATGTGAGATACAACCATTCTTCTATACTTATGATTTATGTGTTAACCTCTTTTTGCTTCTGAATAGAATTCGAAAGAGACTTCAACATAACTTTGGCTTATGTCTTATCTAGCTGATAGTTTTTAGTAAGTTTTTTTATAGTTTAACTTTTTTGTTATACACGCCAACTTTTAGTATTTTTTTTAATGTTTTATTGAAAAGTTCTACGCTTAATATTTGTGTTTTTACTATAAACACACAAAGCTATGATAGAATTAGTTGTGAGTTCGGGGTTTTTTTTTACTAAGCTTCTCAAAAAAGCTTATAGATTTATCATAAACTTATTGTGTTATGGTAATTGAATATGCCAATAAGCACATTTAATAAGCATACTAAACACCCCTTTAGTTCTAATCTGAAGTTTTCTTATTTGATGTTATGACTAACTTTGTTGTTATCCTCACTATAATGCAACATGTTAGTGGTTTTTGCAGTTTTTTGATCTTATCGCACATACTAAAGTGTAATGCAATTTTTTTGTGTACGTTTTTTAGAAGAGAATTAAGTATCAACACATGATTGTCGTGGAAGGATTTTCTACGCCTGCTCAAGGTATGAATGTATAATTAAGTTGAGTTGCTGATTTAGAAAATATATGAATGTATTTTAATCTACCAAAGATGTGTTTTAGTGCCTATATAGGGAATTTTATGGTAGGAATGTTCGAATATGTGAGTCGGATACGCATGTTATACGGTTAGAAATACGTGAGCCTATTGAGGCACATACGTAAGCAAAATCGTGAGATGTGATTGGTTAATAAAAGTCAAAATTAAATTGATCTTGGTCAACCTTTAAAGCTGGACACAGTCATGACCCAGGTCACTGGGTGCTACATCAGCTTTCTCGACAAAATAACTTTGAAATGACCAATGTGGGGTGTAGGTCGAGAATCAGTCGAGGCAACCCAAAAACGAAAATCGGTTGTTTTTTCAACCGATATTTACACACACTCTTTTTTTTTAACTTGGTCATCGACTGTGCCAACTTTGTCGTGTCTGGTCATCGGAGAGAATTCATTCTAATTGAAAAAACAATTGGGCCAATAGGAGAGCTCGATTTCGCCACGTAAGAAAAATCGTGTAATGTGATTGGTTAATAAAAGTCAAAATTAAATTGATTTTGGTCAAACTTTAATAAATTTGGTGAAAAATTTTGGTTGATAGAAAAAACACATAAAAATATCGGTGTCAAATTTGTGAAAACAAAAACTTAAAAAAAGAGGAGGTAATTAATAAAACTTTAGTGGTTGAATTTTTAAAAATTATATAGAGTTAAGTGTAATATTATAACCCTCAATGTTTTTTAATAACTTTGGATTATAAACAAATACCCCCTTATATTTTATACCCTTTATACTTTATATCTTAAAAAATACAAGGTATATGTTGTTTTAAAATAACAACATATAAATTTGCATAGGATTATAAGGATTAAATTTTTTTACTTTTTACGTTCAATAAGGACCCACTTATTTCATTTTTAAAAGTTTAACTTATGTGGACACGAGTTTACATTTTAAATACGGCTAATTACTGAAAACGAGAATATAATTATCAAATTGTAAGCACGGGTTACTTTAATATAAAAATAAATATACGCGATTATACTTATAACAATATTTGTAAAAACAAAAACTTAAAAAAATATGACGTAATTAATAAAACTTTAGTGGTTGAATTTTTGAAAATTATATAAGGTTAAGTGTAATATTATAAGTTTTCATGTTTTATAATAACTTTAGAAATTAAACAAATTCACCTTTATACTTTATACCCCCTATACTTTATATATTAAAAATACAATATATATGTTGTTTTAAAATTACAACATATAAATATGCATAAGATTATAAATATCAAAATATTTCTTTTACTATATAAGTTCAGTAAGGACTCATTTATTTTATTTTAAAAGTATGATTATGTGGACACGAATTTGAATATTAAATAAGGCTAAATTTTTGAAAATGAAAATATAATTATCAAATTGTAAGTAAGGGTTACTGTAATATGAAAAAAAAAATACGTGATTGTACTTATAACAAAGAATCATGTAATTCTTATTTATTTATATAAGGATATGTAGAAAAACATTTTTTTAAAACTTTAAGGAATATATTTTAACTTCATCGAAGCTAATTATGTGTTACTAAACTCGAATCTTGTGTACAACATAATATCAATAGTGAAATTTAAATAGCAACATCAACATATATGTTTGCTAAATATAGTTAAATCTTGAGTTATCTAAGATAAATTTTTACAAAATTTTATTGTAACAAATTCTAATGGATATTAATATATAATGGAAAACTCGTGCATAAGTATATAATTATATTTAATTATATTTAAACACAAAATATTTAGTATTAATACAAAATAATTTTTTTTTTGTCAAAACACCGTGCGTACACGGGTATTATAACTAGTTATATATAGAGGATATCATGGTGGCTAAAAAAGTACATTATTATGTACCCCTAACTCCAGCTATTACATCGTTATCACCTACTAAGAGAGTCCAAAATATAAAATTATAAAATATATTATTATGCAACCCTAACTCCAGCTATTACATCGTTATCACCTACTAAAAAAAAAGTAACGCCCAATGCCGTCTTCCACGGGTTATGGGAACCCAATACCGTTTCCGGTGTATGGGGGAGGTTAAGATGTAGACAGCCTTACCCCTACCTAAGGTAGAGAGGCTGCTTCCAGTTCTACCAAAGGTAGAAAGGACCTCCGGCCTTTGTAGGGAGTGAGGATCGAACCCCTGACCTCTCGTTTGAAAGGCAAGGGGTTTACCAACTGATCCAACCCTACTTGTTTTAGTAATATAATATTATATAAAATTATATAATATTATTAGTAATAGTTTAATAATTTGATATCGTTATTGAAAGATAGATCTGCCTCTCGAAAGTTGATCATCTGTCTTTATTTTTCTTTTTATCCCTTAATCAAATTTGGTTCGTATTACTTGATCACATACATCAATGGTGGATATGAAGGAGATAGTTTATTTGTCACAGTTTGGGGTTTAAACCAAATTGTAAAAAAAATCGACAAGTTATTGTTAAATTTGCTAGCTAACATGTTTTTCATTCTTTATTTTGTATTTAGGACGAGTGACCGGGTAAGTACAATACTACGGGTGCATGAAGCTCAACGGTTTCAATAAAAAAATGTTGCAGTTTTATAATTTTTTAGTCTATTTTTTGCCGGTTATTACTACATAGGCACACACTTATCTTATCAAACGAAAAGCATGTAAGCTTAAAATTCAAAATTACATATATATCCTTTTGATGCATTAAAAGCATTGTACTTTATGCATCAAAAACTGGTAAAAAGGATATATATGTAATTTTTGAAATTTACAAGGATATACATGAAATTATGCCTATTTAAAATACATAAAAGATAGACTCCAAATGAAGTAATAGTGAAATGTTTTTTTTTTTTTTTTTTTATTGTATAGAGATGAATTATGGACGACTTTCATAAAAGATACAAGTTTTTTTTACACCCTTAAACTTCTAAAGGTATAAGCTTCAAGATCTTGAAAACCTCATACTTCGTAATTATTATAGTTCATAACTTCATACATCTCAAACAAGTTTATACATTTAAAAGCTTTAAATGGTCCTAGTGTTTCTAGCAAATAATAATATAACTATGTCATAACAGAAAACAAGTAGTAGTTCACAACACTAATTAGAATGCCATTGACTTGAGGTAGTTCAAGATTTGAGGTTGATACAATTGGGTCACATATCTCTATTAATTTACATCTAGAGAAGATTCTAGTGGTCACGTGTTTACAAAAATTTTGTAGCAAGATCTCTATTTAACGTCATAATGCGCCCAAACTATAAGCAAGATCGCTAAATATGTCTTCACTACATGGAATTGTGAGGCCACCCATAGGATGGTTATACCCGAACTCTTCCTCTGCTTGTCGTAGTAATTCTTGAAAAGCAGGTTGGCTTAGTAGTGATACAGGGACCACAAATCGCTTTTTTTCTTCTTCCCCAACATAAACAGCAAAATAGCCTTTTGGAATGTCCAGAGATGCTGTGCTGCTTCCATTTGAGAAAGATCGCCGAAGAATTTGTTTGGCATGAATGATCCGAGGCATACGGATTGTCATTTTTTCTACAAGGGTGGAGTCTCTTGTGGTTGAATTCTGAAGCTATTTTTTCTTGGTGAAGGATATTTCTGTAGATTATTGAGCTAGTTGTTGTTGTATATGCATAATGAAAGGTTTATATAGCAAACTGATCGATGTAAGGGACAATATCAGACTGCAAATTGTGACAAATGAAAAAAAAAAAAAAAAAAACAACACCACATGGTCGTGTTCTTGATGATTTGTCTCTCTCTTCTTGATAGGCTCTCTTTATATTTGTTTCATAAATGATAGTGACATAAAATATCTCACATGGTTTTGTCTTACGACACACTATAACGGACCACAATTACTGAAACAATCATTACTTCATCGACATTATTGTGGATCAACTACCATTTTAACCCACAAAGAAAAGAAATGATTAGATAGAGATAGGGATCGGAGTTGTATGGCCAGTAATCGAAACACTATATTATTTTGACGCTAAGTAACACTATCACATGGTTTGGTCTTGATTCGTGAGGCCAATGTTTTTTCCGCATTAATATATGTAGGACGATGTGCATCTCCACAATATACCCTAGATATCAGCTGATTTTTATATTTTGAGTAGTGTGAATCTGGCCTATTGATATCTTAGACATGTTTTAACTTTTTCACCATGGGGCAGAACACTACTCTTTAGAGGAAGAACACCTTAGCATCAGAACTTGGTACTGCTAGCTACGCCATAAGCCCTTTGGTCCTTGTTTCACATACTAACAAGGTTATCTTATGAATATCTCTGTCAATAACTGATTTTTCTATGACATGATTCTATATCAGATGGCTCTATCTTTCTGATACCATTATGCCTTTTCGTGGAACGTGAATTTACACAAATGACATCCAAACATGATTCGTTTCATCATTTCATCAAACATATATTCGTTTCATTAAACATGATTCATTTCATCATCTTAACACCAATTTATCCCATTTCAAAACAAACCACGTCTCGTTTAAGCGATCCTAGTCAAGATTCACTTCAAATGACAACGGCTAGTATCGGATTTTTGTGACTATGGAGTTTTTGTACGGTATCACTTATTTGATTTTGAAGATGAATTTCAAGGGCACGTGTACTTACGTATCTCGAAGTGTGCAAGTTTGTTGGATGTATGACTTTCAGATATACTTGTTTGGGCATTCATGTTTGGAAACCATCCATAGTGATTAAGGCTTGGCTATCTAGCAATACCTGATGTAAGGAGTTACACTGTAGTTCTCATAGAGTATAACTATTACTTAAAGGAGTTACGTTTTAGTGCTCAGTCTCACACGAAATTGTGGATGATTCAAGAGGCAATACAAAACATATACCTTTTTGTGATTGGGGTATATTGTATTGAGTGATTCGCGTTGTCAGTTGGACAAGTCACATTACGGTTCTTAGTCACACTATCGTACAAGATTAAGTCACAAGTCTAAGGGGTGTTTACTTCATTCTCAAGTTCATTATATTGGGTTGTATCCATACGTGGTCATTACTAGGTGGCTGGATTTTGAAGAGGTCGTTATAGGTCTTATTGTAACCATTCACGTGTGACGCTATTTTGAAGTTAGATTATTAGCTTTGCTATTTTGTGAAGATAACGTCTTACACGTGAATTGAACTAAATACGTAAGATAGTTGTGCCCGCAGGGACTTATTATGTACACGAGGCCAACTAGTAGTGTGTTGAGCCTATAAATACCCCTCATGAGTCTCCATAAGGGGTGTGGGAAAATAGTGTAGTTTATTTCAATTATTCATTTTAATAAAATACTTTTTCTTTCAGCTTTCTCTCTCTAGAACTATGATATATTCCGATCAACCTCGACCTCCCGAAGGTATTTCTTAATGTTTACCGTACGTGTTCGTCTTCAGCAAATATATTTTGTTATCAGCATCTTTCTGTACACTACTACCACGGCAGGTCTTTAGCGACGGACATTTCTGTCGGAAATCCGTCGGTAACAGTGGTTTCCGACGGATCTGTGACAAAAACAGTGCGTCGCATTATCTATGGTCGGTAATTGGTATCTGCCGGAATTCCATCGGAAACAGCGAGGAAAAACATTTGTCGGAATTCTGTTGGTGTTGTGTTCGTCGGAAGTCAGTCGGAAACTTTCTGTTGGAAAGTCGTCGGTAAATGTTCCATCACAAATCAGTCGGAAAAGTAAAGGGTCACAATTCTGTTGGAATAAATGGACATAATGAAGCTCAAATTTATGTAATCCTGCATTTAAATAGCTTAAATGAAACCATAAAATTAAAATGATAATTCATAATTAAACATAGAACCATTGAAATGATAATCATATATCACGAAATGCCATTGGTCGGGTCTGAACCTGTCAAGTTTATCACACAAGTCAACCACTTGTGAATGGTCAACCGTAATAAAATTCAAACAGTCTAAAACCAATGCAATTTCCCTTGGAATATAGTGGATTCCCGGGTCGTTAAGTCCCACGGAGGATTAATGGTGCTTCAAAACGTTCAGATGTCGAATGATCACTAAGGATAATGATCAGTAAGGATTTTGATTGATAACTACAATATTGATTGATTGGAATGGTATTTGGATACAGAATTGTGAAGCACAACAATCAGATTAAACAAACTTAAACACGTACGTTTACTAAATTCTACGTAAACGTACAAAATAAAACGTGAATTTAAAAGAGTAAAACACCTATGGATATGAAAATGATATTTTTACAATCCTAAAAATAAAAGAAAATTATTGGAAAAAGAAAATTATTTTTATAACTATTTATTTAATTATTATTAATTAAAAACTATTTTAAACTATTTAATAATACTCTAAAATATAAGAAAATATGAAATAAAGCTAGAAAAATGAAATTATAACTTAGAAAAATCTAAAATATTATAAAACTAATTTTAAAACTGAAAAGATATTTTTTATGCTTTTTATTTATTTATTATTAATTATTTAATACGTTTTAACTATTTTAAATTCTAATAAATACTAAACAAGCTAAGAAAATTATGAAATTTTTTCTATAAATATCTTATGATGTCAGAAAGCTAAGAAAATTATAAAAACAGAAAGTGATTAATAATAAGTTGAAAAAGAAAATTAAAAAGCTAAATTCTATTAAATAAACGCTATCACTATTTTTAAAAATGATGTTTTTGTGATTTTTCTTTTTGAAAACTATTATACTACTGAAAATAAGTAACTTTTATGAAAACAAAAATTTTACAACTTAAAAATAAGCTATTTAGAAGCTAAAGATCTCAATAGTTAAGCTTTTGAGCTTATATTGATGATTTAAGTTCTAATAAGCTTGAAAGTTGGAATCAAAGCTGAAATAAGATGCAAAAAGCTAAAAGCTACTTAAGTGAAGCTAATAAACACAAAGAACCATATTAATAAGCTGTAATAAGCAAATAAGCAATTACAAAACACCCTTTGAACCAAACAATCCTGCAGTCAACTCTACAAGCAAATTAAGCTCATGAGATAAGCTTAAAAGCTCAAAATTGAAACTGAAGTAGCAAGATGGGTTGGTGGGCTATCCAAAAAATCCAAGTTCACACTCTATGGTTGACTAATGAGCTTATGACAAGCTTGTGAAAAAGCTTGTAAACACTCAGTATATACTGAACATTCAGTATACACTGATGGAATGGGACAACTTAAAAGCTAGTTGCAGCCCTATCAAATAAGCTGCAAAATGGAAAATAAGCACTGGACCTGTGAAATGGCTAGATTGGCTTTCCAAAAAGCCAAGGTTCATAAGCTGAGGTTCACTAATAAGCTCTTGATGAGCTTGTGAAAAGGGGTCACTCAACTGTGCACAGGGCACATTTTTAGGAAAGGACTTAAAAGAAACTAAAAAATAAGCAGTTTAATAAGCTAACTATAAAATATAAAAAATATTATGATTAAGATGAGCAGCTATATTTTAATATTCCTAAAGCTCAAATCTTGAAAGCTAAAATTAAGTCCTATATAAAATTATCTATTTTATTCAAAAACTGCTAAATTGAAAATTTTGACTTTTTATATAACTCTAATAAGTTGACTTAAGTGAACTTTAAATTAATCCTACTCACTAATTATGTTGTATTAACCTAAAATAAGATGGAATTAAGCTAAGTTAACAAGTTCTAAACAACTATGATGACTTTTAGTTCCTAAATCCTAACAGTTAACTAGATAAGTGAGATTAAAAGTATTTTTGACTTTTTCTTAAATAAGGACTGGTTTTCTTTGTTGCAATAAGATATTAGGTACTTATGTGACACAGAACAATAACAAGAAACAACACCAACACTCTTTAAAATAGTTAAACAAGCAAATCCAAACAGTCCTATATGAAACTGTTTTGAAGCTTTACATACTAAAACAGGTTTTTAAAGCAATGAATCTAGTGATTATCTTATAATAACTATATTAAAACAGATTTAAACTAAAATTAACAAACTTTAAGCACTTATACTATGAAATGCAAATTATGAGAAATTGCTTACAAATTGAGTTCAAGCATAAAACAGAGAACCAAAGTACTGAGAACACAACCTATAGCTTCCCAAGAAGCTCTAAACCCAAGGCAATCCAAAATTCACCTTGCTCCAGCTTTCTCTCTTCTTCATTCTTGATTTTTTATTTTTCACTAATTTATTTGGTATTTTTCTTTTTGATACTAAACAGAGTTTTAAAGGTTACTAAAAGCTTAGAAAAGCTTTATAAGGAGCTTAAGTGAGCTTATGAGTCCAAAGCAACAACTAACAACAACATTAACACATATTGAGATTTTTGAAATGAAAATTGCATAAACTGAATTTGAAACTTGAACACTGAAATTGATTATTGAAAAAGATTTACAATACACTGAACTTGAGAAAAACAGTACTTGAAAGCTAAGAAATACACTGGAAAGCTTAAGTTAATTAAAACGACTAAAGAAATTAAAAATTATTCTAGATATATCTTTACATTGCTTCTTCTTCCTTCTTTATAGCCTTTTGGAGTTCCCACTAGCACTCTGGTCATTTCCCACTTGCAATCATGGCCATTGATTTCTCTGAATTCATCCTAGCCTTTAAAACTGATTTTGGCGCCAAAAGTGGTACTAGTGGATTAGAGCAGGTTTAGAGCAATTAAGGATTTTTGGGTGATTGTGGAGGTGGAGGGGACAAGTTGGGAAGTAGATATGGAGCTAGGGTTGATTTGGCAGTAAAAACAGGTTTTGAGGTGAGGTTGGAGTGTTTGATGGTGGGGATGCATTAAATGCAAGGTAGGCTAATGAGAGGAGGGGGGATGAGCTGGAGAGTAGTATAGGTGAGGTGGAAAGGTAGTGAGGTGGTGGTAAAAACCACTGGTTTTGGGTTTACAGGTGATGGTGAAGACGAAGAACAGTATAACTGGTATTTTGGCGCGTTTGACTTTGTTTGACCATTGGATATTAATAACGGGGAGGGGTCAAAATAGGGTATTGGCAGGGGTCAAATGGATTATGGACTGGCTCAAGGTTCATGGTTCAAGGGTCAAGATATTTGGGCTTGGGTTTGCATTTGGGCCAGCTGGTATGTGGATTAGATTTGTGATATTAATAAAAAGGGTCCGTTTGTTTAAGCTTATCACAAGGACCATTCTTGTAATTTTCCAATTCTTCAAGGTGTGATCTTGCCAACTTCCAAATTTATAATAAGGACCAAACTTGCCAAGTATGAATAGTACAAGGACCACATTTGATTATTTTCACTTTTAAATATCCGAGGACTATATTTGACATTTTTGAAACTTCAGGGACCTAAGTTGCCATTTTGCAATTTTAAACTTCAAGGACCAAGTTTGACAACTTATGAATCCCTAGGGACTTTCAATAACATTTTTCTTTATTTTGATTTACCAGGGACTAGATTTGACAACTTTTTGAAACTTGGGGGACTAAAACTGCCAATTATGCAAACTTGATACGTTTTTCACCTGATTTTGATATTTTTGCATTTAAAACACATAAAACACTTATTTGTGATATTTTTATCATTTTGATGCATTTCTGAGTGTTTTCAGATGTTTTTGCAGTCTAATAGGTATAAAAATGATGAGTATTTGCACACTCATCAGCCATCAATTACATCGTTAAAGTTTCAAAATCCAAACAATATTCAAATATTCATAATGACATAAAAGATAGAAATATTCATAATGATGTGACAATATCCAACTACTTTTGGGGGCCTTGATTGTTAAACTTCCTTAGCATCAAGTTAATGTCGTTCATCTTTTGTTGCCACTCTCTCTCTCGAGCTTCTTCACGAGCATTCGCCTCTAATTCCCGTTGATTCATGTGTTCCTGCACTTGACGTTCCACCTGTCGTTGTAACTGCACTTGCATCTCAATTTCTCTTGATCTCATTTGATCGTTATCCTGTTGCAATTTTCTCACTGTCTCTTCCAAAATCTGCACCTACAGATTAACAGATTAACAGACCAAATTAAACAGAAAAGCATTGTAGTCTAACCGAACCTCGAACTAAATGCTCCCAACCGCCCATTGTTGTGAAGCAGATAAGTTAAGAAGCTTCCTACCAATAGGAACGAACCTAAAAGCAACACTTAGTTCCTAGCGTTGTTTCCAACACATGAGCTATTAGTTTTCTTCATATAGTAGAATGCAACTGAAGTTCACGAAAGCAATCTATCTGTCAACCGAATATGCAAACCTAGCAATCAATCCCTTGTGGGAGATCCTGTTACGCCCTATTGGTCAGAAGGCTTCAAACTTGTATGTTTTTCAAGTGAATGAACGCTTAATGGTATATAATTATGACATCAGTCATACTATTTAGTTACTACATCTTTGACCTTGTTTTGTTCCTTTCCAAACCAGCAAAACCAA
Organism: Chrysanthemum makinoi; assembly: GCA_910596185.1. Lineage (NCBI taxonomy): Eukaryota > Viridiplantae > Streptophyta > Magnoliopsida > Asterales > Asteraceae > Chrysanthemum > Chrysanthemum makinoi. The sequence goes on from OU343219.1 coordinate 239,896,255, forward strand.
GTTCTAAACAGCAATTCTTATGTTCGAGCTAATTTTAGTTCTATTACCTAAGACCAGTCAAAATTCTAACATCAAATCCTAACCAAATAATTCCGAAATCTAGTACAAGTTTTAAAACCAAGTAAATACAAAATTACAAAGTGGTTGCATTTTAGATCTAGAAAGGCGTACAAAAGATTGTAAATCAAAGCAAACGAAACTAGATACAAGTGATTTAATAAACAGGAATATTAGCTGATTGATAATGTCATAATTCAGGCAGAAATGTTCTGGGGCTGAAGGAGCACGTCTAAAAGAAGCCTCCAATATCAACCAATCTCTTTCAGCTCTAGGGTATTTTATTCATGTTTTTATTATGTACATCTTTACTGTTATAATTGATTCTCTTACTAGTGGCTACTAAACATACCTTTCCATATGCAGACTTGTAATCATGAGTCTAGTAGGGAAGGCTTAGCATGTACCATACCACAATAATTGCAAATATCAGTCCATCTAGTTGGTAAGTTATAACCAACTATTTGAGAATGAAGTAAAATTAATAAGTTTTGTCTAATTAACCAACAAATTTTTTTAAGACTATTTTGTTTCAGCGGTGTTTATGATCATCAGAAATTCAAGTTTTACCAATAATGTTCCTTAAAAATTGACTTTCAAACAGAGAATGGCGTCAAAGTAAATCACGTGCAATGGTGAAATATCACTAGCTATTGCTAATTTATGATGATCTAAATATCTCTGGTACCACCGTATCTCTATGACTTAAAATTATGCATGACACTGCAGCAATTTTGTGTGGTTCTTCAAACAATTATGCTATCAGTGGTAATTTCCTGTATTATACTTAGCCTGACTATCATTTGCTATGCAAGTGTATGGTGGGTCATGTGTTTTATTGGGGTATCACTTTAATTAGATTCGCATTTGGGTTTGTTCAAGTATGCTAAACGAGTGGGCTACAATTTACGGTTCGGCTAAGTCGTTTTTGTGATGACAATTTATGTGTGAAGAGTATAGTACATTCTGGTTCAGTTGCTACAATGACTGGACAGAGCCTATAGCTTTACAAATGATGTATGGACTGACTGGACAGATGATGTCTTTACAGACTGGACAGAGCCTATAGCTAACTAGCTAAGGACAATCCCAAAGCAGGAATAACTATTGCCATGAACCACATCTCCTTAACTGTGAAGACAGAAACCAAAGACTCTGCCCAGGTTCATTATTCCATAATTACGCTAACTATATTACATACCTGTTCACTAGGTTCTGATCCCATGTGATGAGCATTCGATGAACTAGACAATCTTGATGTCACCATGAGCCTTGGATCCCCCCGTGTACCCAAACCAACAAAATGACCTTTCTTCTTCCCCCCAGTGGCATCCTCCCATAGATCAAAGTCATCAGGTGGATGTTGACTATAGTCTGGTCCATATTTCTCCTCCATAGCAGCCTCAACAGCATCCTACGATTCATTAAAAATGTGTAAATATTATTTTTTTGATTAAGTACTTTATTCATCATGTAATTTAAAAGATGAAAAGAAAATACCGCCACTCGTTTTGAGCTACGTGTGATGTACTTCCGTGTTCCGCTCCCCAACGCCTCATCTGTCCCGTTCCCTGACCCCTCATCTGTCCCGTTCCCCGACGCCTCAGTCGACTCTTGTGTATGACAACGGTGGTAACCTTCTAATAAAATAACATGCCATTTTTTTTTGTTTTTCCTACAAAAGTTGTTATTATTTAAAAGCTTATAAATTTAATGTATAAAGTTCAAAACCTAAAATAATTGATATTGTACTTACCATTTTATACATGGTTTGAAAAATGGTAATGGATCCGGCAGTATGTTTTGACACTTGACCATCTACCTCAGTTAATCTGTTTTGTCGAGCCTGAACTGATTTCTTTTTCCATTCGGAGGTATTCCAGAGCCTATCAATCATCTCCTCCCAATCGGCTTGATCTATCCAACTTGGGGTATACGGCTTAAGAACAGACAAATCATTTCCAACTTTGATGTTGTCCAGTGAGGCTCTAAAAGCAGCATCTCGTCGACACTGACCTAATATATCAGAAAACCTGCTTGACATTACCTTTTCCCAAGCTCTACGTACAGCTGCATTTTGTGACGGATGCCATTGATATTGATCCTATATGTACATCAATTTTTAAATTAACAAACTTTATGGCAGACTCAAAAGTACTTAGAAACCAATACTCATAAATCAATAATAGAAACTTTATTGCAGACTCAAAAGTAAAGAGACACAGACTAGCATATGTATGATCAGAATATTTTTTTCAAATTATAATCAGATCAGATTACAAAGCTAATAGATTAGTATATAAGTTCTAATCTGGATTCCAGCGGTTTGACTTCCTTTAGTTCTGCAGACGCATACAATATCCATACATCCTTTATAATTATTAATGATCTTATTGCAATAGCAAAAGCCACAACCCATAATATTCCTTAACAGCCCCCAGATCAAGCATATGATTAAGCAACATAAAGTATATTTAGATGTGATTGTAAGTAAAAACCTGAATTTCTGCAAACATTAACTCTCTGCTTTCTAGGTCAACCTCTCTCCACGACGTCCAAGGACCATAAAACATGATTTTGAAAATACTAATAATATCCCGGGTAATGTGGCCTTCTGCAAAACTACAAGATTCAAACATTAAAAATTAGGTAAAAAAAAGAAAGTTGTAGTGTAGGGGACGTGTTGAACTGTTTTAAGAAACTAAAATGCTCAGAGTCGAGTATATTTAGATACATACCTGCCATAATAGAGTGTAATCATCGGCCTTTGTGATGGATAATTAGGTATTGATTGTGGCAAGTTTGAACCACGTGCATATTGTGACGTCTCTGTTTCATTATTATTAGTACCACCACGAATCTCATTATCATAATCTGCATCCGGATGTACTACTACTACCACCAATGTTTCCACTTCTGCCCCTTCCCCTACTTCTGATCCCATTATCATAAACTGTGTCATCTGGATTCCCGCATCCAAATGTACTACTACCACCAATATGTCCACTTCTGCCCCTTCCTCTTCCCCTACTTCTGACCCCATTATCATGATTTGCATCATTAGCGCATCCGGATGTACTACTACTACCACCAATGCTTATATTTCCACTTATTCCCCTTCCCTTGCTTGTGATCCCATTATCATAAACTACATCATCTGGATTACCGCATCCGAATGTACTATTACTACCACCAATATTTCGACTTCCGACCCTTCCTCTTCCCCTACTTCTGATCCCATTATCATGATATGTATCATTTGGATTACCGAATCCAAATCTACTACTACTACTACCACCAATGCTTATATTTCCACTTATTCCCCTTCCCCTGCTTGTGATCCCGTTATCATTATCTGCTTCATTTAGATTACTGCATGCGAATGTACTATTACTACCACCAATATTTCCACTTATTCCCCTTCCCCTTCCCCTACTTGTGATCCCGTTATCATTATCTGCTTCATTTAGATTACCGCATGGGAATGTACTATTACTACCACCAATATTTCACTTATTCCCCTTCCCCTACTTCTGATCCCATTAACATGATCTGTATCATTTGGATTACCTATGCTGCCATTATCACAGTCTGCATCCAGATTACCTCTGCTGCCGTTATCATAGTCTTCCATTACCATGCCTATATTTCCACTTCTCCCCCTTCCCCGACCTCTGCTATTGTTATTTCTAGCCATGATTCCTGCATAACGTATCCAATAAATAAAAATTAGCAAAATGCATTTATACAAGTCACAATTAATAATCAGTACAAGTCGTTTACATATAAGCAGACAACATATTCCATCAGTGGTAAGAAAAAAATTATAGAAAATACGTACTAATCATTCAAAGAATGATCAGATAAATTAACTTCTTCCTCGTCAGAAGAATGATCAGATAAATTGAGTTCAGTATCGCCATCTGAATCATCATATGTATCTACAAAGTCTTCTTCATTCTCACTAACTTCCATATATGCATCTCCAACATCTAAATCACCAACTTCTTCTATTTCTCCTAGAGTTACAAGAGAAATAATTTCAGCATTATCATTTGTATCTGTTGTATTTGAACATATTGGCATTTCGTTTTCTTGAAAGAACTCTTCAACATCCACATTATCATCAACTTCATTAGAACATTGTGTTACTTCATATATGCTTCTCGGTGTCGCTTTAACAACAGCCCACCAATCTTTCAAATCCTTGGTCATCGATGGATATGGTGCATAATAGACTTGTTCAGCTTGTGATGCAAGGATAAACGGGTCATCTTGGCATCCCTTTGACTTGTACTTGATTTCAACCAAATTATGCTTACGATTAACCCTTACCCCTTGAATAGGTTCAAACCAATCACACTTGAATAGCACTACAACACAGCGTCCATTACTATCACGGTAATTTACCTCCAAAACATCAACCAACAATCCATAATAGTCGGATTCAAACTCGTTATAAGTAGAACCCTTCACGCATACCCCGCTATTGTGTGTGACCCGCCCATCACCATGTTTCAACGTGTGAAACTTGTAACCATTTACAAAGTAACCTTTATGTGACTCAACATAACGCATTGGTCCTCGTGCTAAGACTTTCAAGTGTTCGTTTCCATCATTTGATTGGATATGCTCCTTAAACCACTGAGCAAATTTCTCATCTCTAGCTCTATCAAGTGTTCCTTCATCAATGTAAGGATCCTCTTGCATAACATAGTTATCAAACAATCTATACAATAAACAAACAAAAAAAACTCTTAGAGACGTGTAATATTTACCAAAAAAGTGTCAGAAATATAAGTAAAAAAATCTATTTATAATGACACAAGTTATACACTTTTTAAATCGAAAAAGTGTCGACCAAGTGTTAGGTCCTGCTCGTTCGCTATCAAAATCAGAAACAATTGCCGTATACTAAAGGGTGTCAGAACTTCAAAGAAAAAGCAGATGTTTGTCAAAATTTTCACACACTTCATAAAGAACAAATTTGGCTTTGTATGCCGTGCCAGTTTTGTCTAACCTTTATATGGCTCACTCATAATTTAGTTTGAAAAAGTAGCAGTTAGCTTAATTATTACTGTAATATCATAGGTAGATGACACCTTGTCCATATTTATTCATGAGATGTAATTTTCTTGACATATCAAAGGGATTTATTACAATTAACTATAGTGAAAAGGCCTAATTAGACCCACCCCAATTCCCATCCCCTGAACCTACTAGAACCGGCATAATCAACCAGCTGAGCCTTTGGCTCAACGGTATGTGAGTAACAGTCAACCAAGAGACTATGGGTTCAAGTCTCGAATGAGACATAGCAAACCTTAAAAAAGGGTGACAATATCATATTTACACCAAAAGCAATACAAAGGGCTTTCTGACATACCTTAAAAAGGGGTGAACATCTTCACAATTAAGGAACATATATGTGTGTGCTTTATGCTTCTCCGCATTTGTCAAGTTTCTTTTAGTTCCCGTATCAAATAATCTGCGAGATGGAACCTTGAATATATTTAATCGAGATTCTGTTGACGAAGAGCAATGGATATCTGGAGCATAATTTCGCGGCTTACGATTCAAGCGTGTTTCTATTTTTTGATCAAAATATAAAGAGCAATGCATAGAAAGTTCATTTATGAGATAACTCTCAACAATAGATCCCTCAATCCTTGCTTTGTTTCTTACTGTTCTTTTTAGAGAACCCAACTTCCTGTATGAAATTTATAAAAAAAAAAAAAAAAAAATTAAAAAAAAAATGACATAACTAAAATATAAGTATGTGCTGAGTTAAAGGAATAATTACCTCTCGTAAAGATACATCCATCTATATTGCACTGGACTGCCAAGAAGAGCTTCGCTAGCTAAATGTACAACCAGGTGTTCCATTGAGTCAAAGAATCCGGGTGGGAAGATTTTCTCCAACTTGCAAATAGTTTCAACTATACTTTTTTGCAGCTTTTCTAAATCTTCAATGCGCAAAACCCGTGAGCATATTGCACGAAAAAATGTACATAACTATGTTATAACATCCCATAGTACATTCGGTATCATCCCTCTTAAAGCAATTGGAAGTAATCTTTGAATAAAAACATGACAATCGTGACTTTTAAAGTTATAAAAGCTGCAATCTGTTAGATTTACACCCCCCCTATGTTAGATGCATACCCATCAGGAAACTTAAGCTTTGTCATCCATTGGCACACTTTTTGCAGTTGCATTCTATTCAAAGTGTACGATGCTTTTGGCTTCATATCTTTATTGTGCACCTTAAACATATGCAATTCTGGTCTATCACAGTATATTTCTACATCTTTCCTAGCCTTGACATTGTCTTTCGTTTTCAAGCTACCCATGATGGTGTGAAATAAGTTCTCAAAGAAATTTTTCTCAATGTGCATTAAATCAAGATTGTGTCGAATTAACAGAGTGTGCCAATATGGAAGCTCCCAGAAGATACTTTTCTTTACCCAATTATGTGTATGACCAAAACCATCAATTTTTTTATTTTTAGGTTTGTATGGCTCGCCTTCATAAACAGTAGGAAGATAACGAACCTGCTGCCAAATTTCATTACCGGTTAATTGTGGGGGTGGGCCAGCAAACACGGTTTTTTGGTCCAAAAATCCCTTCCTATCACGTCTATACGGGTGTTTTGAATGTAGAAATCTTCGATGAGAGTCGAACCAACATGGTTTCCCTCCATTATGCAGCTGAAATGAATCCACATTGCCCATGCAATATGGACATGCTAATTTGCCGTGTGTGCTCCATCCGGACAACATTGCATAAGCAGGGAAGTCGCTAACTGTCCATAACAGTGCAGCTTTCATGGAAAAGTTGTTTTTACGATACGCATCATAAGTTTCAACACCATCTTTCCATAGCTCTTTCAACTCTTTAATCAACGGCTGTAAAAACACGTCCAAGTTCTGACCGGGGTTCTTTCTTCCAGGAATAACCAGACTCAATTTAACGTGTACGTCTTTTAAGCTCATCCAAGGAGGTAAGTTATAGATTGTAAGAAAGACGGGCCATAATGAATACGAATTAGAATTCGAGTTATTTGGATTGAACCCGTCAGTGCATAACCCGAGACGAACATTCCGAATCTCTTTAGAAAATGATGAATGGGTTGAGTCAAAGTGTTTCCATGCCTTACCATCACTTGGATGTACCATCTTATTTGATTCTGTTGTATGATCATGATGCCAAGTCATCTCTTTGGACATCTTTTTTGACATGTACATTCTTTGAAGTCTAGGGGCAATCGGAAAATATGTAAGCACTAAATTAGGGACGTTATTTCTTCCACCATTCTTGTAACGAGAATGCCCGCATACTTTACATTTAGTCAAGAAAGAATCAGCTTTCCCATAGAATAACATGCTATGATTTTTGCACGCATGAATCTTTTCTCTTGGAAGGTTGAGTTTTCTCAGAATCTTTTTTGTATCATAAAAGTTCTCAACCATTTTATTACCATCAGGTAACATGTCCTTAAAGATGACCAATGGAACACTGGTATATAAGAAAAACCAGAAGTATGTCAACAAGTGTTAAATCTCAAAAGAGTCAAAAGTAGATGTATTAATGTTTGAAATGCACTCACTATGTGTTTAATCTCATACCAAGAGCTAAATCAACATAAACATGCCCGTTTTGGTACATGTTTATATTCTAACTTGCAGTATATATCCAAAATGCAACATAATTTGATGTTGTTAGCTTGTTAATCATAATGTCAGCAAACTCAATCATATGAAAGTGGTTCCTAATCCTTAATGAATCAAAATACAAAGCATATCAAAACTCAATCAAAGCTTACCCCATACCACCAAGTGGAAACCTCTTGGGATGTAATCAAATTCCTGACCAGCCGACTTCAATGCTCTAATTCTTGTAATTTAAATCTAAAGGCTAAATTTATCTACTAAACTGTATCCTCGGTATGTGTTCCGTATAGAATCAGAATCAGTTTTATAAAAGACACACAAAAGCCATACACATTGCCAAGTGAGACCACGAAAAATCAGAAGTTTAATTTCTGGTTATTTGACTTTAATGATAGTCAAAATTTACCTAGAACTATCACCACAATTTAAAAAAAACTTTGATAACCGACAACGTTGACCAGTCCACACACCCCCGACCCAAGGGACAATACGTTGAAGGCAATGCTCCAGACTAAGGGTGTGTTTGGCAAGAATAGCAGTAAAGTGAGCAGTAGTAGCTGTAAGCACTACAGTAGCTGTATTTTTCAATAAAAACGTTTGGTAACAAAATTCTCTTATTAAGTATCCTACCATATGTCTACTTGACTTGTTACTGATAGTATTTTATCAGTTACATTTCATGGTTTCTCTATTCTCTTATTATCTTACAGGTAGGAATGTGTTGCTCTTATACACGTCCAATATATTAGGGGGTTTTAAAATGTTTACTAGTTCTCGTTTATACCTATTTCTACATATTCTACATATACGGCACTTAAATACGACTACGAGTACACAATTCAATCCTATATGCTATATTAATAAGAAAATGAAGAACGGTATGAGCAGAGCATATAAAGTAAGCCTAAGTTTATCTTGTAACGCCAACAAACAATCATCTCTTTTAACCCCCTAATCCTACAGCACTAATACAACCATTCCTGCAATAGCGTTTCATCTACCGGTGATTCTCACCTTTGTCAAAAAAAGAGTAGGCGATTATAGCATTTGACAAACAAAGAGTATATAGCGTTTCAAATTTATTCTTTCACAAGACATGAGTTAGGCATATCATCAGACACCTCATATGCAACATCAAGACATGAGTTAACTAATTTAATAACTAATTCGAGTTAGGCATATCATCAAACACCTCATATGCAACATCAAGACATGAGTTAACTAATTTAATAACTAATTCAATGATAAGCTCAAACATTCAACAAATCAACTGATAGGCTCAAAAGTTAGGGCAGCAGAAGGAAGAGTTAAACCTTAATGAAACAGCGAATGGAATGGGATTGAAAGTGAGCAGCGGTGGCGGAGTTAGGTCGATGGCGGACGGCGGTGGCGGATGACGGTGGCGGATGGAACATCGAATAGAATGGAACAGTTAAAAGAGGGAAGATTGAAAGTTTTTTGAAGTTTTTGAGAATTTTGTTAAATGGGATTGGGATTTTAATAAGTTTTAAATGGGATTGAAGTTTTTTTGAAGTTTTTGAGAATTTTGTTAAATGGGATTGGGATTTTAATAAGTTTTAAATGGGATTGGAATTTTGTTAAAAAGATTGAATGTTTTTTGAAGATTTTAATAAGTTTTAAAAAGTTTTTGAGAATTTTAAAAAGTTTTTAGATAGTATCTTGAGTTATTTAACATTTGTTTTATTATTTTTTTGTGTAACTGTAATTTGAAACAAAATTATATCAACATGTAATGGTGGAGCTATAAATTTGGGTCATAGAAGGCGAGAAAATTAATGCATGAGCCAGCATTAACAAACATAGAAAAAGTAATTAAGTAACTAAAATAGCAGTAGAAAAAGAGCTTATCAATTATGATAAGTAAAGAACATCACATGCTGTATTCATAATCAATTTTTAAAATTCGGGTTTTTATTTGACCCGGTTGAGTCAACGATTCACCGGGTTACGTGTTCAACCGGTTGAACCGCCGGGTTAAGCCGGTATTATGACAAATGAAAAAATTACCAAATTTGAAAAGCTCGTAAAGAAAAACATATAAAACACATTTTAAAGGAAAACTAATATCATACAAAATAGGCTTGTCATCACAATTTTTTTATTACATCATGTCTAGTTTTGTATATTATTCTAAAATTTAATAAAAATACTAATTCATTTCTTGAAGTCACGTCCAAAACGTGTATTTGACTATATGTTATAGATTTCATCAAACTACATAACCACTTGACCCGGCTCGTCAAGTCATGAGCCAAATACGAGTAATTAATGTAACAACCACTTGGCTAACTTGAAACATGAGTTGAGGGCGCACACACAACAAAAGCCTAAAACGAAAAGAATTTACACCGAATAGTGTAATCTCAAAAATAGTTAAGTTGAAACACGAGTCGACATAGTTTAACATATTATATATGTGCACATAATAAATTTTAATATTTCCGTCGGAAATCCGTCGGAAATAAGTAATATTTCTGACGGATTTCCGACGGAAATATTAAAAAATAAAAAATCATTAAAAATTAAAACATTTCCAACGGATTAGCAACGAACAAAAATAGATGTTGGAATGGCATCGGAAATTCGACGGTAGCTTATGTGAATTAGTGACGGATTTCCGACAACATTCCAATCTCTAGGAATTCGGTCGGAAATTACTCACAAAAGCATGCTTGTCGCTGTTTCGTCGGAATGTCGTCGGTAAATTAGCGACGGAAAAGTATTCGTCGGAAAATCTGTCGCTGAAAGTCCAGTTTCTAGTAGTGGTAACAATATCTTATGTTGGAGAGAAAAAGTCAGGTTCATTCATTACCCTCTTTATACTAAATTGAGAGTCTTAAAACTATATTCAGTTGAAATTCTCAATTTAGATATGCGCCCCTTTATTTAGCATGTGTTCTAGGTATATGTATGTTAGACATCAGCTGTTCAATCATGGTAAAATTCCATATTATTTTTTGAATATGAGAAAAGCTGCATTTAATCTTCCGGTGGCATGTTTACACAGACAAAAAAAACTTCAATATATTAGTGAAGTCTTATTATGTTGAGAAAGGAATCTTTCATGGTCGTGCAACCTCTAGTTTTTGCATGTTCCTCTATATATTTTTAGCTTACTAGTGCAAGAGACTTAAACATATGAGATTCTTACGAGTCGAGTTAAGAAGTTGTCTTAGCTGAGTTACTAATTATACGTGAGATAGCATTTTCGTTTATATCTGACCTGGTAACATATACTTAATCTGATTGGACAAGTGTCTCTATTTACAACTATGTACTAGCTGTTACTTCTTTACAAAGTTTACTAGCAAAGACCATTTTATGTCATAATGAGCCCAAGCTACAAGCAAGAACAGTGAATTTATCTTCGCAACATGGAATTGTGAGGCCACCCATACAATGATTTTAACCAAACTCTTCCTCTTTTATTGAAGTAATTATTGAAAAGCAGGTTGGCTTAGTAGTGATACAGGAACAACGAATCGCATCAGTTCCTGTACCCCAGCGTAAACAGAAAAGTAGCCTTTGGGGATGTCCATAGATATTGAACTACTTTTATTAGAGAATGATCGTCTAAGATTTCTTTTTGCATGAGTTATCTCAGGCATACGGATTGTAATTTTTTCAGCGAGGGCTTGGTCTTTCCTATTCAAAAGACTGATACCATAAGAAAAGTCCCAAAGTATTTCTTCTTGAAGTAGATGTAATGGTGGATTTATTGGTGTTTGAAGTTCGCTATGCATAAGGAATTTTTCATACATTTAATCCAGTCTTTCTGCTGTGTTTTAGCACACTTTTCATGTTCTTAAAATCATCATAAACCCTTGATCATAATGCTTCAAACTCTTATTTGTTGTAAGCATATTTCTACTTGATAATCTATCCAAGTAAGCTTAAAGATCTTTCAATCTACACATATGAAGATCTTGTGATCTTCATCCTTTGAAGGCTTCTTATCAATAGAAGTTCATCCATATTAAGCTTAGATTTGTTGATATTTAGATTAGACATTTATATCCATTTGACAAACATGTCTTGGATCTCACTTTGTTTCGTCACCATACTTACGTCTTAGTTATATTAGGTAGATCGGGGAGATCGGGTAGATCGGGTTAGTATTTTAGTCCTTCAAATACGTGTGAGAGAGATCATTTCTAGCTTGATTAGAACTTGACATTTAGATCAGTTCACTGATAGAATCGGACCGGTAGCTTACCGACTACGACTACCTCTAGAGCTGAGTGGCGTTCATGATACGTTTCACGTGTCGAACCTCAAGAAGTGTCTTGCTGTAACACCCCCAAAATATCGCAGCGGAAGACTGTGTCACTGGGGTGCTACTTCATAATACAAAGTACAAGTTATAGAAAACGACCTCTAAATGAGACGTTTTGAAAAGTTACCATTCGATTAATGAAATCAGAGTTACAAACAATGAGGTCCCAAAGTATAATACATAAATGTTTACAAAATGTTTCGAATGGTAAATGACAAAAGCATAAGTCTTCAAAATATGTTGTGCGACTTTATGTTCCATCTATCGCCTTATTGACCTGAGATAAACATGCTAAAGTGTCAACACAATGGTTGGTGAGTTCATAGAGTTTGTTTTGAATAAGTTGAAAAGCCTTGAAAGAATGTTTACATAGCAAAGGCATTGTAAATTTCCAAGTTCCGCCATAAAGAACTTGCAACCTGTGTGTTCACAACCCATCCAAAATATAGTTTGCACAATCGGATTATATTCACCCATGTCTGCATCCCAAATAGTACTATATTAATCCCAAGGTCATGAATCGGTAGCACTTATAGTACTATTACCTCTCCGACAGCATAGAGTATTGTCTGTAAATAAATTCATTTAAGCAAGTATTTCCAAGCATGTAAAACGAAATCAAGTATAAAGTAATCAAGTATAATGCAACCAAGTATAATGCGATCAAGTATAATGCAATCATGTATAATGCAATCAAGTATAATGTTTTGTGTATTTGTAAAAGTAAAAGCAAGTAGTTGAGCATGTATCTCCCCAAAGAGTTTAAAACAAGTATTAAAAGCGGGGCTAAGAACTCACCGATAATGATGAATGATACTCGCATCTAAATTCAAAAGTCCATTTCCTAAACTCTAAAAACCTCTAAATCACCTCATATCTACCCCATAACTATCCCAATAGCTTCAAAAACAAAAAACCATCTTTAATAGATCTATTCTTGCAAAAGTTTTGAGAATTTCTACCCACATATTGTGTAGCTCTTAATCCAACCGCGGAATACAAAATAAACTTAATTTTACGTAGAGAATACTAATGCCTTCAACTTATGTGTATAACTCTCATCAAGTATGGAGGTGTATGGATCTAAATAAAATGAACTAATTTTCTTCCCTAGATATTTTTGAAAATATCTAGATATTTATAAATAGTAACTAGATATTTATATATTAGGAGTACATAGTACATTGTTTATGCATGAAAATTAAGTAAAAGTATTTACTTGTTCATAAAAATTACGGTGAATAGTAACTCGTGAATAGTAATTTATGAATAGTAATTTTTCAAGAAAAAGTTTGAGTTTAAATAATGACCCAAAATGTGATGAATAGTAAAAATGAATTATTGTTACATAAGGAACTTTAGAATGATGTCAACTACTTATAGCGTGTCTAAGAAAACAAACATGTCTTATTTAATAGGAATAGTGTATGGGTTACGTTGTAATACACCCATAATGTGGTTAGGGAATCGTATCGAATGCAAATAAGCCCACTTATTTATAATTCATTACTTACATACCAAATTTATGTAATTAATGGATTATAAACTTATGGTTCGGTGGTTTATAACTTCTTTATTTGAATAAAGAGGCTTCCCAATCCATTCAAATAAGGAGATTATAAATCATCCTACTTAAGAGATCAGACAGATAATAAGATAACCAAGTCATCAAATGTCTAAAGCTAAGTAATAATATTATTTAACTCGAATCTCATGTCTCATCAAACAAGAACTGTCACAAGATCAAGTTAAATAATTAGTTATTACCGAGCTCCATATTTTTAATGACTCGATTAAATTATGTGGTTTCCTTATTATTACTAAAGTCATATCATCCAACAACGTGGATCTAAACAAATAACTAACAAGAAGCATATGCGCACAAAGTGTGTGTAAGGCAATCATAGTGGAGAGTCTTGATAGAGTTATAGTCTAGGCTCTTAAATGCAACCTAGTTCTCTATAACCAACGCTCTGATACCAATCTGTAACACCCCCAAAGAGTTTAAAACAAGTATTAAAAACGGGGCTAAGAACTCACCTGATAATAACTGATGAATGATACTAGAAAATTAGCTCGATCTAAATTCAAAAGTCCATTTCCTAAACTATAAAAACCTCTAAATCACCTCATATCTACCCCATAACTATCCCAATAGCTTCAAAAACCAAAACCCATCTTTAATAGATCTATTCTTGCAAAAGTTTTGAGAATTTCTGGGACCATTGTGTAGCTCTTAATCCAACCGCGGAAATACAAAATAAACTTAATTTTTACGTAGAGAATACTAATGCCTTCAACTTATGTGTATAACTAGCCGAAAATCAAGTATGGAGGGTGTATGGAGGGTGGCGACATCAAGGAGGAGGGAGAAATGTGTGTGTTTTTCTGTGAAATAAAATGAACTAATTTTCTTTCTATTTATAGGAAAATATCCTAAAATATCTAGATATTTTGATGAATAGTGTTTAGATATTTTGATGAATAGTGTTTAGATATTTTGAAAATATCTAGATATTTATAAATAGTAACTAGATATTTATATATGATTGTTTATGCATGAAAATTATGTAAAAGTATTACTTGTTCAACGAAATTAGTAAATAATAAAAATTACGGTGAATAGTAACTCGTGAATAGTAATTTATGAATAGTAATTTTTCGAGAAAAAGTTTGAGTTTAAATAATGACCCAAAATGTGATGAATAGTAAAAATGAATAGTGACCCGAAAATACGAATTGTTACACTTGCTGATCAGGCCTTACACGTACCATTGGAAGAAATCCAGATAGATCCTAAGTTACACTTTGTAGAGAAACCAGTTGAAATTTTAGAGCATGAGATCAAGAAGTTGAAGCGTAGCAAGATACCATTAGTTAAGGTCCGTTTGGACTTCAAGCGTGGACCTGAGTTTACTTGGGAAGAGGATCAGATGAGACTTAAGAATCCACACCTGTTTGACAATAGTACAAGCTAAATTTTGAGGACAAAATTCGATTAACGGGGGTAGACTATAACAACCTTCTATTTTTCAGATCGTTACTCAACCTCAAACTCAAATTTATTTATTTTGGAAGTTACATAATTACTTCTGCGTGTGATCAGTAACAAATCACGAAACAATATTTAATGCACAACGAGATCGAACTAAATTAAATATACCTATATTTAGCATATTATTATCATTGTAGGCACATTTTATTATTCACTTGCACCTGATATTACAACATTTACGTGGTTACGTAAACATACATTATTGTATTTTGGTGCATACAAAATATACCTAATACTCTTAATAACTAATTTAGTATATTACTATACTTAATAAACTACTAAAAAATAAATGCAAATAATATTTTCTCCTTTTCTCTTTGACTTTCGGCTCAAACACACCACAACACAAACTAATCACCTAGGAACTCTTATGCATACTATATTTAATATTTAACACATTATCTTTTAGCTAGAAGTGTACGTGGCTTTAACATAAAAAAATAAAAATACCATAGCATGCTTGTCTTCTCACTTGCCGCCCCTCCCCTATACACATAATACACATTTAAAAATTTCAACAATTTTCTTGTTTTTCCTTTTTGTTCCCAACGTCCCAACATAAAAAAAAGAACATGAGAATCCGCAAGCTCACTTTGCATTTTTTTTATCACAAAGCCATCCCTCTTTTTCTTCAACAATCCAAGCTTTACATTATTACAGTATTGGTACCATTTCATTATTATTTTTTTCCTACCGCTGCCGCCCCTAGGGTGATGTCCAAATTGTTGGTGTTGACTAACAAACACAAAACACACAAGATAGAACATAGGACTCTTGGATCATAACATTAAGCCACCAACACAAAACTTTTGTCCCTTTTTTCCCTTGTTTCTAGCCAAACCCACGACACACCTTTAATATTTTAATACACTTAGGCCTAAACTAGACTAATAAACTAATACTAAGTTCCATACCTTTTTTAGCTATAAAAAGGAAGTTCTTGTAGTTCATTTCTACACTTGCAAAACAACTAAAATCTTTCATTCACTCTCACTGTAAATCGACCACAAGGAAAGTAAGCAAGGAAAGGGAAATTTTGTTTCTAGTTTAAGATCTTACTTGAGCTTATTTGGGGTTTAAAGATTAAGCTGCTTTCTTGGTTATCTCACTTTCAACCCAACACCAACACACACGACAACAAGTAAGCCTTCATTTAGACCATTTCATATACTTTAGTTACATTTGTATAGCATGCATAAATGAAATTATATCACCAATATGTGAGTTGTAGTTTAAAGTTCATGTTTTCAATTAGAAAAGAGTCCAACTACCTGATGTCGTCCCATCATTTTTATTTTCAATACCTAGAGTGAATTGTTGTTAAAAATCTATTTACCACACTTTAATATGATGATAATATAGTGACATATCTGAAACCTAGGTCGAACGGAAGGGAACTTGTATTTGTAATTAAGTTGGAAAAGTTATGATTTCATGTGAAAACTAGGCCAAGTGAACCTTTTTGAGCCATTTTACAAGCATTCTATACTTGATTAGCGGGCTCTTAAAGTATTGGAAATGGTAGACCATGCGACTAGTTAAACATAGATATTTGAACCAAGTAAAACGGACCTATAATGAATAAGTTACGCCCCTTTAAAAACTGACCCGACAAGCATGACACCCACCAGCAAGTGTTGATTGAAATCAAACAGCCATGACTTATCATCTTTAGACCCGTTTTTAGGCACCTTGCACTCATTTTTGTCGAAAACTTTAAAACACAAAAGTTGTAGAGCTCGCAGCCTACTTTACACTCCAATTGGATTAGGTTAAAAATACAAAGGGACACAAAACATGTTTTTGGTTACAGTTCTCTCCCAAAGTGGTTCCCAAAGTAGTTCTACCCAAAGTGGTCCCCAAGTGGTAAATCATCTTTCTACACGTTTCTACCATCTTCATCACATATCAATTACACCTAGTTTTTCTATTATCAAAATTTGATGTTTTTTAATCTTCCATCTTCCTGTTTTATTTCATATCTTTTAATTATCCAAGTGTAATCTTCAATTGTCATCTTGTTTCTTTGCATAAACAATTGGTCTTTGGTGATGGCTAGTGAGTTGAGTGAGATGATGAGAAAAATTAATGTCAATGAAGCAGAGGAGGAGATAGTGGTATTTGACGGTGACGATGGAAACAACGATAGCCAAAGTTGCCATATGCGCGTACGAAGCGCGTTCTGGGTCAAATGAACTTTTTTTGTCGAGCAAGTTTTTTCAACACCCTAGGCAGTGAACCTAATCGTTGTAGTATTGGGTAAGCCTCGGGTATTGATATCGTTCTCTAGGGGAATATGAATGCTAGCAAGAAATGTACTACGCTAAGGTGAGGTTGAGGATGATTCTTTTTTATCTTTTATTGGTTTTTTAGAAAGCTAAGGGTAAAATCTCGGGGCAATTGATTTGGGGGTGGTACTTCTACCGATTACTTATACTATTCTAATTATCTATTACTACGGGTAGCTATGTCTATTTGATGTGTGCTCGTATGATGATTAAAAATGTGTTTACATAGATACTATTACTCCCTAGCTATCTTTTATTCTTGGTTGAATTGTCACGTCCTTATTCTTAACGCGTTGTGTTTTCTAAGGTCGTAGGGTGTGCCTATGCCCTAACTCTTTGAGATTACCCATTGGTTTTGCTTACGAAATCCACAAGTCATTCATAAACTAACTTTAAGGTTATCTTTGGGTTTTTAGACTACGAAATCCACTAGGTCATTCATGAACTAACTTTCACAAAGATTACTCAAGCGTTTAAACACAACGATAGCCTAGTTGCACTCCTAAGCCAATTACAATTAAGATAAGAGACAACCTAACAATAATTAACAAGTAGGTTTCATAGATCTAAGCAAACACACAAGAAATTTAGCTAGACATGTCAAGCAAGCAAGCATACACACAATAAATGGAAGACATGATGATACTATTGGATTAAAACACTAATCTTGATGTGTAAAATATGGTTTGGGACCCTAAGATACTGTCTAATTCGGACTACAAACGTTTAGGTTTTTTACTCCAAAAGTCTACCTCTCTAAATGCAGAAAAATCGAATTATATATATAGATCTACACTTGCGACGGCGTCGCCTTATAGATGGGACGCCGTCAGATCGCCGTCATTAGGGTTTTCATCTTGGCCAAGTTATCGATGGGACAACGTCATGTTGGAGTTGTGACGCCGTCGGGCTTTGTAACACCCCCAAATATCGGTACAGCGGAAGACTTAATCAAGTTTTCGGGGCGTTACTATTGGATTGGTATCGCACACAAGTATAGCAAATAGATAGTCATTTAACATTCAAAACCAATCCCAAAGTTAGTTATTCAAAACATTTAATCCACAAGTATAAATATTAGGCCCAAAATATAGTTTAATAAAATAGGTCCCCATAGTTTATCAGAGTCAGAATTGATCCTTGAATCCCGCCTTCTTGCCAAGCTTCCACCGAATCAAGTATTCCAAACATCTCTTAAATACCTGAGAAATCATGCTAAAAGGTCAGCTTACGCTGGTGAGTTCATAGGTTTAAGTTCAACAAAATCATAGTGGACCTGTAAGAGTTGATTTGCTATGCAAGTCCTAAGATAGATAAATACCGTTTCACACACTGATCCTACCCGGATCTCCAATCATATACTCACATCCCGTATCCAGGGATTACTCGGGCCCCGCGACTTTAATCCAGCACTGTCGTGGCAACCTCTAGAACAGTTGCCAACCCCTAACTAGGTCGATGTAGAAGTCTATTCTTAGCTAGGCAACGGTTCAACCTAATCTAAAGCAACAACTACCGCACATCTTATCTAAACAGTCAAGTATATAAGCAAATCCAAATAGTTTCAACAGTCGAAAAACAGTAGCATGATTCTCACCCCATTATAGTTAAAAACGTAGATAAAAGTGGGGCTATGAAACTCACCTCAAGCAATCAACGCACAAATAAACACTAGCAGAAGATAACGGTATCACGGCACAGCAACTATCGACTCGGCACAACCTATTAATGTAGATCAACTTTAATATATATATTCCTCAAAATCAACGTTATCTACCCCAATATATTCCATTTCTTTATTTCCAAAAACGTCTCGTTTCACCATTTAATCCTAGTGTTTGGTATTCCTCATGTGGGTGTATCGACTCAATATGATGCTATGAATGCACTCAAACAACCAGTATGTTATGCTTCGCAACACAATATGCAACTTCATTCAACATAATATGTGACTCAATGCGACACAATGAGACGTCTAAGCGATAAGCTCCATAGTCCAATAAGTTTCGGAATAAACAGTAGACCTTATCGAATTCGTCAACTCGATAAACTCAATTATTCATTCGTATCGCTTATTATTCCATAAACCGGTCGCATCCTAACGAGTCATAAGGATAAGTCACCCATTAATAAGGTTACCCAACGTACCTAGCGGGCTCTTATTAGATTCGTCAACCTAATAAGTCCGCTACCCACGTGGATCAACACTATTAATGTTAGGTTATCCGTAACCCATGCACACAACGTAAACGATTAAATACTTGAAAAACTAGTATTAAATGTCCACAATTGACATTTATTGATAAACGTGTACTCGAAACATTAATTACTTATTTATTACCAAACATTTCCAATTTAGTCGCTAGTTCCCATTTAAAATTAGTAAATAACAAGATAATTCTTGTTATCGTTATTTTTGGTACAAAAACCCATTTATTATTTATATTTCATAATCTATTAGCATTTTCATGTATATATATATATTTCGTCAAATTCCAATATTAATCTCATATCGTTATTCGTTTCGAGTCCATAAGCACGAGTCATAACTTCTCGGCTTTTAATCAATCAATAGTCCAAATTATATTAAAGTCCATGTTACGGCTTTGTCGGAGTCAACTATTGACTAAAAAGTCAAAGTAACACCGACGTAGATCAAAGTCAACAATATATATATCAAGTCCAAAGTAAAAGTCACAATAGCGAAATTCAATCCCATACCAACTCAAAACAATCTCGCCAACCAATCAATCAACCAAATGTACTCGAAACCAATGTTATGACCCTAATGGTCATGACACGGTCGCGGTTAAGACCACGTGAACTAAACAAGCTCTAGAAGCTTTTCGGCTCCACGTGTCTCATCCAAACATCAACAACACCAACCAACAAGCTACCAAAACAACCCGTACCGGACCCAAGGTCCATGTGGGTCTCGTACGACATCCAAGCCATGACCATCGTGGTCATGGTGGCTCGTACACCATTCCAACTCCAACCAAACACAACCAAATCAATTCCATAACATCCAAATCCAATCATTCAAGCTCCAAACACTAACCAAACATAAAACCCATCATCTATCTTAACCAAAAATATGAAACTAAACCTAAAATACATAAACCCATCAAATTGATACACCACACACTTACCAAACACTAATTACTTGTTTATTTAGACTCTAATTAGACTTAATTTCATGTTCCACCCAAAAGCCCCAAATTTCATTATAGGGTCGAACCCCTAGATTGGAATCCGTGGCTTATTATTGCCCAAACAAGCTCTAATCTTGTTCCATTTACCTTATTCAAGCACCAATTGCAAAATCCACTTAAAACCCTAAAAGTACGAATCTTGATTCGAAGATTTGAAGGTGTTACGGAGGTCCAAATGGAGCGTGTAATATATGGTTGGAAAGAGAAGAAAGAGAGCTTCAAGATGGTGGTGGAGGTGGGTGGTGACGGGCCGGTGGTGGCCGGATTTTAGCCAGAACAGTGGTCGGCGGCCAAGGGGTTTAGGGTTAGTGTTTTTATTAATTTTTGAGGAGAGAGAGAGTAGAGAGAGAAAGTAGGTGTAGGTGATTTTTAGAGAGAGAAATGAAAGGGTGGAATGAGGATATGAGAGGGTATTTATAGGTGGGAACTAGGGACTTAAATAAAAGAGAGGGGAGGAGGGGGTGGCCGGCCAAGGTGAAAAGGAGGGGCCGTGGTCGCCATTTTTCGTAAACTATCCCGTTTACCCATTCCCGAGCTCATATATTGTCCCAAGAGTATCCCACAACGTTCATTCGACTTTCTAACATCGTTATTTACATTTTTTCACGAGTTTTGACTATTTATTTGTCAATTTTCGAGTTACGGTCCAAAAGTTACAATAATTCTCGTTTTAGGCTTTTCTAGTGCCGAATCGAATAGTGCCTACCAAATAGAGTTAAAACTCATACGATAACTCATTTAATAATGAAATAAATCATAAAAACCAATAGACGATATAAATCAAGTCATGGTTTATAAAAATAGGGATAAAGGCAAAAGCTCGATTTAGTTTAACGTAATGCGATTACCTAAAATAGACTCCCTAAATTTCCAGTTGTCACAGCCTCCCAGCCTCAGAAGAAACCCGTCCCGGGTTTCACTCCGAGTTGCTTGGTGTCATATAGAGTTTAGGATACTTCCTACGGAAAACGTCCTCACGTTCCCAAGTGAACTCCGGTCCATATCGGGAGTTCCAACGAACCTTAATAATCGGAATACGGCTATTATTCAGCCTCTTAATCTCACGATCCAGAATCTCAATCGGTTCCTCAACAAAATTCAATTTCTCATCAATACGAATATCTCTTAAAGGCACCACTATGTTTTCTTCCGAAAGACATTTCTTAAGATTACTAACATGAAAGACATTGTGTACACTACTCAGTTCCAAAACGTACCACTCCTTTCTTTCTAGCTGTAGGCGGTATGCTACCGGTCCGATTCTTTCCAGGATTGGAAAGGGACCAATATATCGGGGATTGAGTTTTCCACGCTTTCCAAAACGTACCACTCCTTTCCAAGGAGAAACTTTCAACATAACACGATCTCCAACCTGAAATTCTAAAGGTTTACGTCTCTTATCGGCATAACTCTTTTGTCTATCACGAACGGTTTGAAATCGGTTACGAATCTGAACTATCTTCTAAGTGGTTTCTAGGACAAGTTCGGGACCTGTAAGTTGACTCTCGCCAACTTCAACCCAACACACAGGAGAACAACATTTTCGGCCATACAGTGCCTCAAATGGGGCGGCCTTAATGCTAGAGTGATAACTATTGTTGTAAGAGAATTCGGCCAAAGGGAGGTGTCTCTCCCAACCTTTGCCAAAATCTATAACACATGCTCTAAGCATGTCCTATAAAGTCTGAATGGTTCTCTCGCTTTGACCATCGGTTTGTGGATGGTAAGCAGTACTCATATCCAAATTCGTTCCTAATGTTGTCTGTAACGATCTCCAAAAGTGGGATGTAAAACGACTATCCCTATCGGAAATGATAGGTATCGGTACTCCATGACGCGATACTACCTCCTTAAGATACAATCGAGCAAGCTTATCGAGACTATCGGTTTCACTAATAGCTAAGAAGTGAGCAGACTTAGTTAAACGATCAACTATTACCCATATAGCTTCATTTCCGCTAACTGTTCTCGGTAACTTAGTGATAAAGTCCATGGTTATTCGCTCCCATTTCCATTCCGGGAGTTCAGGTTGAACTAAAAGTCCTGATGGTTTCTAATGTTCGGCCTTAACTTTAGAACAAGTCAGGCACCAACTGACATACTGAGCTATATCGGCTTTCATATCAGGCCACCAATAAAGTTTGTTAAGATCCTGATACATCTTATCGGCTCCGGGATGAATAGAGTATTTTGATTTATGTGACTCGTGCATAATCAACTCACGGATTCCACCATGAAATGGTATCCAGCTCCTGTCTTTGAAGCATAATGTTCCGTCGGAACGCTTCAAGAAGCCGTTTTCACTCTCTACCATTCCATGAAGATTCTCATAAGGACGGTTCTCTTCCGTCAATGCCTCTGCTTGAGCGGCTAAAATTTGAGATGGTAAGGGCGAAACAATGGTCATTCCTAAGGATCTAACGAGTAGGGGTGGAATGTCCTCTTTACGACTAAGTGCATTAGCCACAACATTAGCCTTACCAGGATGATAACGAATCTCACAGTCATAATCACTAAGCAATTCCAACCAACGACGTTGTCTCATGTTCAGTTCCTTCTGATCTAAGATATGCTTCAAACTCTTGTGGTCGGTAAATACTACACACTTGGTTCCATACAGGTAATGTCTCCAAATCCTAAGAGTAAACACTACAGCACCTAACTCAAGGTCATGGGTGGTGTAGTTTTTCTCATGCTTCTTAAGTTGTCGGGATGCATAAGCAATCACCTTCTCACGTTGCATCAAAACAGCACCTAAGCCTTTATGCGAAGCGTCGCAGTACACGACAAAGGCTTCTCTTCCTTCAGGCAAAGCTAGGATGGGCGCACTACACAACTTCTCCTTCAGAAGTTGGAATGCTTCTTCTTCCTTTTCTCCCCATTCATACTTAACATCCTTCTGTGTTAGTTTGGTTAGTGGCTTAGCTATCTTGGAAAATCCCTCAATGAATCTCCTATAATAGCCTGCTAACCCTAGAAACTGTCGGATTTTTGATGGGTTCTTAGGAGCTGCCCATTCCTTAATGGCCTTAATCTTAGCTGGGTCAACATGAAAACCTCGAATATCTATCACGTGACCTAAGAATTGCACGGACGGAATCCAAAATTCACACTTAGAGAACTTGGCTTACAAGTTCTCCTCTCTCAACAATCCTAGAATGAGCCTCAAATGCTCTTCGTGCTCCTCACTACTCTTAGAGTATATCAAGATGTCATCTATGAATACTATCACAAACTTATCCAGGTATGGTTTACACACTCGGTTCATGAGATCCATGAAAACCGCTGGCGCGTTGGTCAAACCAAACGACATCACTTGGAATTCATAGAGTCCATAACGAGTCCTAAACGCAGTCTTAGGGATATCCTCCTCTCGAAATCTAAGCTGGTGATACCAGATCGTAAATCGATCTTAGAAAAGACACTAGCTCCTTGTAGTTGGTCGAATAGGTCATCTATTCTAGGTAACGAATATCGGTTCTTCACTGTCAACTTATTCAATTCCCTATAATCAATACACATCCGAAACGATCCATCCTTCTTCTTCACAAATAACACTGGTGCTCCCAACGGTGACGAACTTGGTCGAATGAATCCCTTCTCTGACAATTCTGCCAACTGTTTAGACAGTTCCTCCAATTCTCTTGGAGCAAGTCGATAAGGTGCCCGGGCTACGGGTGCCACACCGGGTATCAACTCTATTTGGAATTCCACTTGTCGGACAGGCGGAATCCCTGGCAGATCGTCGGGAAACACATCCGGAAATTCTCTAACAACGGGTACATCGTTAAGGTGTCTTTCACTCTTCTCCTCACTTTTCTTTTCAGAAATTCGAGCCAAGAAAAGACAACCTCCTCTATCGATGTACTTCTGAGCCTTAATACAAGAGATGATGCTCAACTGGGAAGGACTTCCACAGTCGCTCTGATCTCCTTGTATGCTCAGAACTTTTCCGCCATACGGTAAACGCACAATCTTCTCATCACAGATGATGTGTGCACCGTTCTTCGACAACTAATCCATTCCGATAATGACGTCAGAACTTCCTAAGGTAACCGGCAATAGGTCTATACTAAACGGGCGGTCTAGGAAACTTAAGGTAGAACCTCGAACTACGGTGTCTATCTTCTCTCTATTCCCATTCGCTAATTCCACATCGTAACTAAACCCTAGAGGTGTTTGGGAGATTCCTAGTAATGGCATAAAATTGGTGGATACGAAACTCATATCCGCACCAGTATCAAACAATATGGAAGCATAGCGATTATTGAGAAGGAACGTACCCATAATTACGTTAGGGTCCTCACCAGTTTCCTTCCCAATAGCGTAAACATGCGTTGTTAACATGTCTCTCTGCTGATTCCTAGCACCATGGTTTCCCTGGTTTTCCACAACCTCACGCTTCACAGGGTTTAAGCCATTACCTCCTACACTTTGGTTAGCAAATCCTACTACATTACCAGGATTTCCTCTCATCCACAGCTCTCGGCACTCATTCTTAAAGTGTCCCTTCTTTCCACATCCAAAACAGGTGACAGTGGCCTTCCAGTCCGCTCCTTGTGCAGTTTGAGCTGCAGCAAGTGGACGAGACCTACAGTCTTTGGCCATGTGTCCTACCTTAGACCACTTCCTACACAAAATCGGGCATGGTCCATGGTGGTGTCGGTTACAACGACCACACACAGGCTTACTACCTTCATAACCCTTCTTATCTCCATTTCCGATGGCGAACACCCTGGCTGTCTCTTGCCGTTTGATGCCATTCCCTTTAGCAACTTCATTCCTCATCCTCTTATCACTCCTATCACTCTTACCCTTGTCTCCTACTTCCAGTACATAAGAGTCCATCAAACGCTGAGCCACAGCAATTGCCTCATGCAAATTAACTGGCTTGGCAGCGATGACATCATTTCGAGTAGCCAAAGGCAATCCATCAGTATACCTCTCAATCTTAAGTTCTTCGGTGCGAACCATTTCAGGGAAAAGCAACGATAACTCTTGGAAACGACGAGTATAAGTCGCCATGTCAGTACCCTTAACCTTATGGTTCCAGAACTCACTCTCTAACTTCTTAACTTCATTCCTAGGACAGTAAGTCTTAATCAGGAGAGCCTTAAACTGAGTCCAAGTCATACTATAAGCTACATCAATTCCTACTGATCTGTGATAGTTGTTCCACCAGGTCAACCCCTCGTCCTTCAAGGTGAATGTTGCATACTTAACCTTACAATCCTCATCACAGTTACTCACAGGAAACACAGATTCAGTTTTCTCCAACCACCTAGTTAGGTAAACTACTCCCTCAGTTCCTCCAAACTCAATGGGACCACAGAATTGGAACTCTTTGTAGGTACAACCTCGAGTTTGATTCAGCATTACAGTTCCACCAGAGGTGTTAGAGAGATTAGCCTCAGCTAGCAGTTCAGCGACACTAGCTGGTCAATGTGGGCTGGGTTCACAAGTGGAGATTTTGTGGAACATGACCATTCTCAGCATGGTCGTTCACATTCGGGTTCTCTACAGCTGGGTTATCAGTGTTAGGGTTCTCAACAGGTGGTGTGGTTGGGGTCGGGCAACGACCTGGACGATCAGGGGCAACAACAACAGCAGGAGCTGCTCGGTTGTTCCTACGCGGGTTTCGTCTTGTTGCCATCATTCTAAAGGCAAGAAGAACAGTTTCATAAGTTCACAAATCACGTTCTAAAAATTGAGTTGGGTTCCAAGGGTCACCAAATAACGCCTGAATACATAAACAAGGCCAACAGGGATAACGCTATACCAAAGCGAAACAATCAAATACCGAATCATAACTAAGGATGCACGTTCCAATAACCATAACTCATAGGTTTCAAAAGTGGAAATACATGGAAGGATACGAAGAAATAAAAAATGATCCTAACGACGATACCAATACGACAACTAGGATAAATCTACATCTCGAACCAAGTACCACTTAGTTTCAAGATGGTACAAAACTATGAATCTAATACTATCTAGCCATGATTACGAGCACTCCTAAATGATCTCCAAACATCATCCATCACTCTCCATAGTGACAAAGATTCACGACCTCCTTCTCCAAACCGTCGACCTTGCGCTGGAGCGTCTGGTCGGCCTCCAAGGCTGTCAGGCACTCTGTATGCCGGTCCCCAACCTGCTCATAGATTCCCGACATACCTTCTCTCAAGGCCATCGACTTCTTCTCTACCTTAGTCAAATCTATCCTCAAATCCTCTACACCAGTCCTCGTCACTCCATCTAATCGATCTGACAACCTACTAAGACTAATATTCTGGGATATAATCCTCCTCCAGATCTGACCCGTCCCACCATACTCCTCGGGCTCTGAAGCAATCTCCGATGGTATCTCCGATCCTAACGGGCTACCTATATAAGGTGAGTAAGGTGGTGAGTCGATGTCTAAAGGCTGTCCAGGGGACTCAGGCTCAGGCAAAGGAGAACCTGGTCCCGGAGAATGTGCAGGACTCTGCAATGGAGGAGTACCCCCTTTTGGGATATCCTCATCATCCTCCTCCTGAGGATCCTCATCCTCATCAACATACTGCTCCTCAATCTCATGTTCCTCCTCAACCTCATGCTCCTCCTCACCCTCATCTATAGGGGGAGAGTCCATGAGTCGGATTCTCTGTGCAGGTAAATCCTGAGGTGGTACACTAGGAGATCTAGGCCTCCTAAGACATGGTGATGCTGCTAAACGGATAGGTGATGATGGTGGTCTCACGGACATGCGGGCAGTGCTATAAGCAAGCCTAGGAGTCTGGGCTCTTGCTAAGACCTGATGTAAAGTGAGCTGCCTAGATGAGCTAGGACGATCTGATGATGATGAACTAGAGTGACGAGCAATCTCATAAGGATCACCCTGCGCAACCGTCATGAGAGTCAATGCTGGCGAACTAGCAATAGCAAGGACCTCCTTAGACACATCAAAAGCTAGTGAAGGCATAGTCTGTGACAATGGCATAGGGTAGGTATAAGTGTTCGAAACAACTAGTTTTAATAAGCGCATCAACTCAACCAAAACATATATCACATAATGAAAGCTTTTAAAAGTGTAGGTACCACATTACTCAAAATATGCCTTTAAATAAAACACATAAGTTCCGTTCCATCAGATAATCCCATATCAAATCAATCGAGTTCAAAATTTCCAAAATCATAATATATCGTTTACTCAAATCAAATTCCGTAATATCTCGATAATCACATCTCATTTACCCAAAATTAATAATCATATCTCCAAATCATAACGTTTCCATAATCAGTTCACAATATCCCTTAACAGATCATCTCATAATTCAAATCGTAGTTCATACCATAATCAAGTAAGAAGCTTCGGCTTGGCAAGCGGGCGTGCGTCGGTCCAGGATCAATTTTCTTAAAAGTGGTTATATTTCAGGGTTTATAAAATACCTAGTTCTATATAACCTTGAGCTCTGATACCAATCTGTAACACCCCCAAATCTCGATACAGCGGAAGACTTAATCAAGATTTAGGGGCGTTACTATTGGATTGGTATCGCACACAAGTATAGCCAATAGATAGTCATTTAACATTCAAAACCAATCCAAAATTTAGTTATTCAAAACATTTAATCCACAAGTATAAATATTAGGCCCAAAACATAGTTTAATAAAATAGGTCCCCATAGTTTATCAGAGTCAGAAATGATCCTTGAATCCCGCCTTCTTGCCAAGCTTCCACCGAATCAAGTATTCCAAACATTTCTTAAATACCTGAGAAATCATGCTAAAAGGTCAGCTTACGCTGGTGAGTTCATAGGTTTAAGTTCAACAAAATCATAGTGGACATGTAAGAGTTGATTTGCTATGCAAGTCCTAAGATAGATAAATACCATTTCACACACTGATACTACCCGGATCTCCAATCATATACTCACATCCCGTATCCACGGATTATTCAGGCCCCACGACTCTAGTCCTGCAATGTCGTGGCAACCTCTAGAACAGTTGCCAACCCCGAACTAGGTCGATGTAGAAGTCTATTCTTAGCTAGGCAACGTTCAACCTAGTCTAAGGCAACAACTACCGCACATCTTATCTAAACAGTCAAGCATATAAGCAAATCCAAATAGTTTCAACAGTCCAAAAATAGTAGCATGATTCTTACCCCCATTATAGTTAAAAACGTAGATAAAAGTGGGCCTATGAAACTCACCTCAAGCAATCAACGCTCAAATAAACACTAGCAGAAGATAACGGTATCACGGCACAGCAACTATCGACTCGGCACAACCTATTAATGTAGACCAACTTTAATATATATATTCCTCAAAATCAACGTTATCTACCCCAATATATTCCATTTCTTTATTTCCAAAAACGTCTCGTTTCACCATTTAATCCTAGTGTTTGGTATTCCTCATGTGGGTGTATCGACTCAATATGATGCTATGAATGCACTCAAACAACCAGTATGTTACGCTTCGCAACACAATATGCAACTTCATTCAACATAATATGTGACTCAATGCGACACAATGAGACATCTAAGCGATAAGCTCCATTGTCCAATAAGTTTCGGAATAAACAGTAGACCTTATCGAATTCGTCAACTCGATAAACTCAATTATTCATTCGTATCGCTTATTATTCCATAAACTGGTCACATCCTAACGAGTCATAAGGATAAGTCACCCATTAATAAGGTTACCCAACGTACCTAGCGGGCTCTTATTAGATTCTTCAACCTAATAAGTCCGCTACCCACGTGGATCAACACTATTAATGTTAGGTTATCCGTAACCCATGCACACAACGTAAACGATTAAATACTTGAAAAACTAGTATTAAATGTCCACAACTGACATTTATTGATAAACGTGTACTCGAAACATTAATTACTTATTTATTACAAAACATTTCCAATTTAGTCGTTAGTTCCCATTTAAAAATAGTAAATAACAAGATAATTCTTGTTATCGTTATTTTTGGTACAAAAACCCATTTATTATTTATATTTCATAATCTATTAGCATTTTCATGTATATATATATATATATATATATATATATATATATATATATATATATATATATATATATATATATATATATATATATATATATATATATTTCGTCAAATTACAATATTAATCTGATATCGTTATTCGTTTTGAGTCCACAAGCACGAGTCATAACTTCTCGGCTTTTAATCAATCAATAGTCCAAATTATACTAAAGTCCATGTTACGGCTTTGTCGGAGTCAACTATTGACTAAAAATTCAAAGTAACGCCGACGTAGCTCAAAGTCAACAATATATATATCAAGTCCAAAGTAAAAGTCACAATAGTGCAATTCAATCCCAAACCAACTCAAAACAATCTCGCCAACCAATCAATCAACGAAATGTACTCGAAACCAATGTTATGACCCTAATGATCATGACACGGTCGCAGTTAAGACCACGTGAACCAAACAAGCTCTAGAAGCTTTTCGGCTCCACGCGTCTCATCCAAACATCAACAACACCAATCAACAAGCTACCAAAATGACCGACCCGGACCCAAGGTCCATGTGGGTCTCGTACGACATCCAAGCCATGACCATCGTGGTCATGGTGGCTCGTACACCATTCCAACTCCAACCAAACACAACCAAATCAATACCACAACATCCAAATCCAATCATTCAAGCTCCAAACACTAACCAAACACAAAACCCATCATCTATCTTAACCAAAAATATGAAACTAAACCTAAAATGCATAAACCCATCAAATTGATACACCACACACTTACCAAACACTAATTACTTGTTTATTTAGACTCTAATTAGACTTAATTTCATGTTCCACCCAAAAGCCCTAAATTTCATCATAGGGTCGAAACCCTAGATTGCAATTCACGGCTTATTATTGCCCAAACAAGCTCTAATCTTGTTCCATTTACCTTATTCAAGCACCAATTGCAAAATCCACTTGAAACCCTAAAAGTACGAATCTTGATTCGAAGATTTGAAGGTGTTACGGAGGTCCAAATGGAGCGTGTAATATATGGTTGGAAAGAGGAGAAAGAGAGCTTCAAGATGGTGGTGAAGGTGGGTGGTGACGCGCCGGTGGTGGCCGGATTTTGGCCGGAACAGTGGCCGGCGGCCAAGGGGTTTAGGGTTAGGGTTTTTAATAATTTTTTAGGAGAGAGAGAGTACAGAGAGAAAGTAGGTGTAGGTGATTTTTAGAGAGAGAAATGAAAGGGGTGGAATGATGATATGAGAGGGTATTTATAGGTGGGAACTAGGGACTTAAAAATAAAAGAGAGGGGAGGAGGGGGTGGCTGGGCAAGGTGTAAAGGAGGGGACGTGGTCGCCATTTTTCTTAAACTATCCCGTTTACCCATTCCCGAGCTCATATATTGTCCCACGAGTGTCCCACAACGTTCATTCGACTTTCTAACATCGTTATTTACGTTTTTCCATGAGTTTTTATTATTTATTTTTTAATTTTCGAGTTACGGTCCAAAAGTTACAATAATTCTCGTTTTAGGCTTTTCTAGTGCCGAATCGAATAGTGCCTACCAAATAGAGTTAAAACTCATATGATAACTCATTTAATAATGAAATAAATCATAAAAACCAGTAGACGATATAAATCAAGTCATGGTTTATAAAAATAGTGATAAAGGAAAAAGCTCAGTTTAGTTTAACGTAATGCGGTTACCTAAAATAGCCTCCCTAAATTGCCAGTTGTCACAGGCTTCAGATGAAAAGTCTCTGCGGCGCCTTTCTTCTTCAAAGCCCAACGCCATTAGGTGTTATGAGCAAAAATTCCACTGAGTCGTCTGGTGCATGTTTTTATTAAATCTGTATAGAGAGACGGCGTCGCCCTTTGATTGGGACGCCGTCAGGTTCAAATTGAGTAGCTTGAGTGGCTTCGATCTTGACCTTGCCATTTTCTTCATGTATTCACTCCTTTTCGTCCAAATATGCATCATTCCAGCATTTTGCTTATAAGAGACCTAAAAAGTGAAAAGGAACGAAATTAAGCAGTAGCGGATATAAAAGTGGTCGATTAAATGCTTAAATGACCCCTTAAAAGTGTACGTTTTAAATCCTTATCAAATATCCCTACACTTGGTATGTGCTTGTCCTTAAGCAAATGTGCTTTTGACCAATCAATTTATAAGTTAGGGGGCATGAAGCATAGGTTTAAAATAATTTACAACAAGTAAAAGAATCACAATAGTCATAACAAGCACGGAAATTATACACTAGCACCTCACAAGGAGTGTTTGGATTCTCTCATCTCTCAGGTTTATATGATATATAGTAAATTGAAATGGAAGATAAACACTCATTACCTGGCATAATTCATAGATTACCATAGGCTTGAGACTAGATGAAACCTCCACCGCTTTGGCGTAAGCACCTAGGAACAACTATCTAAGAGGTCTTTTCAAGGGTTGTAACGTTAGGCTTACGGTAGGGAAACAAAGGGTTTTGTTGGATAGATGATTTAGTGGAGGCAAGTCAAAAATCTTATGTTACAAGCATGAAAAGCATGGCGTTGCTAAGCCAAGACTCGACTCACTAAACTCTGGATAACTTGAAACAAACATACATAAATTGAAAAACATAAACCTCTATGATAACATCAAAATATAAGGGATTTATAGGAGCATCCCTACAGTCGAGTTTTTATTACTCTAACACTAAATGACCCGATTTGAAAAGATCAAAACACTTGGAGTATTTAATTACGTAGACAAAGGGAATTTGAATTTAACATTCTTTCCCGTTACTCCATAAAATATTACTTTTGCCCATGAATCCCAATCGTCCCAAAACTATGTACAAAAGATGTGACTCGACTTAGCAACCGTGCAAGTAACTAGATAATTGAACTAAGGGTTTAGTAATGATAACAATAATGCACTAAAGGTGAGTGCATACAAGGTAGGCTAAGGCGATTTGGTTGTACATTTGGGGGTGGATTGTAAACAATGCTCTTTATTGATATTCTGAAAAACCGAAACATCACAAGAACCGCGAAAAAGATAGGCTCTGAGGAGTTAACTAGGGGTATCGTGTACTAAAGAAGAGTACATTGCAAGGGTGTGGGGTAATTACTCAACCGATGTGGAATAAGTAATTATAATACAGGTTTCAAACTAGGGTTATACTAATGCCTCTTATCATTTAGTTATTCCTAACTAAACAAGTGTAGTCTCACTAGCGATCTCGGAATGCATCACAAAACAAGTTCTAGAATCTATTATACTACCGGTACACTCTCTAAGCATTAAAGGTGAATGCTTTATTCCTAAAGATCTAGGGGCAAACCTCACATTTTTTGGGGTGGAATTTGAGTGGTAAACGGTTTTTGGGCTAGTCATATAACTCCTATCCATGAGACGCTTTATTAAGACTAAAGTTTTAGCTCGTACATGTCATAAAAAAATTAAATTTGGTGCTAAAATTGGCCTAACAAATATTTTTCATAGTTTATTAAACAAATGACCAAGGACAAGACAAATAATCAAGGATAAGCATAGTTTCTAAGTTCCCGTTTTATTCTCCCTCCCTACACTTAAACTGAACATTGTCCCCAATGTTCCCCAAAAGTATCAAAGTTATAATAAAAGAAGGTAATTAAAAGAGAAAGAAACTAGTACTCCCCTGATTAGATCGGTAGGATCCGTGAGAAGTTGTGGTTAAATTCTTTCCCAAGAAGAATGTGTACGTGATAAGCTCCATCCAATGTTGTGTTTCTTCTTCTTGCCAAATATAACCTGCACACTTTAAGAAAACAGACAAAACTTTCGCGTAAAATCAGCGGTAAAACTATATATGACACAACTACACTAGGATATAATGTTTGTGGAATGGATGTTCGTAGATTTTCTTGAAAATTAAGACCTGAGAATTTCCAAAAATTTACAAATAGCACAAAAAACGAAAAAAATTTGATAAGTTGTTTTTGCTTGACCTGACGTCGTCTGGTTTTAATCCTGACGTCGCCAGGTTTTAATCCTGACGCCGTCAGGTTGTCATGACAGAAACTGGTCTGCTGCGTTTTCCTGGAAAAATTCTGGAAAAATTACATCTTTAAAACCTGGAAAAATTCCTGCAAAACATCCATTATGATTCGATACAAGCATTTGACTCTAACAAACACACTTATACATCAATTTCACTAATTGTAATTCTCATGTTCACGTTCTTTTAAAAACGTATGTAATCTTCCCTACACTTATCTTTTTGTAAAATACCTTTATATGTAATTAAGACGAGGTTAAAGACAAAATAAAGCATTTTCACAAAATCAAACATGAGAATAAACAACAATGAAAAAGATGTATGACACACAAACAAACAAACAATTAAGCATGGGTTGCCTCCCACGAAGCGCTTTTCTTTTCTTTTTCATAAACAACAATGAAAAAGAGGATGAAGAAGGCTTTATAGGCGGCATGGAGACCTTGACTGCCGGTAACTTTCCAGGAGTTAGATTTAAATATGTTTTTGGTCCAACTTGGCCACGATGTTGATTTAAGAAGAGTGATGGAAGATGGCCCATGGTCGTTTGAGAGGAATCAGGTTGTGCTCAAGTTGGTTGAGAATGACGAGCAGCCTACTGAGAAAGAAATGGTGAAACTTTCGTTTTGGATCCGTCTAATCAATATGCATTTAAGTATACGGGATGAATCATCGATTCGTAAAATTGTAGCTAAGATAGGCGATGTTTTGGAGGTTGATGATACTTATTTCACTAAAGGGAGCAAGCACATTAGAGTAAAGGTGATCATAAATATTATGAATCCTTTGTGTAGATTTGTTAATGTTCTTAATCATCAGAATACTAAGGTTCGGGTTCACATTCAGTATGAGCGACTGCCAAATTTTTGCTATTGGTGCGGTCTCCTTGGTCATACCGAGAAAGAGTACTTAACAAAGCCCATAGAAATTAATGGAAAGACGTTCAATGATTGGCCATTTCCTGAAAATCTTCGGGCTTCCAACTCAAGGGAAAATGTTAGTTTCAATGTAGTTTCGCCCCTAACTCATCTCGCTTCTAGTCATAACTAGTGGACAAGTAAAACAACTATAGAAGGAAAAGAAAAAAGGTAATCTACATAGGAGATGAATGTATACAATGGATGCATGGAAAGGAAGAATGGTGAAGATGCTACGGGGTTACAGGAAGATTCCAATCTTGAAAAAGATGAGCTGGTGTCTCAAATTAATGAGAATGGAAAACAGGATTTAGACGAAGAAATTGTTTTCTCTGATGCAAATTTAAATTATCGTCCAGTATCCGCATTGAAGATCATGAGCCAAAAAGAGCCTAAAATTAGTAATGGGGTTGTTCTAGAGCTTGATGCGGGAGGAATATCAGAATGTTCTCTGAATGAGTCAACTAAAGCTCAAGAAGATGTGGAGAATACCATTTTGTCGAAGTCATGGAAAAGACGTACACGAGAGGAAACATATAGCAAGTCAACACCTGGTACAAGAAGCATAAGTATGGTAGGAAAGAGATCACTGGAGGAGCTTGATAATGGGGATTAAATGGATGTCGACATTTTCAAGAAGCCAAGAGAAGTATGCAAACATAATTCAACAACGGCGAGTGCTGCGGCGCAGCACCGCCGAGGCCAATGAGTATCTTAAGCTGGAATGTCCAGGGATTGGGCAACCCATGGACTGTTCAACACATACGCTCTTTGGTTAATGATATTAGCCCAACTATTATGTTTCTCATGGAAACCCGGCTTCATGGCAGTGAGGTAACGGGTTTTAGATACATGTTTCCGCAATATAATTTACTGGTTGTTGATTCTGTTGGAAGAGCAGGTGGTTTGTTACTTTTTTGGAAGAAGGAGTGTGATTTAACTATTAAAAGTTTCTCACAAAACCATATAGATTTTGTTGTAAAAAATGAAAATGGTAATATGTGGAGGGGTACCAGAATATATGGATGGCCTAGACGACAAGAAAAGCATCGAACATGGGCATTATTGCGTTCATTGAGGACAAATCAGGACCAAGCTTGGGTTTGCTTCGGGGATGTTGGATCGATGTACTCTAACCAAACTAACTTAAATAGCTTGTTAAGGGTTTAATAACCTCGGATAAATCCTAAGTTATTAACAATGAAACACTGAGTAATCTTTATCAAGTATGCGGAATTTACTTAACAAAGCTAAGAAGAATATAACTTTTAACTTTCAATGATTATATTAATAACTCTAATTCTGCTTGTTATGCAGACTTCTTTAACAATTCTAATAATGTCGAACTCTCTAAAACTCCAATAATAATCGTACTTTAGGATTCTAAAAAACACATATCTCTAATGCCAATCTAGGGGTCCTTTTATAGGCTTAAGAATAACCCTAGTCGGTTTACAATTTGTATCCTTGTACGACAAGTAATCTAATAAAGAATATTCTAGAATTACAAAGCTTTCCATAAACGAATATAACAGTTCTTTTAGCTTTACAGTACTTTGACTTCAGCAGCAGTACTTTGACTTCTTCTTTAGCAGTACTTTGACTTTTCCAGTATTTTGTCATTCTTTCAGCACTTTCATATCCCAACAATCCTCCCCTAACTTGAATTCTACTTGCTTGACTTCAAGTTCCTTTGTGAATTTATCTTTAACAGCTCCATTTCGAAAGAAAGATTGTGTCTTTGCCTTTGGATTGTATCTTTGTAGACTCTGTGCTTATATCATCATTTATCAAAGTATTCTTTAGAATTTATTCTTTACAACACCCTAAATTAGTAATTTCTTTTCAGCAACATTCTGCAAGCTCCATCTTTTCAGCAACATAAGACAATTTGTACATTTAATTCAGTTAAGTTTCAGTCTATTCTCATCACTTCCAGGTGTGTAAACTCCTGTGAGAGGTGAATCATTGAAAATTTAATGGATTTGAGTTCTCTTTACCAAAGCCATTAACTCTGGAGTAGCCAAATGTTTTGATGTGTAAGATCATGGTACACTGATAACCATATGATTTTTAGCAAATCATCAGCTATCAACAGATTTGATTTGTCTTTACCAAAAGTTGTACCCTTTTGGACTAGCTAGTTCTTTCATCATGGTGAACTAATTACCATATAATGGTTTTTCCACAGCCTTTACCACAAGCCATTTTCTTGTGGGCTAGCCAACTCTTCACATTACTGATATGGTGAGTTGATTACCATACAACTTATTAGCAAGTTGTCAACTATAAAATGGATTTGAGATATCTTTACCAGAGCCGTTTGCTCATGGATTAGCCAATCCTTTTGTAACCATGGTGGATTGATAACCTATTGGTGTTACTATCTCAAAAACCATTTAGTTCTGTACCATTTATTTCTAACACTTAACAAAAGTTTTTCTTTTCAAAATCAGTAATTGGTTTAAAAATTTAAGTTGTACTTTGATTAAAGTATTGTTTGATCAGCAGTACTTTGAATAAAGTACTGATATATCAAAAATTTAATCAATTAAGATTCATACCAGTT
This sequence comes from Chrysanthemum makinoi, assembly GCA_910596185.1. Lineage (NCBI taxonomy): Eukaryota > Viridiplantae > Streptophyta > Magnoliopsida > Asterales > Asteraceae > Chrysanthemum > Chrysanthemum makinoi. The sequence continues at coordinate 239,933,338 of OU343219.1, forward strand.
ATTCATCATCATCAGCAATTGTAGTCCATCTGATAAACAGTTTGATGACCAGACGTGATATTTCATTATCTTCTTCAACTTCCATTCCATGCTCCAGCATCCTCCTCATAAGATCTGATGTAAGAGGATATCTTCTATCAGCTAACATGTGAATCATTGTCCCATCTTCTAGCTCTAGAACATGTACTCCAGATTCTTCAAAGAATCTCCAGCAAGTAATCTCCCAATCTTCTTGGTTTTTTCAGATCTCAACAGTACTTGTTTCTTCAGTTTCCCAAACAGTTATGAGATCTCCAAGTAAGACTAAACCAAATCCTTCTGATTGATTGTGTTCAAAATATTCTTTCACCACATGATATAAATGGAATAAATCCACTTTATCAATTATATGCAATAAATCCCATAGCATATTGAACACCTTGAAACTTTCATCTTCTTTGTGGAACATCAGATAATTTCCTTCTTTTGACTCTACAACTTCAAAAGTAGTTATTGGAGATTTGTTCATATTCAATTCAGCATCATCTTTAGAATACTCAAAATCTATTAATCTTAAGTAATTCCTTAGCTCATCATTAGTATCAGACCTTAACTCAACTTTCTTTGATGACTGTTGATCTTTAACTCCAGTTATTCTTTTTCTTTTTAAACTTCCTTTTCTTTCTTATTCTTTGTAAGCATCATCATCTTTAAAATCTTTAATATTATCAACTTGTTTCTGATAATCTTCTCTGACAACATCATACAACTCTTTCATCTCAACATACTTCAACTTATTCAATCCAATATATCCTCTTCCTTTCAGATAAGCCATCATTGCATTCCTTTCCTTAGCAAGATTTGGTCTTCTTGGTAGAGAAGAAATAGGAATAGGTGACTCTAATATTTCATCAGCTTCAACATTCAATTCCTCTTGCAATTTCTTAGCTACTTCTCTATTCTGAGCTTCTTCAATTTCCTTAGATTCTCTATCTTTAGCATTCAATTCAGCTTGAAACTTTCTAGCTGCTTCCTCATTCATAGCAACTTGAGCAGCCCTTATCTGTGCTAAAGTAGGTTTCTTTTTCTTCTTTGTTTATACCAATATACCTTTTCCTTTATCTTTTGGATCAATAACAGGTTGAGAAGCTCTTGGTTGTTCTTCTTCTTGCACTCCTGGAATGCTAACACCCCTTGGCCTTGATAAATCATGCAAAATCTCAGCAATAGTTTCATCATCACTTGCAGTATGTATAGGTTTGGGTGTATCAGCTTCCTTTTCTGGTATGACAGTTGAAGGACCAGCTTCCTCTTCAGTTAAAACAGTTGAAGGACCAGCTTCTTCTTCAAAATCTATCAACCTTGGTGAAATTAACCCTTGTCTGTAAGTTCCATGAAAAGAAGTACTTTGATCAGCAGTACCTTGATCATCAGTACTTTGAACTTGAACATCAATAACTTGCTCCTCAGTACTTTGGACTTTGATTTCTTCCTCAGTACTTTCAATAACCTGTTCTTCAGTATCTTGAGTTTGAATATTTGTACCTTGAGGTTCAGCTTCAGATTCTTCATTCAAATTCTTGTCTTCCAAATTCCTCCCCAATTGGAATGAAGATTGCTTTTGAACCTTTGGGCGTTTGGTCTTCTTAAACTGCCGTTGCTCCTTCTTTTTAGCTTTGGCCCATAGACGATGATGTTGAACCAATGGCCAGACAAAATTCTTGAGTCTTCGAAACTTGAGCTTCAACTTCTTAATCTGTTTAGCTTGAGCCTCAGTTTTTTTCTTCAATCTGACTAACTCCCTTGTCAGAACATAATTATCCAATACCAAACCTTTAGGAGGTATAGTAGCTGGATCATCTCCTCTAATTGGTGAATGTTCTTCTGGTTGAGAATCAGGTACAGATAGTTGTGGAGATAGTGAAGGTGAAACTGCAACATCGGCTTGAACTTCAGTACTTTGCGAAGCAGTACCTTGTGATGCAGTACCTTCTGATGTAGTACCTTCTGATGCAGGACCTTGATGCAGTACTCTTCTCGATGTGCAGTACCTTGGGTAGAGGCAATACCTTCTCTGTCATCAGCCTCTGCAGCATCAGCTCTGACAGCTTGAACAATTTCCATCATAGAAGTAGTTAATGGAGTGTCCCTTCCAGTGAATAAATCACTCTTCCTAGCCATGAAAGTGAAAATCTTGGCTTGTTGTACCACAACAGGTAAAATACTAGTAGGCTTTGGTACATCTGAAAGTTGTTTATTTAGGAACATTTGAATAAACCTTGGATACATCAACCATTTTGAACCATGAGAGATGTGGGAAATCATTCCATCTAGGATTAACCTTGAAAATTTGAAAATACGATCTGTAGCCAATCCCACTATAGCAGATGCTATGTTAGACCCAAATTGCTCCCATGATGTACTTTTAGCACTAATACAATGAAGCAATACATGTACTAAAAACTTCCAGTGAGGAAAAAATAAGGGTTTCCTGAATGTTTGTTCAGTTAAGGACCCTTCATAACCAATGTCCCTAAACGTATCCCAAATCAGTTGCTTATCAAAACGAACAGCCCCTTCTTCATCATCAAACACTAAATCTTCACGAATTGAGGCTTCAGCAACCTTTACAGTTCTCCCAGCAACTGTAGCGTGAATATATGAATCATCATTCTCCATATGAACCCTAGCAGTCGCCCAAAATTGTTGAATCCAGGGCTCAATGATATCTGGTTCCACTAAAAGCGCATAACTAATCGGTGACCCAGTGAGAAAATCAATGATATCATGAAAGATCTCATTGGCTTCAGTCTTGTCCAAATTCGCCACCATGTTATGTTTAGAAACGGTATTACGATTTGCCATTGATGATAAGTGTACACAGAAAGTGATATGACGAATAATATGGGTGATAGAGAGAGAAATATGGAAAAGATTATAAGGTAGTAATATGAGAGGGAAATTCGGAGAGCAGTTATTTATAGGTGAGATTTAAAAAAATCACAGCTATTAATAACAAAGTTACCGTTAGTAGTAGTTACCCCTCGATAAGACAAACAATACTTTCCACGTGTGCAGTACTTTCCAAGCAGTACTTTCATAAAATCAAAAATCTGTACTTTTCCATTCTCCTATTTACAATAGCAAATAAACATGAATATCCTCCCCTCAAACAATGTATAGGACTATACTTACACATAATAGTCCTCCCCTTAAATGTAGCTCAGTAATTAATCATGCCAATACTCACCACCAAGTGAGTAAATCTTGAAACATCAAATCCTTTGGTGAGTAAATCAGCTACATTATCATCCGTATGCACCTTGACAACATTAATGAGCCTACGCTCATAACAATCTCTGATGAAGTGGTGCCTAATCTGAATATGTTTGGTCTTGGAATGATAAACTGGATTCTTTACAATGCAAATGGTACTCTCATTATCAATATTGATAGGAGTATTCTTGAAATTGAACCCATAATCCAAGAGTTGATTCTGCATCCACAAAACTTGTCCACAACAGCTTGCAGCAGCCACATATTCTGCTTTAGTTGATGATGTTGCTGCAATTGTTTGCTTCTTACACTGCCATGAAACTAATCTTCTTCCAAGATATTGGCATCCACCTGTGGTTGATCTTCTGTCATAGTTCTCACCTGCATAATCACTATCTGAAAAAGCTTCCAAGTGAAAAGGTGAATCCTTTGGATACCACAACCCTAACTTAGGTTGTTGTTTCAAATAACTAAAAATTCTCTTCACTGCATTCATATGAGAGATCTTTGGTGAGACTTGATATCTTGCACATAAACACACAGCAAACATGATATCAGGCCTAGATGCAGTAAGATACATAAGACAACCAATCATTGATCTGTATAACTTGACTTCAACTGGTTGTCCATCTTCATCCTTGCCCAATGAGTTGATAGATTTAATAGGTGTAGTAACAGGCTTCATTTCATCAAAATTAAACTTCTTAAGTATGTCAGCTACATACTTGTCTTGACTTATGAAAATTCCTTCCTTTGACTGCTTAACTTGAAGTCCCAAAAAGAAAGTTAACTCACCCATTGAACTCATTTGAAATTCATTCTGCATCAGCTTTTCAAACTCCTTGACCATAGATTGTTTGGTAGCTCCAAAGATGATATCATCTACATACACTTGAACTAGCATGATATCCTTCTTATCTCTCTTGGTAAACAAAGTCTTATCTATAGCTCCTCTCCTATAACCATGTTGCAATAAAAAGGTAGAGAGCCTTTCATACCAAGCTCTAGGTGCTTGATGTAAGCCATAAAGAGCTTTGACAAGTTTGTAGACTTTGTTTGGATGTTTAGGATCTTCAAAACCAGGAGGTTGTTTGACATAAACTTCCTCTGTAATCTTGCCATATAAAAAGGCACTCTTGACATCCATTTGATAAACCTGGAATCCCATAAATGATGCAAAAGCAAGGAAAATCCGAATTGCTTCAATCCTTGCTATAGGAGCAAACACATCATCATAATCAACTCCTTCTTCTTGTCTGTAGCCTTGTGCAACTAACCTTGCTTTGTTTTTGATAACATTCCCTCTTTCATCTCTTTTGACTCTGAACACCCATCTTGTACCAATGACCTTCTTACCATCAGGAAGATCACATAATACCCAAACTTCTTGAAGTCTGAATTGTAGCAGTTCTTCTTGCATAGCTTCAACCCAACTCTCTTTAGTCAATTCTTGAGCAATATTCTTGGGTTCCTCTTGAGAGATAAAGCAAGTAAACAGGCAGGTTTGATGGTCCTTATGATTCAGCTTGTTTTGTTTATAGACAAAGCTAAGTAAAGCATTATGAGGTTTAGTAAAACTCTTAGCTTTGTTTCTTGTCATCACTCCAGAAGTAGAAGGACCAATGATTTGATCAGTAGGATGATTCTTATGAATTCTTAAGTTTGGAGACTGTGGAACTCCATAAGTGTCATCCAAATTAGTGAAATCAGCATCTTCATTGGAATCTGAGAAAATACCTTCATCTTCAAACTCATCATCAGTATCTTCTAAGCCAGGCATGGTAGGATCATCCAAATCATCCAAAGTGCTGGTAACTGGTGCAGCAGTACTTTGGTCAAAAGTACTGTAAGAGTACTCTGCAGTTTTGTTCTTTTTCTTTGCTTCTTCATAAGCTCTTCTTTGGTCATCAGTATAAGAATGTGCTAAGACATCTTGAAGAAGCATCTGATTAAGTTCATCTTGAGTAGATTGATCCTCAGCCGACAATGAGGATTTTGGCTCATCAGTACTTTTCTCTGTCTTAACAGTTTTAGGTTCTTCATCATGAACAACATCTGGGCTAATATGGACTCCATGAACAACATACTGTACCTCTTCTCCATTGTGTATAGGTTGATTTTCTTCTCTAACAGGAACATAATTCATTGAAGGAGTCAAAACTTTAAGATCAAACATTCAATCAGGACCTTTATCCTTTTAATTTTCTTGATCTTCTAAAAACTCAACATGAAGACAATCTTGAACTTTCTTGGTGACTCTGTTGTACACTCTAAAGCCCTTGCTGTTGGTGCAATATCCCAATAAATAACCTTCTTCTGACTTGCCATCAAACTTACCCAAATGATCAATTGTATTAAGAATAGTAAGAGGGCATCCAAAAGGCTTCATAAAACGAATATTAGGTTCGTTTCCCATCAGCAACTCATAAGGTGTCTTCATTTGTGGTTTGGTGACTGATACCACATTAAGTACATAGCAAGCAGTACAACGCTTCGACCCGAATTGAATAGGTAAGTGTGAGTCTGCAAGCATTGTTCTGGCTGCTTCAATAAAAGTCCTATTCTTTCTCTTTGCAACACCATTCTGCTATGGTGTTCTTGCAATACTGAACTCCCTCTTGATTCCTTTGTTAGCACAAAATTCATCCATAAGCTTGTTCTTGAATTCAGTTCCATTGTCACATCTAATACCTCTAACTTTCAGTCTCAGTTGGTTTTCAAGTGCTATAATAAGATCATGAATAGCATCAAAAGTATCATCCTTAAATCCCAAGAAAATTACCCAACTGAATCTACTGCAATCATCTGTCACTACTAAGCAGTACTTCTTCTTGATCAAACTTGTAACAAATACAGGACCAAATAGATCCATATGTACAGTTCAATGGTTCTCTAACAGTCCTTTCCTCAAGCTTCTTGCAAGAAGCTTTATGTTGTTTACCCTTCTTACATGCCAAACAAGAGTGATCATTCTTGTAAGTCTTTGAAGGTAAACCTCTAACTAAATTTCCTTTGACCAATTTGTTGATATTCTTGTAATTCACATGGCCCAATCTTCTATGCCACCGATGTGCTTCTTCAAGGGATGCCTTTGCTACTAAACATGTAGCTCTTTCAGAAGAGTGAAGACTCTTCATATCCAAAGTGTACACATCATTGGTTTTTGTACTTTGAGTATCACCAAGTTATCATCATCAAGTTTGAAATCAGGTGAAAGTATGAGACATTCTGTGTCAGTGAACAACACAGGATGCCTTTTGTCACAGATTTGAGAGACTGACAAAAAGTTGAACTTGAGCTCCTTCACATATCTAACATTCTCAAAGTCTATGCTTCCTGTCTTGTTAGATCCTTTTCCACTAATTCTTCCTCCACTAGCATCATTCCCAAATGCAACTCTTCTTCCACAATATGGCCTAAAATCTGACAGAATCTCCTTGTCTCCTGTCATGCTTCCAGAGCAACCACTATCCACAATAAGATGATCTTTAAGCTCCTCTTCTGGGTTGCCCTGCACAAAGATAAAATAGTTAGTGTCTTTTAGGAACCCAAGCCATTACTGACTTGTGTTCCCCTTGTGGAGTAACATACTCAAATTCCTTGAGTATGTAATCTTCACAGTTTTTGTAGGCATAATCAAGCATTATCTTTTGTTTCAAAACTTGTGGTGGATTTTCAGCAAAACTTTCTTTTTCAACAAAAACCTCCTTTTTATTTTCCACAAAATCATCTTTGTCAAAAATCATTGTTTCAGTACTTGTTGAAAGTACTGTTTGTTCATCATCAGTACTTTCTTTCTTAACCCATTGAGTTTTAACTTCTGGTGAAGAGTCTCTAGATCTAACTACTTTGTTGGAGTTGTAACGCCTTCTAGATTGATAGTAATTAGATCTCCTAGGGTTCCTATTCCAAGAGGTGTTTGGTGAAAACTGAGCAGTACTTTGAGAAAGTACTGGTTTGGGCTTAGCAGTACCTTGGAAATTATTTGAAGGTACTGGAGGTTTTGAAAAGGGTCTTCTCTGGTGAGGGTACCTATAATCTGGTGAGAAGTTTCTATGGTTAATCCTATGTGAATGATTCCAAGCTGGTCTAGTCTCCCTTGGTTTTTGGTTGGCAGTTATGTTCTTTGGGAACTTACTTAAGTACTCTGAATGTAAGTTACAGTCCTTAATCAGATGGTTAGGACTAAAACAAACAAAACATAGTTTTTGATCTGTAATTCCAAAGTTTCTTCTTCTATGTGTATGACCAAACCTATCATGTCTTCTAGGTGAATGTGGAAAACTGTTTTGACCAAAATTATCCCAAAAAGGTTTAGCAGTATGTTGAAAAGGTTTTCTTAAAGGTATTGCTGAAGTTGTAGCAGTACTTTGAGGTGTAGCAGTACTTTGGGGTGAAGGTACTGCTTGGCTTTTAACATTATCTACCTTAGGTGTTTCAACAGTTTCTTTTGAGGTTTCAAACCTAGATTGACCTTTAAGTTTTTTCCTAAACTCTAAGCTATCTACACCAAAACGAGAAACATCAGGCCTAGGAGGCTGATGACTACCAGTGGGATGAGGGACTGCATGATACGCATTATCTTTCTTAAACTCAGGAGGTGTTTCACTAACTGATTCCTCATTACTAGATGTGTCTACATAATTAATGAGTTCATCATCACTAGTGGTTATATCCTCAAAATCACATGTATCCTGATCACTAGGTGGGTTTTCTATGTTATTAAAATCCATACCAAAACCTAAGCCAATTTTAATGTAAGCTCTTCTCTGTTTTTCAACATAAGTGACATGAGAAAGACCTGATTGTCCCCAAGCGTTAAACTTTTCTAGCAATTCATCTCTCTCCTTAGTTAGTTTCTCAATTTCAGAGATCTTACAGTTTAACTTCCATTCACTTAATTTTAACTGATAATCCTATTGTTCATACTTTTCTGCCCAAGCCATTTCATTATTTTCATGTGTTATGATTTTGGCTTCCATAGACTCTAAGGTTATTTGATAACCTGCTACCTCAGACCTAGCCTTTATACAGTTATCTCTTTCAGCCACATAACTATTCAGTACTTTTTGATAAAAGTCATGACAATTGGAACATACCTTAGAGATAGGGGGTGAACTTGGTGAAGTAGCCATCATAGCAAGTAGAACAGGATCATCTTCACTCTCCACGCTCCAATCAAAGCTTCCTAGACCATCTTTAGACTCCATAGCAGCATGTCCAGGTTCCTCATCAAAAGCTGTGCTTCAGTCAAACTCGTCCACTGAATCCTCCATAGCTACCATACAATAGGTTACTGGCTCATCATCAAACTCAGCACTCCAGTCAACCTCTGATAAACTCTCTTGAGCAACCAAAGCTTTTGTTTCAGTAATTGGAATTTCTTTAAGCTCTAGCTTTGGTTTCTCTATCATCATGTTTGCTTGATATTTAGCAAATCTGCATTCCCTTGCAAAGTGTCCAGTCTTTTGACAGTTGAAGCATTCAATTTTGGATTTGTCAAAAGCAATAACCTGTTTGGTTTGAAGTCAATGGTTTTTCCTGTTTTCTTCATATACTTCTTGATCCTTGCAGTGATCATAGCAACTTGCCACCTGATATCAATTTCTTCAAGAGCATCCTCTTCAATCTGTGAGAGATCTTCTTCATAAGTGACAGGTAGAGAAGCTTGTTGTGCAAAGAAAGAGCATACAACTTCATCTGACTGAAGGGTATGTGTTGGTGTGGGTTGCTGAGCAAATGTGAGGGTAGAAAGGGAAACAGTACTTTGAGCCACAGCACTTTGAGTAGGAGAAGCAGTACTTTTGGTGGAAGTACTGCCCCTCTTTTCAGATAACAAAAAGGCAATACTGTGAGATTTTGAATTGGTTTGGCCATTCATCTCATGCTCATACACCTTCAGATGATTGTAGAGATCATCAAAGTCCATAACATCCAGACCAGGTTGTCCTCTGATCATTGTAGCTATCACATGCCATGTCGATGGCAAACTCCTTAAGAACTTAAGATTAGCATCTTCAACTGAGACCTCTGCTTTGTATAGCTCCATCATACTGAGAAGGTTTGAATCGTCATAAGCAGCATCAAGGCTTTCTCTTTCTCCAACAGTGAATGTTTCAAATTGCTGCTTCAACAGATTTTCGTGCATCTTCTTGGAAGCATCATTACCTCCAAACCTTGTTTGAGAGCAGCCGAGTTGCTTTGCATCTTTAGCATCATGGAACTTGAGTAGATGGCCATTTGGAATGGCAGACAAGAGAATGTTGAGTGCCTTCTTTTGATTCCTTAATGTAGCTGCTGGTAAGACTGCCTTAGGTGCTTTGGGTTGTCTAGGTATATCAATAGGTTCTGGAACAACTTCATTACCATTGACAATTACATTCCACAGTGCATGGTCTGTAATTGCAATGTACTGCCTCATCTTCATGCTCCATAGGTCGTACTCTCCCTTCTTGATGATAGGTATCCTAAGTGAGGTGATGGATGGTGGTGGAACAGCTTCAGTCGACATCTTTAGATTTTCGTTAACTAGGTTTTAGGGTTTCTTCTTAGTCAGAGTTTCCACACAAGCTCTGATACCACTTGTTGGTTCGATGTACTCTAACCAAACTAACTTAAATAGCTTGTTAAGGGTTTAATAACCTCGGATAAATCCTAAGTTATTAACAATGAAACACTGAGTAATCTTTATCAAGTATGCGGAATTTACTTAACAAAGCTAAGAAGAATATAACTTTTAACTTTCAATGATTATATTAATAACTCTAATTCTGCTTGTTATGCAGACTTCTTTAACATTTCTAATAATGTCGAACTCTCTAAAACTCTAATAATAATCGTACTTTAGGATTCTAAAAAACACATATCTCTAATGCCAATCTAGGGGTCCTTTTATAGGCTTAAGAATAACCCTAGTCGGTTTACAATTTGTATCCTTGTACGACAAGTAATCTAATAAAGAATGTTCTAGAATTACAAAGGTTTTCATAAACGAATATAACAGTTCTTTTAGCTTTGCAGTACTTTGATTTCAGCAGCAGTACTTTGACTTCTTCTTTAGCAAAGACTTTGACTTTTCCAGTATTTTGTCATTCTTTCATGTTAGGAATTAGAAATTCCAGGTATTAAAGAGTCGGTCACCTCAAGTATATGTAATCGTTAGAAAGCTCGTAGTCACGGTACTTTTATGTTAAGTAGTATTTAGTTTAGTAACACCGTGGAGGACGGATGGGTGTTTACCCACTGTATGCCTAATCCACAGCCCGTTGTGTGGCGTTTTATTGTAAGACTATAAATACTCTCTACCTTCCAAGGTAGAGAGTTGGAGCTCATAATAAGAATTTTCTTTCTCTCACTAAAGTTCCCTAAACCTCTAACTTTCTCTCTCTAGAATTCCACTTATACGCCTACTTTGTGTTATGGTTTGATGTGTATGTGAAATCCAATATCCTACAATTGGTATCAAGAGCCATGGTTAGATCATATCTTACACATCTTTGGATTTCTAGTGGTTTTAGGTGGTTTTTGAGTTTGAAAAAGTTTAGTGGTTTTGCATCATTTGGTTGATTTCTTGTGTTAAAGCTTGGATTTTGTTAGTACTTTTGTGTTTAGAATCATCACAAGTGTTTAGGTTTTCATTTAGTAAGCTTGAATCATCTTGGTTGGGTTGTTTTTGGATTGAAAAGTGGTGTTTGTGAAGTTTTCTAGCTAACGACTTGATCTACGGATAGCTTTTCTTGCTAGCGACTTGCTTTACATTTTGGTAGCGAGTTGCAGTTTGTAGAGTTAGCGACTTAGGCCTAGCGACTTGCCTAGTGAGATAAGCCGACAAACAGTACAAGTAGTGGAATCTCCACTACGGGTAGCGACTGGTGGAAGTTAGCGACTTGTACTTTATATATGTTAATGACTTGGTGTTAGCGAAGTTGGTACCTAGCGCAGTTGCTATTTAGCGACTTGAATATTTAGCGACTTGGTGCTTAGCTTAATTGAGCCAAAATTTTGTTAGCGACTTGGAACTTTAGCAACTTAGCACTTAGCGACTTGGTTCACAATTTTCCTAGCGACTTGAGTGATTTCCTTTAAATACGGGTTTCTCTTGATTCAGTAGAAATCCGTGAATGAATCTATTTCCCGATTTAATCATAGAGTTATAAAATCTCGTTTAAATTGTCATCATGTCTACCAACGTTCCTACAATCATCTCCACTGTTGCCGAGGATGTTCAAGCAGCTGGTTCAGACACTCGTCCACCCATTCTTGACAGAACTGACTATGACTCTTGGGCTCAACGAATCAGATTGTACTGTCTTGGAAAAGAAAATGGGGTTAACATTCTCAAATCCATTGATGAAGGACCTTATCGAGTTGAAACTACTAGAGATATACTTGATACTTCTGAAGATGGAACTTTGATTTACGGAATGGACAGACCAAAGATGTATGATGAGCTTGACGATAAGGAGAAAAAGAGATTCGATGCAGATATCCGAGCTTCCAACATTATACCGCAAGGTCTACCAAAGGACATCTACAAGCTTATCAATCACAACACCGAGGCAAAAGCTGTATGGGATAATGTCAAGATGCTTCTTTCTGGTTCTGAGCTAACTGTTGAAGACCGAGAATCACAGCTGTATGATGAATTTGATCACTTCAAGATGAAACCAAATGAAAGTGTCTATGAGTACTATGTGAGATTTCATAAGCTGGTGAATGACATGAGGAACATCAGAATGACTATGCCTAACATTCAGGTGAACTCAAAATTTGTAAACAACATGAATCCCGAATGGCACAAATTTGTTACTTCCGTGAAGCTCACTAAAGGATTGAAGAATACTAACTATGAGCAGCTCTATGCCTTCCTTCTTCCGAATGAGAGACATGCCATGTTTGAAAAGAGGATTCTTGAACAATTCAAAACAAATCCAGGAGAGACAAGCTCATCAAATGATTCAACCGCCTTCTACTCAAACATTGGGATTACCACTAAAGCTTCACAAGTTATACCCATGGGTGATGGAACTCACAAACTCATTCCCGATCCAAAGTTCAAACAAGTTGATGCTGATGCACACGTGGGTAACTTCATTAATCAACTAGCTCTCCTGATTAGTCAAAACATGAATTCTCTCCCACAAACCAACAACCACCTCGAAGCAGCTTCTAACCCACACAATCAAGCTACTGTCAGAGATGGGAAAATTGTTGTGCAACCAGTTCAAGAAAGACAGTATGATCAAGGAAGAGGAGGAGCTGGTAGAGGTTATGTTGGTAATCAGAATAGAGGAAGAAATGGAAATCAAGGTCAAACTAAGCCGATCAAATGCTATAACTGTGGTGGTGAGGGACACATTGCAAGGAAATGCACATCTCCAAAACGTCACAGAATGCCTTTGATTACTTCAGAGATAAGATGCTGCTTGTACAAGCTCAGGATAATGGTGCTACGTTGGATGAAGATGAGTTATTGTTTCTTGCTGAGGGCAATGCCAAGACCTATGATGCAGATGTGGATGAGCAACCAATTCAGGAGATAGGTCACAATCATCAGAATGCCTTTCAAGTCGCTGACTGTGATGCATACGACTGATATGGATGATGGACCTATCAGCACACACAATTTTTATGGCTAGCATTTCTCCAATGGTTTCTCCCAAGGTCTCTTCTTCACCACAAGCTGGCCCATCCAAAGACAAACTCATCTCAGAGGTATTAAAACTATACGATGATGCTGATGTACAAAAGATGCATGACAAAGTACAATCAACTAAAACTATTGAATCAAATATTGAAAACATGGGTAATATCAATGTTGTCCCATATGATCAATATGTGAAACAAAGTGAAAGTGAAATTGTATCAAGTGATGCATCTTCTGCAGTCAACAATGACTATGATTTTGATGAATACACTTTGCATGTGCCCCCGATGATGCCTGTATCTCTGTCTTGAATGCCTATAAAGAACGTGTTGCTATTTATGAACAACGTGCAAAATTTGAGTTGACCACCCGTGAGCAGGAAATGGATGACCAAATGCGTACAACTATTAGAAAAAGTAGGTTTAGAGAAGAAGTATTAAAACAAGAGTTAAACTCCTTACAAGAAAAGCTTTCTAAAACTGCTAAGCAAAAACAAGAACTTTAAGAAAATGTTAAAATGCTTAAGCAAGAATTCAGTGCTAAGGAATCAAAACTTTTGAATGATTTTTCTAATCTAAAAACCTTGAAAAACAAGCTTGAAAATAAGTTGTGCGTACAAGGAAACACCATTCAGACTGCTCACATGATCACTAAGCATAGAGTCCTAAGCGATAAGCATAGCATTCCCCTTGTTGAGGAACCAAATCCAGAGGTCATTAAAAAGGCTAGAAATGCTCATAAGGTTCTTTATGATGGCAATGAAATCCTTAAACCTAGATAGAAACCTAGTTGCGTTGAGTGCACAGAGGAAGATAAGAAATCCGATGAAATCACTAGGGAAAAGTTAAACAAGAAACTAGCTGATCCAAAATGTAAAGAAAAGAAAGTAATCATCACACCCCATGATTACAAAAAGGAGAATTGGATTGCCTTAAACAAGTTTAAGCCTCAGACATTGTTAACTCCCGAACAAGTGTTCTGGAAAATGGATTTAGATAAGCGGAAAGTTTGAAAATATTGTTGAAACCAACCCCCCCCCTTTGGAAAATGCCTAGAGCGCAACGTGTATCCTCCAAACACACCAATGCATCTAGTTCCTAGAACAATTGCCACTAAAAGTAAGACCTTAATCAGTCAATATGTTATCTTTCAACTATTTGTTGATTTTGAGAAAACTTGCAAGAAAAGGATCACACCCACGGTATAATTCTTGAAGGAGAAAGAGGTTTTGAGCAAACTAAAGAATGTTATTTAACTGAAGTCATCCCTTTCATTAAACAACTAAAAGATCACTTTGAGAGTCTTAAAAAGGGAATGAATTCAGACATTAAAGAAATGGAAAAGGAATTTGATGCTATGATAGTTGAGGTTAGTGACTATGAGCGAGCATTAAAATATAATGAGATTGAAAGGAAGAACTTGCATACACTGAATGAGAATATGATTTCTGAATGTATTGCTCAAGATGTGTTTTTCACTACTACAACTTGTTCTATTAATGCTTCTCAATTTCATGAATTATCTGTTGCCCTGAAAGTCTCCCATGATCGTGTCATTGAGCTTGGAAAAACTAATTCTAAATTAACTGAGAAAATTAAACCGATGATCACTACAATTTGGTTAAACATTTTTCTAAACTAGAGGTGAGCATTTTAATTTACAACTAAAATATCAACATCTTAAAGAAAATGTCAAAACTTCAAATATCAAGACATCCTCAGATGCTCCAGAGTTTGATGCAGCTTTTCAAATTAACAAACGTGATGAACCGATTCAAGCTCATTGCAACACGATCAGAAAGTTGAAAGCCCAAATCTCTCAATTAAAGGGTCAAAAGAACAATATGACAAGCTCCCAAATGCCTCCTCCTTTAGATTCTCAGAATTCTCAAACTTTTCATCTTCAAAACTTAGTTAATGCCTTACAAAAGGAAAACGAGAGTTTTCTAGAAGAAAATGAAAAAGTTAAACGACATTTTAAAGAGTTATATGATTCAATAAAAGTCACCCGTGACCAAAACAACGAAAAAAATAACGTCTTTACAAAAGGAAATTGAGAATCTGAGAAGTTCGGGAAATGGGAAACTACCACTTGTTTTCAATAAGAATGTTGTCTCAAAGTCACCCTTAGATTTCAAATACACTGTGATGCTTAAATATATTCCTCCTCATCTTAGGAATAATGAACATGCTTTTCATGACTACTGTGCTCACCTTAAGGATAGTCTAGAATGTCTCCGTGAGATTGTCGAAGAGGATTTCATTAACAAACCTCTTGATAGTGAAATTAGGTTTGCTTGCCTCCAGGCCAAACGATCTCAAGAGCTGCTAGAATGTGTAATTGCAACATGTCCCAAATCCTTAACCTTAGGTGCAAAAGGCAAAGCTGTGATGCCTTGTTCTATGCCTAGTGCCGAGCCTTGTTAGGTCACTAGTTTTACAACACAAGCTTATAAGAAAGGAGATGAGGCGATTGAACAAGTATAACCACACACACACACGATATAGTATAATACGGTTTACGCGTAGGAGTATGAAAGGAAATAACTTGAACAACCAACCTTCAAATGAAGGTTATTACATGGTTTATATAGGCAAGGAGCTAGGGCAACACTCCCTCTCCTTTCCTATTCCTTATTGGGCTTGGGTCAAGCTTATGGGCCTTCTACATAAGCTTGACCTTAAACAAACATAAAGGCCATAATAAAGCTACCTATTACATATGAAATATAAATACTTGAAATCCTGTTTAGGAGTGATTCCAACAATCTCCCCCTCAAGTATATATGAATGAAAGCGGTGAAAGCGTTGATGTAATAGTAGCGATGGCGTCTTCGACATTCTTCTTTCTTGTGAGAAGAATTGCCTTGATTCGAACAATCTCCCGGTGTAGAGATAGTTATCTTTGAACAGTTATGCTTTGGCGTCATCTTTAACTTTGTTCTTTGATCATTGTTCTTTGTGGTGAAAGTGATAGTATGTTGTTATGCGCATCGTGCACTCAGTGCCTTTGCTCCGGTGTCTCCACGTCATTCTTCAACATGCTCACACGCTCTTTGACGTTGGAATTCAATCTTGATGAAGTTCTTTAAGTCTTTAACTTTGTAGATTCTTTGGTTTGACGAAGAATCATTCTGACGGTTGTGTTGCTTTTGAATAGAACTTCCATTAGTGATGATGTTGGCGTGAGCATGAGAAGAATAAGCACGATCATCCCGCTCGGAGCTTCCATAAGAAGAAAACATTTCAAACGGTTAGTAATAAGCGGTTTCTGGCTCTTACAAGTTTGAACCGAGAGTGTTCAACGGCATAGTGTGAAAACACAACTCTAATTCTTACAAAGGCGTTCTGGCTGGAGTCCCACAAGTGAGATAACGCGATGTACGAAGTACATCTGATTCAGATGAGTCGCCGAGGTACACGAAGCATCACCTCTCGTAGACCGTTTGAGACACACTCCGCGTAATCCACGGGGAGTTACCGAAGTGACCTGCGAGGTACGTTTGATGTTGACCCGGCGGGAGTTTCCATTCAATCACCGAGGATCACAGATGTGAACCTCTCATAAATGTTCTCGACAGATTGCTAAGATCTGTGAAGGACTCGATATGAACCACCGATGATCTTATTAGTTGATCATCAAGTGATTAAATGTCAAGTGTTCCTAAGAGATCTTTTGATGAATCTCGTGGCTCTAGACTCAATAGTGCGTTTTGGTTTTCTGGAGCGGAGACTAGGGAGAGGGTCTCCTTCTTCAATACCGGCAATCTCTAGGAGAAAGCCGATAGTTTACGTAGGGTTCCCTGTGAGAATGAAACAAGCTTATGTTGAGAGAAACTTGAGTGGATAAGAAGGTTTAGTGCATGCGTCCTTTGGGTCCATGGCGACTTTTAATCTTCAATACCGGCGTCACAAAGTGACAACCAGTTAGCATATGAATTGAACCGATTATGCGCCTAAGTTGAATAATCGGAGGGCTATTTCTTTTCACCCTTTTCTTTGCATTTCTTTTTAATTCTTCAACTCCTTCTTTCTCCGATTCTCATTTTCTCCTTTTTACAATCATACCTAAGGACTTCTAAATACTAACTATTTGTAGTGTCCTTGGGTAGATCCCTCCGACTCTGGCGGATCATAGGACGGTTATTCCTAACCTTAGTCACCTTATAACTCCATGACTAACCTAAGTTGCCATTAAAACCCTTTGTATGAAAAAATGTCTCTCAAAGGGTTTGTTAATGAAAAACATGTTTGAACCATTGTGAGAGATGATGTTTTGCATAAATACTCCCCTCCACATGTGCTTAATAGTTTTAATGGTTAAATGCACAGTGAGGAAAGAGCGCGCACTTTTGAATTGATCCACTGAAGATAGACAATCCCCCGCGAGACACGGTTACGTTGCATAGTTAAAGAGTTACATTGTCGGCTTTTAGGTGACAACTAGCTCTAATAACTACCTTGAAGGTGTAGACAAACCTTGGAAGGTTGTCAAACCCGTCAGAGTTCATGTCTATCAAGAGTTTCTCGAATGGTACATTCTACTCGGACAAGTCCTTTTCGAGACACGTTTACATCACTAGCGAACTAGCTTGAAATTATTACCCGTCGGACAAGTCTTTTCGAGTTACTAACAGTTTAAGTACCGTCAATTCGTTGGTTAAGTCGAGGTACCAGATTCATTTGCATTTTGTACAACATATTTCTTATCACACAATTTTCTCCCCTCAAAAATGGCATATTAAAGTGTTATTTTTGAAACGTTTGAGAATAAATATGACCATTTAAGTGTTGCGGGAAGAATGACCACTTGTGAACAATTTGTGAACAAAGTTTCAAATACTCCCCCTCAACAAGTGATATAAGCGGTTGAGGTTTTGAAAGTCTTAAGGGAAAGTACTTGTTCTTTTGAGCAAAACCTTGAAAAATGAAAGGTTTGATAGGTTTTACTCAAAAGTAAGAAGCTTTAGCTCCTTTTATAAGGATTGTGGCACTGAGGCGTACCACGGGGTCCTTTCTTGACAATTACGGGTTGTACACTGTTATGTGTGCACAAGCCATTGACATATATAATCATACATCCAAAATTATGAAGGAAACAATTCAAGGGGTACCGGGAAGTGGTGATGTTCCCGAGTGCTTGCAGGCGTTGAAAGCGGTGATGTTTCTCTGGGTGCGACCACCAACATAGCTCTCCAATCGTGCAGGCGATCCCTTCGAACAACCGTTCATCAATCATGGTGATGATCCTTCTCACATCCCTCCTTTCACGAGAATTCCGGTAACTACGAGACCCAACTTTCAGTATATCCTTCAACAGTATGCTAATCCGTCCCTAACCGGCTTCAAAGTATGATCCCGAATTTCGAAGATCACTACACGCCATTAAGCAGTTTCTTTGAAGTTCACTGCGGTAAACAACTCGAAAGGTTTCGATGGCGTATATTGAGGTAGGCTGATTGAGATCGGGAAGAGTAAGCATTGGAGGAGTGAGGTTGACAGCGTCGATAAGATTCAACGACCATCACGGATATCTTCAACACGTTCTTTGATCACAATGCGTCTAATGAAGATGAGATCTGACTTGATAAATTCACGTTGAACTTCAGTCGAGAATTGTCTCATACGACCACGTACCTTGGCAAGGTACATGTCTTGATGTCGTTGAGGACAAGTTCTCAAAGTCGACCTCGGAGAATCCATAGTTCTGTTCATCTTGTCGTTTGACTATGATATTCTTTAAGAATGAATAGTCCCACTTAGACTTGAGATCAATGTGTTTGATGGCCACGATGTCCTTAGAACTTTACATTGCATGTTGAGACTTACGAACGGCGCTTACGTAGTAGATTCTTGGCGTTCGGGCCAATGATGAATCCCATACAATGCATCTTGGTGGTATGCTTGCGTTGTCGAAAACAAGTGATTTGCACGTTCCTCGATAGCTATGCAGTTTGAGTAAATAGCCGCCGGGAATGGAAGAGTCAATGATGTAGCGTATTTTCGCGAACCATCGCTACCGTGTAAGAGAAAATCCCGGTCTCTGTTAAAGAAGTATCGGAAGGGAATCCGTGGTTCGTCTGTTTGGCCAATGGTCGGTAGGGGTTTGGTCCAATCGGTGTAGTATGGAGGGTTGTCCCTTTGTGTGAAGTCAATGTTTGCTTCCGGATTGAGCCAATCCATGTCGTTAGACATAGCTCGATCGATGTTCTCAAGATGATATTCGACCTCGGCGGCTTTCAGAGCTGTCTTTAAGAAGTTGGAATGCTTCATTCTTGATTCGCTTCAATTCCGATTTCGTCATTTTCTTCACATGGAACTTTTCTTGCAAAAGTTTTGCGTGCTCAATGTAGAACCGTCTACCAATTCTTGACCTTCATCAGGGTAGGGAGTTTGATTGACAAGTGTGGAGAACCATTCAAACTCTTAGGTTTTATCGTCATCTAGCCATGAGACAACTCGGTGAGTCGTCTTCTTCTTCTTTTGGAAGGCCTTGATGATGATCTTGGTTTACGCACTTGTTTGGGTGAGGTGGGTTGTTGTCGGGGCTCAAGGACCTCTTCATCGTCACCACCCGTATACTCAAAGTAATCACCTGTTTTTTGAGTCGGGGGTGGTAACTTCGGAATCGTCGAGGTTTATCGATAGAAGACCGAGGTGGAGGAGACTTTTTTGAGAAGAAGTTCGTGGTGGAGGAGGTGGCATAGAGGTAGATTTACGGGCTTACGGCGTTTAGGTGCGAGAATCCTTATCCTTATCATCGTCATCTCTTGGTCGTTTGGGTTGATCGGCTGACTCCTTGCATGATGATCTGAGTTGAAAATCAAGTAGATTTTGAAAAATTTAGCTTCATCGAGTAAGCGTTCGGATCGCTTTGACATTTGTATCACAAGTTTAGCGATTAACTTCAGTCGAGAGAGATCGGCTTCTTTGGCCATTGTATTTTTAACCAATGCTACGATGTTAGGGGTGAGTTATCCGGAAAATATTTCTCTAGTCACACGGGGCGTGTCGAGAAGAAACTTGTGAGTATGATCTCTTCTTTGTCTTTTCGGTTCCTTTAGGACTTTAGGAGCGATATCACGAAGGTACTTGTTAGTGTAACCTTCGATCATTTCGTTCAGTTCCTCTTTACGATGACTCTTCATGAACTCTTGAACAAATTCCCTTTCTTTCTCCATCTTGTCATGCTCGTCATACATATCTTTGTATGTGATCGACAAAGAAATTTAGCTTTTGTAGAGCACGTTTTTCTTTCGACTTGTTTGGCGGCTTTGTGAATTCGTTTATGAGCTTGAGAAATCCAAGATCGAGGTGGTTTCTTCACCGATTTGGATGATGATTTTGTTGATCTTTTTGATGGTGGTGGTGATGAGTGAGATGAAGAATCTGATGAGGAGGGGACATGAGGAGATTCGGGGTCCTTTGGAGGTGCCGAAGTATCCTCCTTGGAGCGAGTTGGACTGTTGAGAAGAAAGTCATCATAATCTTCTTCGTCATCATGTCCAGGTTTAGCCTTTTCTTCCGTCTCGTTCCTTAGCTTCTTCATCGTTTTCTCTTTCTCGGTCTTATTCTTTTACGGTTCCTCAATGTTAAGATCAGTAGACTCCTTCACAAGCGTTTGTTGTTGCACAAGAGTGGTGGCACCGGATCCCTTATCGGGTTGATTAACGCATCGGGACACGGTGAAGAGTGGGACACCACTTGATCCTCGGGGCCACCCATTTGATCTTTTGCAAATTCTTTAGCTTTTTGAATTTGTCTAACTAATTTAAACTTCTTCCTGTAGGATTGATCCGGTTGCTCTTCTTCTTCTTGAGCTTTCATCATGAGACTCAAGTGCAGAGTCTTTCCTTTTCCATGTTGGCTATTGGACTTGTAGGTTTAGGCTGGAGGAGGGATCACGGTTGCGGATTCGAGAAGGTAATCTCTTCATCGTGTCGGTACCTTCGAGCTTTAGTCCACAAGCTTTCTTTGCGGTTTGGGTTTGGGAATTGGGATGGGAGCAGCTTCCTTAGATGGAACAATCCTCTTTGAAGGAGGGTTCCTCTTGGTGAACTTCCTTTGACTCACAGTACTTGCCGTACTTCTGCACTTCCTCTTTTGGTTCTCCTACAGGTGTTCGAAGATTTTTCGTCGAGATGACCAACTTTGCCTTGTCTAGCGCTTCCGGATACCTTTTATGCGTTTGAGCTTTCGACATCTTGATTAGAAGGAAATCGGTAGCACAACACCTTGTTTCTTTGTAGACGTTTCCTTGATTCTACCAGATAGAATGGGTTCCGTCAACATGTCGTGATTGTTGGGGTCATTGAGCCTCTTGGGAATGTCGGGATGAAGTCCAAGTGCTCTCTGGATCAACAATTTTGTATATCCGATGTAGGGAATCTTTGAGCCAAGTTTGTTGAGAAATGACATCATGTCATCCCAAATCGAGCCGATAGCGATGTGTTTCTTGTTGACCAATGCCGGAATATTTGCAGTTCCATGAGCTTAGGGTGCTCATAGCGCGACGAAGCAGACTTGGTGATGATCATGTAGAGAGTTCTCCGGGGTTGAGGAATACTCTTAAGCTCTACGTGAGAATGCTTGGTGATTACTCACGTAGCCTCGTCATAACCGATATTGATTAAGAATTGGAGAGTGAGCTCTTGGTGTGGCATATAGTTTGGTTGGATCGACATGAGGAATTAGGAGAACGACCCTTAAGTCTGCGGGTGTAATGGTGACTTGTTTGTGATTGAGTCACCGTCACGGCGGTTTGTCCTTTGACCCTTTCCATAGTGTTCGAAGCTGTTGGATGTAGATCTCGAGGAGCGATTGCGAGTGTGAAAGCATGTTACGTACGGATGAGTCCTCGAGAATGTCAATAGCAATTAAACACGAAGATTGAGCAAGTGAGGTTGTCAAAGTCAACACGGAGATTATTCTTTCCTATCTTCATTGGATAGCCATGAGGATAGATATCGGCAATGGAGAGAACTTCAGGTGCATCCATATTCATTTGTTCGACCATGTCGTGATCTCGAAATAACATTAGCCAAAAGAACCAACATATCGAAAGACATAATGTTAGTCAACAGAAGGTCTTATTGTCTAGTTATTGAATGTAAAGTGTCAATGATTGTTACGAGTCCTAAGTCACTTGTATATTCAATAGTCCAATGACGTCGTGAAATGTTTAGTGAGTTAGTTAACTTTAAGTTTTAAAGTTTATTTTATCACTTATTGTTCACAACATATCAAACGATTTCGGTTTATTAGTGACATTTTAGGATTAGTGATGATATGATTAGTTTATTTACAAGTTTGTACACGTAACAATTCATACCGAAGGTATGATCACGGCTTATGCGTAGGATTGGTAAAGTTATGCGTGAGCGGGGAATGATATATGCGTGGCGTAAACTTACGCGTAGGGTCTTAACTACGGCGTAAAGTGTTGCAGCGTAGGAAAAGAGACCTTATGCGTAGACCTTATGCGTAGGCATATATTAACCTTACGCGTAAGGCTACTCGTAAGAGTTGACCTTATCGCGTAGAGGTCCTTGTTCGCATATCCTTCACGGGATCTGCGTAGTCCCATATGTAGAACCTTATGCGTAGAAGCTACGCGTAAGACAAATCTTACGCATAACAAGCTCCGCGTAAGGTGATCCTTATCGCGTGTATATTAACCTTGATTACGAATATTTAGTGTTGCAAGCACGAAATAAAGCATCATATCATCAATGTTAAACACATAACATTCATTTTATGACAGATCAAAACACATTTGGACATTTAAAAGCGATTACGCGTAGAATGCATACTGCGTAGTCTAAACCCTAAATCTACGCGTATGAGATCTAGCCATGGAATATGCACCAAAGTTTTTATGGTATATCTTAGATGTTGTGAGAGCATAATGACCAAGTTTTAACACTTAATTTGCAGTGAATCAAAAATACCCAATCTTAAGAACCTTAAACCCTAATTTCAAATTGTTAACCAATTAGTGTTTACGGGTGGTTATAGACCTTGGAAATCATCAATTCAATAATACAAGAGCATAACACAACAATCTTTTTGACCAAAACACTTCACATTTGAAAATACCCAATTCGACTCATAAACCCTAATTTTCAAAAATCATCAATTAGTGTTTACGGGTGGATTTTGATGGTAAAATGGTATCATTGATGTATTTTGAAGCGTTTTGACACAAATCATTAACCACAAACACACACATGTTGATTGTGTGTTCATACGCATATGCGTAAGAACACATAATCACGCTTAGAAAACGTTTTAGCCGTAGGATTTTCATGAAATTCAAAACCTTATGATAAAACCATGTTGTGATCACAAAACACTTACAAATGATGATCAAAAACACGGTTTCTTGAGTGAATTTTAAGCGTAGGATGGTTTTAGGTTTTTGTAATAAATGAGAAGTGAAATTAGGTGGGAGGGTGTTTTATTAAAATAACTTTAAGGTTTTGACAGTTTTGGTCCCTCCACCTTTTCCTTTTTCAAACCAAGCCATTTAACTTCCATTTTGGTTACCAAACGAAGATTTTAGGAAAGAAACTTGACGACACTCCCTCTCGACTTGAGAAAATAATGAAAGGTTATTAATTTAAGTCGAGGAGTGTCTTTGAACCAGAAAATGTACCACCATTTGTAAAAGAATCAACTGAGATATGATAACATGCAAGTACACAGATGTTTTGAAGCAGTTAAAGTTTATTTTCTCCCCCTCAACACTTGATCGGAAAAATATTGAATTTTGAAAGATTATAGTGTTGACGGAAGAAATGTACTTGCAATGTTGAAAGAAACATAGATAGAAGAATATTTTTGTTGTTTTATCGGGTTTTATAATTTTGTATTTTGTTTTTGAAAAATTATTTACAAAATAGAATTTGGTGTTTGAGGTTTTAAAACTGTTTTAGGAGATCATCAATTCCTCTTGAGTCAAACACCTCATACCAATCCGGTGGACCAACTCATTAAACCTAGCGGGAGGCAAGGCTTTGGTGAGAAGATCGCCAATTGGTATTACGTACCCACAAAATATAATTCAACGTTACACTGTTCCACGTGGTCCTTGATGAAATGATATCGAAGATCGATGTGCTTTGATTTCGAGTCTTTGGCGAGTTGCGCGAGATTGCAATGCACTCCGATTGTCGCAATACATCGGGATTACGTCAAATACGTAACCATAGTCTTTGAGTTGTGTTCTCATCCATATGACTTGAGCACAACATGGTGACATGGCTACATATTACGCCGGTTGATGGCGATGTACAATCCTGCTTCTTCGATTGCCAAGACACGGTTTATCACCAAGAAATTGTAAAGCTCACGAAGTGCTTTTCCGTGAGTCTAAGCATCTGCGTGGTCGGCGTCAAAAGCGATTAGTTCAAAACCGAGAATCCCGGATACGGATCCCCAAGTTAATGGTTCCCTTTATGTATCGGAGGATTCTTTTAGCCTCAGAGAGGTGAGTTTGAGTTGGTCGCGGCCGATAGCGGGAGCATAGATAAGCGGCAAAGACAATATCAGTCGCTAGGTGTTAGATACATGAGAGACCCAATAATACTACGGTATTTTGTAGGGTCCACCAATTTCCCATGTAAATCAGCGTCTAACTTGGTATGAGCCATTGGTGTGGCATAGGTGTCCTGAGTTTTCATTCCAAATTTGTTTAACAATTCAAGGGCATATTTGGGCTGACTCAAGAAAATACCACGTGGTGATTGATGAACTTGCGGTCAGAAAGAATGTAAGTTCACCCATCATGGACATTTCAAAATTTTTCTTCATTAGTTTTGCAAAAGCGATTGAAAACTTTTTATGTGTAGACCCAAAATGATGTCATCCACGTAAATTTGAACAATTAAGATATGTGTCCCGTGATATTGTATAAAAGAGTTGGGTCAACCGAACCTTTGGTGAAATTATTAGCAATGAGGAAAGATGATAGCTTATCGTACCATGCCGAGGAGCTTGTTTGAGACCATCTGAGCTTTGTTCGGTTTGTAGA
The DNA here is from genome assembly GCA_910596185.1 of Chrysanthemum makinoi. Taxonomy (NCBI): domain Eukaryota; kingdom Viridiplantae; phylum Streptophyta; class Magnoliopsida; order Asterales; family Asteraceae; genus Chrysanthemum; species Chrysanthemum makinoi. Next base: position 239,958,272 of record OU343219.1, read on the forward strand.
CATGATTCGGAACTTCGGGATCAACGAATCCATCGGTTGGTGACATAAACCGTTTCTTTAAGTTGTCCATTGAGAAGCGGTTTTGACATCCATCGATAGACCGTTATATTCATATGAGCTGCGAGCGCTAGAAATATCGAGCGACCTCAAGGCGAGCAGCGGAGCAAAAGATTCTTCAAAGTCTAATCCCTCTTCACGGCGATAACCCTTAGCCACGGGCGTGACTTGTTTGGATGGCGTTCCCTTGACATCAATTTGTTTTCCAAATCCATTTTAGACCAATGGCGTAGACTCTGTTGGTCTTTCAACCGTTCCCATACTTCAAGACGTTTGAATTGGTTGAGTTCTTCTTGCATGGATTCAATCCGGTTGTCTTTTGTCATTGCGTCTTTGATGTTTTAGGTTGATTGGCGGACGGTGAGTGCATAAATGCAATGTTCACCGTCGTGTGAAGGCGTTGTCTCGTAACGGCCGGTTGATTCGGGTTGCCAATAATGTTTTCGGAGGATGGTCTTTGTCCATCTATGTGTGGAGGGTTGATGTTGGTATACATTGTGCGGTCGAGGATTCAAATGGTTTGTTGAAGATTCAGCGACATCACGGTGCGGCGATCTCATTAGCAAGCGGGTTGAAGAAGCGCATTTGGATCAAAATCTGCGGTGGGGTATTTCATTGAGAATATCATCGGTGGTTCATCATTGTTGGGCGGTGTGTTCAAGCTGTTGTGTTGGAGTCAAGCGGTGTAGGTGCATCTTCAACGATAGTTGTTGTAGCGGTGTATCGGGTATAGGAATATTATCGGGTTGTGTGAGCTTGGCGGATACACACGGAGCACGTTCATCAATATCGTCAGCGAGCAGTGAGCAAATAACCTTTCCATTTGTTGGCGAGTAAGGCGAGGGCTTTCTTGGTGATGATGGGGTTTGAGGAAGTTTAAGCGGTTGTGACCGGGTTCTAAGTTGTTATACTCGAAGCCATTTCGTAAGTTCATCGAAATGAGCATGAATCGTTTCCATCACCTGTTTTGTGCGGCGATTCAGTTCGGAAACCTTTGGAATTATCACGATATCAGATAAAGACTCCAATGTCGACTTTGGCTTTGAGCTTTCCAAAGTCATCACGATCATTATTAGGATAGCAAAGAGATCCAAATACATGAAAGTGTTTTAGATTCGGTTTTCTGTTATGGACAAGCTCGAAAGGTGTTTTGTTGTGGCGTTTGGTGATCATAGATCGGTTTTGAGTATAGCATGCGATGAATCGACTTACGCCCATAAGTAATCGGAAGTTTAGCATTGATTAACATTGTTCTTGCGGCTTCCACTAGCGTTAGGTTTAGATCTTTCAACAACTCCGTTTTGTTCGGTTATGCGTGCAATAGATGTTTGATCTTTGAATTCCCACTTTCTCATAGAATTCACGAAGGGTTTTGTTAACAAATTGAGTTCCTTTATGCGTTACGATGATTACGGCGGTGTTGAGTGAACACGTATTTTTGTGAGAAAGGTGATGATCATTTGTGGAGCTTGGTCTTTGCTACGAAGAAAGTAGACCTAAGTCCATCGAGTAGTCATCAACAATTACTAAGATGTAGCGTTTGCCATTGATCGTTTGCACGCGCATCGGGCCACACAAATCCATGTGTAGAAGATGAAGCACATCTTTGAGAGCGTGTTCCACCTTTGAAGGAAAATGAGCACGAGTGCTTTTCCCTTGTTCACAAGCCGAGCAAAGGTGATCTTTTGAATAACGGAATCGTGGGAGTCCTTCAACTAGTTTGTGTCGAGCAAGGTTGGTGATGGTTTGAAAGTTTAGATGTGAGAAACGGCGGTGCCATAGCCGGATTTTGTTGATGTTGCCTTAGAAAGTAAGCAAATGGGAGAGGAAGCAACCATGTCTTGCATAGAGATAGTGTAGAGACTAGAATTACGCGAGCGAGACATAAGGTCATTTCCTTGTAGATCACGAATGAAACAAGTTTTCTCCATGAAAGCAACCTCCAAATCTCCATCACAAAATTGACCTCTTGAAAGCAGTTGTGACCGAGGCCTTCCACATAATAAACCCTGCTAATTTCGATGTTCCCGTTGATATAGTCTCCGTAGCCCATGATGGTTGCGAAGTGATCATTCGAACTGGCGGTGCCAATGAACTTTGCAATAAAGTTTGATAACAGTTTAAGATTGCATGTCATGTGTCGGGAACATCTGCTATCAACAATCGAGAGAATGATCGTATCACTGCATTACACAGGCGACACGGATGGAATAGAAGTAGATGTGGAACCCGAAATGTTAGAGGGTTCCATAGCAATTTTAGTAGATATACACACATCAATAGCTTTAGGTATCCACTTAAATCCTAGTGTGTTATATATCCATTTCCGCCATCTATAACTACTCTTTGCTTTAGTCTTAGTGAATTCACTAGGTGGTACTACATTCCTAGGAGGTGAAACTGGAGCTACGGGGACAGCAATGCGTTTCTTAGAATCTAAAGATGGCGGTCTACCAAGCACAGACTTAGAAAGATTAGTTGGCCTAGAGGTATTCCGGTTCTTAGGATTCCTTAAGCGAGAGATTATAGCTTTAGCAACACATTTATCATGGCAATCAGAATTCATACTTTTACCACAAAAAACACAAGGTGCATCGGTGAATATCAAAAGTACTTAACGGTTTAGCATTCGTTACATCACTATTTCTATTACATTTGCTAGGCGCAATATCTATAGTGGAGGCAACGTGTGTCTTATTCATAGTCCTAGGGTGTTCTTCTACTTTAGCATTCTTGATTGATCTTTTCTTAGGTCGCAACTTCCTATTCATTGATTGAGTGCTCTTAGAACGTGAAGTGCGGACGTTTGGAAAAGGCTCAACTATTCTGTTTGATAGAAGGAAGCACGTTAGCTACTTGTGATTTGGCGGTAGAGATTCTAGGTGCATGAGTACTAAGTGTTACGGGGCTAATCTCTTAATGATTGTTGGCGGAAGTTGTTCATACTTTCCTAACATTTCTCTTAACTTGATGATAGTGTGAATCAGATCTTGATTTTCGGACCGAACATTTCGGCAAAATGCATAACTTCTTTAGTGTGTGCAAGATAATGATCAAGTTCATTTGATGCTTCATCACGAGTCTTTTTAAGTAAATCAAATATGACACCATATTCCTTTTTAACTTTTACAAGTTCTTGTTCATATTTTGAGATTTGACACTTGAAAGACACGTTTTGATCATCCAGTTGCTCAATTTTAGAATCGAGAAGGTTTTGCATGGCTGGTTGATTTTGTTTTGAAAAGCAATTTGTTGATCGTGAATATCTTTTTGACACCAATTAAGGCGACGTATTGCATTTGAAAGTTCGTTTGACAATCGTTTGTTTTCAACTATTAAGGACTCGATCGAAGCACATTATCGGTGTTCTCAACATTTACCACGACAACGATATCGTGAGAGATATTATCAAATGCATATGACAACGAATTCAATAACACAACATTTTGAACATCCGCACGGATAACATCTTCCAAGAGTCGATCAACATCTTTTCTTAACATTTTCTTTTTACGTTTAGTTTTTGAAATAGATGTTTGTTTTCTCAGCGTTTTCATGACCCCAAGTTCCTTATGAAAATCCTTTTCCGAGGCAATTGCACAACTTTTCAAGTTTTTAACATTAGGTAAAAGATTTTTATGAAAAATGTCTCTTTGTTCTCGCGCCAGAGGCGATTGAAAATGTTCAATTTTGATTTCAGGTCGATATTCTATCTCATGTTGTAAAATTTTGAGGCCATGAAAATGTCAAAATATCGAAGAATTTTTCGATTTTCGGGTTGTGAGTTTACTTCACTAATGGAAGGTAAAGGACCATAAGTTTGTGCAAAGTCTGTTTTGGGTTTAACAATAGAAGACTTCGGGTGTTACGATGATAACTCTTGGTGTGTTAGAAGAATCCGTTGGTGTGCGAAAGTGACGGTTTAGAATAATTAAAAGGTTTGTTGTAAACAACAGTTTTTAATTTTGATCGACTCTCGTCTTCTGCATCTAATTCCTCTTGGCGATGATATTCAACAACATTCATAATGAAATTATCAATTTTATATTACTGCCTTTGGAAACTTCGGATTTGGTTTGAATGTTTTGGTTGAAAGCTTAGGTTTGTAATCAGCAAGATTAGGTCCATATCCATTTGGATTTGGTTTTAAAGTAAACTTTTCAATGGTTGTGACCGACTCGCCATGTTTGTAAACAACAGTTTTAAACTCTTTAAGTTTGTTTTGCAAGCCGATGATTTCTTCAAGATGATCATCTATTAGTTTCGTTGAATGCTTTTTGTATGCAGAGAACTGTTTTTGACAAGTTAACAACTTCGGCCTTAGCTTTTTGATTTTCCAAGGTGAGGCGTTAATTTGCTTTTTATGTTCATGTTTGATTGTTCTATTTGGACAACAAAGCATTCTTGAAGCGGCTAGATCGCATCTGTCGTTCTAAATATTTTTCGTTTTGATAAGATTTGGCAAAGGCTGCTTCAAAACCGTTTTCACCTTTTTCTTGAGTTTTGAAAAAGTTGAGTTGCTTTTGTAAACATTCAAAATCCTTTGTTAACAGTGCATATTTACTTTTCAAGTCCTGATTTAATGCAACACATGCTTCAATTTGGGATTGTTGGTCTTGAAGTAAGAGAACAAGATGCGGATGGGGCAAAGGTTCATCTTGTTCAGCGTGAGTCACAACATGATCATTATTTAGATCCTCAAGTATGACCACGGAGTCAATTTGATTATCAAGGGAAACCGGTTGGTCATCTTGATCGTCAAATATAACTACGGGTCTAGTTGAAAATCGTCGGAATGAGATGTGGACGACTCATTTTGAACATTCGAGCCTTGCGGATGGATGTTGGCGGAGATATGAGATCGAGATAAATATGGTTTGTTCGGTGCACGAGACAAGCCATCGATGTCATACCTGGGCTGTGTCACTCATGTGTAACTGCATATTAGCCATCAACATAACAAATGCATTGGCACGCAAGTCCTCCATATCATCATCGAGTCGGCATTTGCCATAAAGCTCTGTTCTTTGTGCGTGAGAGTTCCACCGACTTCATCCTTAAGAGCCAAAAGAAGAGCCTCTTTGAAATAAGCACTGCCCTTAGTCCTTGGCTTTGGGCATGCATTAGCCAGTGTCCCTTCTCATTGCAGTTGTAGCATCGAAGACCATTCAACCCATTTTGAGCATTTCCTGTTCCACCACTTGAGCTCTGTTGTTATTCCTACCCACAGCATTAAATCCTTGACCACCGCCCATCGGCGACCATAATCACGATTACGAACTTCAACCGTCCATTGTTCTAGCGGCTTGAGTCCGTGTGTTAGATGAGGAGCGAATTCGATTGTTGGATTTGTTGGTATAACGGCTAAAGGCATTAGCAATCATAGCAAATCCTTGTTGCAATGCTTCGATCGGATCGGATTCCTCGATTCGCTTCAGCGACATATGCTTGAGCATTGTTGTTGTATGGAACCAATTGATTTTGTTGAGGTTGTTGTTGTGAAGGTGTGTTTGTAGCATTTGGTTGAGTTCTTTGGTTGAGGAGAATAACGGTTTTGAGCATATAAGGCAAGTTGTTGTTGATTTTCCGGATGTGTTGGTGGAGCAATTTGAGCACGGAGAATCCTTTTCCGATCAACTTCCTTTTCATGAGGTTTCAAGTAATCGTACAACAATCCGTAGGTATAATGATGCATGTTCTTAAGCGGCGGAGAAAAATGACATACTTCTCCCATTCAGGACCAAGACTACTCAGGAACTTAGTATTCAACGCAATTCTTGGCATGATGATGTTGTGTTTATCCAAATCATTGATGATGTCAGAAAATCTATGATGATAGGACTCTAGTGTCTCTCCCGGTTCAATCATGAAGTGTTCATAAGCCAAGTAAATTTTGGATTCCAAATCCTCGATTGAGTCTGAGATCCTTCCATAAGAAGGCGAATATGATCCCACATTTTTGTGCGATCTTTTGAGCATCAACACTACTGAAGAATTGGGTTTGGTAATCCTAAGAGGATGTATTCCATTGCAAGTTCATCGGCTTCATAGTGTAGAAGTTCTTGGGATTTAAATGCACTTGATAGCAATGTTGGTTTGTTCATCTCTTGGTGGAATGGCATTTGGATCTCCAGGTACAATGATAGTAGGCATCTCAAATGGACCTTCTAAGATAACCTTCTTTAAGAACTTTCCATGTGGCTTCTTTAGATCACAAAACCTAAAGAACCTTATCACCCATTGATCGTAGTTTCTGGAAGTGAGCATTGGAGGTCTATCAAGTGATCGACCTCATGAATTGATTGTTAGGTGCTTAAAGCTTCACACATCTTTGCAAACCAAGTGGGTTCCTTCATAGTGTTCCTTGATGGATGTTGATTGAATTCATTTGTGTGCGGTTGAACTTGAGGACTTGGTGGTGGTTGAACCATTTGAGGTTGTGGAATTGCGACAAGTTGTGGAGTATGTTGTTGATTAAATTGTTGTTGATAAATTGCTTGTTGTTGATTCCATTCTTGATGTTGTGGACTTAGTTGTTGTTGTCGTTGAGGATAAGTGTAAGGGAAATAGTTAGAGTATGGTGGTTGTGACATGTTGAAAAACTTGTGTGGTAAAATGGATCTTTGTAGTCGAATGAACCTTTGTTGATGAAGTGTCCTTAGGGGTAGAAAAGACAAGAACCAAGTAGCACTTATGCGTAAAAACACCAAAAGTTACGCGTAACAATGAGGAGTTATGCGTAGGTTTTAGCTTAGGCGTAAGTAGGATAAAAGCACTAAAGTTATGCGTAGACAAAAGTTAGGCGTAGAAAGTTAGGCGTAGGATTACCTTATTCGTAGACCTAAGTTTACGCGTAAAGTGAATCTTATGCGTAGGATTTCTAGGCGTAAGCTTATGCTTATGCGTAATTTTAGGGTTTTGCCCAAATGATCTTTTACACTTCCGGTGCAAAAGATATCCAAAGTCGGCGTATTTTCGGACTTATCCAAGTAAGAAAACGGAATAAACCGAGAAAATGAAGATCAAACCAAGGAAAAATCTTACGCGTAATTTTAGGGTTTTGATAGGCGTAGGATTACTCGTAACTTTGATTTTGCCCAAATGTGTTTCTAAACCAGATTTTTGTTATGGAATAGCTTCAATAGTACCAAAAGAACACAAAAGTGTGAGTTTTGATGTACCAAAAGCGCTAAGCGGGTTCAGCGTAGAGCGACACCCACGAACAAAAACAAGCTTAAAAACGTAAATCCACGCGTAAAGTTTGAAACTTTTGCCAAAAACAAGTATTTTAACACCTCAAAACATTGAAAGTACAAGAATCTTGGATTAAAAAGTGTAAAAAGCGAGTTTTTAAGATAACCAAAGGTTGCGTTATCTTTACGCGTAAGACACAAAATCAAAACTTCAAAAACAAGCGAGTACACCCAACTATTTGGCGATTGATACCCTTTGTTAGGTCACTAGTTTTACAACACAAGCTTATAAGAAAGGAGATGAGGCGATTGAACAAGTATAACACACACACAATATAGTATAATACGGTTATGCGTAGGAGTATGAAAGAAATAACTTGAACAACCAACCTTCAAATGAAGGTTATTACATAGTTTATAGGCAAGGAGCTAGGGCAACACTCCCTCTCCTTCCTATTCCTTATTGGGCTTGGGTCAAGCTTATGGGCCTTCTACATAAGCTTGACCTTAAACAAACATAAAGGCCATAATAAAGCTACCTATTACATATGAAATATAAATACTTGAAATCCTGTTTAGGAGTGATTCCAACAAGCCTTCAAACCATTCTAGGCCCAGTTTTAAGAAAGTATACATCAATGTGTCGTCTAGTAATACAGATCCTTGCAAGTCTAGTTCAGGAATGCAAAAAGTAGATCAACCAACTATTGTTCCCATAATTCCTCTACAGAGTAATCAATGACATTAAAGTTTGAAAGTGGTCAAAGTCTCAAGACAATACAAGGAATATAGGACCCAAGCTAAAAATGTGCATTGGAAGAGAGTAGAAGACCAACCTAGGATGTTTAAGCTTGAGTTGAATAAAATGAATCGTGTTGATTCTAGTATTAGCCTTAAAGCGCATCACTAATTCAATTCTCGATACTATTTGCAAACCTTGTAATGATGTCCGCTTGAATTCGTTGCTAATCATGAATGTGGTGTGAATGCTTTGTCTAATGCTGTCAAATGCCCAGCTAAAATTGTTAATGCTAATAATCGTGCAAAAAGAAGGCAAAAGGCAAAAACTAAAGATTGTTAGAAAATGTGGAAACCCACAGGAAGAACTTTTATAAAGATAGGTTATTATTGGATACCTTTTGGCCATAAGAATAATTAGCTTTGCTCTCAAACTGCTAAGATTATGCCCATTAGAAAATGGATGCCTCTTGGTAGAACTATTCCCAAGAAGTGAACATACTTTGAATAGGTCAAATACGACAACCAAGATTGCATCATTCCCAATGATTCCATTGCTTCTACTTACGATATGGATGTTTCTATTTCGATGTGGGTGTTCCACCATCAATACTAACCGTGGAACCCATTCTTGCATGGGGATCCCATTATCCGTTATCCATTCTTGTGCTGTTCAACTGCAGACGTTCAAATCGCTACGTATTACGGACTGTACCGTTCCAAGATATGACCTGGAGACCGTCATGCTCATGAACTTTGTGAGCAAATTCATCGGACGCTTAGATTCGGTAATGATCATTTCGGTGCAATTATGGGTTATGGAGATTATGTTGTTGGTGATAGTGTTATCTCTAGAGTATACTATGTGGAATGTCTTGGTCATAATCACCTCTCTGCACAATTCGTGATTCTCGATCTAGAAGTAGCCTTGAAAAACATACTTGTTTTGTTAGAGAACTTGATGGTAAAGAACTTTTAAGAGGAACTCGTGGTTCAAATCTATACACCATCTCTATCGAAAATATGATGAAGTCTTCTCCAATTTGCTTGTTGTCAAAGGCTTCAAAAACAAAGTCATGGTTATGGCATCGTTGTCTCAATCACTTGAACTTCGGTACCATCAATGATCTCCGTAAAGGACTTAGTTGTAGGTTTACCTCGACTAAAGTATGAAAAGGATCATCTTTGTTCAGCATGTCAATTGGGAGAAAGCAAGAAGTATGCCCATAAACCCAAACCTACTAACTCTGTCACAGAAGTTCTTCATACAATTCATATGGATTTATATGGACCAATGAGAGTGCATAATATCTTTGGGAAGAAATATGTGTTAGTTGTGGTTGATGATTACTCTAGATTCACCTGGTCAAGTTCTTAAGGACAAAGGATGAAACTCCTGATATCATCATCAAACTCATCAAACACCGCAGGTTCGACTTAACAAAACCGGCGTAATTATCCGGACAGGACAATGGAACTGAAGTTTGTTAACAAACAACTTAGTGAATTTTATGAAAGCATTGTAATCAGCCATCAAAGAAGTGTTCCACGAACTCCTCAACGAAGCGGTGTAGTTGAAAGATCTAAATCGAACTCTTGTAGAAGCCGCTAGAACAATGTTGATTTACTCAAAGGTTCCAATGTTTCTCCGGGCTGGGCTATTGCCACTGCATGCTACACACAAAATCGTTCCCGATTCACACTGCTCATGGAAAACTCCATATGAACTTGTCCACAAATGAAAACCTAATCTCTTTCCTTCGTGTGTTTGGTGCATTGGTTATCCAACTAATGGAGGTCAAGACTTAGGCAAACTTAGAGCTAAAGCAGACATTGGAGTATTTGTAGGTATGCACCAAACAAAAAGGGATACCGAATCTACAACAAAAGAACCCGAATATCATGGAAACAATTCACGTTACGTTTGATGAGTCGACGGTCAAATGGCTCTGACAATCCAGCCGGACCCAGACTTCAAAATCAGTCCCATTGGTTCATCCCTTGTTCCAAACTCTTCTCAAGAAACTCCATATGTACCTCCATCTCAAGATGATTTAAAGAAATTGTTTGATCCTATGTTTGATGAACTTTATGATCCAAGTACTAATGAGGTGTCGATTCCTACAACAGAGGGTGCTCATATTCTTTGAATGAAGTCAATCCTTCCGTCTCAATATCTTTAAGTCAAGCCGATCCTTCCGGCCTCATCAACAAATCATCATTCTTCAAATGTACATCATGGAACTATGTTTCGCATCAATGATGAAGTTAATCCCTTTGCTACTCTTGAAGATGCTTCGTTTGAAAACATATTTGCTCCCTGAATCTTCATCGAACCATCTTCTGAGACATCGACTACGCTACTTCGGCCCTCAACAACTACCACATGAACACCTCAGAAAATGGACTCACGATCATCCATTAGACAACATCATTGTAAATCCCTCTCGTCCAAGATCAACACGGAAACAACTTGCAACCGATGCCTTATGGTGCTTCTTCAACTCCGTACTCTCTAAGATCGAACCAAAAGATGTTAAAACCGCCATGAATGAAAATAGCTGGTTCAATGCCATGCAAGATGAAATTCATGAGTTTGATCGACTTAATGTATGGGAGTTAGTACCTGCCCGTGTGCTATGATTATTGCTCTAAAATGGATCTTCAAAGTGAAACTTGATGAGCATGGTGATGTGTTGAAGAACAAGGCTCGATTAGTTGCTAAAGGATACCGTCAAGAGGAGGTTATAGACTTTGAAGAATTTTGCTCTGTTGCTCGAATCGAGGCAATTAATCTTTTTGGCTAATCGCAAGTAAGAACATGGTAGTCTATCAAATGGATGTGAAGACGCATTCACGAGCGGAGATCTTAAAGAAGTCGTCTACGTCGACCAACTGAAGGATTTGTGAATCAAGAGCATCCTACCACGTTTATCGTTTGAAGAAGGCTCTTATGGTTTAAAGCAAGCTCCAAGGGCATGGTATGATACGCTATCAAAGTTTCTTCTATCTACGGATTCACAAAAGGGCGATTGATCCAACATTGTTCACCAGAAAGTCGGGCAAACATTTAATTCATGTTCAAATTTATGTTGATGATATTATTTTTGCCTCGACTGACCCCAATGAATGTGATCGTTTTCAAATGAAATGAGTTCAAAATTTCAAATGTCAATGATGGGACAAATGTCATTTTTCTTGGGATTACAAATTTCACAAAGTCCCGGAGGCATTTTCATAAATCAATCTAAATATGCAACTGAGATCTTAAAGAAATTTGGATTTGATTCAAGTGACCTGTTGACACTCCCATGATTGATCGAACCAAACTAGATGAGGACCACTCGGGGATCATGATTGACCAAACGAAATATCGTAGTATGATTGGATCCACGATGTACCTCCAGCTAGTAGACCGACATCTTGTTATTTGTTTGCATGTGTGCTAGATACAGGGCTAAGCCTACTAAAAGCACCTTGAAGCGGTTAAGCGGGTCTTTCGGTATCTCCAAGGAACCATCAATATGGGACTTTGGTACCCGGAAGGACACCGGTATGTCACTAACTGACCTATCAGCGATCTGATCATGCGAGGATGTCAAGATACTCGTCGAAGTACATCCGGAGGTGCTTTCGATTTTTGGGTGATAAGCTTGTGAGCTGGTCTTCAAAGAAGCAAATGAGTACTTCTATTTCCTCTACAGAGGAGGAATACATAGCCATGTCATCATGTTGTGCTCAAATCTTATGGATGAGATCTCAATTATCTACTATGGCTTTGAATTCAACAAAATCCCTCATCTTTGATAATAAAAGTGCTATTGCTCTCTCATGCAACAACGTTCAACACTCAAGAGCAAAGCATATCGACATTCGACATCATTTCATCGGGGAACAAGTGGAGAACGGTGTGGTGGAACTCTATTTTGTGAGGATGCGAATATCGGTTAGCAGACATCTTCACCAAAGCTCTTCCAAGAGAACGTTTTGAGTTCATTCTTCCACAACTAGGCTTGAAAAGCCTTCAACCAGAAACACTCAAACGTCTTGAGGGAAGAAGGCGAGGAGTAAAGGTCTATCTTCATCTATCTCTTGTAATATTTATTGAAAAACAAAATACAAAATTATAAAACTTTCAAAATCCATAAAATAAAAAAATTCAAAAATCTTCAAAAATATTGTCAATTTGTCATGTTTTTCTCGGTTCGATAATATCTACGGTTTTTGTGCTGTCATTCAAAAGAATGACCGGGACTTTAGATGTTGTTCAAATTCTTAAAAAAAATAAAAAAAAAAATAATATAATTTGGGAGAAAAAATGGTTTTATTGTCATTCGTGCATAACCAGCTTTTCAAAGAAAGAACGAGCCATGTTTTATCATGTTTTCAAATTCCATGCTCGATTCTAAAACATTTATCTCTGAAAACTAATGCTTTGAAAAATAACTTCGGACTCTATTTTTGATAATCATCTGGACTTATTTGTCAAAATATCTATCTCTCAATCAACAACCTATGTCATTGATTGAGGGGAGAATGATTTCAATTAAATTAAAAGTTATTTGGCATTCAATTGTTTTCAAAAGATAATCATGCATGTTTAACAATGGAGTTTAAAATCTCAAAATCGATCCTTATCGGTTAAAGCGCTTTCATAATCAAGTCACAATTCTCCTTAAAGCTTTCAAAATCAATTTAAATCTATAAGAGATCACAAATCTCAAATGATTTGATAATTGTGATCGGGGAGAATGTGTGATTTAAATGGATTTAAACTGATAATTCGGTAAATGGTTTTATAAGGATGTACAAGCTCTCCTTCCACATGTGACAAACGATTTCAAATTTTCCATGCACATGTTGAGGGGAGCATCTATCTTAAACCTATGATTTGAAACGTGATCACTTATCTCAATGTGCAGGTTCCCTAGTATGTGCAAAACTCTTTTCAAATCTCGAAGCACATATTGAGGGGGAGCAAAATCATGAAAACCTCATCCTTCCCCAAAATGCTTTATCTACTTGATTCGATTAAGGAAGTGATGTTGATATTTTTTAGAAAATGGTAATCAAAGAAGTTAATTCTTTCTCTTGCCTCCGTGTGGAAAACTATTTCAAATACTTGATTCACATGTTGAGGGGGAGTTCTTCTTCTAAAAATATCAAAAACAATTCAAGTACAAAATGCTTTGATAATATATCACAAGTATTTGGATTGATTTTCAAATGGTTTTCAATTGGTTCCAATGGCAGATGAACAATACCAAATAGACTAACCAACTTTACTTTGTATGCGGTGATATAAGGATGATAAGGTTAGGTATTGGTTCCATGATT